>CM031237.1:113567956-114310456 GCA_018340775.1 Taxus wallichiana var. yunnanensis | reverse complement strand
GTGATAGGGTATTATCACTATCTAGTTTTTGCCTATCTTTGGAATGTTAGCTTAAGGTGTAAAAAATTGGATCAATTTATTAGTTTTGTAACACCCTTGACTATTGTTATTTTCCTCCTTTGCATTCAAGTGTTGATATGTGATTTTTCCTATGAGGATATGTTCTCTTGATTATGGGAAATCATGCTTGATATGGTTAAGTCTTTTCTGCTCTTTAGATATTTTGATTGAACTGGAATGTTTCCTGGATTCATTTTTCACTTCTTATAGATGTGTGCATTCTGATTTAAGGAAAATTGTAAACTTATCTATTTATATGACTCACCCTTGGATCAATTTCAGTGATCCAAGGAATGTTTTAAATCTATTCAGAAGTGAACAACTGATGAATTGGCATTCCATGAACTAAGAGCATATGGACTGAACTTAGTAGACATAAGCTCTTTAATTCTCTTTTTGTGTGAAAATATTTCCATTCAGGGGAAAGTTTCGTTGGATCTTTGGAAATCGGCCCTGGCAGGTCATTACTGGCGTAATTGGGATTTCAACCTATTCATGGCATTGGAGAAAACAGAATCCTAAGCTAGGTGAAAGTATCTCCTACCTAAGCTATGATTACTTGATGTAATTCTGATTCTGACCTAAACTCGGTACTAAGGAGTTGGAAGGGGTTGCTAAGTATTAAAACTGGAACCTAATACTACAAGGCTATATGATGATCTAACTTAGTGCTTTAAACTATGGCATTTTTGTTACTTACCTATGTGGAATTATCTAACCTAATTGCTAAGGACCTATGTTAGGGGTTAGTGGTTAGTGTTATATCCTAAGGTATAAACTTTAAGTTACCTAAGATCTAACCTAAGCCATTTATCTATCCTAAGTTATTGGCATGAAAGGGAAACTAAGGGTCGCAAGTGTTGGGCGATGGTTCCTAGGGCATTTAAGATGTTGATAAGGATGGAAGGACTGGTGGTACTGCCAACTTTGGCTAGGGGCTAATTAGGTTGGCGAAGCCTAGGTGGCAGTGTCACTAAAATTTGAAATGCTTGTTAAATGCGACTTGGCAATAGCCAGACTTGGCGGGCGTGGCAAATAGGATTGAGTGGGAGATTTGGGATTAATGAAATTAATTACGTTTGGTTTTCAAGCCTGAACGATTTGGTAGGCATGCCAGTAGATTTTGCAAGGGTTGTTTCATTGTGCATGGTCTCGATTTTCACTCTGCATGAACTTTGGTTTTCAAACCAACAGATTAAACTGCGCTTCATGACTATTTTTGAGGTTTCCAATCTATTTTTGTTTCATGGAATTTATAAAAGGCATTGTGGAAGAAGCATATGGTTGTTTGATCTTTCATGGAGAAGAGGAGAAGAAACGAGTTTGGCTCACGGTCTTCTTCGATTTTACAGTGACACTATCAGGCATGATAGGCTCTGACTATTAAAATATTTTGCTCTCTTCTAAATGATTTCATTGAAACAACTCTTCTCTGTTAGTTTAGTACATTACATGTTGCCTAGTTATTTGTTATTGGGTTTATAAATATTGCTCTTCTTGGTTTGAAATCCTTTACAAAGAATAATCTTGATTGGACTTTTTGTTATGTTAGTGTTAGCACATGAAAATCTATGCAAAAAGGGAACTCTGTAAGTTGCTTAGCATAATGTGATCTGGTAATCATTGGTACTTGGTTTTCTTGTTTAAAACATATACTATTGTTTCTCGCTGAGTTTTCTTGGAGAATCGTGGGTTCCTCTATTTCTGTTGAAACGAATGTTAAATCTGGATAGACCCATGTTTTTGTTTAAGGAACCTCACCTGCAACTAGAGTTTAGTTGATACTTGTTGTCTTATGAGCTCTGTTGATTGGGTTTCGAGATTCTATGATTTTGTGACTCATTTCTTAGTTGTAAGAATTAGGATGTGTTGCGTAGATGGGTTGTTCTTGTTTTCCAACTTGTTAAAAATCTATTTGTTGTGTGTTATACACAAGAAAACTTGGGCCTGTAGTGAACCCGTATTTGGTTGGAGTAAATGTTTTATGTGACCCTATAAGTTTTAAAGGGAGTTCTTAATGAAAATGGTTTGATATCTATGGAGTATAGACTGGACTCTCTGTTTGTAATCTTTCAATTCATCCTTGTTGTTAACTAAGGGTTGAAAGATGATTATGTAAACTTTTCTTTAACTAAGGAAGTTTTTAATGTTTACTCACTACTCCATTCTTGTTCTTCGATGTGGAAGTTTCTATTAGTTCAATGTGGGTAATATATTGAAAGGCTATTCAAAGAACTTGTTTCATATTGATTGTAATGATGATTAGGCATGGTGTTGGCCCAGCTGAGAAACCATCTAGTTTTCTTTGTATAATTGTTAATTGTTAAGGGATTTAACTACCCGTACTAGATGCATTCAGTTGAATGTTTGAATTGATGAGAACATGTGCTGAACAAGATGCTTGGGTTGTAATTCGAGGCTGGAACACAAAGGAATTGGTTGAAAATATTACAAGATCTTCATTTGAATATAGCCTGATTTTGAATGAACTTTGGTAAACTCTGAACCTGAAATGAGATAGTTGCATGTTTGGATAATTGCATGTGTTTGAAGGAAACTGGAAATGATAGTCTACAAATTGTTTGGTAAATGTTTAATGTTGACTTTAGATTGTTTAGTAGTTATCATTCTCATCGCATGTTAAAGGATTAGTTGAATGTATTTGGGATGAAACTGGAAATGATAGTTTTGCCTAAATTTCAGGTAACCGTGAAAGGTTTGACTTGAAATCGTTTTGTAGTTTCTAATCCTGTTAGGAATTCAATCTTTTACTTCAGGAGTGACAAGTTGAGAAGTAAGCATTTAATTCTATCTTGACTAAACACTTGGGTAAATTTTGAGTACGAGTTCTTACTCGGGTTTCAATTCTTGATTGGGTTCATTGAATTAATATAGAGTTTATATGGAATTATTAGAACTCTTATGGTTGTGTATAGCCTTCACTTTTTTAATGAATGAATGAAAGGGATCACTTGTTTGATTGGGAGATCTTGTTTTTAAACATGGTTATAAGTTTCTCCTTTTTCTTTAAAAGTGTTTGGATCTCTTCCTTGGAACCCTTTTATTCATTTGTAAAATTGTTATTGGATTGAAAAAGGAACTATTATTAATGATAGTAAAATAGATGATTGTTGTGGTAGGTACACTGCTGCTTTGCTTCTTTTACAAACAGTTGGAATGAATTCAGTTGTAAGGACTTACGATGGAATGTTCTTAGGATAAATTTGAACATTGTTGGTTAGCCTTCTTTTACTTATCCTGCATTGTAATAGAAAAGAAGGTGAATGATGACTAGTTGTTGAAAGGGAATAACAAACTGGGGACTGGGTGATATTCTCTCTCTCCTTATTGGGTATTCTTATTTTATCCTATTGCGATGAACATCTTAATTAATGTTAGATGAATCATCTTAATTTAGATCATGATGTAAGAAACCTTTTTATCTTAAGATAAATAACTTAGTATCCTATTCTATTGTGGTGAAGTTGGAATACAAGGTGATAGTATGATCTGTTGTTTTTAAAGGGAATCAATGGAATAAATATCATGTTAAAATGTTAGGATTGATAATATTTAACATATTCTACTCTTCCCCTTTTGAAGTGATTCAGGATGTTATTTCTCTTCTTAACTGATTGTAATTACTTACGCCTATTGTATGATATACTAATTGATCCTTAAAGCAGGGTTGTTTTATGGAAACAATTAGTTGAGTGCATTTCGTTTTAAGGTTTAGTGCTTATCATGCTCAGTTCATTGAACTGACTCGTGCTAGTAATTTTTGCAGATGGACAACGTAAGTGATAAAAGAAGGCACAAACTTATATGATGCATTGGTTGTTTTAAATCTAATTCTTTTAAAGAAATCTGATTGGCATAGATTGTACTGAAAAAGAAAAGTTATATTCTTTTGAGGAAAGGTTGTTGTTATGTCGTGTGTCTAAAATGCATAGATTTTGTAAATGTATAAGTTTGACTATGAATTGAAAGTTGAGAATTTTCGGCATTGGTTGTATAAATTCTCTTGTACCTTTGTTGGTAGGATGGTATCTTGTCTTGAGGATATTCTACTTATTATCTATATGGTTGGATGTGAATTTTGATAAAAAAATTTGTAAAAGGGACTTAGAGGAATTCCCTAAGTAAGTTGTAGTTAAATAAGGGGTAGAATGCAACATTCTTATCTAAGTATTTCATTATATCATGTGATGTGAAGTAAAACTATAATGAAAATTGTTGAGATTATAAAGGACATAAATGGGGTGTGTTATACCCTAGCATTTTACTATAGGAGGAAGACTCTTCCTCTCTAACAAAGATATACTTAAAAGAGGAAGATATGATTGCAAAACATTAAGACTTAATTGTAATAAGTCTGATAAGTTTCAGCCTATTAGGTTGTTACAACTCCTTAAGTGGTTAAATCATTTTATAAGAAAGGAACTTGTGTTGTTGTTGTCCTGTTTTTGGATAATGGGATATTATGCCAAAACTAACCAATCTGGAAGCAACCTTTAGTTAATTAAGTTCTTAGGATTAATTAAAATCTGACTCTTAATAAGGACTTAAAGAGGGTTGGACTCGGGGTTAGATGGGCTGCCGAAACATGTCGTCTATTAACCCAATTTAACTTAACATAAGTAAACTCTTGGAGGTATGTACATCCTAATGAGGTTGTTCTATAGGATGTTGGCACACGTCAACTACGAGGGTTGTACCTTCGAGAAGATTAGGATCTTCTCGAGGATACAACAATACAGTTAACATGTGGCAACACCCTTCTGCATTGATCATCAGGATCTACACACCTTTGAACTTGAACAAGTTTTCCTTCTAGGTTTGGATAGTAACATAGTTAGGATATGAAGTAGCCCTCTAGGACTCAGGGTACCTTGGCACATGGGGTTAACCCAGGTTGACCCAGTATGCCAATTTATCCTAAGTCTTTGTGAGCCTCTTCATATCATGACCTATGTTGTTAACCTGAACTAGAGTAAACCTTGGGCAAGGGGACTGACAGAAGTCAGTATAAGACATTCTAGATAACAATGGAGTGGGGTGAAGGACGTATTCTGGATTGATGAGTATGTTGTCAAGGAATAAGATATATGAATAGTATGTTAGAAATCTTTGGCCAAAGTATCGCAAGCTGTTGATTGCATTGTCCTATGTCACCTAGGCTAAGGATCGTGATGCCGATGAATATTGGTAACAAATATTTAGTTAGGTTCCTTAGACAGATCACTCAATACCCAGAGTAGGGTAAGAGAACCAAGTATATAGAGTATTTAGGAGAATACTCAAAAACTCAATGTTACGCATGAATAGATCGGTAGTTCACCGAGTCATGAAATGAATAGATCGGTTGCTCACCAAGTCATTATAGCTACATATGGTTATCTATTATAAGAATGGTTGTTATGAAATGTGTGTTCTAAATTATGCATTTAGAACAGAAAACATTAATCATACAAAAAAAAATTCCTTGTTTCTAAAGTCTTAAAATGGGATTGTTACAAGTTTACCCATGGAATTACATGATTGATCCTTGTGTGTTAGCAAACCTGACAGGACTTATCCTATGAAAATATTGTTGGATTATCAAAATTGTGTCATTATGATGAATGTTTTCCTTAGATCTTCTTTGGAGAAATCACATATCTACCAAGTGTTTAGTTGGATTTCATTATGATTCCCTGAATCAAAATGTCACTTCCTTTCATTTTAAGGAGTTCTATCGGGCTATCTAGGTCTAGGAATTTGTACCTAAATGATGCCAACAATGATTGACTATTGCATTGTTCGTCACACTTAGAACAATACTAAACCTAGGTTTAGGAATTTACCTCAAAGTAAACCCATCACGACTAAACCACAATTGATTCCTCATGTTAGAAAAATCATTCGGTCACCCTATTCCGCACCTTGACTTAAATTCGGTGGTATGGTTTGGATGCTTCGATCCAAATTATTATTCGGGTTCCCCCACTCTTCTTATAAATTTGATCCTAATTATTCCTCCGATATTAAATGTTATCTCTTATGGATGGATTTTAGGCTCTAATCGGATCAAGATAGACAATGAAGATCAACACAAGATGGCCTTCACAACTCCCCCGAGGTACTTTCTATTATCAGGTAATTCCATTTGGCCTTAAAAATGTAGGATCAACCTATCAAAGGGTGATGATGGTGATTTTCATTGATATGATCTATGACATCATGGAAGACTATGTGGATGATATCCTTGAGAAATCAAAGACAAGGATAGATCACCCCGATATTTTATGACGTATTTCCAAATGCTCGTGGGAGAACAAGGTCCGTTTGAAACCAAATAAATGTGTGTTTATCGTGCTATAAGGAAAGATTCTTAGTTTCATTGTATCATGAAGAGGGATTGAGGTAGACCCGGCTAAAGTTACTACTATTATTAAAATGCCTCCACCAAAAACATTAAAAATTACATGGCTTACAAGGAAAGATATAGGCTATTTGCTATTTCATTTCCCAACTTTTCGAAAAATGTCATTCATTCATCCATTTACTAAAAAGGATGTTTCCTTTATCTGGGGACCAGAGCAATAATAGGCCTTCACCCTACTTAAGCAATACTTGGCCAATCCACCTATCCTCATGCCCCCAACTCCTGGTGAGCCACTCCTATTATATATTTCTGCTACTCAATTTTCTATTGGTGCGCTACTCGCTTAGTAGGATGTCGACCACAAAGAAAAAGCAGTATACTATCTCAGTCGTACTCTCATCTCTTATGAGCTCAACTATCCTCAAATCGAAAAAGCTTGTTTGGTTGTAGTTTTTACCTTTCAAAAGCTTCACCATTACCTGTTAAATACTAAAACCAAGCTTATATCAAAAGTTGACCCACTCAAATACCTACTGTCTAAACCTGCCCTTACCAGTAGAATGGCTAATTGGATCATTCTACTGAGTGAATTTGACATCGAGTTTGTGCACCAAAAGTTAGTCAAGGGATAGGTACTTACTGATCAGTTAGCGAAGCACCTTTACAAGGAACAAAACCTATGAATCTAGATCTACCAGATGCTTCATTACTATACATTGAGGAATCCGTCATGTGGCAAGTACACTTTGATGGATCTTTTACTTTTCATGGTTTAGGGGCAGGTGTGGTACTAATTACTCCTTCTAGCAACCCCATACCTTAGGCTTTTCACCTTGGTTTTCCTTACACAAATAATATTGCAGAGTATGAGGTGCTCATTGCTAGGATGAAGCTTGCAATCAAATGGGACATTCATCATGTTAAAATCATTGGTGACTCACAGTTAATCATCAAACAAGTCAATGATGAGTAAAAAGTCAAGGATGAGAATCTCATCCCTTACAAGAAGTTGGTTGAAACTTTGAAAGAGTATTTTGTGCGTATCACGTTTGAACAGATTCCAAGAGCACAAAATAGATCTACAAACGTTATGGCAACCATAGGTTCTATGCTACACATTCCACTGGAGTGTAATGATATGCCTTTCTTTGTTCAAAAATTTTGCCATCTGTGTATGACATCCCAGAATCATGTTTGGCTTGTGATGTTGTCGGTCCTAATTCCCCATGGTATGAACCCATTTTCACTTACCCAAAACACAACACATTCTCTCGACATCTTTCATTCTGAAAAAAAAAAATCCTTATACGCTAGATAACCTATTATACCCTCTTAGGAGGTACGCTCTATCATTGTTACTACGATGGGAATCATTACGTTGTCTCGATACGACAAAGTCGTCAAAGCAATTAAATAGCAATGTAGAAACCTATAATTTACCATGAAAAATTTAAATACTTAATTTTGTTAGTTATCCCCTTTCCCATAAATTGGTGACATATCGTCAATAAGCTCATCTTATCTCCTATCATCATTAATTAATTACATTACGTTAATTAATTAAGTCTTCTATTCAAAAATTACCTTGATTAATGACCTTTTGTTAATTAATCCTTCCTTCTTTCTATACTAATTATTATTAATAATTAATTAGCTTCCCCTTTCATTAAATCAATAAATCATTATTTAGTTGATTTAATTCCCTTCTATAGTCTAAATCATGCTAATATTCCTCTAAAAATATTTTATAAGCTTGCACACCTATTAATTAATCACTTTGGTTAATTAATAAACCCCCTTTATCCCCATGAGTCACTAAAGGACAAATTAAACTCTCCTAAAGTTAACTCAACCCTTTCTAAACCCCCTTATCCACAACTAACTCAACATCTCTATTATCCCACATACAAAGGGATGTAGAGATTCCTCTATCCATTGGGCTATATAAAGAGCCCTCCTCCTACCTTTACACCTACACCTACTCCTTGAAAAACAAAAGTGAGCATATAGTAAATACACTATAGCCATTTTGTCATCTTTGAGCATTTCTCCATTAGAGTGGAGCTAATCATCATCCTTTTGCATTCCAACAATCAAGTTAGTGTTGTGAAGAAAAATGGAGTTAATCAAGAAAGGCCTAATAAGCCATGGCTTGATGAACCTCCATATTTGATCATCTTGGATCAAGAAACCACTAATCTCCTTTTGATAGCTAAAAGATCTACATAGGTCTAGTTTTATTAATTTAGCTTTCTAAAAGAGTAGAGTAATAATGTTAATATGTTAGCTTGAGGTTTTTCTTTCAAGATTCTAATGCATAGTATTGATGATTGTTACTTGTTTAGCTCTTAGCATGATGGTGTTTTGATTTCGATTTAGCTTTGTTGTAGGACTACTAGGTGTTAGTTCTAATTTTCTTAACTTAGCTAAACTAAACCATGCACACATTTGGCATGCCGGTGGGACGGATCCTTTGTCCCTTAGCATTTTAGTTAATATTGTGTTGTTTTTGGCTAACCCCTTTCTATGCACATATGTAAGGTGATTTTTATGATTTTTGATATACTTACATGTGTGAGATCTTATTGAGAGATTTCATTTTGATGGGTTGTTATCAATTTTGAACTAACATGCTAAAATTTGGAACATTTTGTACTTGTTTATGTCATTTGGCCATATTTTGACATCATAACTAGGTACATTTTCTTTACATGAGACATGCGGAGTAGACCAAACCACACACACGGGAACACCGACCCATGTGTAGGAACAACATCCTGCACACACACGCATCTCTTATCATATTACACCTCGGTGTAGTCAAAAACCTTTTAGGCTAGCACATGCACCCATATCCTAGTGCAAATGCCCATAACCTAGCACACATGCCTCTATTAGTGCACATGCTCTGTGTTTTCAATGTTGGCATAGGAACCTATATGTAGCACATACATTCTTTGGCCATCGCACACCCTGTCTAGTTTCCTGCTCTGTTTTACTCTGTTGGCACACACACCTATACCTTGGCGCATATGCCCACATCTTAGTGCATATGCCTTTCGGGTGGTGTAGGTACACCTTGTGAATAAGAATAACAAAGAGGGTCACAACTTCCCTAAACCATGCGCACATACCTAAACTGTGCACATGTGCTTGTTTGAATTAACCTACATATTTCAGTTTCCTCAAATCTTGTATGTTAAAGTGCTAACTTCTTTGCAGGTTTTATCTGACTAATGCTTATTTCTACAGGGTATGTTTACATGCTTTTTCTAGACTAGATAGACTTAGCATGCTTCTTTGTAGACACCCATAATTATGCCCAAGCAATTTAAAATACTTAAATTGTGCTAATTATCCCCTTTATGCAAATCATCGACATATCATCAAAAGCGCTCATATTCCCTCTTATTGTCATTAATTAATTACAATACACTAATTAATTAAGCCACCTATCCAACTAATAACCTAATTAACAAACTTCGTTAATTATTTACCCCTTCTATCTAGACTAATCAATTATTATTAATTAATTAGCCTTCCACTTCATTTAACTAATAAATCAATATTTAATTGATTTAATCCCCTCCTAATAGCCTGAATCATACTAATACTCCTCTAATTAGATTCTATAAGCTTACATCTACCTATTTGTTAATCACCTTTGATTAATTAAAACACCTCCCAACTCCCATGACTTGCTAAGCATAAATTAAACCCAAGTTCTAAAGTAAGATTACCTTTAATAAAGCAACCTTATCCATTCCTAATCATGTTTTACCTTTATCCCACATGTAAAGGGATGAAGTGTTTCCTTTATCCATTGGGCTATATAAGGAGCCCTCCTTCTACCTTTATACCTACACCTAATTCCCTTGAGAAAGCAAAAGAAAGCACATAGTCTTGCACTAAAATCCTTTTTCCATTCTCAATCCCTCCATCCTCCATCTTGAAGAGCTAAGCCTCACACCCAAGCATCCTTGAAGGATCAAAGAAAGCAATATTGTTGATTTCCATTGGACTACATAGGTCCATTTGATTTAATTAGGAAATTTAGAAGAATAGAGTTCTTGATTTGCATTATGTTTGATTTCATTATTTCAAAGTTATGATGCTAGTGTAGGCCTTGTTCATTTCTTTATCTTGATGGTACTTTTTTGTTTCTAGCTAGGTTAGGGAACTATTTTAGGTGGTATTTCTTTCTTTCAATCTAACTTAGGAAAAAGAATACTTGTACACATTTGGCACGCCAGTGGGACCCTTAGTCCCATGGCATTTTAGTTTAAGTTTCATTGTTTTGGCTAATTTTTGATATACACATGTAGTAATTAATGTCCATTTTCTTGGAATTTTTTCTAATTTGATATGTGTAACCTCATGTTCATAGCCATCATTTTAATGGGTTATTGCCATTCTTAAGCTAACTTGTCAAAATTTGAGATATTGTGAGTTTTCTTGTGTTTGTTGCCATATTTTGGTTGCAGGTTTGGCGCAGGTACATTTTTAGGGGCACAGGCATAGTTTTTGTGGCGCACACACACCTCTATTGTGGCACAGGAACACTATCAAAACATGTTACTCTATTTTTTGACCCTGGCGCATGCGCATGCTAACCACAGCACATACACCCTAACTAGTGTGCATATGCACTAACCTCGGGTGTAAAATTCGTTTAGTATTGTACCTTCACTACGTTCTCAAACCGACAAATCGACGCACACACCCTAACTAGAGTGCACATGCTATTTTAGTGGCACAGACACATTTTTGGTGATGTGGATGTTCTATCAGAATCTAGAGCTATTTCAAAAAGTTGTGGCACACATGTTTTTCGGTACCACAAATGTACATGTTTTTTCGGTGACGTAGTAGTTCCGTCTATGTTCTGTCTTTTTTTTGGAGTGGTACATGCATTGTTTTTGTGGTGCACATGCCTCTTTGGTGGCGCAGGCACATGGTAAGTGAAAATCCACGAGTGGTGCATACGTTGTTTTCATGGTGCACACACCTCTCGAGTGGCGCAGGTGCACTATAATCTGAAATAATGTAGAGTGACGTATACACCCTAACCCACTTGTAGGTGCTAAAAGGGGGCAAGTGTCCTTTTGTATGTTTGATATTAAGGTGTTGATGTGCTAACCTTCTTACGGAGTTTATCTAATCATATATTTTTCTTTGCAAGTTGTTTTTACATGTTTGTATTTGATTAGATAATAGTGTGCATTGTTTACTTATAGGAATAAGATCGTGTATGCTCTTCCCTCATTTCCCTTGGGGCGATCTTGGGAATCATAAACGATTCTTAAGTCCTTTTGATGCTTGGAAGTTGTTAAGAATATTTGAGTAGGAATTGGTGTTTTGGTCTGTATGATGATTTTTAGTAGTTTTCCATCAAAAGAGAAGGCCCAATTCAACCACCACCAAAGGTGTTCAAATGGTCCAAACTAGTCAACCTTTTAAACTAACTAAGGGCCCAATTAAACCACCACCAAAGCGAAGAACATTCACCTCTCTTAATGAACCTTTTTAGTTATACTAAAACATTAGGATGTGGCCCACATGATGACCTATCCTACAATGCAACCATTTGAAGACAATGCTCCAAAACCTTGATGGAACAAGGAGCATGAATATTGTGAAATGCATCATGTCAAAGGACATAAGAAATAAAAATGTCTATGGCTTCATCATTATATTCAAGACCTCATTGACAACGGGAGATAGAGGTGGATAACCTAGGAAAAACACAAACACCTAATGATAAAATGGGGATATATAAAGAACCATTCCCCAATCATGATAAGTCAAAAAAGTCAAAGCCAGATTGGGGAGATTCATCCCAAAGTTATAAAGCCATGAATTACTTGTACACCAAAAGAGATGACAATCATTATGATTCGCTTATTGGATGTATTTGATCTCCCGCTAACCATGTCCATACCATCCCAATAGAGGGAAAAGGATCTCTACAGTAACAAGGCGTTCCCGCCTCATGATTCTGGAACCTTCTCCATCGACCCCACAAACCAGTAAATATAACCTTTTAGAGAAACTTGAGAAGATGTCTGCTAAGATTTCAATCTTAGATCTTCTCAAGATATCCAATGTGCATAAAGACATTCTGTGCCAAAATCTTCAGGGGTTGGGGGTGCCATTAGAAGTTGATCCTACACACCTTCAAGCGATAGTGGCAAATATCGTACCAAATGAACATATTTCTTTCAACCATAGGGAGATCCATACTGAGAATCCAACACATAATCTTCCATTATATATTGAGGTAGTTGTCACCCACAGGAAGATAAAATGGGTGCTTTTGGATAATGGATCTGAGTTGAACATTTACACACTCAAGTTGGTTAAATAGTTAGGACATACTGAGGAAGATCTGGAGTCTAATATCATCAATATCACCGCATACAACAATGTGGAAAGGGATTCAGCAGGCACAATCATGCTGCCCATGGAGGTGGGTCCCACTTGCCATAAGAAAAAATTTCATTTCTTAGACTTGGAGCTTCCATATAACATGCTTCTATGCCGACCATGGATTCATGCCATGCAGACCATTCCATCGACATTTCATCAATGCATTAAGTTGAAGCATGTGGGACATACCATTACAATACAAGGATATTCAGAGCCCTTCGCTCATTATAGAGCTCTCAATAACTTTGCACGAAAGGGTACATATGCATGTCCCTCCATAGATATAGTTGTCCCTCTTCAATCTAAGGCCATGGAATCCCGAGTGGATTTAGATTCTCTTAGTTCTTGCACTCATGGTGCGTCTACATCAACATCTCCGTTTGATTCATGGGAGATGAAAATCCTTGAATATGGCTGTGGGGAGTATAATGTACAACAAGTGCTCTTGGTTTCATACCTCTCATTGTTGCCCAAGACTAGAGGTCAACCTAATTACCACTTTAGAAGACCTAGAAAGGAACACACTATTGGGTCATTCTTACCTGGAGGCTTGTTAGCTAAGGAAAAATTGCTTGATCCACCTACAACTTGGGTCCCAGAGGATACTCAACCATCTTGTTATCGAACCCTTGAATATGAAAAATCTAGTAAAATGATGTACTCCATGGCCTACAAAGGCCTAGAATGTGGGAGAAAAGAACAAGGACAAAGAGAACCGGTCCCTTATCCACATTTCAAAATAGAAAGATTAGGCATCGAGATTCAACCTTGTGGAGCACACCCCAATGACCAGGACGCTACTTGTTCTGAACGTGAGGATAGCTCAGACTATCTAGACAATGATACGGATTCCCACTTTAGCCAATATGAGGATCTGACCTCCAAAACCTTTTCATGAACAACATTGTCCTAACCATAACCCCTATGGAACCAACCCTTGACCTTGTATACCCTTCCCTTGTTGAATGGGACCAACAACGTCACATGTCGCTAAATTTATTCAAGAATGACGAAGCTATCGTGGAGTTCACGAGCATACAAGATATAATTCCCTTTAGAGATCACAATAAACGTTTCTTTATTGACTTAGATACCTACGCCTACTTTGGCAAGGAGACTCGAACTTTATGGTTAGCAAAACTTAAAGAAAAGTGAGGGAAAAATTTTCAAGGTAAAGCCTTGGCAAAAATCAAGGTCCAAGTCACACTGGTGAAAACCTCTTTGAGGCTTTGGCTGACAAAAATAAAAATAAAATAAAAGGACAACCAAAGTGACCACGCCAAGGATGAAAATCTCATGGAGACATCCTTGGATGAAGATCTCAACCTACCTCCTGATCCTACGCGTATGGAGGACTTATCAAAATTACTAGTTGAAGAAACCATTGATGTCAATATTGGTACATAAGAAGATCCCAAGATAGTAAAATTGGGAGCATCACTCTCGACTAGAGAACAAAATACAATCACTATGTTACTGCGAGAGTTTATAGATGTGTTTGTGTGGTCTTACAAAGACATGCCCGGCTTAGATATGACTTTGGTCATGCAAAACCTAGTTGTGCATGCAGACGCTAAGCCTATTAAACAGAAACTCTGAAAGATGCACCCAAGAGTGGCCTTGTTGGTTAAAGAAGAGTTAGAAAGATTGCTTGCGGTAGGATTCATCAGGCTAATTGATTATTCTGAATGGATATCGAACATTGTTCATGTCCAGAAAAATCCTATCGGTATCTGAATCTGCACAAATTTTATGGACATTAATAAAGATTTCCCTAAAGATGATTTTCTACTGCCAAATATTGACATGATTGTTGACTCAACAACAGGCTATGAGATGCTATCACTCATACATGGATTTTTAGGATATAATCAAATCAAGATAGCTAAAGAAGACCAACATAAAATAGCTTTTAGGACTCCTTGGGGCACCTTCTGTTATCAGGTGATGCCGTTTGGCCTAAAAAATGTAGGTGCTACTTATCAGTAGGAAATGACAGTAATTTTTCATGATATGATTCATGATATCATGGAGGACTACATGGATGACATCCTGGGAAAGTATAAGACAAGGGAGGATCACCCTGCCATTTTGCGATGTATCTTTGAACGCTTGCGTGAATACAAAGTCAGGCTAAATCCAAAGAAGCCTGTCTTTGGTGTGCTATCAGGGAAGCTATTGGGCTTGATTGTATCAAGACGAGGTATTGAGGTAGACCCTGCTAAAGTGTATACTATCACTGAAATGCCTCCACCTAAGAATATCAAGCAACTGCGTAGCTTATAGGGAAATTCAAGCCATTCATCGCTTCATCTCCCAGCTTGTAGATAAATGTCACTCATTCACTCACTTTCTTAAAAAAGACGTTGCTTTCATCTGGGGACCTGAGCAAAAACAAGCCTTTGCTTTGCTTAAACAATACTTGGCTAATCCACCTATCCTCATACCTCCAACTCCTGGAGAGCCACTCTTGCTCTATATTTCTGCTACATAATTTACTATTATGCGCATTCCTTACCCAATATGACCTTAGTCATAAGGAGAAAGTGGTGTACTATCTGAGTTGCACCCTCATCATCTATGAGCTAAATTATCCTCAAATTAAAAAAATGGTTAAAGGACAAGTACTTGTTGACCGATTAGCGAAGCACATTTGAAAGGCACAGAACCTTTGAATATGGATTTGTCAGATGCCTCCTTTCTCTACATTGAAGAATCTGTCATGTGGTAGATACATTTTGATGGATCCTTTACGTTTCATGGTTCAGGTGCAAGAGTGGTCCTTATTACTCCTTCTGGCGATCCTATACCATAGGATTTTCGCCTAGGCTTCCCTTGCACAAACAACATTGTAGAATATGAGGCACTCATTGCAGGAATGAAGCTAGCTATCAAGTGGAATATTCATCATGTCAAAGTTGTGGGTGATTCACAGTTAATTATCAAACATGTTAATGATGAATACAAGGTTAAGGATGACAAGCTCATACCTTACAAAAAGTTAGTAGAAACTCTAAAGGAGTACTTTATGCGCATTAAATTTGAACAAATCCCAAAGAGTACATTTGGAAAAAATCGGTAAATGCCATGGCGATAGTGGGTTCTATGCTTCGTATTCCACTAGGGAATAATGACATGCCATTCTTTGTAGAAAATCTACATCAGCCCGCATATGACATGCCAAAATCTTGCCTGGCTTGTGATGTTGTTGGTCCCAATTCCCATGGTACGAACCCATCTTTACCTATCTTAAGGACAACACATTCCCTCCCGATATCTCCTGTTCTGAAAATTAAATCCTGATTCACCAAATAGCTCGTTACACCCTTTTAGGAGGTACACTTTATCATCATGGCTACGATGGGAATCTGTTACATTGTCTTGATGTGACGAAGTCAATCCAAGCAATAAAAGAAGTGCACGAAGGGGTGTGTGGAGCACATACAAATAGAATGGTCTTGGCTAAGAAATTGTTAAGAGTAGGATATTATTGGCCTACCATGGAAACTGATTATTGTAATTATGTCAAGAAATGTGTACTTTTCCAAAAGTATGGAAACTTCATTCATGCTCCATCGCAACCATTGCAACCTATCACTACCCCATGGCCGAGTCTTCAAGTTGGGACTTGACTTGATAGGAAAAATTACTCCTACCTAATTTGATGGTCATACACATATCATCATGGCTAGAATACTTTACAAAATGGGTGGAGGTTGTCCCTTTAACCTATATAACAGGAGCCCAAATTTCTAAATTTATCATGAATCACATCATTTGTCGATATAGTATTTCGGACATGACCATCATTACTGAGATAATGGGAAGTCATTTAGGAACAAAGCGTGAAAGGTCTTTGTCAATGGTTCCAAATTAGGTTAAAAAGGTCCAAGCCATATTACCTCAAGGTAATGGACAAGACGAGGCCACAAACAAGAATTTGGTAAGGATAATGGAGAAGATGGTCGAAAAACAAGTTGTAACTAACACCTACAAATCCATCTAGCCCTTTGGGCTTACATAACCTCCATTTGTACTCCTACGGGTGTGGACACCATATTCCCAAATGTTTGGGACAAAATCTATCATCCCCTTAGAGATCAAACTTTTGTCCATAATAATTTTTCTTGAGACTATCTAGATAAAGATGAGGATTATCAAGTGGCAAGATCTGGCCAAATTAGAGCTCCTAGATGAGAGACACATTCACACTCTTAATACCCGAAATTGTATCAACATAGAGTCTCCGAAAACAACAACAAGAGAATCATCCTCGTCGGTTTGGGTTGGTGATTTAGTCATGAAGGAGAACTAGTTGAACACCAGAGTGGAACGAGAAAAGAAAGGGAATTTTGAACCACATTGGTTGGGACCCTATGTTATAGTCACCAAGTACGGCACAGGAGCATACAAACTGGCTCACCCCAATGGTGATGAGCTCACGGTAGCCCATGAATGTGATGCATCTTAAATTGTTCTATGCTTAAACATGACACGGGAAGGTGAAATAAAAAATTAGAAAAATCAATCAAAAAAATGGTAAAATGATCAAAAATACAAATAAAATCAATCAAAAAATTAGAAAAAGAAAAAGATAAAATAGGTCATCCACTAGTGAAAACCACACAATTGTGGCACTTTGGACAAATCCTTAGGTGAAAACCGGTTTCCGACGCCTCGGGAGGATTCGTTGTTCACAAGCATCTTACATTTGGAGGGTGGTTTTCCTTGGCCTAGCCCTAGTTCTACCTTCGAGATTGCCCTGTAAACCTCATCTTATCGGGCCTTGATCCGCTTTGTCTTCTTTTATTTGTCTATGCGGGGTATGGTCTTTTGCTATTTCCCATCTTATGTTGGGGGAAAATCCAATGACTTTACCTTCTTGTTCATAAGCATGTTGCTTCTTCCTTGTATATTCCCCATCTAACATTGGGGGCATCCATGCTTTCTTGGTTACCTGTACATAGCTCTGGAAAACCGTTAGAAAACAACCTAAACAATAGAAAATTGTCACAAAAACAAAAACAATAGAAATTTTTTTCCAAAACCCAAAAACAATAGAACATTGTTTCACAAAAACCTAAACAATAGAAAATTGGTACATGAGAACAAATCTTACAAAAACAATTACTTGCATTTTCTTGTTTCTTACTTTTCTTGTTGCTTGTATATCTATTTTATTTTTTTCTTTTGGGTTGTTTGTTGTTGCGGCATACTTTGTTAGGATTCATCTTTTCTTGCTTAGATTAGATTTATTTTTGCTTGTGCATATTGCGGTATGTTTTTGCATGCTATCTTGAATCTTAGGAAATCATGATGTAATGTGTTAATTTATTGTGTTCTTTCTTAGCATTTAATTGTGTTTATTACATGGGCATTGTTTTGTTATCATAACATCACATTACCATCATTATCATCACATCTAACATCATCTATACATCATATATAAAAAAAATGCTAAGTTTTACATCATGCATGTATGCTAAGCTAATCATCACATATCGTAGCATCAATGGGGGCAAGAGGGTTGCGCACCAATACATCACATATCAAAATCATCTATACATCACATATCAAAATCTATTACCCCCCAACACACCAATATCATCATATCATCCCATCCATATACATCTAAAATAACACATAAGAAATGCATTTGATATCATCTAATAATCTATCATCGACATCCACAACACATGTGTACATCAAACATCGAAATCCGATATATGTAAGTACAAAATCAGATAACATCATAACACATCCATAAGTGTTGAATCATAATACGTAACATGCACTTTGAGATTTGACATAGAGTAATTTTTGAAAAAGGGTATTTTACATCATAGAATACATGTGTATCTAAGCCCAAAAAGTAATCCTCTATATATACATGTGTGTCATATACATCTATATCAACAAAAATGGATACACATCGGTACTCTATATCAAAAATGCCTTCAGCTGAGGCGTACAAAGATGCTACATCAAAAATGTCCACATACCTATACAAGTATCAACTGTCTAGATCGGTACTCAAAATAATACATCATAGATATGAAATGCCATCAAAAAGGGGCATGTATCAGAAAGAATTGAGCCTTCATCATGAGGCATCATCAAAATACAAATATACAAGGTTGTACATCGAAATTGAATTTCATAAGAGGCATACATATAAATAATATGTACAACAAAAATGTGGATCTCAACCACATCTCTCACCCTCGTCGAGGCTCCCAGATCTTGTCATTTGATCGATGGAACACTAGAGGCTAAGATGGCCCTATTCCATCCGGGCTGGCCGTGGTATGGGCTATCTCACTGATCTCATGGACTAGCTTGATCTCTATGACTCGAGCATGACGCACTCAACCCCGATGTCGTGGCGGTGCTACTCATTGCTCTGGAGGAAATACCTTATAATATGTAGTCTGTAAAATAATTCCTTGCCACCAAGCCCGGTGGCATCAAGTATTAGGTCAAAGCATCTCGGGAAGTGAGCACTACTTAAAGGGAAACATCACACTCACCTGTCACTCTACCAATGTCGGCCCGGCCTCTCTAGAGGAAGTTTCCTCTCACTCTCTCTCTACTGAGTAGTAGTCGTAGCTCGACCAGGGCCCGATCCCTCTGTGTAAGAAGGGCATGTGATCATGCATATACATGATCTCTCTGTGTAACAACCATCCACACCTACGACTAGGACTGATGAAGAAGGCTCAAAATCTGAGCCCCTTGTGCCGTTGTCTCTTGAATCTAGCTCTGCCATGCCACTCTGTCATCTCTGGGCCAACCTGGGCCCGAGCCTGATCTTGCTCTGAAAGTAAAGTAACAATGTGAGCTCCGGCCTCATCATGCTCTGTTGTGGTAGTCACACACCAGCCTCGAGCCTCATCTCTCTCCACTCTAGCTGCATCTCTCTCATCTATGGCCTGTTGTAATTTTTGTTGTACTATGACTATCTGTGCCACTAGCTAAGAGGCTATATGTGCCTTGGGACTGGTCCCTGAGGTGCTCTAGAGGACTGGCCCTACTCTAGGACCCTCACTCTGGATGGCTGCACTGGTACCTGTACTGGGCCTTGTGGCCTCAGTCCATGTGCTTGTGCGGCACCCTTCCCATCATGTGGAATGCCATTGAAAGGATCCTTTGGGTCTGGCCCCTATGCCACTGCCCTAGCCCTACGCTCTGAGGTGTGTCATATCTCTATAGATGGGCGAATGCCTAATTTCCAAGCCTCCTCTAGAATGGTGAGACATTGGGGTAACACTATAGCATACCAAGCTACGTAATCGGTTGTGGTCCCTGAATCTCACATCTGTTGTACTGGGTCCCATACCTGTGCGACCACCTGTGTGAAACTCACCCTAGCTCGGGCCATCGGTATGCGAGGCCCCATGGTTTACCTCTTTGAATCTCGGTGTGCATGCCAGAAATGCATGTCCAGGGGAACCCCTATACCCTGCCAAGCTACTACTGGAACTGTCTACTCGATACAACTCAATAATATAACTGTGGCTGCCAATGATAAAACGCTCTACAAAGCACACATCGAGCTCTGTGGCATCCTTTGGCCATTGGAAATGCATTTATGGCCTCCATATAACATCTATCTCTTGTAGTTCGTCAAAATCTCGCCTATATCTAAATAGGCTGCCAATATGGCCACGTGCATCCCCACCATCTGTTACCCATGCCATGTAGGATGGCTCCTCAGGATTTCAGACACGCAAAGTGCCCATGGGGTGTCTGTCACAATATGATCCCATGACCATATCTATAATAAAGAGGCTGGACCCATGGTCTTCATACCTGTGGTATGTGATCAAATGTAAATCCCAGTATAGGTGAGTCAATATGCACTACCTCCAGACAGTATCTCTTGCCACTAAAGATGCCATGAACCAAGGGCAATAGTCCTCTCGGGAATGAGGTCCCTATCTTATTAGTGAGTAAGAACCCACTGATAAGAGACATGATCTAGAGAGGCCCCGATGTAATTTAGGTCGAGATACACTCATGTAAATCAATGGTCATCTGTCATGTGGAATGTCATCAACATCAAAAAGGGCACTACAAGCTACTCTAATCAGCCCTACATCTGTGCTATACTCAATCAAGGTGCCTATAATCGGCATGCGAAGAATCTACCATACATCCTTGATGGTCACAGTCATCTCTCATGTAGGAATTTTGAAGCACTAACTCTCACTATGCCATCGCTTGGCTAGCGCAATCAGTAGGCCATGATCCAGTGTGATAGACAACATCCAAGATAGAAGGCCTAGCCCCACCGCCTCGAGAAGTATCACCATGGTTCGTCGGTTGCACTGGTGCATACTCCCCTCTAGCTATGTTATGCAGGTGTGGCACTCCCTTGTCTATAAAACTAGTAATCATCTCTGCAAAATAACAAGGAGCTAGTCAGTTACTAGCATTTCTTATAAAAATCTATCTACCCTTTTAGGGTTAACCCAAAAATCCTAAAAATTATTCTAAGTGTCATGTTTTTGACACTTTTCTATCTTTTCTCTGCCTATCTAGGGTGTCTGCGTGCCCTTTTGGGAGTGTGCACCTCGATTTTGGCGCTTGCACTTGCACGCATGTGTCTTTTGATGCTTGCACCCTCTTTCGGGAGCCCACACACCCTTTTTGGTGTATGCGCCACACCTTTGGTGCTTGCATGCTTGCACGCGTATGCTCCCGAGTGTGTGCGCCCACTTTTTCATGTCTCGCGCAACATTTTTTACATGTGCACCCTATTTTCCATGTGTATGTGTGCGTGCACATGTGTTTGTCTATGCGCGTGTGCGTGGGTGTGTGATTTCCATGCCTACACATGCGCATGTGTGTACTTTGGCACGTGTGCCCCCAAAGGGACACCTACGCCCCCTTTCCAACACTTACGCCTATGCGTAGGCACGCCGATGTGACTTCCTAAGGGTAAAAATATAATTTAATGCATTAATGAATGAAATTAGTGAGCGCGGGTCCAATACTCACAAAGGGGCCGTCGTGTGCATGCCGTTGGTGCCCTTGGGCTGCATTTGTGCGCCTCAATTGGTCTCATGTGATCACCATGGTTCTTGTCAGTATCATAGCCTCACGGTAAAAATTCTAAACAACTCGGTTAAAATGAATTGGTCGTGATGTTTTTACCCCGGGTGGGGTATAGTAACCCATGTTTCACCGTCAAGAGGGCAGAGAGGCCCATTTCGATCACCATCTTCTCCTCTATTCACCGTGGAATAATTATTTTTATTAAATAATTATTTTTCTCTTATTTTACACCGTATTGGGGATTTTTTTACTGTCTGATACCCCTTTCTTCTCCCTTAGACAATTTTATTTCTCCCTGGCAATTTTTATTTTTCTCCACACTCGTAAATAATTATTTTTCAAATAATTTAAAAAAAAAAAAATTCCACTAAACAAGGACATTATTAGTCACTTGTTTATTCTTTCTTCCACCTAGGGCACTTTTTGCTGCCCCTAGGCCCTTCTCTTTCTTCTTCTATTTTCTTCTACTATTGACCACAATTTGAAAGAAAAAAAAAAAAAAAAAAACAATATATATGACAAAAATCTAAAATCAAGGCAAAAATTTTCAAAAATCCTAAAAAGTAAAAAAATCTACAAACATGGTAACTTGCTTGTTACGGATGAAACTTGTGTCTTGCGCATGGTATTTTCTCCATATCTTGTTGGTTTTCCTCACATCTTGTTGGTTGGATATTTTTTCAATCCAAAATATGAGGTTCAACCACAGTATATGGGATTAAATCCCTCCTCAAAGACAGGTGAGGCTGCCTGGTTACTACTAATCTAAAACATAGTAAAAACAATATATACAGTATTCACACTAATCTAACCATTGGGGGTTGGGATAGAATCCCAAAATCTGCATTCACACGATTCAAAGGTATTTCTTTCGTAAATGAATGGAGTTAGAAACTATTACAATGAAAGAAGCACAATGGAAAGGAAATGAGAGAAACGTATTTTCTTTCGAGTAAACGCAGAGCATGAAATAATCATACGAGCTTTAGATCATAAATATAATGTCTGAGATGATTAGAAACAATAATATGCTATGCAAAGAATAGCTTAAGATCATGAACGTAAGAACAATGTCTTAAGAAAGATATATCCCACAACACAAAGTTTGCGAAATAATATCAACTCCTATTCTTCGAAATGATTGAACGAAAACACAAAGTTTTTCTTCTTTCCAATAGCTCCGAATATTACAAAAATCTCAACCTTTTGGAATGCATAAGCATCCCTTATTTATAATAAAAGGGATTGAGAGAAAATAGGATAAATCCTAGAAAATAGTGTTCTTTAAAAAGAGTTCTATTTTGCTTGACTCTCACGCAGGAGACCAAGTCAAAATTTGCTTCCTATATGACGAAACAGAAATGAAAAAGACATGTCAATTTCAAGATTGAAATGACATGAAACATCAAGAATTAATCTGAATCATCATCTTTCGCTCCTTCATCTTTCTCTTCCTCCAGCTGCACCTGTTTGTTCCGAAATTCTTGGAACCTTTGAATTATGCCTTGCATTTCATTTTCGTCAGGTGCAGTGGAATGATCATTCCAAATTTCACAGGTTTCATGGGTATCACTAGCACCGCCGGGAAGCTTTTTCAATCTTTTGCTGAGCTTTCTCAAGGCCTCAAAAGAATGTTCAATTCTTACAAATCGATCAATGATCTCAATACCAAATCCGTGCGTTGGTTCATGCTGAACAGACTCTTGGACTTGTTTGAAAAGATCATCTACTGATAGGACACCTGAGTTTCCAACTGACACCTTTGGAAAAACCTTCAGCAACTCTTCTTCCAGATCACTTTTTCCATCAATCAATTTATCCCTTGATTCTCTCAACTTACCGCACGCTTCGTCGAGAATTTTCACCCTTAACCTGATGGCTTTAGTCAGCTGGAAATGCTTATCCATATGTGGGATGATGCCTTCATCTACCAAGAGATGTGATGGTATTTGCTTTAATACCTGGAGAGCTTCATAAGTCAAATCAAGATGTCCAATTTCTTGAGAGAAATCATCGTCCATCTTCTCTCCCTCCTTCTGAATATCCCTCAAAGATTGATGAACTTTCACAACGTCTTGAATCACCTCCTTCCCTTGTTGGAGCAGCCTTTGGATCCATTCATCGACCACCCTTCCTTTTTTAGCAATCTTCTCAATTGTAGGTATGGATGAGAAATCGAATCCGACAGGGTCAGAAGAAGATGGTATGGATTCAAGGGGTTTTGAGAGTTTAAGCAAAACCTCAGTCAACTGCTCCACTTTTCCTTTAAGCTCATCTCTGTTGTCTTTTGTTTCTTTCAACTTCTGGCACAACACGTTTGTGGCATCCCGCACATCTTGTTGCGCCCCTTCTACTATCACTCTTCCTAGAGCCACCCTAGTTATCTGATAATCAGAGGCTGTTATGTCCTCTTTAGTTTTGTCAGTCGCGGGAGTGGCGATCTCTGCAAACTTATCCCCTGAAGCGTCCACCAAAACCCTTGAAACTATTTTAGGTTTCTTGGCTGATTTAGCAGTAGAAGCCTTGAGTGAGCTGAAATCAAAGGCTGGTATGGGTACAATCACCTTCCTCTTCCTCGGAGTTTGTTCGAGTAGCCATTGTGGTGTATCAGAGGAAGTTGCCAATGTTGTAGCAGCTGGTATCATACTCTCAAGGGGAGAAGATTCTACTAGTGGAGGGGGAATAGTTACCAATGTGGTAGTAGATCCAATAAAAAGAGGCACAGGAGGGGGTGTGTTGGTGATCACTTGGGTCCCAAAGCAGAGAGGGGTGAAAGTCAGAGAAAACCGGCCATTCGAAGAAGTTGATGGAGAATGAGGAGGTAGGAGTGGTTGTGAGGAAAGAGGCACAGATTCAGACTCCAAAGCCTGGGATGCAAGAGATAAGGTCTCTTCAGTTGGGCAATCAGCAAATGGTGAAACCAGAGGCTGGCTTCCTTCTCCTTCCAAAGTAATTTCTCCTATTTCTGGTGGTGTTGGTGATTCTGGCACATTCACCGTTTCAACTGGAGAAATAATTGAAGAGATTTCTCTTTCTTTTCTCTTTTTGACAAACTTGACCTTTATAGGCCCCCTAGAAGATTTTTTGTCCTTTTCCTTTTTGGAGGGCCCCGCCTCTGAAGCAGCCAACTTTGAAAACTTATCATCTTTAAAACTCATTCCCCAAGAGGAGAGCCATGCTTTGGTGCATGCAAGAATCCGAGCCGACCTATCTGTGATGGAGGCTTTTTCACTGATTGACCAATCAATAGGTGGGAAAACATATTGATCTTCATTTAGTCCATCATAGGAAAGATCCAAAACACTTTCATTGTCACTAGTACCTTCTGGTAAATCAGCAAGCTCAAGTGTTTGAATCTTAGCAATTGTCAATCTGCTATGATCCTTTCTGCGAACAACAACCTCATCACATACATCAATCCAAATGTCCTCTATGCTTGGCCTGTGTAGGTGCAGGGTTCCATACGCCCTGAGGACTCCTCGAATGTCAAACCCGTCTCGGGGCTTCATATGCTTCCTCAACTTGTCCTGAAGCTCATGGATAACATTTTTAGCTTTCACCACTGTCGAACAAGTGTATCTCCCAATAGAAATTGGGAAAGATATAACAGCCTTATGTTTACTTTGTTGGAATTTATGGAAATCCAACAGTTGCCTAACCAATTCCATCAATATCAGTTTATCCCCTGGATATCGGGGTAGACGGAAAGGATCCCCGAGTACATAACCACCCGAAGATATGTGAACTTCTTGAATTGTAAGAAGACACATCCCCATTTGGAAACTTCAGCCCAGGCCTCATCTGAGACTCTTGTCTTCCTCAACTCAGGGTTTAGCCTGCAGATGTTTTCATAAAAGAAGGCGTCATTCACCCTTCTGAATTGGTCTTGGGATCCCTTTCTTGTCAGTTGAGGGAAGTATTGATACACATGGTTCCCCATCCTGCTTCCCTTGGTATCCAACCCGGATAGTTCCTCATCCCGCTGCTGCATATGTGACATATGAAGACATATAAAATTTCCCTGTGGACAAGACTGTTGTCAGTTGGGAATCTATCTCATTACTAATGAGAGTGCCCCAGTCAATCCCTTGTTGATTCTTCTTGATGGTGATCATGAATTGATACATCCACCCTTGGAACACATTTGATTCGGGTAAACCGAAAACCCGACTCAACAAAGTGATGATGTCATTGATCTCCTGGATGAAATCACTCCTGGGGATAAGTCTTGGGAATCTGGAGACAACTAGTTTGGCCTTGATCAGGAACTTCTTATTTACATGCTTGATACAATCTTCCTGATCGTTATCCCAGGATTTCTGAGCTGACTTGACATCCAACTCTCCATATTCTTCAAAATTGGGCAGTTTGAGGAGGTCATCAAAGTAACCTCCGTCCAATTTGATCACTACTTCTCCTGCCTGATTTCTCACAGAACGAGAAACAGAGTCATAACTGGAAGCGCAGGCTAAGATGAATTCAGGGCACTGAGCGGACATGGGAAAACCCGCTGCAAGAGGTAAGCCACTATCGGCTATCAATTTCATCCACGGAGTTTGGGAGGAACTCCTTACCCTACTCCAGAAATCTTCAATATCTATATTCCCGAGCTCTGTATCTCGGATGTCATAATTGCAATCGATATATGATGGAGACTCCACCTTTCTGAACTTGTATTTCATCCTTCCTGACTTCTCAGTCTTTTCTTGCGATGGACCAGGGTCCAACATGAAGGATGTCAAAGGAAGAGAGTTTCGGAGATCAGGAGATGTTGCACACTATGAAAATCCCGACCTACTGGAGATGCCGGAAGAACGGAAGAGTCCGACACACTGAGGAGGATGTCGGGGAATCCAGAAAACCCGATGCGCTGAGGATGTCAGAAACTTTGGAAAGTCCGGCACTTTTGAAGATGTCGGAAACTTTGGGAAGCACAACATTTTTAAAGATGTCGGAAACTTGAGAAAGCCCGACACGCCAAATCTTCTGATATACCTCGGGTCTTTGATACTGCACAACACCCTTCAAAACCCGAGAAGAGGAACAGGGTTTTTGTTGAATTTAAAACATGTAAATTCTTTTTACCATTCATATACCAAACATATCTTAATTCCAACAACAAAATTCTGGGGAAAAATCACAAAGTGGTAATTCCAAAGAAATAAACCCTAAAACATAAACCCTGTTTGGAAAACAACCCCAAAAGGAAAAAGAATAAAAACCCCACAAACCTGGTAAGGGAATGGGAAGAATTTCATACATAATCAATCCATAAAAACCAAGAACAAAGAATGGAGAGAGAAATACCTTCAACCAGAGCAAGAAATGAAAAACGGGCAATTCAATCGGGCACAGGCGAGTTTCGGTTTTGAGGTTGGAGAAGCATGCGTGAAAATCCACGAGTTAAAAATATGTCTGGTAAAAATGACGTGGAAATCCACATATTTATAAGAAAATTTACAATTAATACACTTCGGCTTGGCACGTGCCAACTCACCGACAACTCGGCATTAACGCCATGTCAAAGATGTTTCTCGGGAGGTCCGAAAACCCGACACAAAGGTGTGTAGAGAAATTCGGGTTTCGGGTCGCGAGAAACAATCGACACAAAGCATGAGATGTTTAGGTGCTTCAAAGTTCCGAAAACCCGACACAAAGGACTAAATCGGACTTCGGGTATCGGAAGACAGGCGACACAAAACATGTTTTGGATAAGGCATGTTCCGATGCGCCGAAGGTCCGAAAACCCGACTCGACTTACTTGAAGTGGGTTTCGGGTTTCGGGGAACACAAGACATAAAACATTCAAAACACATGTTGACCTGTCGGTGAAACCCGAAAACCCGATTTTCTCTCATAAGGGCAATTTTGCAAAACCAACTTTAAAAATTTTGTAGGGGTTATCTGATAGTTTTGTCGTAAACTCAAAATTGAGATAATGTATTTTCTCCATATCTTGTTGGTTTGCCTCACATCTTCCCCGATTAATATGACTTGCAGATCACTGATTCACAACCATTCACAAAACTAGCTTCTTGCTTCGTTGGTACTACGGGGCACGTTTGTTTCTGGTGCTATTTAATTGTGCACAAACACTTTTCTTGGACCCCGTGTCATTATCATTTCCCCTAGCATGTATCCTTTCTTGGGGCATCATTTTTAACCCTTATCATCAATCACGAACTTGTGGATCTCTTCAAAGACCGATAACAAAACATTTGTACAACCTGTCTTGACCGTTGTTGAGAAATTTGATATGTGTGTTTGTACTTGTTTTCCTTGTTAAATGAGCTTGTTTCCTTCTCGTATTGCATTGCATTGTTGTATGTTGTGTGGAGTTGGTATTTTCAAAAATGGACAATTGTTTGTAGTATGGCTTTTCATGTCATTCTACCTTTGTCGTATGCTTATATTTTTCATAAGGACTGATGACGTAGCTCTTGTGGCAATATGATGACATCAAAATTGTTCCAATAAATAGCGGCTAGAGGCTAAGCTCTTCTCTCCCCTCCTCCATATTTCTTCTACATCACTTTCCTTTCACCCCTAATCTTCTCTCTCACCGGGGCATCTTGCCCTTCCCCATTCTTCTGCCTATCTCTCATCTTTTTCGATCGTCGATCGACTTCTTTCATCACCCCATCAACACTTGAGGGGGCATTTCTCCCTCCTACTAATTTTTCTTCTATCATTTCAAAATTTTATTCCATCTACTATCTTTGAAGTGGTGTCACTTACGTCACCCCAAAGAGGGGCAAATGTAGACACCCATAATTACGCCCAAGCAATTTAAAATACTTAAATTGCGCTAATTATCCCCTTTCTCGCAAATCATCGACATATCATCAAAAGCGCTCATATTCCCTCTTATTGTTGTTAATTAATTACAATATGCTAATTGATTAAGTCACTTATCTAACTAATAACCTAATTAACGACCTTCCATTAATTATTTACCCCTTTTATCTAAACTAATTAATTATTATTAATTAATTAGCCTTCCACTTCATTTAACTAATAAATCAATATTTAATTGATTTAATCCCCTCCTAATAGCCTAAATTGTAGCAATATTCCTCTAATTAGCTTCTATAAGCTTACGTTTACCTATTAGTTAATCACCTTTGATTAATTAAAACACCTCCCAACTCCCATGACTTGCTAAGCATAAATTAAACCCTTCTAAAGTAAGGTTACCTTTAATAAAGCAACCTTATCCATTCCTAATCATGTTTTACCTTTATCCCACATGCAAAGGGATAAAGTGTTTCCTTTATCCATTGGGCTATATAAGGAGCCCTCCTTCTACCATTATACCTACACCTAATTCCCTTGAGAGAACAAAATAAAGCACATAGTCTTACACTAAAATCCTTTTGCCATTCTCAAGCCCTCCATCCTCCATCTTGAAGAGCTAAGCCTCACACCCAAGCATCCTTGAAGGATCAAAGCAAGCAATATTGTTGATTGCCATTGGACTACATAGGTCCATTTGATTTAATTAGGAAATTTAGAAGAATAGAGTTCTTGATTTGCATTATCCTTAATTTCATTATTTCAAAGTTATGATGCTAGTGTAGGCCTTGTTCATTTCTTCATCTTGATGGTACTCTTTCTTGTTTCTAGCTAGGTTAGGGAACTATCATTGGTGGTAGTTCTTGCTTTCAATCTAACTTAGGAAAAATAATACTTGTACACACTTTCTTATGAGAGTAAGGTCGTGTATGCTCTTCCTTACATCCTTTGGGGTGATCTTGGGAATCGAAATGATTCTTAGGTCTTTTGAAAATGTTGAGAATGTCCTAATTGAGTAAAAATGAGTTAAATTGGTTTGTTTGAATTAATTGTTTACCATTTGGTAATTTATTGGATTCTAAAACAATGTCACATATGGTCTTCTCTTGCTTCCTTGGACGATCTTGAGAATAAAAAATGATGTTTATTCTCTTTATGGAAGATTACTAACCCATTGCGTAGAACCAAACACATGCTTGTCAAATAAAGGTGGATTCGAAAGAAAATAAAATTACTAATACATTTTCTATGTAGGTTTCCAAAAGGTGTTCAAACAAACCACGTCAAATTAAACAAGATAAAAATCACACCACATTCAAAACATTTTATTTACAGGTTTAGATAAGGGTATGTCCCAACCACTTAGAACTAGGACATAACCCCTTTGGCATAAGCCTTAATCTACGACAATGGGTTGGTCCTAGGAACCCCAAAGTAGTCCACACAAGAGGGAACCTTGTGGACAAAACGGGAAGTGCTCCACACAACCTACTTCACTAGTTGTTCCTTGTGAGTTAGCATTACTAGTTCTCTGTATGGCGACCCTAGTGATAGTACATGTGGATGTACTAGTTTTCCACTATGCTTGAAGGGGGTAAAGTAAAGCCAAGATACTCTCAAATTAGTCATTACAAATTTTTGGGTAAATCGAGCTCGCTTAAGACAAATTTGTAACACCTAGTTGAGAGAACCACGTAGGAGGATATCTTTGACCAGGAGCTAACTTCGACCATTTCAAAATAGTTTTGAGTTGTGAGCCATTTTTCTTCACGAAATGTGGGAAGTGTTACTTTTGCTTAGTTTTTCACTTACCCTAAGGTAAGGCAAAACTTTTCCGAAGTAAGGCCAACATTTTTCACCACCAATTGATCTACTTCCTTCGCTTTCTTTTGACACTTTGTTGATCAAAAGAAGAGTGACTACCTTTGCATTATCAATTGATTGTTTCTACCAATTTTTTGTTTGTTTACACCCATCCATGTTTGTGGCTGGGTTAGTTAAATGTCTAAAGTGTGTAGAGATGTTTTCACATCATTGGTAGCATTTGTGATCTTGATATCCAAATCAGGATTGTCATCATAGTTAGGCTTGGCTCATCATCTTGAATATCCTCGTAAAGGTTACCTTATTTATATCGTATCACTACAATTTTTATATTTACATCTCGTTTCTTGTAAACTTGACCTAAATATTTGGATTGTAAGGTAACACTATACACATTTTAATAATTCTTAGTTATACTATAAGCTTTTAGTTTGATATCATTACTACCTTGATTTTGAAAAGTGTTATGTGTTATATCAATATCATCTTGATATCAATATCTTACTTTCTCGCAAATTTTGGTTAACATATCTTGATGACATTGTTGTGTCACTCACAATTGTAACTCACACTTTTTGAGATATAGGTATTAATTGAATTTGGGCTTGCTTCTAGTATACCTTGTTAGGAGGTCGCATTAACTTCTTGTTATTACTTATGCCTTGTTCATGTCTTTGAACTCGACATAAGTAGGGACATCTTGTTAATTATCTTACGACATCGACTACCTTTTTGAAACAAACCTAGGAAGTACTTCATTCGATTGATAGGATTGGTACCAAACATTGCATCACTGTTGACTTGTGCATTTTTAGGCCATCACTTTATCACATTGGTACTTTAACATTCATTATACTCATTCATATTCTTGACATTATTTTTACATTTCACTTAGGTTTGATAGAAAATATTTGAGCACATTCACAGATACCTTAGTGAACCTATTACACATTATGGATCCTAAAACAAGATTAGGACTCAAAAGGAAGGCTTTGGAAACCAGACAAGCAAAAACTTGGGAAGCCTAAAATAAACAAGGTTCAAACCCTTTTATTGTCCATGATCTTGGGCCTTTAGTTTACATGGAAGAAGAGGTAGAAGAAATGATAGATCATAGTGGTGACAAGTTGGAATGCCCACAGGTAGAGTTTGACTTCAACCCCACCTTGCTAGATGAATTCATTTTTAGAAACAAGGATAGGGTATTGGAACAAATTGTAGAATCCTACCTAAATGCCTATTGAACAAGAAATAATCCTACCTAAAAATGATGCTAATGAAGAGGATCAACCCCTTATTAATATGGATGATATATTGATGCATGGGCATTCTTCTACTTGTAACGTAGGAAATGATAATGTGGTGGGATATAAAACACCTTTTCTTAAAGTACCATGTAAAGTCATAAAAGAACATGAAAATATTGAACAACCTCCACAACATGAAGAAGAAGAGGAACCTTTTGAATAAGAAGTTACTATTCAAAAAGAATTAGCAATATTAGTATATAATTAACCTTGTTAACATCTCATGTGCAAAAAGAAACAACCAAGAATATACAAAAGACAAAACCTAAGGTCAAAATTAGTGAACTTCAACTGGACAATCAAGGAGAAGACAATATGGAACATCATCGTGTATATATCCCTACTCCTACCAAAGAAAAATTACTCGCTCAATAAATGTAATCCATGAGAGCAACACTTACAAGCCTCCAAGAGAGAAATGTGGGGAATAGCAGAAAATATCAATATGAAGAGATATTTCCTTATCCATTTGACAAAACTATGACACTTCAACCTTTCCCTAAATAAATTGACATGTAAAAATTTGACAAATACAGAGGGAAGGGTGACCCACAAGACCATGTAAAAGATTTTTATATGGCATGCCAAGAAGTGTCCTATAGTGACAACTACCTCATACAACTTTTTCCAAAGAGTCTAGGGGGCCAAGCCTTAGAATGGTTTACTCACTTACCTCGGGGGTCTATCTTTACATGGCTTGAACTAGCGAAATATTTATATGACATTTCTTGTATAATATAGAAAGTGACATAACCATGGCAGACTTGTGTGGCACTAAAAAACATCCCAACAAAACATTTACTAGCTTCCAAAAATATGGAGAGGGATAACCAGTTGCTTCCCCGTACATTACCTAAAAATCACCTTGTGAGTATCTTTGTGCCCAATCTAAATCCAGAAATTTATTTCCACCTTAAAATGCATTGTGTTCACATGTTTGAGGAGGTTATTAAAAAGGGAATTCGAATACATAAATCCCTTATTGGTAAAGGAACGCTTAAATCACACTCTAAATATAACCAAAGCATTAAACCTATGGAAAAGCTAAAAATATTCAACCAAAATAAGAACATTTGGGAGACGAATCACATATTCCAAACACATGTAAATGGTTCAACTCATCAACCTTTTATATTTACCAAAGGAACTATTCAACCACCACCTAAACGTAGAATGTTCACTACTCTCAACGAGCCTTTGTTGGTCATATTGAAATTATTGGATGCAACTCACATGGTGACTCATCCCACGACACAACCCTTTGATGACAATGCTCCAAAACCATCATGGTATAAAGAGCATGACTATTGTGAATTACATCATGTCAAGGGACACAAAATAGACAAATTTCTATGACTTTGTCACTACATCCAAGACCTCATCAAAAATGGGGAGATAGAAGTGGACAACCTAGAAAAAAATCAGACACCTAATGAAAAGATGGGGATATACAAATAACCATTCCCTAAACATGGTAAGTTAGAGGAGCCAAATCCAGATCGAGGAGAATCATCCAAGAGTTACAAATCGTAAAATTATCTATACACCAAGAATGACAATAATAATTATGATACACTCATTAGATGTAGCTGCTCTCCTAGTCACCATGTGAACACCATTCAGATCAAGGGAAAGGATTGTGCTCTGGTAACAAGGCGTGCCCACCTCATGATTCTGGAACCCTCTCTTTCAACCCCATAAAATGGTAGGTATAACCTTTTAGAACAACTTGAGAAGACATCTACCAAGATTTCAATATTCGATCTCCTCAAAATATCCAATGTACAAAAATCTTCAGGGGTAAGGATTGCCACTAGAAGTAGATCCTACGCATATTGATGTTGTGGTAGCCAATATTGTACCAACTAAGAACATTTCATTTAATCATAGTGATATCCCTATTGAAGATCCAACGCATTATATCCGCTTGTATATTGAGGTATTTGTTAACTATCAAAATATAAAATGGGTTCTTGTGGACAACAGATCGGGATTGAAGTATCCACATTGAAATTAGTTAAGAAATTGGGAGATACTGAAGAAGACCTCGAGTCCCACATCATTACCATAACCGCTTACGACAATGCGGAAAGAGATTCAATTGGCACAATCACATTACCCATGGAATTCGGACCCACTTGTCATCACACGAAGTTTCATGTCCTGGAGTTGGAACTCCCATACAATATGCTTCTAGGCTGACCATGGATTCATGTTTTTGGTGCTCAAAATAGTCTCGCCCCAGTTTTCCTTTGAAAATCTATTGATTTACGGCCTCTGTCACTTTATCTTTCCCCATGTTGTGCCTGGTTAATATTTTTTTCCATTTTTAATTTGTTCATGGGTCGTAGATCACTTATGGGTCCATGGTTTTCTCCTTGTTTCTTTGTTCCTCCGAGAAAAGGTCTATAATTTGGGTCTCCCATTCTCTGTTCATCTAAAAAAATTGGTTCTCCCATATTTTTCATTCTCCATGGCCAATATTTTTCTTCCTCATCATTTCTACCCTAAATAATTGAAGAAAAATGAATGGATGTGTCTCTGATGGACGTATTTGAGCCTTGTAACATTTCTAAATTCTTTGTCCTTGGAGAAATTTTCATTTTCGGGCTCAAATGATCATTTTTCTGTATTTTATTGTTTGACAAGTATTTCTCCTGATCAAAATTTGCATCCTTGCATCGACAGGGGCCGTGGCACCTTTTGGTTAGATGTGGCTCAACTGGGTACTTAAAAATTTCTATGAATCACCTCAACTTAAAAATTTGTCCACATGGAGGAACGACACTCGTTTGAAGATCTACTTTTGGTTTGGCCTTGGAGTAGCACCGGGAGGACACGTGGAGGTTTCCACTACTTTGCCTAGACTTAGATAAATTTTATGTAGCTAAAATAGTTTGGCGGAGAATAGGGACATGTGGCGAGCCTGCACTCACTCAGAGTCTTTTAAAGAAGTGTCAGGAGGACACTTAGAGGCCTCTGCTCACTTTGCATTTTGCTTGGAATTTTCAACAGCCAAAGGAGACTACCCCTGGAGCATGACATTGAGCTCCTTCTCGTTTAAGCTTCAAGCCTTCAAAGCAAATTTTCGGGGCAGGACATGTGGCGAGCTCGCGCTCATTCAAGGTCTCAATTTTTGGGGACCATCTCAAGGTGCGCCATAGTGACACATGGCAGTTTGACAAGTCAAAAGGAGTGGGGAAGTGGACCATCGAAGGAAACTTAGAATTTTTTCCTCTTATGCTCAAAAGGGTTAAGATATCAAAAATGGCTCGCAATCCCGATGGAAGAAAGGTCAAAGGTTTCTCTAGTCAACAGCGGAGGTGCGGGCGCATTGAGGAAATTTGGAAAAATTTTACTTTGTAGGAAAAAGAGTTAAAATTAAAAAAGGAAGTGTGGTTCTCTTGGGACCCACATTGAAAACTTGAAGCGGAAGGGCAGAGCTGCAGGGAAAACTTGGGAAATTTTCCTTTTTCCAAAAAGAGGGTCAAATGGCAGAATTTATCCGCAGTTCCTTTGGGACCCACCTCAAGACACATGTCAGGATCATTTCTCGAGGGTGGAGATGTGGAACAAAATGTGAAAATTTTCCATTTTTTCAAAAGTTGTAAAAAGGTAGAATAAACCCCTAGGTTTGTTTTTAAGTTTGAATCTTCCACGTGGATGGCCCAAATTCAAAGTAAAGATCAATGAAAGTCGAGAGTCTGAATCTGATTTCCCCCCCATTTTTATTAAAATGCACCTTGAAGTGCAAGTCTTCCCGATTTCTTTGTATCTCCTACACGCCAGGAAAATAGGGGAGTTAATGTTGATATATAAGTTTTGTGGGGAGATTTGGAAGATGTCTTTCACCATTAAAATTATCTCACTATCCTGCTTGATTAGATTTTCTATTTTTCTTCTGCCAAGCACGTCAGGAGCTAGATATGATAGATTAGGGGTAGAAGTGGTTGGAAAATTGAAGAAAGAGTGATCTACTAGAGGAAGGAGTTGAATGCGGGAGATATTCAATGAGATCTGCCCCCTCAAGTACTCGCTAAATTATTATAGATCTCGATTCTGGGAATCACGATCGTGATCATGAAAAGCACTGGTAGCACTCAAGGTCTATATTTTTGGGGGAAAATGGGCAATATTGTAAATGTTATAAATGGAACAAATTTTTGTACAAATGGTTGGAGTGTTAGGGGTCGGGACTAATTTTTCTAATAGAAAAATCTTGACAGAGCCCATAATTTTGAGAAGCCATTTGAGAAGCTTGTATATCTATTTTGTATTAAATCTGATCATGTCAAGGTGGTTGCAAATGTATAGCCATTGAAAAGCACTGAAACTATTCGAGAAAATTTCCCATGTTGATATATTTAATCAAATTCAATTTATTCTGTGTTTTCTTGAGAAAAATGTGTTTGTTTTAGTTTTGAATGTATGGGAGCAGTTTTTCTTGTTTCTGTTGCAAGCTTTTATTAAAATATTATTCAATCACATAGGCCTCAATCCTTGTGACATTTTAGTGGCATCTGCAATTTCATTTCTCAGAAGAGATTTCATCTAGGATTGGAATAAACGATTTAAAATAACTTTTCTTTCATATGTTGATAGAGATTATCTGTAAGCCTCTAGGTGTACCTTAGGCATGATTTGACTTAGATCTTGATGCTTTGTTGGATTTTCTAACTCAAGCCTTCATGATAAAATCTCAAAGATTGTGTGAAAAATTGCTAATCTGGGCCTTCATTAAAGCACATATTCTAGTTAAAGAAACATTTTAGCTATTTTGTGGCATTCTATTTGTTTAACCTTCCATTTTGTAAGATTCCTCAAGGATCTAGTGAATCAAGTTCATCCCTGCCCTACCTCCCACAAAAAAATTATTCAAAAACAACCAATCCTACCTGTACTACCCTTGTTTGTCATGTTTGCATACGAATGCATAATATTTGTTACCAAAACATGCATAAATAATCAGGGTCCCAACTGTCTTTAGTAACCTTTGCCTTGTTGTGAAAATATCTCCATTATCTAGAAGTGACAACTTGTAAGAGTCAGATTTGGTGTGGTGATCATATTTTCCCAAGGTCTTCTCTATAAAATTTATGTAAAAGAAGGATTTATCATTGTTCTTCAATAATAGAGGTTACAAAATAGGTTCTCTTACCTTGGTTGAAAGGAACAACCTAAAATAGTTAGGATTAGATCACATCCTTTTAAGGTGCTACCCACTCCTTTCAAAATATGAGTGCTAAAAATTCATATAAATTGCTTCCCCAGCTATAAAATTACATACATGATTATCTATCCGCCTCTGAGTGTCTTATCAAAATCCATGATGATGTTCGGTCTTTTAAGGAGATTAAATTTGGGTACCAACACACTTCTGGCACTATTGTTGGGGATTGTTTAAGTTGTTGGGACCAATTTGTTGATTTTCTACTTTTTCATATCCATCTAGCCCATCATCAAAACACGCTTATGGCGCTATTTCCGGGGATTGTTTAAGTTATTATGACCAATTTTTTGATTTTTTGTTATTTCATATCCATCTAGCCCATCAAAAAAACACTTTTGGTGCTGTTTTTGAGGACTTACAACTCATATTTAGACCTTGGTAAAACACTTCTTGTATGCTCCAAGTGTTGTGTGCAGTTATTTCAATTTTCACACCTAGTGCACTAGCTTTCATTTGATAAATTTGGGTAAAGAAAGGTTAGAATCTTTCCATTTCCAATTTCTAGCATTAATAGACATTTGATCAGATCATATTTAGTGCATTTGCACAACTAGGTGGAAATCCTTAGTGGTGACTCCCTGTTGATCTAATTTTTAATGAGTACTAGTGTCTTAAAACTCTCAAAGTCAGATTTGTTACTAATATTGGAAAAGCTAGAAGGAAGAAGATATTTCTTTGCTAGGGATCCTACTAGGACATTGTTTCCAGAGCTAGGAAAAGAAAAATCAGAAGGAAGAAAATCTTGGAGAGTTGTGGGTGAATAATGACAAGAAGAGGGATCTCCATTGATGAAAGTGATCGGTCTATCATTGAAGACTAATATTCAAGTGACCATGAATCAGGAAGTCTCTTTGTAGAATTGAATTCTCCAGCTAGAGAAGGGCCTTCATTTGATTTTGAATAGTTTTCTTCACATTTTACACCTGTCTTTTATGAAGTTGATAGGGATTTCCAAGAGACAAGGCCTTTAGGGGGTATCCATTTTGAAAATTATACTCATGTGTTCCAAGGACCCTCAACCCCTTATCAATTTGTCACCCCTCCAGGGTCACCTTCTCGAATCAACATGGCCCAGCCCCCACCTGACCCCCTTTTGTTGTAAACACATTTGGACCTATAAAGTTTTTGGGAATGGCTTCTTGTCCATATGTAGTTCCTCAAGATGTAAGGAACAGACTGCCAAAGTTCCAAGGAACAATGCTATTACTGGTGATCAACATCTAAAGCTTTTTATCAATATGATGGAATACTTTGAGATTAAACATGAAGATGTATATATCAAGTTGTTTATCCATACCTTGGAAGAGGATGTCAGGGACTGGTATAAATCATTTCTAGATAACTCTATTGATTCTTGGATTGAGATGAGTAATGCATTTAGATTGCATTATGGAGATAGAACTAACCCTATGTTTCTTTTGATAGAATTTGAAAACATAAAAAAGAATCCTAATGAGTCAGTACATGATTTCAACACAAGGTTTAATAAGACCTTGAGGAGATTTCTTGTTAGGATAAGGCCTTGTGATGAGTCATGTTTGATCAAATATTCTAATGCATTTGATAAAAAGGCTATATATTACTTAAGAGACAAGAACCCAAAAACTTGAGGTAGGCCTTCACCATAGTTCTGAAAATAGAGACAAACATCAAGGAAATTGAAAAGCCTCAAAAATGGGAGTGTGTAAAGTTGGTTAACCCAATAAAAGTCTCAAACAAGCAAGGCTATTGATTTGGAGGAGGTTATGAAAAATTTGGCGGGGTTGTCGAGGAAATATCTTATAAACTAGCCTAGGTTGAGAAGAATTGGGTAGAACTCACAAGGTCAACATAACCAACAAGGCTAAGACAAGTTTTAAAATCACCAAATATCTTTGAATATTTGAGGGATTTAATGATAAAGAAGTATAATGGACAAATTCCATCCGAGGAGGATAGACATCGATGAATATTTTTGTTGCTCAAGAGAAGGAATATAACACAAGAAGTAAGGTTGTTAAAGGGATAGGGCCTCAAGCCAAGCCAAAATATTCCTTACTTTCAAACATTCCTAAAGATGCTCCTAAGAAAGAGGCATCTTCCAAAAGCCTTACAGTTTTAAATAAAAATCATATCCCTCCTCATGCCCCAAGTTATCAAAAAGCATGTACCACCTAATGAGTGTGTTGGCTTTCCTTCCAATACTACCTTACCAAGGAATGTCCCATATGATATTTCCCAAATTTTAAGTCAAATTAAATTATTTGTTCCAATTTTTGAGTTCCTTAGGATTCCTGAGCAGAAAAAGAGAGCGTTTTAATACTTGGGGTTGAAAGAAGAGAAGACTACCCTAGGCAGAAATGTAAATACTGTGGAGAATCCTCCGGTCATTCAAGAATTAGAAACACCACCAGTATTGGAGAAACTAGGTGAACTACCTAAGGTCTATTTGGGGACATCCTTGGTGGAATCTAAGATGAATTTGGATCCATTCTTCACCACTTTGATCATTAAGGATAGACTGCTACACAACTGCATGTTTAACTCAGGGGTATCATATAATGTCATGCCTCTGGAAGTCGTGAATGAGATGAATATCAAAGTGACAACAACATATGGGAAGTGCACTTCCATGGATTCCAGAGAAGTGCCAATAGTGGGATGTGTGAAGGGTTTGGTGGTGTAGCTTACAGCTTACCCAGGTAAAAAATTATAACTTGATGTTGTCATCGTTGATTGCCCAACCAAGTGGGGCATGCTACTGTCAAGAAAATGGGCTGCTAGTGTTGGTGGGAGTGTCCAAATGGATATGTCCTATGCCACCATTCTAATTGAAGGAATCCTTTTCAGGTTGTATGGAGAAAATAAAATGTTGCATCTTATTGAGGATCCTAACAATGCATCCTATGAAGTATTGTACACAAATGTTGATGTTGATAACTTTGTAGGATTTGCTGATGGAAAGGAGCACAAGATTGAGGAATGTAGGTGTCTTGAACAAGCGGGCTCTCCTTGGACTCTATTGTTTGATGGAGCTTGCTCCAAGTTTGGGAATGGTGTTGGTGTTGTTCTACTTTCTCTTGGTCAGGAAAAATTTGTTTTTTCCTTCAAACTCAACTTTGAGTGCACCAAAAAAATTGTTGGGTATGAGGCACTGATGTTTGGTTTAATAATTTCTTGGAAATATGGTATCAAGGACATCATTGTTAAAGGAGACTTATAATTATATGTAAAACAAGTCAGAAAATTGTATGCCACAAAGAATCAACAAATGAAACAAGTACAAACATGTAGTTTGGGATCTTATCGAGACGTTTGATTCATTCAACATAGTGCATCATGATAGAAAATTTAATGACTATGTAGGAAAGCTTGTAGTGTTGGTGACTCGGTTTGACAATTGTACAATGTCCCCATACTATGAATATGATGTTGAGGTATTGACAAGACCTTCTGTCCTTGACAACATTAAACATTGGCAGGTTTTTGATGATGATGCTCAAATCAGAAGATTTCTGTAGAACAAAGGAGAGTTTGTTGATCAATACATTGATTTAGAGCCAATGGTATGTACAACAGAAGGAAAAGAAACCTTGTTTTGCAAGGCATCATCCATCGAAAAACTAATACCATTCCTAGAGGACTGGTTTCTCTTGAGTCCAATTTTGATAATGTTGATCACATTGTTAATAGATGCATGACAGCCTCAAGGGATATTGAGGAGCATGAACTTGGCACAAAGGAGAAGCCAAGGAAAATTTGGTTAGGTAGAAATCTCAGCAAGGAGGAGAAGCAGTCATACATCTAATTGTTGAAGAAATACCAAGATTGCATGGCTTGGACCTATTCTGAACTAAAAGCATATAGAGAGGACTTGTTTCAGCATGAGATTCCCTTAGAGTCTAATGCAAAGCCATTCAAGAAGAAACAGAGGCCAATCAACCCACTCTTATCTCTCAAGATGCAAGAGGAACTGAAGAAGCTGAGAGATTGAGGGATTATTTAGCCCACTAGGTATTCTTCTTGAGTTGCAAACCTAGTACCAGTAAGAAATAAGAATTGTGATATTAGGTTATGTGTGGACTTTTGGAATCTGAAAAGAGCATCATTGAAGGATACTTATCATTAACCAAATATGGAGAACATGTTGTAGTTAGTGACTGGGTCTGAATTGCTCTCTACCTTGGATGGTTTCTCTGGTTATAACCAAGTTGTGGTGAAGGAATTAGAAAGGATCAAGACAACCTTTACTACTCCTTGGGGAACATATGTGTATGTCAGGATGCCCTTTGGTCTGATGAATGTTGGAGCCACCTTCCAAAGAGCAATGGATGTTACTTTTTTGGTTACATCAATGAGTTTATTATTGTCTACCAGGATGATGTGACTGTGTTTTCTAGAAAGATAAGTGACCACTTGCTGCACTTGGAGAAGATGTTGATAAGATGTAGAGAATATGGCATCTCACTCAATCCAAAGAAGTTCCATTTTGGAGTGCAAAAGGCAAAGTTGTTTGGTCACATTGTGTCACAAGGAGTGATGATTGATCCAGAAAGAGTAGAGGCCATCAACAAGGTCCCATTCATAAGAACCAAGAAGGGAATTCAGTCCTTTAACGCGTCATCGAAGATTCATATCAAACTTTTTCGAGTTGACCATTCCAATCACTTCCATGCTAAAGAAATACCAGGTCATCGATGGGAGGAAGCTACCATCCAAGCCTCTAGTGTAATCAAGGAGGCATTAAAACATGCCCTTGGTTTGACAAAGCACTAGATTATAAGAAGCCTTTCCAATTTTTTTCCTTTGCTTCAAAGAACACCATTACTTCTGTCCTACTATAGAAGGATGATGAAGGGGCTAAGAGGCCAATTTCCTTTTTTAGTAAGGCCTTTCTAGGGACCGAGTGAAGTACACTATCATGGAAAAGTAGGAATTTTCCTTGGTAAAATCAAAAAAGTTTTTAGACCTTACATTCTAAGTTCGAAAGTGGTTGCTTATGTTCCCCACACCATAGTGAAGGGCATATTTTCAGAGATGGAGATCTCAATCAAAAGATGCGAGGTGGGTGAACCGATTGCAAGAATACGATATGGATATCCAAACCACGAAGTTGGTGATCGGTTTGGGCTTGGATAAGATTATGGCTAAGAGCAACTTGCAAAATATTGAGGTAAATGAGCCAAGAAGAAAGGGAAGGTGTTTTTGAAAGGTTGATGAGAGTTCGAGTGGTACAAGGATGTGATTTTCTATCTTAGAAACTTATACTACCCCGAGCATTTAAGTAAGAACCTTAGAAAAGGGCTCTTAAGTTTTCCTCCTAGAAATATGTAATTACTAATTATCGGTCGGCTTGAAAGAACCTAGAGGGAGTCCTCTTAATATTCATTTGAAGAAGAATCCCGCAAGATAATTGTTGATCTCCATGGAGGAGTATGTGGGGGACATTTTGCTGCAAGAGTCATAGCACACAAGATCTTGAGAGTTGCTTATTGGTGGCCAAATATCTTCAGGAATACAACTCTTTTGGTTAAAATATGTGAGATTTACAGTGCTTCTCGGAAGACCGAAAGATTTCGACTCCCTTCCTTTGCATCATGTATCAATTGAAGCTCCATTCAAGCAATGGGGAATGGATTTCATTGGTGAGATTTCAGACCCTTCAAGTTTTGGCCATAAGTGGATTCTTGTAGCCACTGATTATTTCACCAAGTGGGTGGAGGAAATCCCCACCAAAAGAGCAACAAACCAAATTTTCATGGATTTTCGGTTGAACCATATCATCCATAGGTTTGGGGTGCTAGTCAAGATTGTTGCTGACAATGCCATGAGATTTAGAGCTAAACCTTTAGTGGAAATGTGAAAAGATTATGGGATCAACTTGACATATGCCTCCAATTACAATCCCTAAGGAAATGGACAAGCCAAGTCCAGTAACAAAAACTTGTTGAAGATTATCGAGAAGAACCTTGGAGTTAAAAAGAGAAAGTGGGTTGAGCAGGTTGAAGTTTGTTGGTAGGTAGATAGGATCACCGCTAGAAGAGTCACTAGAAAGATTCAATTTTAGTTGGTGTATGGAACGTAGGCCCTGCTTCCCATTCATATGCAATTATTCTCATATTAGTTCATTCAACAACCGGAGAATTAAGAGGTAGGTCCCAACGATGCTTGCACTAACCAGATTGTTGAACTTTCTGAAGAGAGGAGGGCATCCCACAAGAGGCATGTAAAGTTCAGAGCAAGGATGAAGAAGTTATTTGACAAGAAGGTCACTCCTAGGGCCTTTAATGTTGGAGATCTTGTGCTACTATGGGATAGCAGACATGAGGATAAGGGCAAGCATGGCAAGTTTGACTCATTATGGATGGGCCCTTACTCCATTGATATCAGGATTGGTGAGCATACCTTCTTCCTCAAGGACTTAGATGGTGAACTACTTGAATTTCCTATTAATGGTAGGAATTTGAAGAATTTATTGGATTGATTCCCCTAAAATCAAGGCAAAAATCTTATGTACAGTGTATAGTTTGTTGTTTGTCTCTTGTATTTTGTGTTTTTTTTTGTTTTGGTCCTCGATGACCTATTTTTGCTAGTTTCTCTATTTCATTTTTGGAGATGGCTCTATTTCTCTACTCTGCAAATTGACTCTGTTTCCCAATGGATATTTTGGCACTTGGTCTACCTTTTTTCTTGTGGAACTCATGGGGAGTGCCCATCCCCGAGTCGGAGCCGATGTTGGTGCTAAAAATAGTCTCGCCCTAGTTTACCTTTGAAAATCTATCAATTTACGGCCTCTATCACTTTATTTTTCCCCATGTTGTGCTGGTTAATCTTTGTTGCCATTTTTAATCTGTTCATGGGTCGTAGATCACTTATGGGTCCATGGTTTTCTCCTTGTTTCTTTGTTCCTCCAGAAAAAGGTCTATAATTTGGGTCTCCCATTCTCTATTCATCTAAAAACTTGGGTTCTCCCATATTTTCCATTCTCCATGGCCGGGATTTGTCTTCCTCGTCGTTTCTGCCCTAAATACTTGAAGAAAAATGAATGGATGTGTCTCTGATGGATGTATTTGAGCCTTGTAACATTTCTAAATTCTATCCTTGGAGAAATTTTCATTTTCGGGCTCAAATGATCATTTTTTATATTTTACGGTTTGACAGGTGTTTCTCTCGGTCAAATTTACATCCTTGCATCAAAAGGGGATGTGGCACCTTTTGGTTAGATGTGGCTCAGCTAGGTACTTCAAAATTTCTATGAATCACCTCAACTTAAAAATGTGTCCACGTGGAGGAACGACACTCGTTTGAAGATCTACTTTTGGTTTGGCCTTGGAGTAGTGCCAAGAGGAAACGTGGAGGTTTCCATTGTTTTTCCCGATCTTATATAAATTTTATGACTAAAATAGTTTTGCGAGAGAACAAGAACATGTGGCGAGCCCGTGCTCCCTTAGACTCATTTAACGAATTCCTAGGAGGAAACTTGGAGTCCTTTGCTCACTTTACATTTTGATTGGAATTTTCAATGGCCAAAGGAGATTTCGGAATCATGACACTTGCACCTTCCACCGAGATTTGAGCCTTCAAACAAATTTTATTGGGGTCAGGACACGTGGTGAGCCCATGCTCATTCAAGGTCTCAATTTTTAGGGATCATCTCAAGGTGTGCCATAGTGACATGTGGTAGTTTGACAAGTCGAAGGAGCAGGGAAGCGGACCATCGGAAGCAAGGAAAAGTAGAATTTTCACCTATTATGCTCAAAAGGGTTAAGATATCCAAAATGGCCCGCAAGCCCAATGGCAAAAAGGTCGAAGCTAGCTCTAGTCAACGGCGGAGGTGCAAGCCTTCGAGAGGAAATTTGGAAAATTTTCCTTTGTGGGAAAAAGAGTTAAAAGTAAAAAGGAAGCATGGTTCCACTAGGACCCACATTGGAAACTTGAAGTGGAAGGGGAAGCTTCGGGAAAACTTGGAAATTTTTCCTTTTTCCAAAAAAGAGGTTCAAATGGTAGAATTTATCTACGGTTCCTTTGGGACCCACCTCAGGACACGTGTCAGGATCATTTCTCAAGGACGAAGATGTGGAATAAAATGTGAAAAAGTTCCATTTTTTTAAAATTTGTGAAAAGTTAGAGGAAACCCCGTGTCTAGTTTCAAGTTTGAATCTTCCACGTGACGGCCCAAATTTCGAGTAAAGATCAACAAAGCAGCCTAAGAGTCTAAATCTTACTTTCCCTCAATTTTTACTAAAACACACCTATAAGTGCGAGTCTTCATGATTTCTTGGTATCTCCTACACACTAGGAATATAGGGAGTTAATGTCGATATCCGAGTTTCATGGGAGGATCTAGAAGATGTCTTTCACCATTAAAATTCTGACTATCATGCTCGATTGGATTTTTTGTTTTTCTTCTCCCAAGCATGCAAGGAGCCATATTTGACAGATTAGGGGTGGAAGTGGTTAGAAAATTGAAGAAAGAGTGATCTACCAGAGGAAGGAGTTGAATGTGGGAGATATTCGATGAGATCTTCCCCTCGAGCACCTGACAACTTTTTATAGATCTGATTCTGGGAATCACGATCGTGATCATGGCAAGCACTGGTAGCACTCAAGGTCTAGATTTTTGGGGGGAAGGGGCTCTATTGTAAATGTTATAAATGGAAAAAATTTTTTGTGCAAATGGTTGGAGTGTTAGGGGTCGGGACTGAATTTTCTAATAGAAAAATCTTGACAGAGCCCATCATTTTGAGAAGCCGTTTGAGAAGCTTGTATATCTCTTTTGTATTAAATCTGATCATGTCAAGGTGGTTGTAAATGTACATCCATTAACAAGCTCTGAGACTGTTCTAGAAACTTTTCCTTGCTAATAGATTTAATCAAATTCAAGTTATTCTGTGTTTTCTTGAGAAAAATGTGTTTGTTTTATTTCTTAATGTATGCAAGCAATTTTTCTTGTTTCTATTGCAATCTTGTATTAAAATCTAATTCAATCACATAGGCCTCAATCCTTGTGACAGTTTAGTGGCATCTGCAATTTCATTTCTCAGAAGATCTTTCATCTGGGATTGGAATAAACGATTTAAAATCACTTTTCTTTCATATATTGACAGAGATTGTCTGTAAGCCTCTGGGTGTACCTTAGGCATGATTTGACTTAGATCTTGATGCTTTGTTGGATTTTCTAACTCGAGCCTTCGTGATAGAATCTCAAAGATTGTGTGAAAAATTGCTAATCTGGGCCTTCATTGAAGCACATATTCTAGTTAAAGAAACAATTTAGCTATTTTGTGGCATTCTGTTGGTTTAACCTTCCATTTTGTAATATTCCTCAAGGATCTGGTAAATCAAGTTCATCCTGCCCCACCTCCCACCAAAAATTTATTCAAAAACAATCCTACCTGTACTACCCTTGTTTTTCATGTGTGCATACAAATGCATAATCTCTGTTACCAAAACGTGCAAAGCAACAGTTAGGGTCCCAAATGTATTTAGTAACCTTTGCCTTGTGAAAATATCTCCACGCTCTAGAAGTGACAACTTGTGAGATTCATATTTGGTGTGTTGATCATATTTTCCCAAGGTCTTCTCTCTAAAATTTATGTAAAAGAAGGATTTATCATTGTTCTTCAATAATAGAGGTTACAAAATAGTTTCTCTTCCCTTGGTTGAAAGGAACAACCTAATATAGTTAGGATCGAGATCACATCCTTTTAAGGTGATACCCACTCCTTTCGAAACCTGAGTGCTAACAAGTTAGATAGATTGCTTCCCCGGCTACAAAACGACATACATGATTATCTATCTACCTCTGAGTGTCCTGTCAAAATCCATGATGTTGCTCGGTCTTTGAAGGAGATTAAATTTTTGTACTAACACGCTTCTTACACCATTGTCGGGGATTGTTTAAGTTGATGAGACCAATTTGTTGATTTTTTGCTATTTCATATCCATCTAGCTCATCAACAACACGCTTCTGGCATTGTTGTCGTCGTGGATTATTTAAGTTTTTGTGACCGATTTGTTGATTTGTTGTTATTTCATATCCATCTAGCCCATCAACAACACACTTATGGTGCCATTTTTGGGGACTTACAACTCACATTTAGACCTTGGTAAAACACTTCTTGTATGCTCCAAGTGTTGTGTGCAGTTCTTTTAGTTTTCACACCTAGTGCACTAGCTTTCATTTGATAAATCTGGGTAAAGAAAGGTTAGAATCTTTCCATTTCTAGTTTCTAGCATTAACAAACATTTGACAGATCATATTTAGTGCATTTGCACAACTAGGGTGGAAATCCTTAGTGGCGACTCCCTGTTGATCTAATTTTTAATGAGTACTAGTGTCTTAAAACTCTATCAAAGTCATATTTGTTACTAATATTGGAAAAGATGGAAGGAAGAAGATATTTTTTTGCTAGGGATCCTACTCGGACATTGTTTCCAGAGCTCGGAAAAGCAAAATCAAAAGGAAGAAAAGAGGCGGAGAGTTGTGGGAGAATAGCAGACAAAAGAGGGATATCCATTGATGAAAGTGATCGGCCTATCATTGAAGACTACCATTCAAGATACTCGAATCGGGAAGCCTCTATGTAGAATTGAATTATCTAGTGGAGAAGGGCCTTCGTTTGATTTTGAATAGTTTGCTTCATATTCTCGCACCTATCTTTTCTAAGTTTGATAGGTATTTCAAAGAAACAAGGCCTTTAGGGGGTATCCATTTTTAAAATTATACTCATGTGTTCCAAGGACCCTCAACCCCTTATCAATTTGTCACCCCTCTAGGGTCACCTTCTCAAATAAACATGGCCCAACCCCCACCCAGAACCCCCTTTAGTTGTAAACACCTTTGGACCTATAAATTTTATGGGAATGGCTGGTTATCTAAATGAAGTTCCTCAAGATGTAAGGAAAATACTGCCAAATTTCTAAGGGAACAATGTTATTACTAGTGATCAGCATCTAAATCTTTTTATCAATATGATGGAAGACTTTGAGATTGAACATGAAGATGTATATATCAAGTTGTTTATCCATAAGAGGATGCCATGAACTTGTATAAAGCATTGCAGTGTATCAATAGTTTTATGCTCAAGGGTGCCTATATGTGTCCCTCTACTGATATAGTTGTTCTTCTTCAATTTGAAGCCATGGAGTCCCAAGTAGATTCAGATTCTGTCAGTTCTTGCATCCGTGATGCCTCTGCATCAACTTACACTTTTGATTCATGGGAGATGAAGGTTCTGGAATATGGTTGTGAGGATTATAATGTGCAAAAATCCCTATTAGTTTAAGACCTCTCATTGTCACCTAAAACTAGAGGCCGACCCAACTATCATTTCCGACGACCTAGAGATGAGGGAACTATTGGGTCATTTTTACCTGGAGGATTGCTGGCTGAAGAGAAATTGTTGGATCCACCTATGACTTGGGTCCCGGAGGATTCTTAACCAACTTGCTACTAAATCCATGAGTATAAGAAGTCTAGTCAAATGATGTATTCCACTAGCTACAAAATTCTAGGATGTGGAAGAAATGAGCAAGGACATCGAGAACTAGTTCCTCTCCCACATTTTAAGATGGAAAGGTGTGAAATCGACATGCGACCCTATGGATCGCACGCCAATGATCAAGATGCCACTTCTTCTAAGCGTGAAGACAACTTCGACTATTTAGACAAGCGATCTGAGACTCCCACCAGCTAGCCAAGAGGATCTTACCTCCTCAAATTTGTTCATGAATACCATTTTCCTCACCATAACCCTCACAGAACCTACAGTTGACCTTGTTTACCCTTGCCTTGTTGAATGGGACCAACAACGTCACAAACCACTAGATCTATTTTAAAATGATGAAGCCATCGCTGAATTCATGGGCATTTGGGATACAATCCCTATTGAAGATAAAAAAAAGGGTTTTTACATTGAGTTAGATACCTACACCTACTTCAAAGAGGAATTTTAGCTTCATGTTCAACAAAATTTAAGAAAAATGAGGGAAAAAGTTCCAATGAAAAGCCTCGGCAAAATTCAAAATCCAAGTTGCACAGTGAAAACCTCTTTGAGGCACTGGCAGACAAACAAGTACAAAAATCAAAGGACAATAAAAGTGACCACACCAAGGATGAAAATCTCATAGAAACATCCTTGGATGAAGATCTCAACCTTCCTCTTGATCCTACGCATATGGAGGATTTGTCAAAGTTACTGGTAGAAGAGACTATTGATGTAAACATTGGCATAGAAGATGACCGAAAATAGTCAAGTTGGGAGCTTCACTCTCAACACAGGAACATAAAACATTCACCATGCTGCTGTGGGAATTTATAGATGTGTTCGCATGGTCCTATAAGGATATGTCATGATTGGATCCAAATTTGGTAGTAAACAACTTAATTGTACACACGAACACCAAGCCCATAAAGAAAAAGCTTAGAAAGATGCACCCGAGGGTGGCTTTCTTAGTTAAGGAAGAGTTAGAAATATTGCTTGCATCAAGATTTAGTCGACCCATTGATTACTCCGAATGGATATCAAATATCGTCCCTGTATAGAAGAAGCCTGTTCGGAATAGAATTTGTACCGATTTCAGAGACATAAATAAGGCATGCCCAAAGGATGATTTTCCGTTGCCTAATATCGATATGATTGTTGATTCAACTGCGATATGAAATGCTATCTCTTATGGGTGAATTTTAAGGCTATAATCACATCAAGATAGCCGATGAAGATCAACAAAAGACTAACGTCACAACACCTTGGGGTAATTTCCATTATCGAGGTAATGCCATTTGGCATTAAAAATGCAAGAGCAGCCCATCAAATGGTGATGATGGTGATTTTCCATTATATGATCAATGACATCATGGAAGACTATGTGGATGATATCATCGAGAAATAAAAAACAAGAGAAGATCACCTTGATATTTTGTGGTGTATCTTCAAATGCTTCATGGGAGTATAAGGTCCATTTTAACCCAAAGAAATGTGTGTTTGACATGTTGTCAAGAAATTTACTTAGTTTCCTTGTATCACAAAGAGGGATTGAGGTAGACCGACAAAAGTTACTACTATTACTAAAATGCCTCCTCCCAAAAACATTAAACAACTTCCAAACTTGTAGGGAAAGATATAGGCTATTTTTTGTTTCATTTCCAAAATTGTAAACAAATGTCATTCATTCAAACATCTACAAAAAAAGGATGTTGCCTTTATCTGGGGACCGTGGCAGCAACAGGACTTCACCTTGCTTAAGAAATACTTGGCAAGTTCGCTTGTTCTCATGCCCCAAACTCCTGGTGAGCCACTCCTGCTATATATTTCTACTACTTAATTTTCTATTGGTGCGTTGCTCACCCAGTACGACCTCGGCCATAAAGAAAAAGTAGTATACTATCTCAATCATACTCTCATCTCTTATGATCTCAACTATCCTCAAATCAAAAAATCTTGTTTGGATGTAGTTTTTACCTTTCAAAAAATTTTCCATTACCTGTTAAATACTAAAACCAAGCTTATATCAAAAGTTAACCCACTCATATACATGTTGTCTAAATATGCCCTTACCAGTAGAATGGCTAATTAGATAATTCTCATTGAGAATATTTTACATTGAGTTTGTGTAATAAAAGTCAGTCAAGGGACAAATACTTGCTGATCAGTTAGCAAAAGCACCTTTACAAGGAACAAAACCTGTGAATCTGAATCTACCAAATGCTTCATTACTATACATCAAGGAATCCGTCATGTGGCGGTACACTTTGATGGATCTTTTACTTTTCATGGTTCAAGGGCAAGTGTGGTACTAATTACTCCTTCTGATGACCCCATACCTCAGGATTTTTGCCTTGGTTTTCCTTGCATGAATAATATTGCAAAGTATGAGGTGCTCATCGTTGGGATGAAGCTTGCAATCAAATGGGACATTCATCATGTTAAAATCATTAGTGACTCACAGTTAATCATTAAAAAAGTCAATGATGAGTACAAAGTCAATTAATCGTTAGAAAGAGTATTTTAGGCATATCACTTTTTAACATATTCCAAAAGCATAAAATACATCTGTAGATGCTATGGCAACCATAGGTTCTATGCTACGCATTCCACCAAAAAGTAATGATATGCCTTTGTTTGTTAAAAATATACGCCAATGTGCATATGAGATTTGAGAATCATGTCTAGCTTGTGATGTTTTTGGTCCCAATTCCCCATGGTACGAACCCATTTTCAATTACCTTAAAGACAATACATTCTCTCCGACATCCCCTGTTCTAAAAAAAAATCCTTATACGCTAGATAACCCTTGATACCATCTTAGGAGGTATGCTTTATCACCATGGCTACGATGTGAATCTATTACGGTGTCTCAATACGACAGAGTTAGTCCAAGAGATTACAGAGGCGAATGAAGGGGTGTTTGGAGCCCACACAAATGGGATAGTTCTAGCAAATAATTTTTGAGGGTGGGCTACTATTGGGTTACCATGGAAACCAACTACTATAACTATGTGTGGAAGTGTGTACTGGTCGAAGTATGGAAATTTCACCCATTCCCTATCACATCCGTTAAAACACTTCACAACCCCATGGTCTTTTTCCAAATGGGGACTTGATTTAATAGGAAGCTTACCCCTACTTCATCGATGGCAGACCCACATCATTATAGCTACTAAATATTTTACCATGTGGGTGGAAGTTGTCCCTTTGACCTATATAACGGGTGCTCAGATCTCAAAGTTCATCATGAATCATCTTATTTTACGGTATGGCATTCCTGCAACCATAGTTACTAACAATGGAAAATCATTCAAGAATAATAATGTGAAATATCTCTGTCATCAATTTTAAATAATATTAAATCGGCCTACACCATATTACCCCCAAGGCAATCGACGGTAGAGGCCAATAACAAGACTTTAGTTCGAATCACGAAAAGATGGTAAGTAATACAGATCGCAATTGGAATTTGAAATTCACCTGCCCTTTGGACTTATAGGACCTCTATTCACACTCCCACCTTTGGGTGACACCATATTCCCTACTATTTAGAATAGAATCTATCATCCCGTTAGAAATCAAGCTTCCTTCCCTATGAATATCTCTTTGGGATTATCTATACAAGGATGAAGAGGACAGAGTGGCTATACTAGAGAGTTAGAAATCTTGGATGAGAAGCGCATCCGCACCCTAAATCATCTTAAAGTGTATTAGAACAAATTATCTCGTAACTACAACAAAAGAATCATACCCCATCGGTTTGAGGTCAAAGATTTGGTCATGTAGTAAAATCGGTTCAATACAAAGGCAAAAAGAGAGAAAAAGGCAAGTTCGAACAACAATGGTTAGGAGCTTATGTAATTGTGCCCAAATATGTTACATGATCATACAAAATTTCCCATCCTAATGGTGATGAGCTTCACAAACCTATGAATTCCATGTAGCTTAAGGGGTTCTATCCTTAAACATGGAGAAAAAATCAAAAATGCAAAAAAAGCGTAAAATGATCAAAATATAAAAATAAATTTAAGATAAGAGAGAAAAAGAGAAAATAGGTCATCCATAGGTGAAAACCATGCAATTTTTGCACTTTGGATGGGTCCTTGGGTGAAAACTGGTTTCCCGCACCTTGGGAGGATTTGTTGTTCACAGGCATCTTGCATCTATAGGGTACTTTTGCTTAACCTAGGTTACTTCCACATATCCATCCAAGATTCCCTGTGAGCCTAGTCTTGTCAAGCCTTGATCTAGCTTTTTCTCCTTTTGTTAATATGTGGATGGATGATCTTTGTATGTTCCCCATCTAACACTGGCCACTTGCGCGACTTCACCTTCCTATTTTTCAGCATGTGGCACTTGCTCTTGTATACTCCCCGTTTAACACTAGGGACATCCATGCTTTCTTGGTTACCTATGCATACCTTTGGAATATGTTAGAAAAATGCAAAAACATTCAAAAATGTTAGAAAAACACAAAAACATTCAAAAATTTTAGAAAAACACAAAAACATTCAAAAATGTTAGAAAAACACAAAAACATTCAAAAATCTTAGAAAAAAACATAAAAACATTCAAAAATGTTAGAAAATCAAAACAATAGAAAATTGTTTCACAAAAATCAAAACAATAGAAAATTGTTTCACAAAAATCAAAACAATAGAAAATTTTTTCACAAAAATCAAAACAATAGAAAATTGTTTCACAACACAATCTTACAAAAACATTAACTTTAGTTTACTTCCTTTATCTTGTTTCTTGCTTTTCTTGTTTTCTTGTATAGTTGCTTCATGTTTGTACATTTGTATAGTTTGTTGCTTAGACATACTTTGTTAGGATTCATCTTTTCTTTCTTAGATTAGATCTATTCTTACTTGTGCATATTGAAGTGTGTTTTTACATGCTGGTGAATAATGGTACATTGTTGTGTTGATTCATTATTTTTTTATAGCATTTGATTGTGTTTTCTTGTCTCTTGTGCATCATTTTGTTATCACATCATCATATTTCCACCAATATCATCACATATAACATCATCTATTCATCATATAAATAAAAAGCTAAGTATACATCACACATGAATGCTAAGATAATCATCACATATCATATCATCAAATGGGGGAAAGAGGGATCGCAAATATCAAAATATATCTCGCTTGCATCAATATCATCATGTCATCTTATCCCCTTCTCTAACGCATCACAAGTACAATCAATTGATATTGTCTATGGATCTATCATATCAAAATTAAAACACATGTGGTACAATAATCTCAACTATCATTATGATAAATAAACAATGTGAAATCAAATCAGATAACATCATTACACATCAATAAATCCATGTAATCAATCAAAACCACAATAACATCCATCATCTCATAACACATGTGATGTCAAAAATGTCCATTAATTACACACACACACACACACACACACACACACACACACACACACACACACACACACACACATGTGTAGTATGTCTGTCTCAACAAGGATATGCATCATCAATACATCAAAAATGCCTTCATTTGTGGCATACATAAAAAATTCTTTCATTTGAGGCATACATCAAAAATTCCTTCATCTGAGGCGTACATCAAAAATGCTATACATCGATTGGATAATGATATTTCCTTCATCAGAGGAATATATCAAAAAATGTTGTAAATTGAACACATGATGCTCATATCCTTCATCCAGAGGAAAATGTATCAATTCCATGATCAATCAGGGATGACTTGAGCCCTCGAATGGGCTGGTTGGTCTGCCTCATGGAGGACCCATTGATTGTACATCAAGTGGCCATGCATTACGCCCCCATGGCTGCTCCATTGAGGCTTGAGGCCTCTTTGACCTCGTCGATCTACTCGACTGCTGGCTATATGAAGGTGCTCACCACTCAGCCAAAACTATCTCATAATACAAGGATCAATAGTAGGAAGCTTTACCCGCATCATGTAGCCAAGTCTCGAGTGTGGGATGGTACTACTGTCCCATCTATGTGTCGAAAGGACACTATCTCTGCTAATAGTCAGGAAACCTCAGCATGACCCACTACCCACTCTACCCTCAGCTGATCTCTCTCCAATGTAATGGGTTGTAACTGATCCTGTGTCTTTTGTAGCAAGCTCATCACTTGGGCCATCTGAGCTACCATCTGGCATATCTACTTGAAGTGAACAAATCTATCTCCTCCCTAGCTGGCCTGGGCTCTGGCCTAGTCCCATTCTCATTGTCATTGCCAAAATATGAGATCAGGCCTGATCTCTCTCCACTTTGTAACCTACTCTAGCTACTTACGTAGGGTAGCTATCTGTACTACTAGCTACACCACGGGGGTCTATCCTTTATATCTGTCCTGTACCTATCAGGGGCCTATCTCTCGATCTCACAATCTAAGCCTGTAACCCAATACATGTCCTGCCCCGGCCCTTGTTGCCTCTGTTCCTACACCTATGTTAGACCATACCTGATCACGTGGCTTCCCATCAAGCAAATCATCCGGGCCTTGAGCTACTACATCCTCTCCTCATCACTTTGTTATAGGAGATCTATGGAGCTGGTCGAACACTGCTATCCATACCTCATCGGGTATGGTCGGGCACCAAGGTAAAATAGTGGCATACCAACCCATATAGTCAAGTGTCTCACCGGGTATTTGATCTATTGAGTTAGTTCCCATACCTATTTTACCACCTATAAAATGCTAAGCTGGCTCGAGCCACTTGTATACGTGGCCCCATGGCCTACCTCTCTACATATCGGTGAGCATACAAAAATGTGGCTATGGAACTATCTACACCCTTCCTAGTTGTTGCTTGGCATTGGTCTTCTCTATATAAATTTGTGATGTAGTTGTGGCTACTAAGAAGAAAGTGCTCCATCGAATAGACACCAAGCTCTTCTCTTTCCTCAAGCCATTGTATATGCCTATATGGCCTCCATATAATATCTCTGTCTAGCAGCTTGTCAAACTCTCATCGATAATGGTACACATTGCCTAAGTGTCCTCATACGTCATCACCTATAGAAACCCAAGCCATATATGTCGGCTCCTCTGGGACTTGGGCATGCAATGCACCTACAGGGTGCCCAATCGCTATGTGATCCCAAGACCAAATCTGTAATAAGGAGGTCGGCCCCACCATCTTCTGATAGTGGTAGGTAATCAAATGTAGATCCCAATATAGATGTTCTAGTATGCACTGGCCCTAGCAGTATCACTCGCCACTGAATACTCCATGCACCAACATGATCAAACCCATCGGAAAGGATGTCCTTGTCTTATCAGTGAGAAAAAACCCACTGATAAGTGACATCATGTAGAGTGGCCCCCGGTGCAAAGTTGGATCAGTTATGCACTCATGCAATGAAACTGTCATGCCCTCGTGGGGTATCTTGTCACGGTCAAAAAGGTCATTGATCACTTCCCTGATCCACCCAAGGTCGCTCATGTACTCGATCATCAAGCCTATAATAGGTATGTGTAGGATCCACCATACATCCTCCAAGGTGATAGTCATCTCTCCTGTCAGGAGCCTAAAGCACTAGCTCTCATTGTGCCACCACTCAATCAATGTGGTCAATAGACCATGGTCTAGTGTGATGGAAGGCATGCAAGCTACAGGGCCTAGTCCCACCGCCTCCAACAATATTTTCATCGCACGCCGATCTCATCGAAACATGCTACCCTCCATCTCCACTATGTGGGAGTGGCGCTCTCACATATATAACATGGGAAACCGTCTCTGCAAAACCATTCTGTATGTTAGATACTAAAATTTCTTCTAAGTCCTCTTATCATTCCATAAGATTCATCTACAAATCTTAATTTTATTCTAAGTGTCATCTTTTTTGACATTTTCTCTCACTCTCATTTGTCTAGTATGTGTTCTTGTGCACCCTTTAGAGCATGCACACCCCCTTTTTGGTGTGTGCATGTACACGGATTCACCTAAGGGTGATTGTGCTATCCTTTGTGCACCGCACGTGCACGCAATGGTGTATAGTGTGTTTGCACCAACATTTACATGTATGTGCATGGGCGCATGAATTGATGGCATGTGTGTGGACATGCATACACTTTCTAAGGCATATGCGCATGCGTGCACACACCTCTTGGTGCTCGCATGTGTGTGCATGCTCTTCGGGGTGCCTTCGCCATTGTTAGGACACTGTGACCCCACACATGTGCACTGTGCCATACCCTAACCTAACCCCCTATTTTAGCATTAATTAGAATAATTGACAAAGAAGGCTATTCTACTCATGAAGGAGCCATTTTTGGCATGACGGTCATACCCCAAACTCATTTAGCACATCTCTTGTGGTCTCGTGCTCTCACCATCGTCCTCGTCACTATCAGGGTCTCGCGGTAAAAATTGGTAGTGGTTGGTAACAAATGAATTGGTCACGGTGATTTACCCCCGGGTGGGGTATATCAAGCCATTTTTCTTGGCCGTGATACCTAAAGGCTTATTTTGACCGTTGTTTTCTCTTCTATTTGTTGTCTAGTAAGTACCCCTTTTTTCTTGCTAGGACAATTTTTATTGCTCTTAGGTGATTTCCTTCCTCTACACACTCCATCAAATAATTATTTTTATTAAATAATTATTTTATTAATTTTTCCGTTGTACGGGGACATTATTTGTCACCTACTTCTTCTTTCTTCCCCCGGGGCATTTTTCTTGCGTCTGGGCGATTCATATTGATTCTTCTACTTTCTTCTACATATCCCACATCCACCAATTTGGAAAATTTGAAAAAGCAAAAAATGTATATATCCATCCAAAATCCAAAAATAAAGTAAAATTCTCCAACAAAATCCTAAAAATTATAAAACCTACAAAAATAGGTAAACCCGCTTATAGCGGCTGAAACTTGTGTCTTGCGCATGGTATTCTTTCCATATCCTACTGGAAATTTTCACATCTTCACCAATCACATGACTTGCGGATCATCAGATTCACAACCATTCACAAAGCTAGTTTGCTTGCTTCATCTATACTCTGGGGCACATCTAGTTTCTGGTGTTGTTTCGTGGTGCACAAAGCTTTCTCCTTGGACCTGGTGTCCATCATCATTTCCCCTACATGTATCCTTTCTCGGGGCATCATTTTTAACCCTTGTTGTCAATCACGACCATGTGGAAATCTTCATCTTGATAAAAAAATATTTGTACAATCGTCTTGACTGTTGTTGGTTCGAATATGTGTGTTTGTACTTGTTTTCCTTGTTAAATGAGCTTGTTTCCTTCTCATATTGCATTACTTTTTGTATGTTACATAGAGTTGGTGTTTTCAGTAATGGACAATTGTTCGTAGTATGGATTTTCATGTCATTCTAATTTTTTCGTATGCTTATATTTTTAATAAGGACCGATGACGTAGATCTTTTGGCAATATGATGACACTAAAGTTGTTCCAATGCAAAGGATGAAAGCTAGTTCTTCTCTCTGCTTCTCCATATTTCTTCTACATCACCCTCCTATCAACACTATTCTTCCACTTCACCTAGGGCATCCTACCCCTCTCCTTTCTTCTATCCATTTCTCACCTTTTCGATCATCAATCATCTTCCTTCATCACCCCATCGACACTCAAGGGGGAATCTCTCACTTCTACTAATTTTTCTTCTACCCCTTCAAAATTTTATCTGTCTACTATCTTTGAAGTGGCGTCACTTACACCACCCTAAAGAGGGACAAATGTAGACACCTATAATTTAGCCTGAACAATTTAAATACTTAAATTGTGCTAATTATCCGCTTCCGCAAATTGGCAACATGTCATCAATAATGCTCATCTTCTCTTATCATCATTAATTAATTACATTACATTAATTAGTTAAGTCTTCTATTCAACAAATACCTAATTAATGACCTTCCGTTAATTAATTCTTCCTTCTATCTAGACTAATTAATTATTATTAATTAATTAGCTTCCCCTTTCATTAAATCAATAAATCATTATTTAGTTGATTTAATTCCCTTCTATAGTCTAAATCATGCTAATATTCCTCTAAAAATATTTTATAATCTTGCACACCTATTAATTAATCACTTTGGTTAATTAATAAACCCCTTTATCCCCATGAGTCACTAAAGGACAAATTAAACTCTCCTAAAGTTAACTCAACCCTTTCTAAACCCCCTTATCCACAACTAACTCAACATCTCTATTATCCCACATACAAAAGGATGTAGAGATTCCTCTATCCATTGGGATATATAAAGATCCCTCCTCCTACCTTTACACCTACACCTACACCTAGAAAAACAAAAGTGATCATATAGTAAATACACTATAGCCATTTTTTCATCTTTGAGCATTTATCCATTAGAGTGGAGCTAATCATCATCCTTTTGCATTCCAACAATCAAGTTAGTGTTGTGAAGAAAAATGGAGTTAATCAAGAAAGGCCTAATAAGCCATGGCTTGATGAACCTCCATATTTCATCATCTTGGATCAAGAAATCACTAATCTCCTTTTAATAGCTAAAAGATCTACATAGGTCTAGTTTTATTAATTTATCTTTCTAAAAGAGTAGAGTAATAATTCTAATATGTGAGGTTTTTCTTTCAAGATTCTAATGCATAGTATTGATGATTCTTACTTGTTTAGCTCTTAAAATGATGGTGTTTTGATTTCGATTTGGATTTTTGTAGGAATACTAGGTGTTAGTTCTAATTTTCTTAACTTAGCTAAACTAAACCATGCACACACCTCTCAAAGATTATGATCCAATCGATTATTCAGATGTGACTCCTATATGGAGGTCCTCCCTTTATCTACCGGGCCCTCTTCATCAAATATCTAAAGCAAATCCTATGTCGTGGTCCTCCCTTCCTTCATAGGACCTCATTTATTTGTTCCCTTAATCATCCCTTCCTATGTTGAAGAGATATCTCGACTCTAAGCTCCTCTAATCAATCATATAATTCAAATTCTAGGTTGCATTATTCTACATTGACACCTACGTCACAATATCCTACTTGGATGGGTGAATCTCTTTGTATACCCACAATAGGTCATCTTCTAGGAAAACCTATTTCATCTCTTTCCACTCATAAGACATCTCGGTCAAATCCTACTTCCTTTCTTGAGTCATCTTCTTCGCTATCAATCCAAATCCAATCCCTCTTTGGCCCTTGAGCCTTTCAACCATATTGTACCATTTCCTCATCCATCTTCTAAAGATCAATGTCTCGCAACCATGACAAACCATAAAAAAAAGCCATGTGCTAAGATATATTTTCGGATCACTATTAAAACTCTTCATAGGAGTGATAGGTTTAAATGTTCCCACACTCACATCATCAAAAATATTCATTTTATTCTCGCATTAATCAGTCTTCACCGCTTATCGACCCATTTATTCTAGTCAACCTCCTTTGGTAGAAGAAAAACAACTTCTACTAATTGGTTTCTCTTAGAATGAAGCAATAGTTAGACTCCATGAATATATCCCTCTAGAGGATTACAAACAATGATTCTTTGTATAACTTGATATGTTTGCGTATGGGGAGTAAAAATTGATTCCTTTTATCAAAACGTAGAGGAAGATCCTAAGGTCATGGAACTTGATTCTTATTCTATTATCCCATCTCTACCTTCCTCTTATCATGATGAGATGTCACGGTCTAGGATTCATCCATGGCCCTTCTTCTCATTACCCAATCAATATCACCTTTGGTCTACTCCTAGTATCCCATCCTCATCTTCTCTTGGGCCACATCCTAGTAGCCCTTTGTCGTCTATTAGTGTCTCTGCTCCATTTATCCCTTTATCTTCCATTCTAAGGCCCCATCCTAGTATCTCATCATCTTTTTCTATCATGGGGCCACCATCTTTAGCCCTCCATTTTCTACTTATGGGTCACCCCCTAGTAGTACCTCACTATCTTCTTCTATCCTGGGGCCATGTCCTAGTAGCCCTCCATTATCTTTCATTTATGAGTCACCTTGGGGTAACCCATTATCTTCTATTCTTGGGCCACATCCTAGTAGCCCTTCATCCTCTTATATTCTTGGGCCATGTCCTCGTAGCCCAATTTCTTCCATCTTAGGGCCATATCCTAACAACCCTTCATCATCTTCTATTAGTGGCTCACCACTTGTAGCCCATTATATTCAATTCTTGGACCATATCCTTTTCCTCACATCAATAATAAACATCCACATTCTTCTCCCACTTCTCGAGATTGGACAAGTCGCGTATTAGCTTATCAGAACCAAAATAGGTTCTTTATCAACCTAAGATCAAAACTCCAAAATCTCAAAAGTTTCCAACAACTCAAAAAATCTCAAAGTTTCAAATCAAACGCGATCCAAGAACGCACACCAATGCACCCATCTAGTATGGTACAAAGTGCGAAACATATCAATATGGAACTCAAGCTCCCACATATGAAATCCATGTTTCAAGGTAAATCAAATTCATTTGTTGAGTATGAGTTCACCTCGATCATTGAGATCAGGGATAACATAACTCTTGATAAGAAAAAATTCCTAATATCCCTTATCAAGGAGGTTACAAAAATCATTGTTAGATCCTATCACATGAAGTTACTTTATTAGTCCCAATCAAGCCTAGAATTTCAAATTATCTATGCACCTGTCAAAGCAAAATTTGTTGACGGTTTAGCTCTTTCACATGGCTGTAATTTCAAGAAATTTTTATAGATATATGTATAATCTATTATATATATATATAAATAGGTATTATTTTTTTAGATAAATCCCTTAAAAAAATTGACGGTTTTCAAAATCTTCACCTATTATTATCTATGGTTTCTAAAACTTTTTCTGTAAAATACGGTTAAAATCACAAAAACATGAGCCTAAAGCCTATCAATTTCCGTGCCTAATCCCAATCTTCCAAAAACTATCAAAAATACAAAAATAAGAAAACATAGAAAAATCGAAGGTACAAAGATCACATTGAAATTGGGTATTTAATACACATAGATGTTCTTTCTTCCCCTTCTTTTGTCCTCTACAAGTCATCCACCATTTTCATCCCTTCAATGATATTTTATTTATCTCATTCGTACATATTTTGTGACCTTTATCTCTATGGTATCTGTTTGACCTTGGTAAATTAAAGAATGACTGGCCTCTTAGAGATTCTATCACTATCAACACCTAATAAACTTGTTGCGAAGAAATTTTTGATATATTTGTTGACTCAAAGAAATATCGTCATTACAATCACTTCCACCTCCTTTCATTAAGCCATGTGTGGTTTTTAACCCCTTGTCAAATCAATAGAGCTGAAATACATTTTCAAAAAGCAAAAAAATAAGAAAAAAATCCTACAAAGCAAAATCAAATTTATATATAACTCTCTCTTGGGGTATTTCAAATATCTCTATTAGGGCTATGGAGGCGGCTGAAAATAGAGAAATGTTCCTATTTGAATCAAATACACCTGCTGTCGAGCTATGGACGCCTAGTGACATCGAAGCAATGTATGGATATCCTTCCACTTTCCATTCGTAAATCCAATTTCAAAATAAATCATTCCTACACATTGCCTAGTTTGTCCTCATTTTTTTCCTATTAAATCTTCTCTCCAAGAGTTTATAAATTCCACGTGGGCACTGTTTGCATCTCTATAAGTAAACAAGACTAGTATCTTACCAAGTGTATTTTTTGCACCTTGTTCGACTCTTGCTTTGTCCATATCTCGCTCTCACGATTTGTGCCTTTGGCTAATCAATTTTTCATCGCAAGGCTTATAAAATACATTAATAACCTTCTTTTTTCTTCTACTTCATTGTAACATCCATGTGTCTAGTATTTCCTTTTTCCATGTTTGTGATCACCTTTGCCCCTTTCACAAAAACAGTCTTATGCTCCTCTCTATCAATGGTTTCTTGGCCAACTTACGTGGGGGAATCCTTGCTCCTTCGAAGTACTTCATTTTTATAGTACATCATCATGTTGAACCTATCCATCTAGGCTTTAATCCCCTTCATTGCATGAAGATTTTTCCTTTGAATACTCTCACCTAATGTCGGGGCATTTTTCACATCTTCACTTTCTTGCGCATGTGCATGGAATTCTTCCTGTACAACCACTCTCACAGTAGGGGCATCCATGCTTCTTTGTCACTATACATTACTTTCAAAACAGACCTTAGAAAATCACCAAAAACATTCAAATATGTTAGAAAAAAAAACATTCAAATATGTTGGAAAAATAAAAACATTCAAATATGTTAGAAAAATCAAAACATTCAAATATGTTATAAAAATCAAAACATTAACATATGTTTCAAAAAACTTCTAAAAATCGAAAATCATCTTACAAAAATGTCATTCTTTGGTTCTTTTTGTTCTCATCATCAATGACTCATGCAGATCATTTGGATCTACCCTCATTAACAAATCTTGTTTACATTCTTTGTCTATACTCGAGGTGTAATGATTTTCTGGTACTATTTTGTAGCACACAATGCTTTATCATTGGACCGAGTGTCATCCATTATTACCCTTATTTGTATCCTTGCTTGAGGCACCTTGGTCGATCCTTGTCATTAATTCGCATGTGTCGGAACTAAAGCTTGATAACAAAAACATTACATTATGTTTCTTTGTTAGATTAGCTCATCTTGATTTCTGTATGTGCATTGCATTATGTATGTATGTTGCATGGAGTTAGGCATCTTTTAATTTCTCGTATTGCATTGCATTTTGTATGTTTCATGGAGTTAGTGTTTTTAGAAATGGAGATTTGTTCGTATATGGATTTTCATGTCATACTACACTTTTGTTCATTATTATTTAATAAGGATTGATGATGAAGATTCTTAGTAATATTACGTAATAAATATTCTTTTATGCAATTCTACGTCATTGATAGCTCAATTTCTCTTCCTCTTAACCACTTTTTCTTCTATATCCCCTTTTCTTCTCTTCACACTATTCTCCTAATTTTCTAGGGGCCTCTTATCCCCTTAGTCTTCTATCCATGACCTTCATATTTTCAATTATCGAATCAACCTCTTTCATCTCCCTATCGACACTCAAGGGGACATCCTTCACTCTACCAATTTTTCTCCCACTCCTTAAAAAAATTGTAGTTGCTTGTGTTTGTCTACTTTATTTGAATTGGCACAAATTATGCCACCCCAAAGGCGGGAAAATGTAGACACCAATAGTTTTAACAAAGAAATATTATTCTTAATATTGCACTAACTATTCTACTCGTCACAAATTGATGACAAGTCATCAATTAGGCCCATCTAACTCTCCTTTTACAAAATCCTTTTGATCATATTCCCTCCTATTAGATGAATCCTCCTCTAATCTTCTTATAAATTGATTTTACTAACTTCCTATGTTTTCAATCCATTTCATGGGATTAAGTAGACTCATCACAACTCTTTCGTAACCCTAGTTTCACACTAATTGTGATTAATTATCCAAAACCTAGATTAACTAACCTAAAGCATGTTTAACCTTTTTAAGCCTAGTCAAATATTACTTTGACTCACTAAAAGTGCTTTTGGATTATTCATTTGTCTCACATGCATCCAAATTATTTCATTTCTTAGATTAGAAACCTATAAATACCCCACTACCTCTAGACCATTTCGTTGGTTGTGGATCCTGATAGCGACGAGGGTTCGTAAGGGGGCTTCACCAGATTTTATATTTATTTATGCATTGTGAAATTTAGACCATTCCTTATTAGGTCACAAATCTAACGAGTGGTTTTCTATGTTTCCCGAAATGATAAAAACCCTAATATCTTTAAAGGGTCATGTTATGTATGAGGCTCATTATATTAGTGGCGACACTGTGAGAGAGAGTTTGGCTAGACTGAATAAAAGGATTGGCTATTTCTAGTGGACGTAGCCCATTTTGGGTGAACCACATTAAATTTGTGTCTCTATTTTATTGCATTCTTTTCTATTTTACGTTTTCTACATTATTCATTGCATGCTTGTTTATCTATACAACTAGTATAATACTAACAATTTCTAAGAACACTTCCTCCTTTCTAGCATAAACTACAGTAATTTTTTTAGGATTAAGAGCTTCTTCTCTTTCATTTATTGAGCTATTTGCTTTGATATTACACAACACACTCATGCTTTGAGTAAATGGGAAGAACCATGTGGCTTTGTAGCCATTAATGGTGAGATTCCATTCTCATAATCACATACCAATTTCTTAGAATATTTATTTGGTTCATTTAAAAAGTTTTCAATAATAGAGAATAAATATACATGTTAGGTTTTCTTGTTTACTTCAAGATTAACGCATGCAAAGTAATGAATCCTTGCTTATTTCTTATCATGATGGTACAAAGTGATTTTATTTTAAAGCTTTGGGGTTTCTTAAGTGTTTTATCCCATTTTCATATCTTTTTCAAATTTTCCTTGTTCACATGATTTTTATTCACGATCGTGGAAACGTTTGAAGATTAATGTGATATTATGTTTTGATTTTACAAGCATTGTACTTGTGATAGTATGAATTAACCTATTATGCATACTACTTAGTGTGGAACTATTATCATGTTGAAGTGTTTCTTGATGGGAGTATTCTCTCTCTCTCTCTCTCTCTCTCTCTCTCTCTCTCTCTCTCTCTCTCTCTCTCTCTCATTCAACATGGATTTCATGTATGTTACCACCGTTTGGTGTGAAGGAAATGTTTTTATAACTAGGAAAGTATTACATAGTGTTTCATTATCCTTTGATATTGCATATGTGTACTAATGTGTTGCATGTAAAAATAATTAATCATGAAATATGACATATCGTGTTAATTTACACCATGTTTTATTTTATAATGGAGTTATGTCACCATGTTGTGTTGTATTTTATGTATTTCATGATGTTAAATCACTATGTTCATTGTATATATGTATTCATACATTATGTGATAAATTTAGATCATGAATTGGGGGAATATGGTGATTTTATGACCATAATGTATCATACTTGCACTCTTGATGTGTTATGTGGGAATTTGGTGTGTGGAAATATTTTGAAATAATGAGTTGCTTTACCCAAGTAAGTATACCATGCATATAACTTTGTGATTTAGTGTATATATCATTATGTTAGTAATGTAGTTATGTGTTATGTTGTGTAACCTACACTAACTAAATCCTATGGGTAAAATCGATCTCGTAAGTGTTGAGTGAGAAAATTAGATCTGTTGACCATTTTACTCGAGCTAAGTACGAGCCAAGAACTAGAGTGTAGAATATACGGAAAATCCACTTCTAATGTATGGCATTTTCTTAGTGGGCGTAATGCATATTATGTTACATGGAAAAATTAAGATTTATGAATAGACACATGTACCTATTTCTCTCTCTCTCCTTAACTAGTTGGCTTATAGACGACCTTGTGTGGTTACATTTGTTTTGAGCGTTGTGGGAGTTTGGAGGTGATTATTCGATAGAGACTATGATAGTTACATTATTTGATCAGTTATTTTATTATATTCCAAGATGGAATCTCAATGCCGATATGTAATCGATGTCGATATGAACAGAATTCCAATATGCACACTCAATGACATAATACCTTGATGAGCAGCCTCTTTATAGGTTACTATAGTACATTGTGATGTGAATCATTTCATGATTTTATTTGTACACTCGGTTGTGGTTGGAATCAACAATTTTAATTGATTTATTTTAAGCCTTATGACTCATTACTTATTTGTGATTTTTTTGATGTTTGAATGTGGATACCTAGCCATTTTCCTTGATTTATTGATTTTTTCCTTTTTTGTTACTCTAGAAACTCAAAGCTTTACTAATTTTGATGGGTTGGCTATTGTTTTTAGTGTGGACCTTTTTAAATGATTTAATGAGATGGTTATACCATGTTGTATGTGTTTATATGTTTTCCATCGACATGATACAGTCGATGTCCATAATACAGGGTACAACCAAAGGTCATATGACTATATTTCCCGAGGCTATAGGGTTTTCGACATTTGGTTATTCGGGTGTGGGGCTCTATTGTGAATCAACGAGACTAGTTTTGGTAATATGATTTTTTTATCTATTGGGAGGAATATGTAGTTATTTTGGGAGGCTTATGGATATTTGGTAGGTATATGGAGTTAGAATATATGATTCATGAGTTACTCATGTGAATCTTATTATGTATTGTGATGTTTGAGGTTTGATGTTCCTCATTGTTGGATACTATTCCTCATTGTTAACATGCAATATTTGATATCATCTTGACACTATGTGGATAAATTCATGGTTATGAGTCATGTGAAACCTATTGCATATGTATTACCATGATGCATTATTGTATGTTAGCCATGTGCATATGTTGAATCTAATCCTGGGGCATACATGTTGAGATCCATGTTGTGTGGAATACATGTTTCTTCTTATGGTTAGGTTAGAGGTTTTGTGGTATAGTTGAGAAAAGGTGCTAATTTTTTTTTTTGTGGGTTTCTTTTGTTGTGCATTAGACCTTGTTTGACATTATGATGTCAAGTGTTTTAGAACATGCTGGAAATTTAAAATTGAAATTTTTAACAAGTCATAAAATTCTGAACATTGAACAAGTGAATTGTGAAAATGGTAAAACAAATAAATTGTCAATAAACTTATGAGAAACATAAGAGTAAAAAAAATTGGAAAATATTATCAAATTTGAATTAAATTCATTGTGATAGAGAGAACTATAATTCACATAATATTAAGAAATTGAGAAATATTTATAATGTGTTTAACCTATTGGTGATTGTGTCTTAAGTAATAGAGCACTTTTCACTTAAGGTTATTTGTCGTTGTTGACTTCCCATGTTTACTCATCCCTTTTGCTACCTTGGAGTGTGTCACATCCAGGACGATGCTTTTTTTAAGGGAGGGAGAATGTAGTTCCTCCTGTGGTTCATAGTAATTTTTATTTTTCGATCTTGAAAGTTTGATTAGAACTTTTAAATATGTTTGTGTTTTTTTGATATCCCCTTGTGCCCGTGGAGATATAGATAAATCTCTCGGTTTTTTGTTAAAGGTATTAAATTACTTGTCAAAGCATCTCGGGATGATCATTAAATTTGGACTTGATTCGGTTGTCATGTTTGAACGTGTTTGGGGTGATTGTCTAATGTTCCCAAATTTTAAATGCTTCATGGATAAATATCCTTCCATTATTGTCTTTTTTATTCCATCCTAGAGGATGGAAGCATGGTCGCTTGAAGTATCATTTTAACAATTTTGTAAAAATGATGAAAAATGTTATATTAAATATTTGAGATAATAGAATGATATAAATCATTTGAGATTAAAATGATAATAATAAAAGTAAAATAAATATAAATAAATCATAAAATGTAATAATTTCTTCCCACTACTTTAGACTTGTGCCAACCTCATATCGAGAAATAATCATGGAATTTTTGTTAATGTGAGGATGTTTTTATTGCATTTTCTTTGCATGTGTGTATGTTAAAGGGAATGATGGATTTTGGGCATGGTTTAACACATCCATGTACCACATACAAGAGCTCTTTTATATAATCTTAATATTTTGTGGTTGCTCATTCTTTAGTAGGTTTTTTATACAAAATGTGGGATCCTAGAAATGAAATGTGGACTATATCGTGTGTGCAACAACATGCCTCCAACGTAATCATTTCATGTACCAACATATCACTAGCTTGTGCAAGTAGGAGTTCTAGAAAAGGGTGTACACATCCATCAATGCGTAAAGGAAAGAAGAAAGTTTTATTAAAGGTTTTTGGTTGTAAGTGCCCTACTAAATATGTAATCAAATGTGAAAGAATGTGTTTGGCATGTTTTTATACGGTTTGAGTTTGGCGGTAAATGACATAGGTATTGTTTGATTATTCTTGTTATAACATTGAATTGAGGGGGAGCTTAGACCAATCATGAGGAATGTTTTACAAAATTCCTTGTATAAATATGGCACCAGAAAATGCCACAAATTTTTGATACACATAAGATATATTTGGTATAAATTTGTGGAACTTCAAGTAAATGAAAATTGAAAAGTGTAAAACCAAACACCACAACCTTGCCATTGTTTTTCCATATTGTTCCAAAATGAGAGTCATGGAACATGGTATTCATTGATCTCCGAGCAATAGAAAGAGGAATTTTTAGATGATGTAGTTACAAATGATTTTTACACATGTATGCAAGGTGGGTAACACTGCCAAGACCGATGAAACATTTGATAAAATGCGTCAAATAGATGTTTTCTCTTGTAACACGTGGTTGTAATATTTACACGATTCTAGATTGGTTTACTTTGTGGAACAGGGTCAGTTCTTTGTGAGATTTGTTATCTCCACTCTTACTTCCCTTTTCTACCACTGAAATCCTTACAAAAAATTTAGCCTCAGTAACTTTTGTTTTAGATCCTACAAGTGATGTAACCTATGTTCCTCTCTTAACCAACTATGTAGAACCAAATAAGTGAAGTAAGGTTTTAATGATTTTGAGAATGTTTCAAAATATACATTTTTTAGTTGTGGGTCAACAAATAATGATGACTATGAGTATAAACATAATGGGTATGTCAAAAAGTATTTTGATATTTCAAACAATTTATTTTGGAGAGCATGCAGACGTTTTCAAGCATCATTTAGCCCATTTCATTTATTACTAGACATGGTTGCATTCCTTTTTTCGCTTGCAATCTAACATTTCTCATTTTTGTATTATTAGTAGTGTTGTAAATCATATTTAAGAAGAATAATTTTTTCTTGTATTAAATGAGACATAACACCAAATAGAAAACATTTACCTCTTTTTATACACAACTAGAAAAGTCACTTTCAATATAAACCTATTTCCCAAATTTTCCTCGTTGGATATTTCAAAAAAATTGATAATAGTAATGGGTACAGAATCCATGTGGTTAGCGAGTTGAACTTGAATTTTATTTTAAACTTACCCTTGACAACCTTCTAAAATATTTGAAAAACCTTTTTAATGATGTAAAAATGTCTCTATAAACCCCGTAATGGAGTAGTCAATCTTTGATCATGTTTCCTATCACGTAAAGTGTAACATCGAACCTTAGAATGACTCTGAATGTTTGTTTGACCATTTTTCATTATGTGTTTAGGATCACAAAGTTGACCTTTTGACATCTTTGGATAGTTGCTAAAAGTTAAAAGCTCAATTTGTTTATGGTTTTTGTTTAATCTCATGGTGAAGGAATGGATTTCAGACTCGCATACCTCTAGTATTTTGTCATGACAATCAATACCAGTCCGTAGTTATGAGAAAATTACTTTACAAGATAGTTTTACAAGACAGTTTTGTAGGCCTTTCACCACTGGGCAACAAGGTCATTCTGGTGAAATTAGGATTGGTAGCTCTTGAAAGGTTGTCGTCGATTGAACCCTATCCACTAGTTTTGGGTCTCTATAAGATCCAAGGGTTTCCATGTATATAGGGGAGTAGGTAGTAATTTGACTCTTTATGTTTTTGAGTATCTCGAGATTGTTTTTTAATGTTGATTTTTGAAGCACTTGACTAAATTTGAAGTTATTTGTAAACTTGTAGAAAAATGGGGGAAGCGTCGTAGGACCTTATTCAAGTAAAATTTCTTTAGGAAAATTTGTGAACACCAATATATGATATTTAGGAAATTACTTTTGTTTCTTTTTTTTAGAGAGTTTATTGTGGAAAAATTTGTTTTCTCTATCATCTCTTTGTCTTTCTCTAGCTATGAAAATGAAATGAAATGACATTTGTATTTCTTACTCACATTAGATGTGTGTTAAGCTGTGTGTTCATTATATTTAGAAAAAAATGAAATCATTAATTGTGTTTGATTGAAGGAAGATGCCATGCAAAGTTTTGTGCTGACCATGTTGTGGTTACAATTACCCTAGACAAGATGAAGAGGTAACACGTTTACTATGTTGTGATAGCATGTACTATTGTGATGAAGAGATTGTATATTATGAATGGTAACTCTAGTGATAAGGTTTTATAGAAAGAAATTATTGCATTACGGAAGAGAAATTCTTATTATTCTTTGTAATGAAATGGTAATATTATGTGTATAGTTATGTATATTAGTTATAATTACTTGTGCGTATTTTAGAGTTTTGTAAGCTAGTTATGGAAAATGATGTAAATGAAATAATATTTATTTGGTATGGTAAGATCAAATGTTTTAGCACTATTAGGGCATTTCTTTAAAAGTTACCAAAATGATCCTAATCTAATGACCCTTCGGATTATTACCTTGAGCATTTTGTTAGTCTTTTGTATTTCAATTGAATGGAATTTAAGTGAAATAGTGATATACAAATGTTTTGAAATTGAACATGTTTTGCTAATAGATGAACTCATTTCTGTAACAAAAATCTCTTGTAGTCTTGAAATTCTAGTGGTACTATTAATGTAATCATGATTCTTCCCCAAGAACCATGTAGATGGTTTTTGTGTATATGGAAGTGTATTAGTTATAATGGTTAAAGGGTGCATCATCACTTTGTTCCATGAATGACATAATCTCTTAACAAATTTATTTAAATGGGTGTATTAGAAACTAAGTTTCAATGGAAGCGTTAAACAATGTAAGTGTATGGGATCATAAGGAAAGTAGGAAATGTGATTTTATTTTATATATTTGTAATGTGATCAAGCAGAATTTGGTGAACTTTAAAGTGTGATGATTACCTCACATTTTTACCACAAAGTGAATCTTGACTCAAATTATATTCAAAAGTTATAATTCTAGTACGTGAGTATTTTGGAGGGTATAGGGTGACTCAAATAGGAGATGTTTTTATTGAAATACCTCTTAGAAGATTGATTATGGAGATACAATTTACAATTCATTTATACAATCAAATTATGTTGCTATAGCATGACCACTAAGAGGTTAACTTGTGAACTAAAAATTTGTAATTAACTTTTAGTTATCAATATTGAATTCTTAAGATGTTGGTTAGGAGAAAGGTGAAATTTGAGACTCATCCTCTTAAACACCTTGTGAAGCCTCTTCATGTTATTAATGATAAGATGAATGGTGTCATATTGGGGCTTTTTATCTTGTAACAATAACTTTAGAAATGAAGACAAACCTTTTTGGTTCATGTATATTTTATAAATAAGTTTCAACCAATTTTATCTACAAGATGTACTTTGTAAGTATAAGGTAAACTTGAGATCCTCCCCATTTAGTGTAAAGTTAAGTGGATTTTTTTATCACTTCCCTTACTTGATTCAAGCACTCATTTTCATTAATATAAGTGAAACGAGTTGTTCCATGTGTAGAAATTTTTTTAAACCTAAGAATCTTATTGGGAACAAGCGGATTGTGATTCACAGGCATACCATGAATTGTGCAAAATAAATTATTTATTACATGGTTATTTCATGTTTAAACATTGTAATGAAGATGAAAAATGATATTTTGTCACTCTTAGACCTAAATTCCATTTCTCTAGATTTCATGTTAGTATTTTGTTATATAATGGAAAAGAAATAGAATTTTGAGTAAATATGAATTAGAGAGAAATAAATCTTAGCTTTAGATCAAACATTAAGTGTCTCGTAGGTGATAAAAAAATGTTGTAACCATCAATAGGTTATGCAAATGAATTACAATAAGAGAAACAAACCAAATTAAGTGGACTCATTATAAATTAAATGTGATATGAAATAAAGACAATGTAGTCTAGAAAAGTGTAAACATGTGCCTTTACATGATAATTCCCTTTACACCTATAAGGCTAAACAACGAGATCTTATTTCTAATAAAGTTGTAAACCATGAAAATGAGGTATTGTGGAACATGCCTAACCTTGAGTACATATTGTGGTTGGGTCATTGTTTCAATGGTATTCGTTGTTTAAGAAAGTAATACTTTTATGTGCATCATGTGTTATTTTGTTGTATAAGTGGGTTCATGTTTTTACAAGAGTCTCACGTGATGTGGAGTTTTTTCTATGTAAGCCCATATGTTTTCTTGTAATAAACAATGAAAGAAAGAAATAATTATTATTTTTTTATTTGGTATTAGTCCTTCATCTATGTTTGCTAGAACATATTTGACCTTACTATACCCTTGATAGGTTATTTCTAAACAAACATAAACTCCTTTATACCTAGTTGTTACTTCCTAGGAAAATAGACTCATACATATGGCTTGTTGGATCGCAAATAAAGCCCTTGTATCCTTTTTATAGCTCCTTTTAATAAATCCTTCTTATTTTATGATATAATGATTGAAAAGGTTATTGATTATGAGGATCATTGATCCCATTTTAAGTTTAGCCCAAACATCACAATTTTACAAGTAATTTATGGGTATTTGGGGCCATGAAAAACCAATGTTTCTTGTCTCCATTGACTTGATCAGTAAAACTATTATGAATTGTAAATAATAAAATGATAAAAAGGGAAAAATTATTTAAGGTATTGTCTAAAGTAGATCCTATTTAGGGATAAAGTATTGAAATCAAAATTCAATGCAATTCAATAAGAAATATGAAAGATGCAAGTGTCCTAGCCATTATCATTTAAATACGGTTCAATATGAAGTAAATGCTACATGTTATATAAATACTTGAGAATTTCTGTCAACATGGGGATTCTATAATGTGAATCAATTATAAATTAAATTATCTTTCTAAATACATTGATATGATCAGATTTTTTTATAATTATTTTACTCAAATTAGGACATGATTGATGTGTAGTCCGAAAAGAAACCTACAAGAAAGCCAACAATAGGAACAAAAAAACCCATGTAATCCACAAACAAGTGAAAAAGGGCCCGATAAGGAGGTTTCCATAACTATATATATGTATGGTTATGGAAAAAAACAAAACACTAGGAGAACAAGAAAGGAGATCTAAGCTAGAGGAATGAAGGAAAATAGGGAATAACTTGAAGAGGAAAAAGAAGATGAATCAAGAGTGTTTAAAGAAGTGTAAATTTTAGTGGCTAATCTTTGTTAATTAATGAATATTTGAGTTTTTGAAATTTGGATTTGGATAATTTTCAGGTGTTAGGTAACTTTCCATTCCTCCTAAATTTTATGGTTACAAGTTAGTTATTTGGGTATATTTGCCTAGCGTTTACAGTAATAGCCAAAGCTTTATATCCAAATCTCCTTTCTTTGTATGTATAAAAGATAAATTTGTTAATGATTGATAGTATTATGCTATCTTCTTGGCATGTAGAATAATGCTACCAACCAATAGTTTCTATTGGGTGACAACATTTCCTTTCAGTTTGTGGCATTTGCCAAGATTTTGAAAGTCATTTATACAATTTCACCAATTAATTTCTATGATTTTTGTAGCGGAGTAATAAAATTTACCCTTTTTCAAATACATATAAAGACAAAAGGTATCACATTCAATGCTAAAAAATATAAGAAACATGCAACATTAAGATCATAACTTGATCCAATAATTAATAATCACATAAATACACTAACACCACACCAAGTAACTAGCCCCACATGAGAATTAGGTGTTTGCAAAATATTTTTAGTCATATTTTCCATGAATATATATATGAACTTTTGAGATGAATAATCTTATACCCTAAGTAAGTTTTAATCTTTACTTAGAAACATATTTTAGCAAAATAAGTTTTTTCCACTTATTTTCATTGCTCATTTCGTTTATCCTTATTATTCAAAACCCTTGAGTTTTACTATTCACAAATGATGATGTTTGACATGATATAAATGTTACAAGCGTTTACTAATGGTGGGAATAAAAATATAGGTATTTTATGTCTTGTTTTGTATCCGAGATAAATAGGTTTTAGACATAATCTAGCTAAAGAAAATATGAATAAATCTATACTAAAAAGGAAACTCTAAAACAATTTTGATTGATGTAAATATTTTTTTGTAGGGTCTTTTTAGTGGCAAATATTCGTAATTTGGAAAATATTCCATTTCAAAACAATTTGAAAAGGCAAATTTATCGAAAGCAGTCAATGCCCTATTCAGTCTAAAATTTACAATATTTATTTTTTTAGGGGTTGGCTTCACCTAGAATTGAAAACATATCCTATAAAAACCTAGGTGATTCACCGAGTAGTATACTACTAACTTACTACTATTTTATTGAGGTACTGACATATCAAGTATTGTGAACTTGTAGGGTAGGTTGTCGATGCATGATAAGAGGTTTTTATGCATGGAATGATGTTGTTGTTGAACAACAAGGGGTTGTTGATGTGTGAAAGTTCTATGTTGTTGACATATGATCGGAGGGCGGAGGGTGAATACACATGACAAAATATTTGTAGTTGTACAATAACAAGGTTGTTTTCGTGCAACAACAAACCTCCTTTTGTACAATACCTCGGTGATGATGTGTGACAACAAGGTTGTTCTTACGTGACAACAAGTTTGTTGTCACACGACAACAACCTTATTATCACATGATAGGAGGTTTGTTGTCTCACGATAAAAAACTTGTTGTCGTACGACTATAAATCTCTTGTCACGCGTCTCCAACATTTATGTCACATGACTTGAAAATGAAAGCTTCTTTCGAGAAAAAAATTGCACACAAACCCCATAAAATTCTCCATGTTCATGAAAGTGGTTTCGAGGATATTTGCTAGGAATATACCACCTTCGATTTGACATAGGTCTCTTAAAATGAACCCCGATTTTTTAATATGTTACGCTACTCATAATTTGAGAAATTTAAATTACAAAGTGAGGGAATGGGACATATTCACTAAGATATGTAGATGGATAGTTAGATATTCTCATATGGTGTGTAGTAGGAAATATAATATTAAATAATTATATGCCCATTAAATATCATGCTTAGGAAATTTGATGCGTCACGGGAACATAAGATATTGGATAATACCATTGCAAAAACCATCCATGAGGGCTACAAACCTTTCCCCTATGTATTTTTCTGGCTTATTTTTTTAATGCAAGTTCACATGTGTGTGAATATCTGATTTTGGATCTAAGAACTTGTGATGATTGTGATAGAATTATATATTATCTCCCCTTTAATCAAACCGTACCACTTCATGTCAAGGAAAATTTTAGTGGCGATTTTTCGTAAACACACAAAATTCAAGGATTATGGAAATTGAATTGGCGAATATTCTATGATTCACAACCAAGTTATTTACCGAAAAATTCCACCGACATGTCTCTTATACTATTCATTTCACCTAGATTTTACAGTTTTTTCTTATACTATTCTCTTATAAAATCCCACCAACATGTGTTTTTGAGTTTGATTTTTTCTCGATTTATGATTTTTTAAAATCTTAAACTCAAATATCACATTTTGGATTGGTTGATGCCTTACAGATTCCCCATTTGAGGCCCGTAGAATACAGGGTTAGCAGGCTGAAAAGGAGTAGGAGAACTGTGAATAGACCCTATGGAGGAGTTATGTCTTGTTCAATCGTTCGAGAAAGGTAAGCTATCATAATTATAACCGTAATTATTTTCTATGTTAAATGTTCATTCAATCAGATATTAGGTCCTTCTATTATTTATGGGTTAATGCATTTATTTAATTTGTTAAGGGGATATTTGGAATTTTTTTAATATCATATTCTCTATACTCGATCATCCAAGTACCCTCTCAATTTATGCAATTGGGTCTGATTTATTGACTTGTCTTTGAGTTACTCATAACAAATAGATGTTGTTAGTCTTAGTGTGTTGCTACTTGTTAGTGTAAAGCCACCTTCCAAATTCACAGGTAAGGAGGTAGAGTATGTAAAAACTTCTTTATTCTAGAGGTTTGCATGAAAGTGATTGAAAAGAGCCTAGGAGAGAATAAAATTTCAGAATTTTATTTTGCATTCTAGGTTCAAAAACATATATTTTTGAGTAGTCATTTGGATTTCCCCTAATTTATTTGGGTGCTTAAGGATTTGCATCAACTTTTCAACCTGTATCCCATAAATCTATCTTGAAGCATATCAAGTTCCTATGGAAGGTTAACATGAGGTGGCTCTTTCAGTCTTCACTATAGAAACAAGAAGCTAACCTAAACTTATGTCCAATGCACCCGTCCAACCCCTCACCCATCCAATGCACCTGCCCAACCCCTAGCCGTCAACCCCTCATCCGTCTAACCATTAGCGTTCCAACCCCTTCCCCGTCCAACACGCCCATCAAATTATTAGTTGTCCAACCCCTCACTTGTCCAACCCTCCCGCCCAACAATTAGCCATCTAGTTCCACCCCCTCACCCGTCCAACCCCACCACCCGCCCAATAGTTGTGCAACCCCTCTCCCATCGACCCACCCGCCCAACTCTTAGTGCGTTCAACCTCTCACCCGCCCAACCTCCGAGTCCCAACCAACCTTCCCACCCAACCCCGACCAACCTACTTGACCAACTTTGCGAAAACCAGGGGAAAATGCTCTGTTTGAAAACGCCTTTGCCAATAAGCATTTTTTCAGATATTCGCCGCGATTCGAAAGCAATTTTTCATAGGGGTCTTCTTAAAATGAACCCCGCTTCACGTCTTGTATTGAAAATGAGATGAACATTATCAAGTGAGACACACTTGCCACATCCCCACAAATGTGATGATTGTTTCCTAGATACCACTACTCTAAAAGGGATCAAACTATGTGTAACTCTCCCAATTTTATGACGAGATGCAAATGAATATATAATAGGTAATGATTGAAAATACACCCTTGATTTAAGCCTTATACTTGACAACAAGCACTTTTGACCTTGTACTTAAAAATTAATCTTGGTACCTTTGATCTAAGTATTGAATATTATATGATTTATCGTATCATTAAAATATATTATATACGTATCAATGAATTGTTAAAGACAACACATTCAATATATATTAGTAATGTACATATTTACATTAATTATTTCAACACATCACTTAACCTAATAGAGTAATTATTTGAGATAAACTAAAACTTCTATTATATAGAAATAAATAAATATATAAAACCTCATATATATATACATATAACAATGTGGATATACTCTCATAGATTATTGTTTATGCTATTAAAAAAAAGAAAAAAGAAAAAGGAAAAAGAGGAGGAAAGAATATTCAAAAACACATTCATATATATTTATCCTTTTTTAAATACTCTTTTGTTTCTTTTTTAATATCTATTCTCGCTTTGGCATAAGCAAGAATATTTATCTATTTTCTAATACTCTTTTCTTCATTTGGCATAAACAAGAATACATGACACCATATCGATATTGCTTGTTTGCCGCCCCGTTTCATGTAAATCACATGTGATAATTTATAATAGTTTAGTCTTGATAATCAAATAAGACAGGAGCAGCGAGGCAAAGAAGACAGCCAGCCAGCCAGCCAGCCTCAACCCTGCAGCAGATGGAACGTGGCAACCAACGAATACCAAACAAGGAAGGCAGCCCAAAAAAAAATAGCATGCAACGGAACAGGAGGGCGGTGGAAAACCGACGTCAATCCAAGCACGACGACGAAAACGGGAAAAAAGCCCTCTGTAAAAAAAATGCCTACAGCGTAATTAAATCTTAGATCTGAACAACAAAAAGAATTTAAAGCAAGGTAGATCGGTATCCATTAAGGTAATATGTGGTTGTTAAGATCTCTAATTCTTGAATTTGTTTTGGACATTTTAACTTTTTATGAAAAATACAATTTAGACTATATGTTATTGCATTTGTTTTTATTTTCAAATATAATGAAAACTTTTTCAATGCAATGTAAGAAGATCTAAGCACATGAAATGATTTTCCTTTTATTACAAAAACTTGACGTGAAGGTGATTGTATTAAGGATATCAAGTATCATAAAAATCTAGTAAGAATGTATTGAGGATGTAATAGGAAGGCATGTTAAGACACTCTAAGATGAGCTACGCGTTATGAATATTTCATTTGGTATTGCTAACCATGCATTCTTAATATGCAACTTAAGGCGCGTACTAAAGGAAGCTATTATGTCGATAACTTGCAATGAGAAATCATAAGCAAGAGTGAAAAACAAAATATAAAGTATATGTTACAATAATTTTAACATATTATACTAAAAGGTATTCCTAGTGTGAAACCTAGCGGTGGTGGAAGTTTGTAATGTCCATAATTGTAATCACTTTTTATTTTAATTTTTTTAAAATAGAAGAGAAAAATCAAAATGGTCAATAGAAAACCGTTTAAATAAACATTGATTTGTGAAAAATCCTAATGCAAAGCACTGCAGAGCAGAAAATGCACATTAATTGTCTTGTGGTATTTTATCAAATGTTACATGAATTTCTTTATTCAAAATATCTACATCAATTTTTCAACATTTTAACATAACTATTAAAATCCTTTCACTGCAATTCAAAAAATCAAAATTCCATTGTTCTTAATTTTCAAAATGAAGCAAGTGCCTATAACATGTTTCTACTCGAACAAAATTCCAGATTATTTCCTTTTGTTATCAAAAATTTCTATACCTATTAAAATATTATCTTAAGTTTTAAGATTAAATAGGTTTTAAGAAATAACAAGGCGATTTCGATTTTCAATTTTAAATCACATGTGATAATTTATAATAGTTTAGTCTTGATGTACAAATATTTTGGTTGCTTTATCTAATGTTTTGGTTTCGGGGCCATTTGAAACTTCTCACTTTCTATTAAATATTCGGATTGGTCAATTAGTCTTAAATTACGTGTCTTCTATTCTTTTAAAATGTTTATTTTTATTGGTCATTTGTTGAAGATGTAAAAAGGAGTCCAAGTCCATAGTATGTTACGTGTTTTAAGTTATTGTTTTATATAGTAATTGATTCAAGTGTTATTAATTTTCATAGGCACATGAATTGTCATAGTCAATCCAAATAAGGAATATATGTCAATAAGTGTTATATCTTAAAGGGGTTAGTAAATGTCATTAGTAAATGTCATGATCAAAATTATTTGTAAAATGACATATGTGTGGATGTGAAAAATAAAGAAATTGAGTTAGTTGAGAAGTTTAAGATGTGATATTTACAAATGCAAAGTCTTATTACGTTGGAATTGTTAATAGAAAAGTGAAAAAAATGTAATATATTAATGGAGGATAGAAATGAGATATCAAGGACAAAATGGTGATAAATTATTGATCTAATATTATAATAGAAGACTTATACGAAACAAAGAAGATGGATGACGATGAAATCTCGATATATTATATTAGTAAGTTTTATTCTTTGATAAATCAATTATTTAGTACACAAGTTGAAATAAAAGATGAGGATACGATAACTATTTTATGGAATACATGTTATTCAAATATAGTATTTACTTCAAATAAAATAAATCCCATTGTAAAGTGTTGATATGTTCCTAAAAGGAGAGGAGGCTTAAACATGAATAATAAACATTGAATACATAGTTTACAAAAGCTCAAAGAATTTATTTGTACCACTTCGTTGTTTTTCTATTTCATTGTAAAATGTGTATACATCCTCCATATTTATAGATTTTTCAAACATTTCGAGAATTTCATCTTCTGCAAAGACAAGTTACCTAGATGTAGGTGGAAACAATAAGTTCCCTAATTGGATACGATTTTCCCATATTTTCCAACATTCGCTTAGGATAAAAGTGACAAAAATAAATGCCAAAATATGACTTTTTCAAAATTGATCGTACAACTTGATTGTTGTGAATTAATGGGGGTTATGTGACAAAATTATTCACTTTTTCCAACATGCCCCTTGATTTTGAAGACTGCGCATATAGTATGCCTAAACATTCTATAAAATATTCAAAGACGTATATTGAATATACCTTAGTAAAAATAATTGCATAATAATCTTTACATCTACAAAATTGCAACTAGATTTCATAATTATTAAGATGATCCCTGATGAATTGATATATTATGTCAATGTGTTTATTGTGCTTGTAGAAGACATCTAGTTCTTTGTAAAGCAAAAGTGGCTAGGTTTTCACAAAATTATTATCTTGGCTCCTCTTGCTCTTATATTAGATATCACAACACTTTATGTATATGTTCTACTTGACATGTTTTGGATGTATTTGCCACATCTAAGAAATATATAGTCAAAGTGTATTAGTCTTTAGAGGCCCATGAGGTTTTATCTAATAAAAAAGAAAAGACATATTCGAAACTTCTCTTTAAATCACAAGGTTCATTTTAAGAGACCTTTGGGAAATCGAAGGTGGAAAATCCCTAGCGAATATACCCATAACCACTTTTGCGAAACAAGCAAATTTTCTACCGATAGTATCATGAAAGGCACATGTTTACAATTTTCTAAACTACATTTTCTTTATTTCATATCCATTTAATTTATAATGAGTCCACTTAATTTGGTTTGTTTCGTTATTGTAATTCATTTGCATATCATATTGATGGTTCCGATAAAAAAATGTTATTCTTGACCGATAGTATTATGCTATTTACATGTAGAATTATGCTACCAACCTACGCTTTTATCGGGTGACAACATTTCCTTTCAATTTGTGGCATTTGCCAAGATTTCAAAAGTCATTTATACAATTTCTCGAAGTAATATCTATGATTTTTGTAGCGGAGTATTAAAATTTACCCTTTTTCAAAGACACATAAAGACAAAAGGTATCACATTCAATCCTAAAAAGTACAAGAAACATGCAACATTAAGATCGTAATTTGATCCAATAATTAATAATCACATAAATACACTAACACCACACCAAGTAACTAGCCTCACATGAGAATTAGGTGTTTGTAAAATCTTTTAATCATATTTTCCATGAATATATATGTGAACTTTTGAGATGAATAATCTTATACCCTAAGTAAGTTGTAATCTTTACTTAGAAATATATGTTAACAAAATAAGTTTTTTCCACTTGTTTTCATAGCGCATTTCCTTTACCCTAATTATTCAAAACCCTTGATTTTTACTATTCACAAATGATGATGTTTGACATGATATAATTGTTACAATTGTTTACTAATGGTGGGAAGAAAAATATAGATATTTTACATCTTGTTTTGTATCAGAAAAATAGGTTTTAGACATAATCTAGCTAAAGAAAATATGAATAAGTCTATACTAAAAAGGAAACCCTAAAACAATTTTGATTGATGTAAATATTAATTTTTGTAGGGACTTTTTTAGTGGCAAATATTCATAATTTGGAAAATATTCCATTTCAAAACAATTTGAAAAGGCAAATTTATCGGAGTAGGTCGGTGACACATTCGCCTAAAATCTACAATATTTTATTTTTTGGGGTCGACTTCACCTAGAACCGAAAACATATCCTATATAAACCTAGGTGATTCGCCAAGTAGTATACTACTAACTTACTACTATTTTACTGAGGTACTGACATATCAAGTATTGTGAACTTATAGGGTAGGTTGTTGACGCATGACAAGAGGTTTTTTATGCATGGAAGGAAGTTTTTGATGCATGATAGGTTATTGATGCATGAAAGTCCTATGTTGTTGATGCATGACAAGAGGGTGGAGGGTGAATACACATGACAAAATATTTGTAGTAAATGCAACAACAAGCTTGTTTTCGTGCAATAACAAACTGCTTTTGTCTGACAACACCCTTAGTGATGTGTGACAACAAGGTTGTTCTTATGCGACAACAAGTTTGTTGTCACACGAAAATAACCTTATTATCACATGATAGGAGGTTTGTTGTCACACGATAAAAAAATTGTTGTCGTATGACTATAACTCTCTTGTCGTGCGTCTCCAACCTTTATGTCGCATGACTTGAAAATGAAATCTTCTTTCGGGTAAAAAAATTTACACACAAACCCCATAAAATTCTCCATGTTCGTGAAAGTGGTTTTGGGGATATTTGCCAGGAATATTCCACCTTCGATTTCCCATAGGTCTCTTAAAATGAACGCTGATTTTTTGATATGTTACACTACTCGTAATTTGACAAAGTTAAATTAGAGTTAGGGAATGGGACATATTCACTAAGATATGTAGATAGATAGGTAGATATGCTCATATGGTGTGTAGTAGGAAATATAATATTAAATAATTATATTCCCATTAAATATCATGATTAGGAAAAGTGATGTGTATGGGAACATAAGAGATTGGATAGTAGCATGCCAAAACCATCCTTGAGCATTGCAAACCTTTCCCTTTTGTATTATTCGAGTTATTTTTTTATGCAAGTTCACATGTGTGTGACTATTTGATTTTTGGATCTAAGAACTTGTGATGATTTTGATAGAATTATATATTATCTCCCCTTTAATCAAACCCTACCACTTCATGTTAAGGACAATTTTAGTGTAATTTTTGTAAACTCGCAAAAATTGAGGATTATGGAAATTTGAATTGGTGAATATTCTATGATTCGCAGCCGACTTATTCACCGAAAAATTCCACCAACATGTCCCTTATACTATTCATTTCACCTATATTTTACACATATATAAGAGCTTATGAATGTAATTCGCCACCAATTTGAATCATTTCATGCGCATATTTGTTGAAGTAAACAAAAAAATCTTGAGCCATCCAACCCTAAGCATTCCAACCCTGATCCATCCAACACTGAGCGTTCTAACCCTGGGACATCCAAACCTAAGTCGTCCAACCCTAAGTCATCCAACCTTGAGTCATCCAACACTCGGTCATCCAACACTCGACCATCCAACCCCTTATCCATCCAACCCCTCAGTTGTCCAACCACTTAGCCGTCCAACCCCTTAGTCGTCCAATCCTTGGCGTCTAACCCCTTTCTCATCTAACCCCTTAGTCACGCCCTTCTACCCCCGAGATGTCTAACAACTCAGCCATCCAACCCTCATCCTGTCTAACCACATAGATGTCAAACCCTTGGCCATACTAATCTTTCGTCAAACCCTTTAGCAATTGGCCCAACCCTTGAGCCATCCAACCTTGAGCCGTCCAACCCTGAGCCGCCCAAGCGTGAGCCATCTAACCATGAGTCATCCAACCCCGAACCATCCAACCTTGAGTTGTCAAGCCTTGAGCCATCCAACCATGTCATCCAACATCTATGTCATCCAAATCTTCCATCCCTTGATGTCATATAAGTAAAATCACCTTAAATTGAAGGGCACAACAAAACTACAAATTCATAGAATCACTAAAGTGGGATAGCCTCTCTATACATTATTGTAATCAGCTAAGGAAAAACCCTAATTTTTGAAAGATGAGAAATCGGGAGTGGCAGAGGAAGGGAAGTGATGGTGCAGAGGCTCACATACCTCAAACATCAAAGCTATCACACCAAGTTGAACTATACCTAAATCATCAAAACCACTGGTAAAAACATGCCCATTTCATCTAGGGATTTGAACTTTATCATCGTTATGTCTTTATTTGACTCTAGGTAAGGTTTTAGAGTTTTGAGGTTTCTCTCATTTTCTATACGATATTTGGGGTCAATTTTTCCGGGTGTATTTGTGTAAAGGTGGGAAGTTAATTTATCATAATGCCGAATAGAGGGCTAATAAACCCAAATGTCCCATTATCGGAAAAAGAATCCAAGGATTAAGATCTATTTTTTTCCTTTTTCTATTTTTTTGTTGGTATTCTCATAATGGCATAAATCGAATGAATTTTTATAGCATATTAGTGAGTAGAGAAGCTATATGCAGCTCTGTCGAGGGATATGAACAGATTCAAACCTTTTTGTAGAGATTTTGAAAGCCCATCATATGAAGTTTCAAGATTTTTATAATTGTTTGATAGTTGTCTTTGTGGGGTATTTTTGTAGCAATGTAGTCACATTATTTATGTTTCATCTACAAAACTATAACTGAAATTTATAAGCCCAAAGTTTGATTTTATTTTGCTGATTTATGAACTTTTTAAATATTAAACTCAAATATCACGTATTGGATTGGTTGATGCCATACAAATTCCCCATTTGAGACCCACAGAATACAAGGTTAGTAAGCTGAAAAGTAGTAGGAGAACTATGAATAGACCCTATGGAGGAGTTATGTCTTGTTCAACCGTTCGAGAAAGGTAAGTTGTCATAAATATAACCGTGATTATTTTCTATGTTAAATGTTAATTCAATCAGATATTAGGTCCTTCTAAAATTTATGGGTTAATGCATTTATTTAATTTGTTAAGGAGATATTTGGAATATTTTTAATATCACATTCTCTATGCTCGAAAGCGTCAAGGACCCTCTCAATTTATGCAATTGGGTCTGATTTATTGACTTGTCTTTGAGTTACTCATAACAAATAGATGTTGTTAGTCTTAGTGTGTTGCTACTTGTTAGTGTAAAGCCACCTTCCAAATTCACAGGTAAGGAGGTAGAGTATGTAAAAACTTCTTTATTCTAGAGGTTTGCATGAAAGTGATTGAAAAGATCCTAGGAGAGAATACAATTTCTGAATTTTATTTTGCACTCTAGGTTCAAAAACTTATACTTTTGAGTAGTCATTTGGATTTCACCTAATTTATTTGGTTGATCAAGGATTTGCATCAACTTTTTAACCTACATCCCATAAATCTATCTCGAAGCATATCGAGTTCTAAGGAAAGTTAACATGAGATGGCTCTTTCGGTCTTTGCTATAGTCCATCACATAACCAAAAATAGAAACAAGAATCTAACCTAAACTTATGTCCAACACACTCGTCCAACCCCTCACCCGTCTAACCCTTAGCCTTCCAACCCCTTCCTCGTCCAACACGCCTGTCTAACCCTTAGCCATCCACCCCCTCACCCGTCCAACCCCACCACCCCGCCCAATAGTCATGCAACCCCTCACCCCATCGATCCACCCGCCCAAGTGTTGCTCAACCATCCAACCTCGAGTCATGACCAACCTTCCCGCCCAACCCTCGACCAACCTACCCGACCAACTTTACGAAAAACCAAGGAAAAATGCTATCTCGAAAACACTTTTGCGGCGAAACATTTTTTAGGATATTCGCCAACGATTGAAGGTCGATTTTTGAGATTTGCCAACGATTCGAAAGTAGTTTTCGAGAGGGTCTTATTAAAATGAACCACGCTTCACGTCTTATATTGAAAATGAGATGAACATTATCAAGTGAGACATGCTCGCCACATCCCCACAAATGTGATGATTGTTTCCTACATACCACTACTCTAAAAAGGGATCAAACTATGTGTAACTCTCCCAATTTTATGATGAGATGCAAATGAATATATAATAGGTAATGATTGAAAATACACCCTTGATTTAAGCCTTATACTTGACAACATGCACTTTTGACCTTGTACTTAAAAATTAATCTTGGTACCTTTGATCTAAGTATTGAATATTATATGATTTATCGTATCATTAGAATATATTATATCTATATCAATGAATTTTTAAAGACAACACATTCAATATATATTAGTAATGTGCATATTTACATTAATTATTTCAACACATCACTTAACCGATAGAGTAATTATTTGAGATAAACTAAAACTTCTATTATATAGAAACAAATAAATATATAAAACCTCATATATATATAACAATGTGAATATACTCTCAAAGATTATTGTTTATGAAAATAAAATTAAAAATTAAAAAAGAAAGAATATTCAAAACCACATTCATATATATTTATCCTTTTTTAATACTCTTTTGTTTCTTTTTTGAATGCGCTTTTATTCTCTTCTCGCTTTGGCATAAGCAAGAATATTTATCTATTTTCTAATACTCTTTTCTTCATTTGGCATAAACAAGAATACATGACATCATATCGATATTGCTTGTTTGCCGCCCCGTTTCATGTAAATCACCTGTGATAATTTATAGATAGTTCACTCTTGATAATCGTTTGTTTGTTTGTGTGAGAGATAAGTGAGAGTGAAGTATTTAAGGGACAAAGGTCCATACCATATTCGATAATGTACAAATATTTTGGTTGCTTTATCTAATGTTTTGGTTTCGGGTCCATTTGAAACTTCTCACTTTCTATTAAATATTCGGATTGGTCAATTAGTCTTAAATTACGTGTCTTCTATTCTTTTAAAATGTTTATTTTTTATTGGTCATTTGTTGAAGATGTAAAAAAAGGAGTCCAAGTCCATAGTATGTTACGTGTTTTTATTGGTCAATTAGTCTTAAATTCCACGTGCAGGAAATATCAAATATTCGTACTCCCTTTCCACGTGTAGTGTGTGTGTGTGTCAATGATCTTGTGCTACTTTATCCCTCACGTGAAATTAGAAGTTGTAACATTTGCAGAGTCGTCATTGCAATCACCATAAGGTTGAATTTTTAGATATTTGTTTCATTGTGAGCCTTCTATTTTTTAAAATGTTTATTTTTATTGGTCATTTGTTGAAGATGTAAAAAGGAGTCGAAGTCCATAGTATGTTACGTGCTTTAAGTTATTGTTGTTTTATATAGTAATTGATTAAGTGTTATTAATTTTCATAGACACATGAATTGTCATAGTCAATCCAAATAAGGAATATATGTCAATAAGTGTTATATCTTAAAGGGGTTAGTAAATGTCATGATCAAAATTATTTGTAAAATGGTATATGTGTGGATGTGAAAAATAAAGAATTTGAGTCTAGTTGAGAAGTTTAAGATGTGATATTTTCAAATCCGTAAAGTCTTGACTCGATTCGTTGGAAATTGTTAATAGAAAAGTGAAAAAATGTAATATATTAGTGGAGGATAGAAATGAGGTATCAAGGACAAAATGGTGATAAATTATTGATCTAATATTATAATAGAAGACTTATACGAAACAAATAAGATGGATGACGATGAAATCTCGATACATTATATTAGTAAGTTTTATTCTTTGATAAATCAATTATTTAGTACACAAGTTGAAACAAAAGATGAGGATACGATAACTATTTTATTGAATACATGCTATTCAAATATAGTATTTATTTTCAATAAAGTAAATCCATTGTAAACTGTTGATATGTTCCCCGAAAGGGAGAGGAGGCTTAAACATGAATAATAAACATTGAATACATAGTTTACAAAAGCTCAAACAATTTTTTTGCACGACTTTGTTGTTTTTCTATTTCATTGTAAAATGTGTATACATCCTCCATATTTATAGATTTTACAAACATTTCGAGAATTTCATCTTCTGCAACAAGTTACCTAGGCGTAGGTGGAAACAATAAGTTCTACGATTGGATAAGATTTTCCCATATTTTCCAACATTCCCTTAGGATAAAAGTGACAAAAATAAATGCCAAAAAATGACTTTTTCAAAATTGATCTTACAACTTGATTGTTATGAATTAATGGGGGTTATGTGACAAAATTATTCACTTTTTCCAACATGCACCTTGATTTTGATGACCTACATATAGTACGCCTAAACATTACGTAAAATATTCAAAGACGTATATTGAAAATACCTTAGTAAAAATAATCGCATAGTAATCCTTACATCTACAAAATTCCAATTAGATTTCATAATTATTGAGAAGCTCCCTGATGAAATGATATATTATGTCAATGTGTTTATTGTGCTTGTAGAAGACATCTAGTTCTTTGCAAAGCAGTGGTTATGTTTTCACAAAATTATTATCTTGGCTCCTCTTGCTCTTATAGTAGATATCACTACACTTTATGTATCCATTCTACTTGACATGTTTTGGATGTAGCTACCACATCTTCTACCTCTAAGAAATATATAGTCAAAGCGTATTAGTCTTTAGAGGCACATGAGGTTTTATCTAATCCAAAAGCAAAGGCATATTCGAAACTTCTTTTTAATCACAAAGTTCATTTTAAGAGACCTCTAGGAAATCGAAGGTGGAAAATCCCTAGCGAATATTCCCATAACCACTTTTGTGAAACAAGTGAATTTTCTGGGCTTTGTGTGCCAAATTTTCATGTGAAATAAGCTTTCATTTTAAAGACATGAGACATCAAGGTTTTTGTCATGTGATAACAACCTTTTGTCGGCGACAATAAGGTCTCTGTCATGCGACAACAAGGTTCTTGTTGCATGACAAAAAAATGATTGTCATGCGACAACAAACTTGTTGTTGCGTGGACAATAAGGTTGTTGTTGTACAACAACAACCTTGTTGCCGTGTGACAAAGACATTATTGTCTCCTGACAACAAGGTTTTTGTCACACGACAATAAACTTGTTGTCGCACGAAAGCAAACATACTACCACATGGATACAAAATTTAAATCTCCTGTCAAAATAATATCCTTATTGCGGGTTAGATAAATACCGTTTCATGCATATCAGTGTCATGCATCAACAAGTAAATCCTTGTCACACGTAAGTGAAATCTCCTTGTCGTGCGTCAGTGAAATCTCCTTTCCACACATCAATAAATAACACTTGTCATCAGATTGCAAACTTCAAAACAGATATAGACTGTGAACTACTTCTTAGAGTATGCAAGTTCATAGTACTTGATATGCCAATATCTCAACTAGTAGTTAGTTAGTAGTATACTACCCGATGAATCACCTAGGTTTTTATAGGAGATGTTTTCAAATGTAGGTGAAGCCGACCCCTAAAAAAAAGAAAATGTAAATTTTAGCCGAAAAGGACACTGACCTGCTCTGAAAAAATCTCCTTTTCAAATTTTCCTAAAATGAAATTTTCGCCATATTACAAATATTCACCAATAAAATTATCCATGTTACTGCAAAATCATTGTTAGTGTAACTAATCAAATTGAAATCATTAGTTGGTTTACACGAAATTCTAAATCTTGTGGTTCTATGACATATGTTAATATCATCTTCTAAAAATTCTAGTGCGAGTCTTTTGGTGACTCTATGAACCTTGAAATGAGACTAACTCCAAATGTGATATTAGGCCTTTTGGTTATCAAATACATCAAACTTCCTACAAATATCTTAAATACAATGTAGGATGATAACTTTAATTATTTGTTGAACTTGGCTAATATGGAAACTCAATTTGGTGTCGACTTTTATTTAGCATTGAAAACCTTTTTAAAACATTATTTTCATATTTAGTATGACATGTGAAAATTCCAGGTTTGTGTGATCGACTTCAATGCCAAGAAAATATTTCATAACGCCCAAAGTGTCACTTGAAATCTCTTTTGGTTTTGTTTATGAGCAGATTGAATGATACATTTCTTACGAAGATTAGATCATCTTGCTTTAATAAAATTAAATATAATGTAAGGGCACTCTTGATCGAGATAGATAAAATCGTAAATGTGCAAGATCAAAAAAATGAAATAAAAATAAGAGTTTTAGATAGGGTTTAAAGAATGAATCACCTTATAACTTTAGGTTTGAACTAATTTTGGGATGATAAATGATCTATAATAACTAATATTGAGCAGTGTAAGATTTGTGTATGCGAAATTGTGATATGGAAATTGACGGGACATAACCGCCTAGAATGTGACATGGCCACCAAGGCACTAGTGTATTTTCGGGCATTAGCATGTTCGAGAATATAACATGATTTGGTTATTTCCATGTCTCTTAATGTCTCTCCTTTTCACCGTAGGTCACATCAAATTCACGGTGTCACAATTACACCTATAAATAAACCCTAGCTAACTCCACTTATCAAAAAGTGGATATGAAAATACCCAATTCTCTCGTATTTTTTATTTTGGACTTATAGTAAATTTACTCAACATGTTTATGATAGTGCAAAGTGACTAATTCGAAGCTTATGGAGATCCGAAACCTTTGTTTGATGGAAAAATGCCATTATTGTTTTTTTATGATGATATTTTTAATACAATGATGCAACTTCCATGACGGTTGTGTAACTTCCACTCTTCTCAAAGAGGCATTTGTGGAAATGTCGGGGTGGTTACAAAATCATTTCCTACGGGGACCTATGTTTGCCAACCACCACACTCTAGTCACCGACGATCATGTCACCAACAATTGAAAAATAGGAATACAAGTAGTTTCAAATTCTTAGACTTCTTAGGATGGTTCGTTTTCCTTTCCCTCCATTTGTGGGAAGATAAACTATAGATACAAGTTTTTGGTGTATTCAATTAGGTGATTTTAAATGAATTCAAGTGTGAGAAAGAGGAGAAGTTGGAGTTCTTTCTTGTTTTGTTCATTTAGAGCCAAGTTCTTCATTTTTAGGATTATAAACAAGAAAAAATAATTACATGTAGTTTGAATCCTTCTTGAGGCCATTGTTTGGTAGTAGATCTATATTTTGGAGAATTATATAGTGAGAGGGAAGTTGTTTACTTACCAAGCTATATAGTTTTTCCCGCATTGGGTTCCTCTAGCAAAAATATTGTTTCTCCATTGTCTTCTATCTCTACAATTTGTAGTATTTTTTGAATTTTTAATCCACATTATATTGGTTAAAATGAACTTAATCATTTACCAATCATTTCTCACTTGAACACAATCTATTTATTCTTAAAGAAAGGTAGTTTAAAGACCAGATTGGTATCAAACCAATTAAGATCAATTATTTTTCTTTCGTTTAACTTATGTTGACATTTGTAATTAAACCCCAGAAAGGGAAGTGAAGGTATCATCATTCTGTTAAGGTAGATATCTCCACGAAAAATTGGAAGCATGGAATCCAAGACTTGGCTCATATAGAAGATGCAAGTGATACCGAAGAGGAATGTTTCTACAAGTTGGAGGCGGATGTGGAATGTTTGTCCAATGATGATATATTAGTATTTCCTTGTCCATGGGAAAATTAGAGTCCATCATGGGGATTTTAATGGAGAATTTTGGTGTTCCAAAAGAGGCACTAGGATACTAGAAAGAAGATACTTATGAGTATGAGGAAGAGAAGACGTGTGCCAACAATACACCTCCTCCATTCAAAGTAGAAGTGAAGAAGAGATTCAACCTTATGATGGTGATGTGAATACTAAGAAGCTATACGATTGGCTATCTCAACTTGAGGTATAGTTCAGTTCACATCAAATCAATGAGAGTTCACATATTTCATTTATGAGGTTGAAATTAAACAATCATGCTTTAACTTGGTTTGAAAGCTATGTTCATTCTTTAGTTGTTAAGAACCTTATATTGGCAATATAAGAGGATAATAAAAAAATCATCTCTATCATATTTGTTATGAGGAAGAGAGGTCCATATATTGGCAATATCTCCAATGAGAAGCAAGGCCAAAATATGCAAGAGTACACTAGTGATTTCCAGAAGAAAATTTTCCAAATGGGAAAGGATGTAGTGAACTGAGACATTCTAATGTAGCACATCCGTGGACTCCATAACAACTTGAGGAGACTATTTCTCTTGGCTAAACTAGTTAATGTATATGAGGGTTGTTCTTAAGCCCACTATATAGAGATGGACGAAAAGAAGAGTTAATCTACCTCTCGGTATGCTTCAAACAAACAATCTGAGACCAAGCCAAAGGAACAAGGAAAAGGGAAAGGTATGAATAATGATACTTCATTTTTGTAGAAGAATACTACATTCTATTGTGGTGCTTGTAATGTTGATACTCATTGTGAGGAAAAATGTTGGAATCTCCACCAAGAATTTCATCCCTTCTAGAGTAAGAAGAATAAAAATAAGCCCATAACTGTCATCTAAGGAGAGGATGTATTTTGGATTGAAGATGTGATGATGATACAATGTGTTGTGCCTGCATCAATCGAGAGGTATCTTTGGGTAGTAACAATGTTGTTCGGGAAATTAGGTGACTAAGATTTTTCATATAAAAATTCAAGCAAAGAAAACTAAAGTGGATGCTCATTTTGATACTTGTTCTCAAGATAATTTGGTTAGTCAAGAGCTAGTGGATAAACTAAAGCTTGAAACTTACAATCTTTAACTTCCATACTCATTAGGTTAAGTGAATAAAGGCGTAGACATCAAGGTTACCAAGCAATGCAAAACTACATTTGCTATTGATAATAATTTCATTGATGAAGTTACTTTGAATGTTTTTCCGCTTGATGTGTGTGGTGTAGTGATTGGAAATCCATACTTATATATTAGGGATGCTATCTTCATGAGAATATCCAACTAGTACCATTTGTTGAAGGATTGTAAGGGCTACATAATTTCAGCCTTTGTAGGAGACTTAAATATTTCTTTGGTAAGTGTCACTGAAGCCCGAAATCTTATTAATACTAGTGGGAAATTTGCATTACTTATTTTAAGGGAAATGCACGAAGATGAGATTAACGCATCTAATACCACTTATATCATGTTTTATAACAAATAATATAAGTAGACGAAAGAGTTGGTTCAACACTTCAAGGAAGTTTTACAAGATCCTATGGGGTGACTCCATTTATGAAAATTGAGCATGAGATACATTTTCTATCTAATAGTTTTCTTCCAAACTAGGGATTGTACATGAAGTCTTTGAAGGATTCCACCGATATGAAACAAAATACATGCATTATTTGATTAATCAAGGTATAATCCATCCTAACATTTCTTGATGTGGTTCTACTATTGTTTTACTACTGAATAAAGATGCTTCATGGATAATGTGTGTTGAAGATAGATCTTTAAATAAAATAACAACATAAAATAGGTACCCTCTTCCTTGTATTGATGATTTCTTGGATCAATTACAACATGCCACGTGTTTTACTAATTGATTTGAAATATTTGTATCACCAAGTGTGAATTAAGGAAGATGACATCCGAAAAAAAATATTCAAGACCAGGAAAGGGTTGTAAGAATGGTTGGTATTACCGTTTGGGATATACAATGAACCAGATACCTCCACGAGGTTGATGAATGAGGTAATGAGACCATTTATTAATTCCTTTTCCTATGTGCTTGGATATATTTATGGTGTTTAGTGGAAGTTTTGAAGAGCATATTAACCATTTTCATCATTTTTTCAAGTTCTTAAGTAGAACATGCTAGTGTTCTAAGAGAATAAGTATGTGTTTTCTCAACAATCACTTATCTTTAGGGTCATGTTGTTAGAGATGGAGAGTTAAAATTGGTCGACTAAGATACATACCATTATGAATTAGCCTACACCATCTAGTTTGACCGATACATGGAGTTTTATTGGTGTCATTCAAGTATTTGAGGAATTTCATCAAGAATTGTTCCATAGAAATGTTTCTACATTCGATTAAAGTAGTTGGTAAGGAATTTGATTAGCGTCACAAAAATTTAAATTCTTATAATTCATTTAAATACAAGATTATTCATGCTTTATTTTGGGAATTACCTAACTTATGTGTACCTTTGAAGTGGAAACTTATGTCGGTGACTATGTTATGGGGTTGTCCTACTTGAGGAGGTAGGCTCGTATGTTATCATATTGAATTGTTTCATAGTGTAGTTTTGAAACATTGTACATGTATGATAAGGAATCTTATGATCTTGTGGAAGTGGTCAAGAAATGGAAACATTATTTGATAGGTAAAGAGACTCTCAATTATTACAGGCTTAGACTAAACTTAAATAGGATAGACACTATAAATGGATGGGGTTTTTAAAACAATTTAATTTGATTATAAAATATAAGAAAGGTGTAACTAAGAAGTTAGATTATATGTTATCTAGACCTCCTATAATTTCATCTATGGAGAGATATTTTTAAATGTCTTCTTGAGCATTTTGTGTGTGAACTATTTTTGGAAAATTATGAGCAGGATCCAGATTTTGGAGAGATCTTTCAAAGTAGAAACCTCCAAGTGATGGATTTACACCTAGGGGTGAATATTACTTCTAGCATGTATTTATCGAAAGGACGAGAAGTTATGTGTGCCTAAGGGGAAAGAGTTCAGTTGATGAGGGAAGCACACACTTTTAAGGTAGTTAGTCACTTTGGTGTGAAAAAGATTCTAGTGCATTTACAGAGGTATGTTTATTCCTAAACATGCTAGAAGAATTTTCTAAGTTCATTAGGGGTTGTGTTTTATGTACTAAAAGAAAGCCTAATAATAGAGATTTGTGTTATATATACCATTACCAGTTCCTTCCTAGCAATGGGAAATCATCTCCATGGATTTTAAGGAAATTTTCCTACTTATAACAAAGAGAATGATTACATATTTCATGTAGTACATCCATTTAGTAAATTTTTTATTCTCATTATATGTAATAAGTCTATTAAGGCTAGTGATATAATTGAGTTATTTTTTTCTAATTTGTAGGTTCATTGTTTCTTCCCTAATTCCATTGTGTCAAACATGGAATAACACTTCATAGGAAAGTTTTAATCTACTTTGTGGGTGAAAATGGATACTCGGTTGAAGAGGTCAACCGATTTTCATCCATGTAAATATGGGAAAACATAAGTGCTAAACCATACCCCGTTTCAGATCGTTAGAGGGTAAAAAAGAAAACATTTGAGGACTTGGGATGAGAATTTGATATATATCTAACATTCTTATAACATGGTATTTCATGCTTCTACAAGTAAGAATCCCTATGAAATATGTTTTAGTTTTTCACTAAAGAGTTGTTTTGATGTTGTTGTGAGATTACCAAGTAGAAACAATGCAAAAAAGGCAACCAAATTTCCATAAAGCTAAGATACTAATTGATAATATTAAACAAATACACATCCAAGTATGGGAGAGGTTGAGATAGTCACAGAACAAGTACAAACGATGACAATATCAACACGATATCGAGCATTCTTCCCTTTGTTGTAGATAAGGTATGGTTTAAATTGAGAAGAGAAAGGCTACATTGAAAAGATAAGAAACTCAAGAATCTTCGATATGGACCATTTGAGATTCTAGAACAAGTGGGTAAGAATTAATTTCACATGGATTTTAGTCCTTATATGAGGATCTATTTAGTTGTGAATGTTGAAAAATATGTTTCTTTGATCCCTCCATGTTAGATCGAGTAAAAAGAGGGATTGTTGTTACCACCCATTGAGGATAATTCTCTAGACAGGTTAACTAAAATTTGGGGAATATGTGGTATTTCAATAGAAAAATAGGATAACATAGAGATGAGTGCAAGGTATGTGGTTGATTAGGTTAAAATGTCAATTTCCTACCAAGGCCAAGTGGTATTTCAGAGAATATATAGGGAATAAATTTCCTCAAATGATCGAGTCCTTAAATATTTTGGGGACTTAAAATCCTCAAATTAGGGAGGTATGATATAAAAATGGATTTGAAAATATCCAATTCTATGTATTCTCTATTTCATAATTACAGTGCATTCCTTAAACATGTTTATGATAGTGGAAAGTGGCTAATTTAGGAGGATGTTGATCTAGATACTTTAATTCGATGAGAAAAATAACATTACTATTCCATTTTGTGGATATATTTGAGATGACGGCATAACTACCCTAATAGTTTTGTAACCATCGCATTTCATAGAGTGGAGGTTGTGTAACACGTGGCGGTTACCCAACCACCATGTGCAAGAGACCAATGTTTGTGAAACAACCACTCTATGGTAACCAAAGTGGTCCTAACCCCGATGACGTAAAAATGGGAATACGAGTAGTTGTAAATACCGGCCTTGTTAGGATAGTTCGTTTATCCTTTCCCTCCATCGGTGAAAGAAAAATATAAATAAAATTATTTTGAATCATTAAAGCAAGTGATTTTGAGTGAATTCAAGTGTGGGAAAAGAGTAGAAGTTTGATTTCTTTCTTGTTTTATTCATTTAGAGATGATTTCGTAAAATAAAGGATTATAAGCAAGAAAATACAATCATAGAGAGTTTGAATCCTTCTTTATGGCCATTATTTTATAGTAGAATTGTATTTTGGAGAGTTATATAGTGAGAGGGAAGTAATTTTCTTACCCTAATGGAGTTTTTCCGACATTTGGTTTCTCTGGGATAAATATTTTGTCTCCATTTTCTTCTATCTTTATAATTTGTAGTATTTTGTGAATGTTTAATGCACATTATATTAGTTAAAATTAATTTATTCATTTTATTATTCATTTTTCACTAGAACAAGATTTGTTTATTTTTAAAAAGAGGTATTTTATAGATCATACAAAATATTTAAGAAAATATTATATGAATAAATAGTGCATATACATGATTCAAACTGACCTCAGAAATCGCCCCAATGTAATTGCCACCAAGCATTGCACTATATTTCAAACTCAATCTAGTTCGTGTGTGTGTGTTTTTGTGTGTGTGTGTGTGTGTGTGTGTGTGTGTGTGTGTGTGTGTGTGTGTGTGTGTGTGTGTGTGTGTGTGTGTGTGTGTGTGTGTGTGTGTGTGTGTGTGTGTGTTTGTGTGTGTGAGGAATAATTTCCCTAAAACTAGGTTTCCTTAGTGTCATCCACACAAGAAGTTAACGAGATACAAATAATTTATCCCAAATGAAAATGTGTGGTATGGAATTAAAACTAACCCCCCTATACGAGTGAACTATGTAGTCCAAAATGCAGTACTTGATATAGTAGATAGAAAACATTATCTCTACGTGTAGATGTATGTCCCTTTTGAATGTGTGTCCCCTTAATGAGGTTAAGTAAGAGATGTATATATATGATTCTACTGCTTAAGTTTATTCATTAACAAGTGAAAGGAAAACCAAGGATGATAAAACAAGTCAAAAAATAAAATATTAGAGACAGAGGTAAAAGGACGACATAAATGCTTATGAGCTCACATCCCTAATGAGTGGTTTTGTACGGGGTGCCCAAAATGATAAATATTGTAATCAAAGTTGAACAATATGTCATATTGTATGCACAACTATAATGTTTCAATCAAAAACAAGTAATAAAGATGAAAATGATAAAATCAATGTTAAAGCAAATGAAAGGGGTGTTAATGAGTAATTTTATTTATTAGGAATAATTCATATAAATGACATATTTAGAGGCTAGATTTAGATAGTAAATTCATAACTTTGTGACTTCATTTACCCCCACTTTATGTTAATGAATAAGGATAAATATCATAAAGTAGAAAATAAAAGTGTACCTTGGCGATTCAGAAGAAGGTTGTGCCCAATAGTGTGCCAAATGTTTTTTGTAGCTTGCCAAATGGATTGGTGTAAAAAGTGTATCATGAAATTATAAGGAGAGGGAAGGATAATGATCCTAGGGCTGACCTTTGCATGTGTGAAGTGATAATGATGTGTGTGTAGTTCCTTGGAATGTCATTTTTTTAGAGGGTGGTTGACATTTATTTGATGGTTTTCTTGTGTGCTTTGTCTTCATTGGGATGGGATAGGAGCTATAAAATAAAATGGGTTTAGTCAACGCTCTATGTAATGGAATTGAAATTTAACTTTCAAAAATATATAAAAATGGATATACGCATTGAAAAATCTAAACCAAGGGGTTAGAGTACACTTGGAGTGTTGAAAGAGAAAGGGATATAAATTTGTTCCTTCTTATAGACTTATTTTCTTACAATTTGGTTTGAATAACACAAATGATTTGGGATTCCTATCATAAAACAAAGGATTTAAGTGTCCCGATCCTAAACTTTGGATTTATGAATCCTTTCACCGCTAAGGAAAAGTGTATTAGGAGAGCATTCGGTTTTTCCTTCAACCATTAATAATCTCCCATGTATAAGGGCCACTACTGAGATGATCAAAACCATATTTATAACTTTCCTTAGGTGACACATTGCTTCAATAATGTCACTGTCCTATATATCCCGTAGGTTTCATTCCCTTATTTTGTTCCTACTTTGGTTCCTAAGTTAGTAGTTACTTCTTGGTAGTAATGATTGCACTCTAAAACTATATGTCTAACTACTAAAACTAGAGAACACCGTAAATTTACAACTTCTTAAAGCGTATGTAACTATTTTTTGTGTGAGGAAAGGAGCACTCATGTGGGACACTAGATCCTAGTCTTTCTTGTTTGTTATAGGTGCTTCTATCCAAGAAGTGAATATTGCCCAAGTTTATTTTTTTTTCCCTATTATGGAATTGATTAGTGTTGTTCATATTGTATGTGTTCCTATAGCTAAATAATGAGGGTAAAAATGTTCACACAATTTTTTCCCCCACTCATTTAGGATTCTTTAAATTAACAAAAGAAAATGAAGCCCAAACAAGGAAGGTTTAAAATGATGTGCACATCGATATATGGATCATGTAGGGGAATAGGTATTGCACATGGTAGTTACCATGGCACAAGAAAAACATTGAGAAAATTATAGCATTCAAGTGTTAGTGACAAACAAAAAATACACACTCAAATAGTAATTATAAATAGTAAAACCATATAGGAAAACAACAAACAATGACTCAACGAGCAGTTGGTTGCATCCATGGGACACCACTTAGGATGTCAAAAGACAAAAAAAAAAGTTTTCAAGGTTTTGAAAACAAGGTAATAAGAAAACATAGGGCATATCCCACTAACAATGACAAACAAACTACAAGAAAATAAGACAACCATGATTGGATCGAGTCTATAGGGAAAATGCTACACATGAAGCACATGTTATTATGTTAGGAAAGAAAAATAGTATCCACCAATGTAGTATATGAAGATAGGAATGAAAATGTGATATATTATAATGATATAACCTATTAGTAAGTGAAGAAAGGTAGATTCCCTAAGATCCTCAATGAGAATGGTAATTGAATGGGCCAAGCATCATACATCATGTAACAACATGTATGTGACATACATTTAACTCAAGATACCATGTGAATGCGGATGTGTTTATGAAAAATGATAAAGCATACTATAAACTATAGTAACATGATAAGAAAAGTTACAAAATATAGTATTATAAGGAAGCAATAGTACATCCAATAGAGATCTAAGAAAAAATATGTTTAGATTTTTAAATTGAAAATATGTGATAGGGAACAACAAGGAGGGTGGAATAACGATTCCCCCAATGTGTGTGTGAAAAGTGAGGTCCATATAAATAATCCCTCAATCTTAAAGTATGAACTAGAAAAAGAGGGCATCATTAGGTCACGTGGGGAAATTAGGATGCCCCCAAATGTGAATGCCAAAAGGATCTATGTGAGATCATCAAGAATATCATCTAAACTTGGAACAAATCCAAAGTGGGCTAGTTGAGATGCATGATATGCAAAAAGTTTAGGTATTCCTTTGACAAAGCTAGAGATATGGATATCATACATGCCCATAGCATATTCTTCATCAATGAATGGTATACTAGGGCACTTGAGTGCATTCCATCATGTCACATTAGGAGAGTAATTAGAGAATGAATAATTACAAATAGTAATAGACTTGGAAGCAACTGGAAAAGTGATAAGATTATTGTGCCAATAAATATTGCCACCAATGTAATGGAGCCAATAATTTCCAAGAGTAAGTGGGATAGGAACTAAAGTCAAGTGAAACTCAAAATTTTATGTGGAAGATATGTGGGACCAACAATGCTAAGAGGAAAATATCATCTTGAAATTGAGAGTCGGAGTGTAACCAAAGGTATGATGATAGTAGGAGTAGATCCGAATTGGGTGAGGCCATCATATGTGCAAACATTTTTTGAACAAGTAGGATCATAAGGGACATATTACCAATACCTGTGATTAATGTATAATGTGCAAGTAAAGTAATCAAAAAGAGGAAATGACATAGGAGAAGAGGTACTAGTAACATTATGAGTTTAGCTATAGGATGAGGAAGGAACTACATGGGGGTAATAGGCTCAAGAGAATGTACGGTACTATAATAATGAATCAAAGGGGTAGTGTTGGGTTGGGTGGTGATAGATTTGACTTGATATTCACTAGGACCAGTAGCAATATAGTGAGTATGAAAGAGAGACTCATCAAAATCCATGGGAGTGAAATCCAAAAAGTATGCAAGGTATCAGTAGTGAGCGTGACAATATCAACAATATCATCATCAGAATCATCGCTCTCTACGTGGAAGTATTGTTCATAATTTTCTAGGGGTTTAGAAATAGATGTGGAAGGGGTATGGGAGGATATGGTAGGAGAGATGAGATCGGTAGTGGGAGTCAGAATAGAGGAAGTGAAAAAAGGTGGAGGAATGGGAGTAGAATTTCTAGACTCCCCAACATCATATGTATCAAGACGGTGTGAGGGAATAGGTTCGATCAAGGGAATGAATTTTGAGGTGGTGGATTCAATGGCGTGAAACTTGAATGGTTCAAGATTAACGGTAATAGTATGCTCATATCCATCAAAGATAAACTTGACACAATGATGGACAGTAGAAGGAACAACTTGCATAGCATGGATCTAAGGTTGACTATGGAGAAAATTGTCTTGTAATGGGAATCCATGACATAAAAGAGGGTGCAAAGAGTGTGGGGTCCTACTTGCAAATCTAAAGTGATAGTACCATGCATGCACAAGTAGTAGTATCATAGCCACGGATGAAAGTAGTAGACATTTCAATTTCACTATGAGGAATGTGGAGTTGGGCAAGTAAATATATAGGACAAAAATATTAGTGAAAATCCATTATAAATAAGACATGTATATATTTGATTCCTTTTCTTAAATTTCTTCTTTAAAAATTTAACGGATGACCAAGGGTGATAAAAGAAGACATAAAAGAAAAGATCGGGAATAGAGGTAAATAAGAAAAAGGCACCTAGAGGGAACAAATGTGTGCGGAAACTCACGTCCCTAATGGGTAGTCCTGTATATGGAGTCGAAAGGATAAATAATGACATTAGATCTGAATAAGATGTTAGCTAATACGCAAAACTATGCATTTTCAATCAGAAACAACAAGCAATAAACATGAAAATGATAAAAATAATATCAAATCAAAGTAAAGGGGTGTCTACATGAGTAATTTTCTTTCGAGGAATCATGCATATAAATTACATATTTAGAGGCAATATGAACATAGTAAGTATTTGATTTAGTGACTACACAAAAAAATATAAATGTTTAAACAAGATTAATCCTTGTTGATTTATCTATGTATAAAGTAGGCTCACTTATTGTTTCTCGTGATTCCATTTATGAGAAGGTATGATTCAATCTAGCTATATCAATCTATTGGTGCTTGCTTGAGATAATAAAGAGCCTTTTTCAATCTTCAAAATTTACACTCTCCTCCATGTACTTCATATACAATTGGCTATTTTGTGTAAACATATTCTATAAAACCATATCGAAAGGCTGACTTATCATCCATTTTATATACTTTCCATTTTTTTGTGTTATGATAGATAATATTGTCATTAATTGTTCAAGTCTAGTAGTAGTTGAAAAATTAACATTATAATCAACACCGGACTTTTGTATATAGGCGTTGTCCACCAATCTTACGTTACATTTTTCCACATTGCCTTATGCATTGAATTTAGTATTATCAACCAATTCTACACCAATTACATCCTTACCTATTTGCACATATAGTAATTCCATGTTTTCTTTCTTTTAATTGATCCATTTCCTCACCCAAATTCACTATCCAATTTTCATCCTTGATCGCTTCTTCAAAATACCCATGGTAATGAGAAAACAATGCACAATTAGAATATAATTTAACTCATTCTTCACTATGATCATATATATATTTGAGACTTCTTGTATTCATTGAAGAGAGATCTCAATGTGGCTAGTGCAGGATTGTAATTTTTTCTTTGAGGGAGTCCTTTATGTCTTGACGCTTCACCTTGCTATAAATTTCATTGAGTGGATGAAATTCCACCTGATTTCTCTCTTCAGAGGGATCTTAGAATATATATAGAAGAGTTTTCCTTAGCTTGACCACCTTGAGACACTAATTGACCTCCTTGAACTCCATTTTCTTCCCTTTCCTCTTTACTTTGTGGTAATATTACTACACTAGTATGTGGTATGATAATATTTCCATCGAATGCCTCTTCTTAAAAAAATGACATATTTGTTAAATATGGTTTTATTGGTGATGGGATTGTATAACTTATATGTCATTTTTGCTCACTATATCAAACAAAAATATACTTTTCACCTCTATCAAAAATATTTTTCTGGCACACATTTGAATACTCTTAAAATTGATACATTGTCATGCCTCATTCAACGTGAGTTCCAAAACACATTAAAAGATAAACAAATATCCCGATTGAAGATGGGAAAAGTAATAAAGTGGTAATATTTTTTTAAAAGGTAAATAATTATATGATGGTTAAGATTTCTCATTACAAAGGTAATGTGACCAAGCCACAAGATACGATGGAGTGGAACTAATCCACAATCACAAAACACATGAATTATGATAGCAATTTTCATACCTTTGAAAAACCACCGCAATAACATTATGAGGGATGAAAATTCTACTTAATGTTGCATCTGTAAGTTAAATTATTTACGATTATGATTACTTACACACACACACACACACACACACACACACACACACACACACACACACACTCTCTCTCTCTCTCTCTCTCTCTCTCTCTCTCTCCACACACACACACACACACACACACACACACATATTTAACATCAACGATAATAAATCATGACGGAGACAAGGCTAATAATCGGTCTGCAAATGATTAATATATCTATATAGTTATTAATATTTATTTTTGAGTGGAAAAAATCCACTATTAAATAAAAAGGGTCATGGGTCTCATTTCATCTTGAAATAGACCCATGCCTCAAAGTTATTCAACATTAATAATATAGATTTTAATGAAGGCTATATTATTTTATTAAAAAAATTTAGCCATTGAATCCTTGGTTATCTCCCATATTACAAATATATAAATATTCCCCATTTAAACATTTCAACCAAATTTCATAGGCCACTAACACATCAAGGTTAATGAATTTAATTTATCAAAAGTCCACCCACATGACTTAACTCATTGTGCACATCCATTGTGGGCCCTACGATCTAAGAGATCTCCACCCTTAGATTAACTAAACATAAAATTTCAAAAGGGAGGATATAATTTCCAAAACCTAAGTTTATTCTATTTCTTTCTAACCTAATTTCATTCGGGTGTCTATACAAGTTTTCTTTTCTTTGTGAGCCTACAACCATTGAAAATTTCCAACGGTTTATTTTTTTGTTCACAAAAAGAGAGCTGAATATTTAGGTTTTTAAAGATCTACTGTGTGTGTGTGTGTGTGTGTGTGTGTGTACATATATATATATATATATATATATATATATATATATATATATATATATATATATATATACATATATATATATATATATATATATATATATATATATATATACATATATACATATATATAGATATATATATATATATATATATATATGTATATATATATATATACATATATATATATATATGTATATATATCTATATATATATATATGTACATATATATATGTATATATGTACATATATATATGTATATATATATATGTACATATATATATATATATATATATATACATATATATATATATACACATATATATATATATATATATATATATATATATATATATATATATATATATATATATATATGTACATATATATATATATATATGTACATATATATATATATATATATATATATGTACATATATATATATATATATATATATATATATATATATATGTATGTATGTATATACATATATTCTCTGTGTGTGTGTGTGTAGAAAACACACACACACACACACACACACACACACACACACACACACACAAGCACGTGTGTGCACACACACAAGCACGCGCACGTGCGTGCACACACACACACATAGTCAATCGGTAAGACCTGATTTGAGATACATTTTTCAACTTGTTTACTACAAACATAATTACATTATCATTATGGAAATACCCATAATAAATTTTCTACTTATTCATTTTAGACACATTTGCATTTTTATGTTTTTAAGGTCTAGATTTACTATAAGTTTCATTTATTTATTTAGTAGAGAGGAATTATTTTAAAACAAATATATGTGTAAATGTGGGTATACACGTATGTGCGCGTGTGTGTGTGTGTGTGTGTGTGTGTGTGTGTGTGTGTGTGTGTGTGTGTGTGTGTGTGTGTGTGTGTGTGTGTGTGTGTGTGTGTGTGTGTGTGTGTGTGTGTGTGTGTGTTTCCATAATAACTTGCTTAATATACACAATCAAGGTTATCTAACAACAAGCAAACATCTAATTAGAAGAAGGTGATTTTCTAGAAATATAATTACAATTGAAGATATGATTTCTTAAAGTATAATTTCCAACACTTCTAATCATTTAAGAAGAAATTATTTCAAGTTTCCTAAGAAAGAATATTTTACAAATTTTAAACCAAATTTAGAGAAAATTTTCCAGAAGTAAACTTGAACAGGAAAGGATATTTCAACATGAAGTAAAATAGTTAAACATATATAATAGTTATTTTATTCCCCTTTTCTTTTATAAAACCTTTCACAATGATAACAATAATTGAATATTTTAATTTCCTTTCTTTAATTCAATCTTTCCATTCCAAAATGAAGATACAACAATTATTTCAAAAGATAAATTTTACAACCTGAAATTTCAGTGATAACATAATTACAACAACAATGTTAAGAACAGAGTTCCAACTATCTAAATCACATAATATAATATAATTTCTCTTAACATATTAGCACCTTAAATTTATAAAGGAGAAATAAAGTAAAATGAGAAAATACAAGCCCTTCTATAAAGAGGAGAAAACATGCCAAAATTTGAGCTCAAAACATAGTAAAAATACACTTCAAATTTGAAACTTTGTAACTTCAAATCCACTCCACCTAGCTCCCAAAACTAGCATGCAAATATCTCCAAAATCAAAAGAAGGTGCTTGGTTGACCACCCAACCAAATGGCATCATTACATGCCACCAAGGAGTCCAAGGTGGCATGCTAGCCTCCCCACAAGCCCATGGGAAAGATTCAACTCACACACTTAGCACATAGGGATAGTTTGAATACACACAACCATTTCAACACCATTTTCAAGTCCTTCAAAGAAAATAAAGAAACCAAGAAAAACATGCTAAGAATCTCCAAGATTCTATATTTGGGAAGAGGGGATGGGAATCCCTAATTTCATGTTTCATAAACCATACCAAATATCCATAAAAATCACCCTTATCTCTCCATATTTTCACCATCTCCTTATCACTCCAAAACTCCCCTTATCCCCTACCAACTCATGCAAGAAGGATTTTCAAACATAAGAGTTTCCTTCTTGAGGTTAGGGATGAATTTTCAACCCAAATGGAAATCCATCCCTACCTATAAACCAAATGTAGGAGGGTTCCCAAATAGAGTAGAGAAAATTCCTCCCTCTTCCCATACAAGCTCCCAAAACCCACACCCCTCAAGGGTGGGTGGAGCAAAAAGAGAAACACATAATGTACATTTCCACCATTGATCTCACACACACATGCAAGGTAAAAAGGAGTAAAAAAACATAGAGATACAAGGACCTACCTTGTATTTCCAAAGCCAAATTCCAAATATGTCTTTCAAATAGCCCATTTCTCTACCGTATACACATAAAACATAAAACTATCTCCAAACTCATACAAGTAAGCTCAAAAAACTTTAAACTAGCTTCAAACTTATATAGTTAGCTTTGGATTAGTTCTAAAATAAAAAAATTTAGCTTTAGAATATCTAAAGAAAACTATGGATTCATATAGTTAGCTCAGAAAATATTCAAACTATCATAGTCAACATCAATTCCATATAAGAAACTCTAGAATCTTTACACGAGGAATCTCTAGACTCATACAAAAACTTCACACTATCTACAACAACCTTCATACTGTCGAGAAAGCCTTATAATATCAATAACTAGCTCCACAATACCAAAAATGAGCTCTATAATTTCAACAATGACCTCCATCCTTAAAATAATGAGATCCATAATATCAACAAAAAGATTTGGACTATTACAGTCATCTCGTAAGTGACACCGAGGCACTTTTATAAGCATATAAATGTCAAAAAAATATGGTAACAATATTAAGATTCGGGAGGAGTTTTGAGATATTCTAATCTTGAATTTCTATATTTAATGGAACTTATTTTTTTGGTTAAGTAAAATGTTTTGGGATATGATCTTACTTACAATGAAGCCCACCTACCTCTCATCAAATGCTGAAAAGAAATAAGTTAAAACAAATGATTTGATTATTAAGAGGTGCCACCAATTATTTGAGTTGGATATTCAAGAGAGAAGAGCGAAAAGCAAAATCGGCCTCATAGTTCTAAAAGAGAGAAAAATAATCTAAAGAATACACATTAGCAAATGGAAGAAAGAGGAGAACAAATAAGAATGGAACCCAAAATAGAAGAGGGGAGAATATAGATCAAAAATAGATGAAGGGAGAACTATAGAGAAAAATGAGAGCATAAAGAGCTAATTGGATTATAGGAGACATGAAGAAACTAGACAAAAAATTAGAGTAGCAAATTAGAGAATTTAAGAATGAACAACAGAGACAAATGAAGAAATAGAACAAAGAAAAATACTAGAAACTTGTAGATGAAATGTTTAGCATATTTTGTAATTATTGTCAAATTTATAATATCAACATAACTACCCAATTATTTTTGTGTATCATTTGTGTTTTAAAGTGAATTGTTTGTGAAGTAAAAATATTTCTATCGAGAAAATTCTATTTTAAAAATCAAGGCAACACCTTATTTTTTGATATTCATATTTTCAAATTTATAATATCAACATAGATACACTATTCTTTGTATGCATCATTGATGTTTTAAATATAATTGTTTAGGAACTAAAATTTTGTTATCTAGAAATCCTTTGTTTTGTAGATCAAGGAAACACATTGTTTTCGAAGATCTATATTCAAATATATCACCATATTTCCAACAATTTTTGGTAACAATGTTGATTGTTCGCTTTCCCATTATTGAAACTTTATTGTTATTCCCAATTTAACCTCAAATTAGACTAATTCATCCAAATTTACAACTAATTCAATGTTCCCAAACATATGATTACTGCATTTGCTATCCAAAACTAGATATCTTTGGTGCTTTCTTTATGCAACATGACATGTAATAAACATATACATATGAATTTCACATTAATTGACCTTCTTTTGGAAAAAATTGCACTATTTCCCTAGATAGAATCATGTTTTTCCACTTTTGTTGGAATAATGCCCAATATTTATGCATTACTAACATTGAACATTAGATTTGTCAAACTTATGACCTAAATTTTAATAATTTTGGTTGCTTATACAACCTTTTGAGTTGACAAAATAACATTTTTCTTGATTTTGACTTCCATTATAATGTGTTAACATCCTTCCACCTCCTCTCTAATTTCTTCATCTTCCTCTTGAGTTTGACCTTCCTTCTACTTTGGACAATCAAACCTTAGCTTTTGAAGGCATGCTATAGAGGCAAATTGCAAGATATGTTAATCCTTACCTCATGTGATGATAAATATCTCTTTAACTAGTTGATAATGAGCTTGGTGAGATCTTGAATTCTCAATAGCCGATACTATCGAATCAAATTTTATTGGAAGGCTCCAAAGGACTATTTGTACTATCTTTAGGTCTATAAGTGTCACACAACAATACCTACCTTGGTTGATAACATCGATGACTTAGGTGAAAAATTATACACATTTTTTCTTCTTTCATACTAATATTTTCGAAAATCCTCTTAAGGATATGAATCTTGATGGATTTGACCTTATTAGATCCTTGCCAGTTTTTTTGAAATTATCCTAATCTTCTTTAACGTTGGATGTTGTTCTAACCCTAGGGAAAATAGACTCGTGCATAACTTGTTTAAAGATAACTAAGGCATTTGCATCATTTTTAAATATTTGTTTTAATAAATCCTTCTTAGCATGTGATAAGGCTTGAAAAGGTTGTTGATTTTGAGGCTCATTGATCCCATTCTCAACTAAATCCCAACAATCTTGAGAGAAAAAGATAGTTTTAATTTTAGCATCCTAATATTCATAATCATCACCACTAAATATGGGTATTTGGGGTTGTGATAGACTAATACTACTCACTGCCACCGTCATGACTATAAAACTATTGCAAAATTGGTCTTCTTTTCCTAGACGAAAATCACAAAAAAATTTCGTTTTTCATAAAATATGTTTCTCAAAACTTGAAAATAGACTTTATTTGCTGAAATGTAGCTTAGATACCAATTAAAAGGGAGAGGAGGCTAAAACATGGAAAATATAAACCGAATACACAAATTACAAGCTCAAACCAAATTTTACCACTGTTCTTTTATTTCATTGTAAATTGCATATACATGCTCTCCAACAAACTACCCAAGGTAAATGAAAAAAATTAATTTCTCGATTACATAGGGATTTGTGTATATTTTAGAACATTCCCGTAGCACAAAATTGACAAAAATAAATACAAGAAGAATGGCTTTTTCACAATTGAAGTTTGCAACTTGATTGCTTTAATTAATGAGAGTCGGGTGACAAAATTAGTCCCATTTTCCAACATATATATTTCTTTCTCATCTGGTCAATTGGTAAGATTTTTTTGATGTGAGAATCTATAGTATTTCAACATAGACATCATATTGGAATTGGAAACATCCACTTACTGATTGCTGCCGAATTCATGGAATTCAGAATCGTCAAACGTGAGCACGTGCACGACCCATCAAATATTTTCCATTTCAATGAAATTGGTAAGCTGTTACGTTTTGAGTCGTGCCAATTTTCCATTTCAATGAAATTGGTAAACTGTTACGTTTTGAGTCGTACGAGTGTTCATTGCAATTGAAAATCAGTACAACGAATAGTTTTTAATTATTGTTTTTGTGCATGTCTTTTATTCTTGTAAAATATTAAGCTTTTCATGAGTAATGGATATTTCTGGTCATTTGTAACATATTTCTTTTATGTTACGTGTTTTGACTCTTTACTGATATTTGTATTGTAGTTTCAAGTTACTCTTTTGACTCTTTACTGTTATTGTCCAAAATCATATAATGAATAGTCTTATACCAAACGTGACGAAGTATATGTGTTTAGTGGTAATAAGAATAGAATATTATATATTGAATGTGTGAGGTATGCTTAGTTTTGTGAGTTGATAAGAATATGTTACTTAATTTAAAGTAGTTAATATTGGAGATAAACTAGTAGTTTTATTATTTAGGAGGTTTTTTTTTTTTTTTCTTTAAAACCTCTCATCTATTGAATAAAATGATTAAATGAGTTTGGAGTAAAATTGACTAAATTTATTCCGTAGTTGTTTTTGGTTTGTTTCAAATGCATACTTGATGTTCTTGAAGAAGTGTAAGAGTGTCGTATATTTTGTAAAGTGATTCCAAGGTGATTTATGTGTCCATTTAGTATGTGGGTTTGGTTTTTATAATTTATAGATGACTTTCATTAGTTTTCTCAATCCTAAAATCCCAACTAGATTAACTAAGTGAAGTTATCCATCCGAATTTATGATTGCTACATAATAAGAGGATGGGTTCATGGTAGGTGGACGATGGTAGTGGGGTTGATACTTTCCATGTCCTATAAAAATATATTTAGAGTTATATAAATTAGGAATGTTAGAAGCATGGGAATACTGAGAGGGGGGGGTGAATCAGTATTCGACAATAAAAACTTTTTCTCCAACTTATTAATTTTCTTTTTCACACTTAACAAGATATTCAAATCTGAAAGTAAAATGAGAGCACACACAAAAATCAAATGCACATAACACCAGATATATCGTGGTTCACCCAGTGTGGGCTACATCCACCAAAAGAGACTGCTTGGATCTACTATCCAAATCCAGCCAAAAAAATAGTGTTTATAAAGTGTCGACACCCACTCACGAGAAGACACCAATCTCTCAAGCCGAACACCAAGTCAACCCTTGAATGCAAACACCACTGACTTTACAATCTCTGATTCGAAGCACCAACTTTTGGAGACACCAATTCCCAATCCAAAACACCCACTCCAAAAAATTTGCAATACAAATCAATGATAATTTCTCCTTCTATATTCTCTCTCTCACATACTCATACTCACTTAAGATATTTATAATATCATCTCACATACATATCACACTCATGCAAAATGCTCTCTTTCTCACTCACATTAAAATGTTCACACAACTCTTGCTTATATAGAAAGAAGGAGAGGAAAAACCACTTGTGGTTTCCCTAAAACCATGTGCCCATACCATGGGCCAATTTTGGCGCCTATATTGAAATTTAAATCTCCTACATGAAAAAATGTGCCATAAGGAAGCCACATCACTTGGTGGTTACAACAATATTAAATATTTGCTCCAAATAGAAATATTCTCTTACACATGTAAGAGTAACTCCTCTTACACGTCATAAACCTTCTTACACTTCCTTACACCTCTTTAAGTAACTCCTCTTACACATCATAGAATCTCTTACGCGTCATAAACTATCATAAAATCTCTTACACATCATAAAATCTCTTACGCGTCATAAGCTATCATAGAATCTCTTATGCATCATAAGCTATCATAGAATCTCTTACACATCCTGCCATGTGTCGTAAGATTCCTTGGTGATGTTGAATATTAAAATATTCAAATTTTGACATCACACTAATTTTGACATGGATAAATATTTTACAAACACTAATGTTGTAATGTTGAATATCAAACAAATATTCAAACCTCAATATTTCCATCAACACTAATATTGTACCTTTGACATCAATGAAAAATACTCAACAAACTCCCCTTTGTCATTGATGGAAAACCCTCCTAACAATAGATATGAAAACTTGTTTGCTTTGAAATCCAACTTTCTACCTCGAGCTCTTCTGTTCGCATCGCTGCATTGTATTACGTTTCTATGCAACTCTCCCCATTCTACAATTCACCCGCTTTGACATCAATGGCAAGAGGATAATTGAACCTATCACCTGAACTTGTACTGGAGCTAAAGATACTGCAATGTGTGGCTCCCTAGATGTCCATACTCCCCCTGAGATAGCCAATGAGTAAGAGTGATAGGGATCACTCCTAAATTTTGTCTGAGTGACTCAAAAGATTCCTTCGATAGGGGTTTTGTAAATATATCATTAATATGATCCTTAGTCCCAACATATTCTAATTTTACGTGCTAATATGCAACTTTCTCCCTCAAAAAGTGATAGTTAATGGGAATTTTCTTTGTCTTGGAATGCATGACTGGATTTTTTGAGATGTTAATAGCACTAGTATTGTCACAGAAAATGGAAATAGGATGCACACACTTTATCTTCATGTCCTTCAATGTTTTCTTCATCCAAAGCACCTATGTACAATATGCCACTACCTGCAATATCTCGTGCCTTTCTTTGTGAGACAATGAAACTGAGGCCTGTTTCTTGTTGAACCATGACACTAATCTGTCACCAAGATAAAAAGCTCCTCCACTTGTACTTTTCCTGTCATCAACACTTCCTGCCCAATCTGCATCTGTGAATGCTATAAGAGTGAAATCATCACTCTTTGGATACCATAAACCATAATCCAATGTACCTTTCAAATATTTGAAAATTATTTTTATTGCTGCCACATGAGTTTCCTTTGGTGCCACCTGAAACCATGCAACTAATCCAACAACCTGCATAATATCTAGTCTAGATGTTGTGGTATATAGTAAGCTACCTATCATGGACCTATAAAAGGTCTGCTTAGCATCGGGAGACTCATCATTCTTACTTAACTTGCACCGTAATCATGGGTGTACTAACCTGGATTGCAATCTTCCATTCTAAACTCCTTATATACTTGGTTTATGAAATAAAAATGCCTTGACTAGACTACTAAATTTGCAAACCAAGAAAATAAGACAACTCACCAAGCATAAACATCTCAAACTCCTTTTGCATATCCTCTCGCAAATTCTTTCCATAGTCTCCGCAACCGCTTCAAAAATAATGTGATCCACATAAACCACAACTATCACTTGATGTTCTCCTTTTGTCTTGATGTACAAATTGCTATCCGTAATTCCCTTTTGGAATCCTTGTTTCTGCAAGTACTTGTCTAGTCTAGAGTACCAAGCTCTAGGAGCTTGTTTCAAACCATAAAGAACCTTTTTTAATTTGCACACAAAATCTGAATTTTTTGATAGAATAAAACCTTTTGGTTGCTCTATATAAACTTCTTCCTCTAAGTTTCCATTCAAGAATGCTGATTTTACATCCATTTGATAAAATTTAAAATTTTGGAAACAAGCAAAAATAAAAACATTCATAACACCTCCATACGAGTAACAAGTGCAAATGTATCCTCAAAATTAGTGCCTTCAACTTGTGAGTACCCTTTGCACACTAATTTGGCCTTGTTTCTGACAACTTCTCCTTCTTCGTTCATCTTGTTTCTAAAGACCCACTTGGTACCAATGATATTCTTGTCCTTTGGCCTTGGTACTAACTCCCATGTGTCATTCTTTTCTATCTGATTAAGTTCTTCTTCCATGGCTTTTATCCAAAACTTATCCTTGCTAGCTTCATTAAAATTACTTGGTTCAAATTTTGACAATAAGGGAAAGTTTACTCTTATAGTGGACTTGTTAATCTCCTCCTTGTCTGTACTCAATATCTTTATTTCCAATGATTTGATTTGCTATATGATTCTTGAATGAATCTGGATGGTGCCTTTGTGTTTTCTTGTTCAAATTCTTCTTCTTCTTCTTCTTCCTCTTTCTCAGATTTGATTTCTTCATCTTCTTTTGCACCACCGAGTGTCCTATTTTCTTCTTCATCTTCCAATCGTCAACTTTCACATTTATACTTTCCACTTCTTTTGCAAAGTGTCTTGTTATAGCACCCGTAAGCCTTGCTTCTCGATGAATAAATAAGGAATATGCCCTCATCTACTCTAGAATAAAATTTACCGAGCTCATCTTCATCATCTCTCTTAATGTAGCACTTACTTCCGGACACTTTGAAGTGTTTCACGGAAGTGGTCTTCCCTTCCATAGTTCTTGTGGTGTCTTTTCTGTGTTTACTCAAATCTGTGCTCTGTTCAGAATATACACCAATGTGTAAACTACATCTCTCCCAAAATCATCTGGTAACCTAGACTCATTTAGCATTGTTCTTGCCATTTCCTACACTGTTCTATTTTTCCATTCAACTACACTATTCTGTTGTGGTGTTCTTGCTACATAAAACTATCTTCTGATTCTATGCTCTTCACAAAACTCATCAAATTCGTTAGACATAAATTCACCTCCTCTGTCTGATCTCAAACAATTGATCCTAGAGTTTGTCTCATTCTCAATCAAAGCTTTAAATTTTTGAATTGATCAAAAGCCTCGATTTTTTTCTTTTCGAAATGGAACCCATGTCATTCTAGTAAATTCATACATTAATAACGTAAAATAAGAATCACCATTCAAGCTTTGTGTTTTTGTTGGCCCACAGAGATCAATATGAATTAGCTATAATGGCTTCATTGTAGAGTACTCCTTTGTCCTGAATCTGACCCTTGTCTGGTTCCCATGTTGACACTATCTGCGCAGATAGTACTTTGATTTTGTGATCTTGTGTAAATCTCTCACCTCTTGTTTTGAGCTGATTTTTACGATGTTGTCAAAATTAATGTGACCAAATCTCTTGTGCCATAACCAAATTTCATCAATTTGACTCATGCAACACTTTTCTCCCTTCACATCACTTAGCATATACAGGGTGTTCTTTGTTCTATTTGCATCTCGCAAACCAATTACATGTATCCTTCTTTCTAAATTCACAACCCTCAAAGCATAAAAGGTGAGTGTATAACCTTGATCACACATTTGATCGACACTAAAAGATTATGTTTCAGTCCTTCAATGACTAAAACATTTTCAAATTTAGCTTGACCATTTAATTTTATGTTACCTCTTCCTATGATCTTGGTTGTAGTGTTATCTCCAAACTTTACTGTACCTCTACTCGCCCTTTTCAACTTCAAGAACTTGCTTTTCTACTTTGTCATATGGTGGAACATCCACTATCAATGTACCGAGGTTGTTCTTCATCTTGTGCATGGACCACGGTTTGTACCAACATAGCATCTTACTTTTTCCCTCCTTTATCTTTTGCCACACTTTCTTATTGTTGGCTTTTTGAATGATTTATTTTCCCTCTTTCTCTTGCTTTTGCTTTTTCCGTAGTATTACTCATGCAAAATATTTCTATGTGGCCAAATTGGTTGCATTCATAACATCTAATTACATGCTCATTCAAATTTGACAATGCAAAAAAAAAAAAAAAAAAAAGTTTCTAGCATGAAAATTCTGATTCCAACTCTAAAACCTCGATCTACAGTTCATCATCTTATGACCAAAATCGTGACAGGAAAAAAAATAACCATAAAAAGAATACCTGGTCATGTAGGGTTTCCTCATATAAGATAAAATTTTGAAATTTCTTATTGGTACCTTATTCCATTTGCTCTCTTCTTCTTTTTTTTTTGTTTTGTGGAGAATGATCTTCTTGTTTCTTGCTACTTTCTCCTTTATTTGATCCTTTTAGGATATCCGGATAGTTGGATTTCTTCTCTAGTTATTTGGTCTCTTTCTTTTCTACTTCATTGAGTCCAATACCACCTTTAGATGATTTTGGTTTCTGTTCTCTTAGAATACTTCTCAACACCTCAAAAAAAAAAAAATCCAACTTGAGTCTCTTGTTCAACTTTTCAGTTTCCTATCTTAGTGCGACAATCTCTACCTCCAATCTCTCGCATTCTTTTTCTTTTGATTTCAGTTGTTCTCTGATCACTTCCTCTATTCTTTTTGCCTCTTCAACTTGGGTCTTCAAATCAACAATAGTATTCTCATGTTCTTTCTAAGAATGTAGATTTTTCTTTGCTTCTTCGTACTCTTGAAGTTGCACTTTTTTCTTCAAGGTCTTCTTTTTGAGTTTCTTGATCTCACCCAAGGCACAGATGAGTTGTTATTCTAAGTTTACCTCACCTTCTTGATCAACTGCATCTTCAGCTTCCACTTTTCCATCTTTAAGGGCCATAAACAAAAGTTCTTCAATGTCACCTTCTGAAAAATCTTCCTTTGAGCTATCATCTTCTCTGGTGCATAGACTCTTCTTGTTTTGGTTCCAGTTCTTCTTCTTTTCAAACTTCCTTTTCTTGAAATTATTTTTGTAGAAAGGATTTCCTTTCTTTGCTTTGACAGGCTCTTCATCATCACTTTCACTTTTTGCATGTAGACACTTAGCTGTAAAATGTCCAATCTCACCACTAGTTAACACATTTAAAAGGAAGTTTACCTTTGTACTTTCCAGATCCTCTTTTCAGATTTTTCGCCAATAGGGCTTCTTCTTCCTCATTGGATTCATCATCTTATTCAACCTTCTTCTCCTTTCATTTTGAATCTTTTAAATAATATTCTCTTTTTCTTGGCTTATTTAGTTCTGTTCTCATCTCATAAGCCATGAGTATTTCATATAACTCATCCATTTTCATTTTATCTAGATCCTTAAGTTCTTCAATATCGAAACTTTAGCATCAAATCTAGGAATTAGAGCTCTTAATACATTTTGTACTATGATTATGTCTTCCATCTCTTTACCCAAGCCTTTGATCATGTTTATGGTCTCATCCACATGCAGAAGAATATGCTGCAATGTTCTCTTCCTCTTTCATCTTTAGACTTTCAAACTTTCTTATTTGTGTCTGAAGCTTTTCCATCTTTACTTTCGAATCTCCTTCATTTAAATTGTTGAGCTTATCCCACATCTCCTTGGTAGTTTTGTAAAGAATAATCTTTACAAACTCCAAATCTGCTACACCACACAAAATAACATTCATAGCTTTAGCATTATTTTCACATGCTCTCTTACTAGCCGGATCTGTCAGTGGCATTGTCGGTGCCATATAGCCATTCTCAACCAAATGCAAAATATCATGTCCAAGATAATTCGAATAGGTTTGCATCCTTATGCACTAAAAGGAATAGTTTGATCCATTGAACAACAGAAATTTATTTGTGGAGAATTCTTCTGTGTCTGCCATTGTGCTTTTCGATCTACCTTCTAGCTGTTAAGCTACACAAAAGGAACCCGTTTTGATACCAATTGTTAGAAGCACGAGAATACTGATAGGGGGAGTGAATTAGTATTCAACAATAAAAAAATTTACTCCAACTTATTAATTTTCTTTTTCACACTTAACAAGATATTCAAATATGAAAATAAAATGAGAGCACACACAAAAATCAAATGCACATAACACCAGATATACCATGACTCTCCCAGTGTGGGCTACATCCACTAAAAGAGATTGTTTAGATATACTATCCAAATCCATCCAAAAAAATATTGTTTACAAAGTGTGAGCACCTGCTCACAGTAGACACCAATCCCCAAGTTGAACACCAATTCAGCCCTTGAATGCAAACACCACCGATCGTATGGGTCTCTCGAATCAAAGCACCAAATTTTGGAGACACCAATCCCCAATCTGAAGCACCCACTCTAGAAAATATGCAATACAAATTAATGATAATTTATCCTTCTATATTCTCTCTCTCACATACTCATACTCACTTAAGAGATTTATAATATCAGCTCACATACATATCACACTCATGCAAAATTATCTCTTTCTCGCTCAACTTAAAATGTTCACACAACTCTTGCTTATATAGAAAGAAGGAGAGGAAAAACCACTTTTGATTTCCCTAATACCATAGGACAATTTTTTGGCACTGTATTGAAATTTAAATCTCCTACATGAAAAAATGTGCCATAAGGAAGCCACATCACTTGGTGGTTACAACAATATTAAATATTTTCTCTAAATAGAAATATTCTCTTACACATGTAAGAGTAACTCCTCTTACGCATCATAAACCTTCTTACACTTCCTTACACCTCTTTAAGTAACTCCTCTTATGCATCATAGAATCTCTTATGCATCATAAACTATCATAAAATATCTTATGTGTCATAAGCTGTCATAGAATATCTTACATGTCATAAGCTATCATAGAATCTCTTACACATCCCGCCATGTGTCGTAAGATTCCTTGGTGATGTTGAATATTAAAATATTCAAATTTTGACATCACACTAATTTTGACATGGATAAATATTTTACAAACACTAATGTTGTAATGTTGAATATTAAACAAATATTCAAACCTCAATATTTCCATCAACACTAATGTTGTACCTTTGACATCAATGAAAAAATATTCAACAAGGAATAATACATGGATGACTCTATTTAAATATTTATGTCAAAAGGCATATCCCAATTGGGTGTGGACCAACCTGGTTTTGAAATTTTTCACAAAATGAACGATAAAGATTGGGAATGGCGATGCACTAAAAATAAAACGATGGAGGATGCGGCATGTTCTCGCATTTTTAACGATGATGCTATTAATATCAGCTATCGTGGACTGTTTGTGCTTTGTTTACATCTCTAGAAACCATTAAATGTAGTACACAAATGCTAAATATATTTCCACAAGAACTAACTTCTTCAACTTCTACTTATCTACTAGGTTTCCATTTGATTGCGTCTGTCTCATGCATGTTCAGTGGAAAGGATATCTTATACCTTCTCCAAAATCCCCATCTAAAAGGAAGAATGACCAAATCCTGTCAAAAATCCCTTTCGTTGCATTCAGATCTAAGTTTTTTGTCAGTTGCGTATCCAAATTTTTATTTGATCTAAATTTTTATGGTTTTTCAACATTTTGTTTGTTTTTGATCTGTAGAAAAAGAGGTGGAAGGTGGTGGAGATGCATGTTGCTGCTCGTGCCCATTAGAAGCACACAAGGACCAAAACCCTCTCTTCCTTAACATCATGAATTTATTTCTATAGACCCATGCCAAGCTCTACATTCATTATGTTTGTAGATCCATCCAAAAGCAATTTGAGTCCTGTATTTCCTTAATATGTATGATAATTTCTTATATGGAATAAACATTCTTGTTATAATGAGTGTTATATCTATGTGGATAGTCAGTTATTTTAAGGATTTGTGGAGTGAATTAGTTGACATATGAGTGTGTAACACAAGGGTATATTCAATTCTCTCACATATGAGTTTGTAGTTATAATAATAGCAATGCATATGCATTGATTGAAAGTTTTTCTTGCTTATATTTTAATGGTAACCAATACATTCTAGTTCTATTTTTCAAGATACTACGTTGGAATGAGAATCCCCGGTGACTTGTGAAACGGAGGTTCGGGGTTTGAGTCTCATCTAATTTGTGGGACAAAATTCTTGTCATAAGACATAAATGAAGAGTATGTTTCTTGAGGTGGGCGTTGCAGACATGACAACATTGGTGCATCCGCAGTCAAAGCAAGTCAAGGGAAAATACAGGATGAGAGGTTTTGAAGATTTTGGCAAATTATGTTATTAGGCCTTTCTCATTGAAGGAACTAGAGGAAGAGTTTCATTGATTCTAGCAATATTGTTGGAAAGGATAGCTTCGGAAATGCTTCTTTGTAAAATTAGGGACCACAAAAATATGTTGAAGGAGACATGTTTTGTATGAAAATGTCGATTTTAGGCTTCTACATGACTACAAATTTTCGTAACTATGATGCTATCACACTGACAAAAAATTAGTGTGATACCTAATTTTGGAATGGAATTAGTTAATTGCCTTGGTGTAGTACATTTGTGTGTTAGTATTTTTAATATGGTGAGGCTCGAGTGCTCACGAAAAACCACCAAGGTTCTAATTTCCTAGCCCCAAGGGATCGACTACCCTTTGTTGGTCCGAAAATATTTTGGGTGGACAGATCTATGGATAGATAGCCCCTCTTTGAGTCAAAGCAAAGTGAAACTGGTTTATTGCTATTATACCAAAGCAAGAATTTGTGTAAGTCTCACAATATTCGCCTTGGGGTTGGGATCTCATCCCGGTAGAGGTACTTCCAAGCTGTAAGAAGAAGGGGAAGAAGCGAGGTAGGGAGATAGGAAATATCTAAAGGGAGAAAAGAAATGAATTCCAAAAGAAAGGTGGAGGGTCTATGTTTTGGGCTGGTAGTAAACAGAGCCGAACTTACTCGCATAAACAAATAAAGCAATACTGATGAATAAATGACAATAAAGCAGAAGTAGATTCAACAGAACAAACATACAGATCTAACATAAGAAAGCTCTGATGTATAACACAGTATTCCAAAAAAAGTCTAAATATTGTATTAATATTTCCTTACATTACAAAAATCTCAAAGTCTTTTCTTCTTACTTCTATTTTCCATCTGAAAAGTATTCATCCCTTGAATACAACAGTATTCAAGTATATATAGAAGAAGGAAAAGAGAGAAGTGAAAAAGAAACCAACAACCTAATTACAAAGTATCTACAAAATATCTAAAAGTCAACTGTTGACTTTTGGTAACTTGGTGGATGACATCATCCCATGGTGCAACATGGATGATGTCATCATTTGTGCCAACATACTCTTAGATATTTACAAAAAGAAGATCGAGAGGAAGGAGACTATTCATCATCATCTCGCGGCCGAAAGGGAGTGTCTTGCTTCTGTTGTTGCTCGGGAGAAGTGATGTTAAACTGGGCCCGATATTCCATGAACTTGCTGATCATGGGCTGAAGTTGATCTTGAGCAGGATCCTTGTGGCGATCACTGATAACTTCGCAAGTTTCACGTTCATCCACGAGCCTTTCGAGAGCTTGGAATATTCATTTCCCGCCTCTATCAGGAACCCTATAAAGTCATGACAGGCCAGAAGGTTGTTGATGCATTCGGTGTCGAAAGTGGCTTCTAGCCCTAACCCTTGCGAGACGATCTCCTTAAAGATCCGAATAGTTTGGTCTGCCTTCCTCAGGGTGAAAAAGGAGTGAGCAGGCTTGGGGACATTCTCAGGATGATTTGCTCCATCTGGTGCATAGCCTCCAAGGCTTCCTCTTTGACTTTATCTATCTTTTCGAGGACAAACTCCAACTGATCGACCTGGTAGTCCAAAGTAGAAAGGATTTTGTTGGGTGCTCTGGGGTGATTGAAGACGCCGAACTTGACTAGATCTTTGACTGAACAGTCGAGCATTTTCTGGAAGGTCTCATGCTATAGCCTAGCATGGTCCAACTCTTCGGAGATGGGTCCCGCAATCACCTGGAGTGCCTTGTTCGCCTGATTGATGTTCTGATACAACTCGGTGAACTTGACGATTACTCCCTCACTTTCCTTGAGGATTTGGTCTCTCCAGGTGGATACTGCCATACCTTGCTCGCTGATTTTGGTGTATTCATTTATCTTATCCTGGCTCAGGGGCTCAGGAGTTTCGGTGGCAGTTGTAGGAGGTGCACTGCCCATTTTCTGCAAGGCATGGAGAAGATGTTTATTTTGCTCCTTTAATAGCCTCTTTTCTTCCTTTGCTTCCTGGAGCTTCTTGCAAAGGGCATCGACTATAGATAGGGCCTCTCCTTGAAGGCTTTTAGAAGATGTTCCCATTGTGACTTGGGTCACTGTATAATCTGTCGGAGACAGATCCTTTTTATCCTTTAAAGGATTGGGATATGCAATCTCCATTACTCTTTCTCCCGATGCACTCTGAGAGAAGTGGGTTATAGGATTTTGCTTCTTAGCCCCCTTTGTTGGGATGATGGAGAAGTCCATCGGTGTGATAGGAACTTTCCTCTTTTGCTTTGGCTCAGATGCTGGGAGATCCACGCTGGACTTATGGGAGTGGGACCAGAAGTGGAAGAGGGGGCAGCTGCAGTAGTGGAGGGAAAGTGCGTAGAGACACTTGGTGGCGGCATCGAGAGGGAGGCCGAGAAAGTGCTCACAGGGGGAAGGGACACTGCAGGGGAGGAAGACGTGGGAAAGGAAGGGAGCTGAGAGATGAGAGAAGAAATGGTGGGGGACAGCTCACGAGAGAAGAGAAGATGGATGATGAGGAGGGGGAATAGTAGAAGATGGGGGAGAGGATACGACCAAAGGAATGGTCACTTGGGTCACACGAGGAGGAGAAGGAGGAGAGGGAGAAGGGATAGAAGGGACCTCAGCAGTTGTAGTAGTGGCAACATCCTGAGTGGATGTGCCCATCGAAACATCTTCGGCCGCTTCTTTCTCTGGAGATAACAGCTCACAACTGTTCTTGTGCGGTGGAAGGGGGACTCTCAAGAGCTCCTTCTTGAGCAGAGCTTGGTTCTCCCTCTTTGTCTTTGCCTCTACCCTTTGGCAGATGCTTTGGCCTAGTAGTGCAGTTGCCCAATGGGGACGTAGTGAAATCTACCCCGAGGTAGATGAGGCCATTCATCCTGCACCAGTGTTCCGCCGCAGAGTTTCTTTGACCCTATCTTCAATGGTCTGGGGCGCTTTGGTTCTATCGATTGCAGTAAATGGCTAGTTGTCCCCATCCGTGTCAAGATACACCTGATCAACTTCTTGATCGGTAGTTTGATAACCTTTTGGGACAATGGCCACGCCATACTGAATGATCTCTGCCAGGGCCAGGCGAGAATGGTCCTTTCTTCTGAGCTTCGACCTCATGATACAGGTCGATATAAATGTCCTCGATCTGTGGAATGTGAATTGGATTGAGTTTTCCTTGGGAAGGTAATTCCTTGGATCGAAAGTGGGCCTCGCTAGAAGTTGTGCTTCAGATTGAGCAGTTCTAGCTCGGCAACCATTTCCGGGCTTTGTGGTGAGAGATGCATGTGTATCTACCCACTGTAAGGGGGAAAGGAGTTCCACCCTTCTTTCTCTTCAGGCACTTCTCATGGTATGTTACGAGCTATCTGGATAGCTCCAACAGGATCAGCTTGGGCCGGCATATCTTGGCAATTTGGTGGGCTCACCCAAGAAGTTAGCTGCCCTGAGATAGGTGAAGGTGGGAAATTGTGTGAATAAGGCCCCCACTTCTCCGTTGCTGTGACAATGCTCTTGGTCGTTCGACCGTGAGTCATGTTGGCCTCAAAAGGTAGACGACATTGTAGAAGAAAGCATCGTTAATCTTGGTAAACTGTGGGATGTTATTCTCCAGCTTCAGCTCTGGGTAGTACTCATATATTCTCACCTGGGGCCAAACCCCGCATCGGCTCAATGCTGGATAATCCCTTTCGAGGCTGCAAGCATAAACTACGTAGGAGTTCATGTAGAACCTCCCCATTGTGGTGAGTTGTTGGAGCTGCTCGGATATGGTGCTGCTTATGATCTCCGCCCACTCGAAGCGTTGATCTGGTACGTTCTTGTTCATAGTTTCAAAGTACCTGAGCATCCATTTGTGAAAGTAATGGGCATCAGAAAGCCCAAATACTCTACTTAGGAATGTGATGGTATCACTTAATTCCTCGGAGAAATCACTACGGTGAATAACCTGTGGCCATCTAGTTACCACCTTCTTGTTCTTTAAATACACTTCATTCATCAGTTGCATGCACTGGTCTTCATTATCCTCCCATGCCTTAATGCAGTCCTCTTGGCTCACGGCCATGAAATGCCGGTGGTGAGGGATGCCAAGCATGATTTGAAGTGCTGGGTGGTAAGGTTGATCACGACTTCGCCCTTTTCATTTTGGACACACCTCGTGTCTTTGTTGTAGCAGCGGGCCACTACCATCATGAATTCATTGTTTCACTGCACTGATGGGGATCCCCCCAACAAAATGCAGGCCACTACCTACTAGTTTGTCCATCCAAGGACTCCCGTGACTCTCCTGGTTCTGGCCCAGAAATCTTCCATGTCAATGTGACCGAGCTCAGAGTCTCTTATATCCAGGTCACATTCTACCTGGGACTCGGGCATTCTGACCCTCTGATACTTGTACTTCATCTCTTCCTCTGTAAGCTTAGCTTTGCCCTTTGATTTGGTCGGTCTCTTGCTTGATGTAGACATATGTGGATCTGAGTTCAGTTGTTGATCTGCAAGAAGAAGAAGTGAAACCCAACGCAGAAGAGCCATGTTAGCTGTTAGATCTTCCATTAGAGTATTACAGAATGAGGAGTTAACAATTTAAAGGCCTCAGGCAGGGCGCATGAACACTACAGGCTGTAGGGTTAATAGTATGGCACACAGAAGAAGGGTGTTACAAGGAAAAATTAGCACCAAAGGGCGTAGGGCGCAAGGATGCTGCACATGACATTTTGTTATTGTAAGTAGAAGTGCTGTGCCATTCATATGTGTTTTATGTTGGGCGTAGATAATTTTCATGTTGCATGGGGACAGGATGCGCCAATGGCGCATATATTTTTCATGTTACATGGAACTTTGGTGTGCCAAAGGGCGCAGGGTTGATGTGTGTAACATAGGCTTTATGTGCACAAAAGGGAACTTGGTGTGGCGCAGGGAAGGCTTGCATGACATTGTGTTCTGCTGTAAGAGGGGATGCTGTGCCATTATTGTTTAGGATTTACTCGGTTTCACATGGCGCGGGTAATTTTCATGTTGAAAGTGGGATTAGTGCGCCTTTGGCAGCATGGTACTATATTTTATGTAACAGGCGTGGCGAATGTGCCAAGAGGAAAAAGCATAGTTTTAAACTAATCTTTCAGGTTTTCTCTTTCTTGATAGGCTTGTGATCTTTTAGGCCTCTTTTACAGGGTTTTTTGGATGGTGAAGGGGGCACAACAAGGAGGTCCAAGTGATTTTTGAGGCAGAGCCCTCCTTACCAGCAGATCTGGAAAGAGGAGGAAGAGCTTGGGGGAGAAAGACAACAAGAACAACAAAAGGGGGGGGGTTTACAAATCCATTGCCTCCTACCATACAAATAATCAAAACAAAACATAGGAGGAGTAAGAACCACCTACCGGAATATATATAGTATGTGAGAGGTGAAACGGGGTCCACGAACGCGATACGAGGAGGACAGGCATGCCGACAGGTGCAGAGGAATAAAGTTATCACGTGTTTTCAATTGTGAAAGTGACAGGGTGGATGTGCCTATATATAGGAAAAGGTGCAATAAATGTGCCAACCACTTTTTCAAGAGGCACACCAAAACATGTGTCGACACGTCAAACGGTGTGCCCTTTGGCGTGGATAAACGTGTCAACATGGGAATACTTGTGCCTTTGGCACAATTTTAAGACTGTCAACACTTCATTCCTTGCGCCCTTTGGTGCACCAAAACATGGCGCAACAATTTATGTGTTAACATGAAGGTGCATGCCTTGGCACGCAAGAATGGCACATCACGGGAAGGTGCACCAAAACATGTGTCGACACGTCAAATGGTGTGCACCAAAGGAAATGAAGGGGGTGCAGATTTACTCTATGTAACATAGATAAAAGGTGCACCCAGCCAAAAGGATCAAAAATGGCTAAGTTCGGAGAACTAGATTTCCGAAAGGGATTTTGCAACGTTCCGAATGCAGAGGGGTCCACGACGAGGGACCAGGACAAAATTTGGTATGGTTACCTATAAAATTGCCCTCATCAATTTTACAGGATAACAACTGGCTCTTTCTGGGGACTATCTTTGAGCGAGACTCAAGGGTAGAGAACCTAGATCAACATGTGCCTATCCATTGGGTAACAGGGTCAAAAACAAGGGTGAGGATGAAAGCAAACACATGATGAAAGAAAACACACAACAAAAGTGAAACTATACAAAGAAGAGAGCAAGCTCTACTTCCTGAATATTTTGAGGTGCTGCCCGCTATAGGGAAGTGGGAGATCAGTTCCATCAGATACGAGAGATAGAAGCTATTTTCTCCATTGAGCTGTTTGATCTTGAAAGGCCCTCTCCATAGAGAATCAAATTTCCCGTGCATGCCCTTTGGCTCTTTCCGTTTGTCCCACAAAAGGACGAGGTCTCCCACGGAAACTCTCTTTGCTTAGATTTTTTATCGAACAATCTCTTGACTTGATTCTGATGTTTGGTGATCCTGTCGACCACTCTTATTCTTTTCTCTTCAAGCTCTGATAGATACATGATCCTCTTTTCAAGGGAATTTTGGAAAGTCTCATCTTTGATTGCTCGTGCCAGCAGCAGAGCAGGGAGTTCTGCAGAAATGGGAAGCTCGGCGTCGGTCCCATATAACACTTGAAAAGGTGACATACCGAGAGACCTCTTGGGAGTAATGCGGTCCGCCCACAAAGTGTCATATAATGACTTGTGCCACGTTTGCTGATTCTTATCGACTAGCTTTCGTATGATGGCCACTAGGTTTTTATTACTGGATTCTGCCTGACCATTTCCTTGGGGGTAATAATCGAGGCGTGAGCCAAGGTTATCCCGTATTCATAGCAAAAACCAACAACTTCTCGTGAGGAGAAGTTGGAAGCGTTATCAGCAACAATCTTGTTTGGAACGCCAAACCTGACAATGATATTCTCTTTGATGAAACTGCAAACAACCTCGGAAGTGGCATGTTTGACAGGTATGGCTTCCACCCATTTCATGAAGTAATCTATTGCTGTCAGGACATAACTATGTCCGGCACTTGATTGGGGATTGAGTGCACCGATAAAATCGATTCCCCACTGCTGAATGGTTCATCAATGACGACCGGCCTGAGGGGAAAAGCAGCCAATTTTGGCTTACCAACAAATTGCTGGCAAGGCTCACACTTTGCTACCCAAGTGGTTGTATCCTGGAATAGTGTCGGCCAATAGTACCTGGCCCGGATGATCTTGTGTGCTGTCACGGAAGAGGAGAAGTGACCACCACAGGCCGAATCATGAAAACTCTCCAAGTAGCTTTATCTGTTGTGGCTTGTCAACACATCGCAAGAAGATGCCATCTATTCCACGTTTGTATAAACCGTCATCCCAGATGACATATCTGGCTGCTCTGAGCTTTATAGCATGCTTCTCCTTTGTAGTTAGATGGGTTGGGCATTCACCATAAGTGAGAAAGAAAGCAATATCAGAATACCATTCATCAGCTGGTTGCGACAAATAGAACCATGGGTAGTGAATCGGCTTTCTCCAGTTGGCTTTGCGCTCCATCGGCGCAATCATCTTTTCCATCAGGGTCTTCTGAACCTCGGTTTTCAGCCATGAGTTGACAAAGGCCCTTGCCTCTTACCAACTTAGTTGGTTTTATATCGAGATCATACTCTTGGACTTTTGCAATCCAATTTCCTCGCAAACTCCCTAACTCCTGTTGAGTTAGGATGGACTTGACTGCCGTGTCAGGGACCAGTACCATTGTATGAGAATTTAGAATGTAATACCTGAAGTTCTTGACTGCTTTGACCATGGCGAAGGCATGCTTTTCCAACTGGGACATCTTTAATTCGTGAGGCTTGAGAGGAGAGCTCATGAATGCAATCGGGGATTCAACATCTTCAGAATTCTTTTGCATTAAGATGGCCGATACAGTATGCTCGGATGCATAGCTATACATGATAAAATATTTGGAGAAATCGGGACATACCAGGACTGGTGCGTGAGCGACAGAGGCTTTTATATCTTGAATGACTTCTTTCCTTCTTCGCTCCATCGGAAATTTGGTGATCCTTTCATCATGTTTGATATGTGGCGAGTCTTTTCAGCAAAGTCGGGGACAAAGCGCTGAGAAAATTCACTTTTCCGAAGAAAGAGTGAACGCCGGTTTTCTTGTGGGTAAAGTAAGGCTCTGAATAGCCTTAACCCTTTCGGCATCTATCTTCGTCCCTTCCTTGCTTACAATGTGTCCCAGTAACTTTCCCTCCGTGACTCCAAAAATAGACTTTTTGGATTCAGGGAGATCCCATGCTCTCGGCATCTAATCAATACTTGCTCCAAATGATCACAATGATCATTCCACTATTTAGAGAACATAGTTAAGTCATCCAAGTAAACTACGATGACTTTTCCCATCATTCCTTTGAATGCAAAGTCCATGGCCCACTGAAAAGTGGCGCCAGCATTGGTCAGACCAAAAGGCATCTGCTTGTAAGTGAATGTACCCCAAGGGGTAGTGAATGTTGTTTTGAATTGGTCTTTGGGTGAGACTTCAATCTGATTGTAGCCTGAAAAACCATCAAGCATGGACAACATTTCTGATCCAGTCTACTACTTGCAGAACCTGATCCATTATGGGAAGGGGGTAGTTGTCCTTCAAGGAGGCTTGATTCAAGTTACGAAAATCTACGCATATGCGTATCTCACCATTCTTCTTGCGTACTGGTACAATGTTCACCACCCAGGTACTGTGATGGATAGGAAAAATGATCCTTGCATCCAAGCATTTTCTAAATTTCAGACTTGGATAGTACCTGAGATCTTAGGATTGTAGTGTCTCTCTTTTGGCGAAAGGGTTTGACATCCTCTTTCAATGGGATGTCATGTTGGACGTCCTTGGCTTGAAAGACTTTAGATCGGCATAGGACCATGCCAATACATCCATGTATTTCTTCAGCAACTTGACAAATTTCCGCTTCTCTTTGGGTGTGCAACATTTTCCAATGTTCACAAACTGCGGATGTTCTACCGAACCTAAATTAACCGGTTCGGTTTCTGGGGAGGAGTTAGGATCATCTCACCTTTTCTTCTTGACAAAAATGATCATGCCTGTCGAACAACCACTCTAGGGAAACCAAACCTTTCGGGATTTTATTTCCTTTGAGCTGACATATGCCATCACTTCCTTTTGAATCACCATCTTGATCAGTAACAGATTCACGGCATGTAGAAGTGGATCCTTCAAAATGAAGCTCACTAAAATTCTCTGCCTTTTCTAGGAAGGCAATAAGTTGATTGTCATCATTGAATACCTGCCAGTGCTGAGAATTGTCCGGCACGCTTGGGGAAAACCACCTCAATGGTATAGGTGTCTATTTTCAAGCCTGGGTGAGGGAGCATGAGGGATGCTGAGACGGCTAATGAGTCGGCCATGTCATTCTGAGCTCTTGGGATGGATTTTATTGAAAAAGTGTCAAACTCCTCAATGTTGTCCCATACCGCGTTGCGGTAATGTCTGAGCCTTTCATTCTTCACTTGGTATATCCTTTTAACTTGATTTATGACCAGCTCTGCATCACCTGTACTTTTAGATTCTTGATTCCTCTTTCCTTTGTGGCTTGCATGCCAAGTAGCAAAGATTCATACTCAGCAGTATTATTCGTGTTGAAAAATTGCAACTTGAAAGAGAGAGGAATAATCTCCTCTTCGGGAGATATTAGCACGGCTCCAGCGCCGCACCCACTAGTCACGTGCTGCCATCAAACTGCAAAGTCCAGATCTTGTTAAGATCCTCTGCTTGGATGAGGACATCCATTTTTCAGACTCGGTAGACAAGAAATAGTTTCCCATCCCTGATGATTCGAAGAGAATTTGGGCTTTGGGGTCATCGGAGTTAGTAACCAAGTACTTCTTTTGTGATTCTGGCTCCAATGTTTGCATTATACCTTTGATGGGGATTCTAGCCTTAGACCAATCCATATGAATCTCCCCTCCAACTTCACTGCAAAAGCTCCTTCCTAGTAGAATTTGTATGCTTTGCTAGAATATCAGCAACGAGGACGGTCATCTTTACTCTTTTCTCTAGGAACGCCGCAAATGTGAACTGAGCATCCTTGATTTGACCAATCAGCGGAACTGTTTGGTTTCCAAGGAATAACATCTGCCAAAAGGCTTGGTAAGGGTGAGGCCCAAGGCATGGGCAACTTTTGCTGGCATGATGTTATCGGAAGCCCCAGAATCAATTATGCAGTTGCTTAGTTTGTGGCCATTGATTAGGAGGGAGAGATAGAAAGGTTCTATCTTGCCTGACGCTAGATGTTGAGGCAACATTTATGCGAGATGGAGGAGGAGTAGAAAGGATTCCTTTTGGGGAAACCTGAGTAGTTATGACAGCTTGGCTTTGGATGTATTTGGTCAACCTTACAAGCTGCTCAGGATTTGACTGAAGATATTCGGCTTCAGACATCTAGATTTTGGTCTTTTTAGCATGATCGATTATATCAAACGCGGCCAAGGGTTGCGTTGATGAAGGAATGAGTCCCTCATTTTGCAATGGTAGGGTAGGATTACCGGCCTTGATAGGAACATGAGAGGGCTGATTCGGAGGGGAGATAGGGGAAAAGATATTTTTTGAAAAAGACTTAATAACAGGTTGAGCAGGAAGGGGACTACCTCGTTTAGCGATGGTTGGAGGCGTGTGTGACACGACCTTCACTTTCTATGTATTGGCAGCCACTTCTGCTTCTTTTCCTTGTGAGCGGGTAAAAACAACATATGACTATCTACTTGCATATCCTTGGGTACCCTCCTCTTCTTGCTTCGATTCTTCCTCATCAAATTCCATATACCCGATAGTAGAGTCACCAGTCGGTTCACCGACATCTTGATCATCTTCACCTGGCGATGAAGGTTCTTCATAATTTTTCTCCTCTTCTTTGATTTGCTAAAGCATTGACCGGAGGGGCCTCAAGCACCAACCGTGGAGTAGCTGTGGGTAGGTGGGGCCTTTGTGAGACGTTGTTAGAAGTAAAGCTCCTCTGTGGAATATCCCGGTATGAAGAGCCGGGAGAAGACTGAGCTAGCTGCTTTTTTAATGTGAGCAAGTCATTTGCCATCTTTTGGAATGCTGGATCGGATGAAGTGGCGGGAGAAGGAGCTGAAACTTTCGGCTTGGATGGCTCTCGCTTTAATTCACCAGATATAAGCAAATTATCTTCAATCATATGGCAGCAGCTTGGGTGAGAACTAGAGTAGTGACTTGTTCTTGCAAGAGTAAGAAACTTACTTTTGAGCTCATGGCGTTCACGAAGAAACACTTCTGATTTTCTGGCGTTGGGAGCATGGTAGGTGGAACTCGATTGATTAGTGAGTTGAAACGGGTGATGAAATCACGCATGGTTTCATTGACCTCCTTCTTTAGGTGAGTGATCTTTGATAGCAATGTGAATGCGTCCTCGGAAGGCTTATACCTTTCTTCGAATGCAGTTCGTAAGGTGGCCCAACTAGTAATAGATCCGGCTAGCAAATGCTGAAACCATTCTGCTACTGGTCCTTGCAAGGTTTCTAGAAAGAGGTGAACTGACACATCTTCATGGGTCACATCCAGGATACTGCATGACATGATGAATGCGGATATGTGTGAATCTGTGCTTTGGTTCCCGCTCCCATCAAATTTAGGAAAATTCTTTCGGTTTCCGTGTGGGAGCGCGTGAACAGGATGTGGTAAAGCCAAAGGGCCCATAGCATTTCCCCATGGCACTGCCATTTGAACAGCTGGAAAGAGAACATGTGCTGGGAGGATGGTCCCACTGAGCAACAAAGCACTGCAAAGTGATGTGGATGCACCTTGTGAGAGGTGCTTCCTTCGTGGAGGTGAGACACTCCTGGATGACCGGTCAGCTGAGCTTAGCGATGAGAAGCATGCGTTGGTGTAACACTGAAGTTGTGCCTTTGAAGCAGATCGAAAGTAGGATCAACTTCTCCATGGGCTCTCCTGCTATGAGTAAATGGTTCACTGCCAAGTGTACCTTCCAGATCTGCAATATATTGGAGTAGATTTAAAACTCTTTTTGGTTGTACTTGCTGATTTTCTGAATTTTCTAACAAAAATCAGCAGCATGTACTTTTCTAAATATTTAATTTTATCCCTCTTTTAACAACCGATTGCGGTTTTAATGACAAAGATCAACGAGGATAAAATGATGGTAAAGCTTAGTAAGCTGATTTTCAGATCTAGAGTTGACTTTTTAAAGAGTTTGAAAATTTTGGTAAACTGTCAAAACTCAGATCTACGGAAAAATATAGATTTTTGTAAAAACTCAGTGAACTAAAGATCTCTAACTAGCCTAGATCTATGGACCTCTGAAGAAAATTTTCAGTTTGGGTCACTTTTGCAAAAAATTTTGGATTTTGAACAAAAGTTAAAAATTTGCAAACAGGTAGTGATTTTTGATTTTTTGATTTTCATTGATTTTCTGACATACCACTATCATAGATCTATTAGATCTATTCGATCCCAGTAGAGTCACCAAAAACTGTTGGTCCAAAAATTTGGGTGGACAGATCTATGGATAGATGAGCCAATAGTGTGTGCAGGGCATAGCCCCTCTTTGAGTCAGCAAAGCGAAACTAGTTTATTGCTATTCTACCAGTAAGGAATCTATGCAAGTCTCACAATATTCTGCCTTTGGGGTTGGGATCTCATCCCAGTAGAGGTACTTCCAACTGTAAGAAGAAGGGGAAGAAGCGAGGTGGGGAGATAGGAAAGATCTGAAGGGAGAAAAGAAATGAATTCCAAAGCAGAAAGGTCAGAGGGTCTATGTTTTGGGCTGGTAGTAAACAGAGCCGAACTTACTCGCATAGACGAACAAAGCAATACTGATGAATAAATGACAATAAAGTAGAAGTAGATTCAACAGAACAAACATACAGATCTAACATAAGAAAGCTCTGATGTATAACATAGGTATTCAACACAAAGTCTAAATATTGTATTAATATTTCCTTCTGTTACAAAAAGCTCAAAGTCTTTTCTTCTTACTTCTATTTTTCATCTAAAAAGTATTCATCCCTTGAATACAACAAGTATTCAAGTATATATAGAAGAAGGAAAAGAGAGAAGGCCAAAAGCAACCAACAACCTAATTACAAAGTATCTACAAAATATCTAAAAGTCAATTGTTGACTTTTGGCAACTTGGTGGATGACATCATCCCATGGTGCAACATGGATGATGTCATCATTTGTGCCAACATACTCTTAGATATTTACAAAAAGAAGATCGAGAGGAAGGAGACTATTCATCATCGTCTCGTGGCCGAAAAGGGAGTGTCTTGCTTCTGTTGTTGCTCGGGAGAAGTGATGTTAAACTGGGCCCGATATTCCATGAACTTGTTGATCATGGGCTGAAGTTGATCTTGAGCAGGATCCTTGTGGCGATCACTGATAACTTGCAAGTTTCACATTCATCCACGAGCCTTTCTGGGAGCTTGGAATATTCATTTCCCGCCTCTATCAGGTACCCTATAAAGTCACGATAGGCCAGAAGGTTGTTGATGCATTCGGTGTCGAAAGTGGCTTCTGGCCCTAACCCTTGCGAGACGATCTCCTTAAAGATCCGAATAGTTTGGTCTGCCTTCCTCAGGGTGAAAGAAGGAGTGAGTAGGCTTGGGGACATTCTCAGGATGATTTGCTCCATCTGGTGCATAGCCTCCAAGGCTTCCTCTTTGACTTTATCTATCTTTTTGAGGACAAACTCCAACTGATCGACCTAGTAGTCCAAAGTAGAAAGGATTTTGTTGGGCGCTCTGGGGTGATTGAAGATGCCGAACTTGACCAGATCTTTGACTGAACAGTCGAGCATTTTCTGGAAGGTCTCATGCTATAGCCTAGCATGGTCCAACTCTTTGAGATGGGTCCCATGCAATCGCTGGAGTGCCTTGTTTGCCTGATTGATGTTCTGATACAACTCGGTGAACTTGACGATTACTCCCTCACTTTCCTTGAGGATTTGGTCTCTCCAGGTGGATACTGCCATACCTTGCTCACCGATTTTGGTGTATTCATTTATCTTATCCTAGCTCAGGGGCTCAGGAGTTTTGGTGGCAGTTGTAGGAGGTGCACTACCCATTTTCTGCAAGGCATGGAGAAGATGTTTATTTTGCTCCTTTAATAGCCTCTTTTCTTCCTTTGCTTCTGGAGCTTCTTATAAAGGGCATCGACTACAGATAGGGCCTCTCCTAAAGGCTTTCAGAAGACATTCCCATTGTGACTTGGGTCACTATATAATCTGTCGGAGACAGATCCTTTTTATCCTTTAAAGGATTGGGATATGCAATCTCCATTACTCTTTCTCCCGATGCACTCTGAGAGAAGCGGGTTATAGGATTTTGCTTCTTAGCCCCCTTTGCTGGGATGATGGAGAAGTCCATCGGTGTGATAGGAACTTTCCTCTTTTGTTGGCTCAGATGCTGGGAGATCCACATTGGACTTATGGGAGTGGGACTAGAAGTGGAAGAGGGGGCAGCTGCAGTAGTGGAGGGAAAGTGCGTAGAGACACTTGGTGGCGGCATCGAGAGGGAGGCCGAGAAAGTGCTCACAGGGGGAAGGGACACTATAGGGGAGGAAGACATGGGAAAGGAAGGGAGCTGAGAGATGAGAGAAGAAATGGTGGGGGACAGCTCCGCGAGAGAAGAGAAGATGGATGACGAGGGGGGAACAATAGAAGATGGGGGAGAGGATACGACCAAAGGAATGGTCACTTGGGTCACGAGGAGGAGAAGGAGGAGAGGGAGAAGGGACAGAAGGGACCTCAGTAGTTGTAGTAGTGGCAACATCCTGAGTGGATGTGCCCATCGGAACATCTTCGGCCACTTCTTTCTCTGGAGATAATCAGACTCACAACCTGTTCTTGTGCGGTGGAAGGGGACTCTTAGGAGCTCTTCTTGAGCAGAGCTTGGTTCTCCCTCTTTGTCTTTTCCTCTACCCTTTGGTAGATGCTTTGGCCTGGTAGGTGCATTTCCCAATGGGGACGTAGTGAAATCTACCCCGAGGTAGATGAGGCCATTCATCCTACACCAGTGTTCTGTCCGCCGCAGAGTTTCTTTGACCCTATCTTCAATGGTCTAGGGTGCTTTGGTTCTATCGATTTCAGTAAATGGCCAGTTGTCCCCATCCGTGTCAAGATACACCTGATCAACTTCTTAATCGGTAGTTTGATAACCTTTTGGGACAATGGCCATGCCGTACTGAATGATCTCTGCCAGGGCCAGGCGAGAATGGTCCTTTCTTCTGAGCTCGACCTCATGATACAGGTCGATATAAATGTCCTCGATCTGTGGAATGTGAATTGGATCGAGTTTTTCTTTGGGAAGGAACTCCTTGGATCGAAAGTGGGCCTCGCCAGGAAATTGTGCTTCAGATTGAGCAATTCTAGCTCGGTAACCATTTCTGGGCTTTGTGGTGAGAGATGCATGTGTATCTACCCACTGTAAGGGGGAAAGGAGTTCCACCCTTCTTTCTCTTTAGGGAACTTCTCATTGGTATGTTATGAGTATCTGGATAGCTCAACAGGATCAACTTGGGACTGGCATATCTTGGCAATTTGGTGGGCTCACCCAGGAAGTTAGCTTCCCTGAGATAGGTGAAGGTGGGAAATTGTGTGAATAAGGCCCCCACTTCTCATTCGTTATGACAATGCTCTTGGTCGATTTTTCGACCGTGAGTCATGGGCCTCAAAAGGCAGACGACGTTGTAGAAGAAAGCATCGTTAATCTTGGTAAACTGTGGGATGCTATTCTCTAGCTTCAGCTCTGGGTAGTACTCATATATTCTCACCTGGGGCCAAACCCCACATCGGCTCAATGCTGGATAATCCCTTTCAAGGCTGCAAAGCATAAACTACGTAGGAGTTCATGTAGAACCTCCCGTTGTGGTGAGTTGTTGGAGCTGCTCGGATATGGTGCTGCTTATGATCTCCGACCCACTCGAAGCGTTGATCTAGTACGTTCTTGTTCATAGTTTCAAAGTACCTGAGCATCCATTTGTGAAAGTAATGGGCGTCAGAAATCCCAAACACTCTACTTAGGAACGTGATAGTATCACTTAATTCCTCGGAGAAATCACTACGGTGAATAACTTGTGGCCATCTGGTTACCACCTTCTTGTTCTTTAAATACACTTCATTCATCAGCTGCATGCACTGGTCTTCATTATCCTCCCATGCCTTAATGTAGTCCTCTTGGCTCACGGCCACGAAATGCTGGTGGTGAGGGATGCCAAGCATGATTTCAAAGTGTCGGGCGGTAAGGTTGATCACGACTTCACCCTTCTCATTTTGGACACACCTCATGTCTTTGTTGTAGCAGCGGGCCACTACCATCATGAATTCATTGTTCACTACACTGAACGGGATCCCCAGCAAAATGCAGGCCACTACCTACTAGTTTTTCCATCCAAGGACTCCCCGTGACTCTCCTGGTTCTAGCCCAGAAATCTTCCATGTCAATGTGACCAAGCTCAGAGTCTCTTATATCCAGGTCACATTCTTCCTGGGACTCGGGCATTCTGACCCTCTGATACTTGTACTTCATCTCTTCCTCTGTAAGCTTAGCTTTGCCCTTTGATTTGGTCGGTCTCTTGCTTGATGTAGACATATGTGGATCTGAGTTCAGTTGCTGATCTATCAAGAAGAAGAAGCGAAACCCAACACAAAAGAGCCATGTTAGCTGTTAGATCTTCCATTAGAGTATTACAGAATGAGGAGTTAACAATTTAAAGGCCTCGGGGCATAGGGCATGAACACTGCAGGCTGCAGGGTTAATAGTATGGCGCACAGAAGAAGGGTGTTACAAGGAACAAATTAGCGCCAAAGGGCACAGGGCGCAAGGATGTTGCACATGACATTTTGTTATTGTAAGAAGAAGTGCGCTGTGCCATTCATATGTGTTTTATGTTGGAGGCGAGATAATTTTCATGTTGCACGGGGATAGGATGCACCAATGGCGCATATATTTTTCATGTTACATGGAACTTTGGTGCCGAAGGGCGCAGGGTTGATGTGTGTAACATAGGCTTTATGTGCGCAAAAGGGGAACTTGGCGCGGCACAGGGAAGGCTTGCATGACATTGTGCTGCTATAAGAGGGGATGCACCTGCGCTATTGTTTAGGATTTACTCGGTTTCACATGGCGGGTAATTTTCATGTTGCAAGTGGGATCAGTGTGCCTTCTTGGCATACTGTATTTTATGTAACAGGCGTGGCAAATGCACCAAGAGGAAAAAGCATAGTTTTAAACTAATCTTTCAGGTTTTCTCTTTCCTGACAGGCTCGTGATCTTTCAGGCCTCTTTTATAGGGTTTTTGGATGGTGAAGGGGCACAACAAGGAGGTCCAGTGATTTTTGAGGTAGAGCCCTCCTTACCAGTAGATCTGGAAAGAGGAGGAAGAGCTTGGGGGAGAAAGACAACAAGAATAACAAAAAAGGGTTACAAATCCATTGCCTCCTACCATACAAATAATCAAAACAAAACATAGGAGGAGTAAGAACCACCTACCGGAATATATATAGTATGTGAGAGGCGAAACGGGGTCCATGAACGTGATATGAGGAGGATAGGCGTGCCGACAGTGCTAGAGGAATAAAGTTATCACGTGTTTTCAATTGTGAAAGTGACAGGGCGGATGCGCCTATATATAGGCAAAGGTGCAATAAATGCACCAACCACTTTTTCAAGAGGCGCACCAAAACATGTGTCGACACATCAAAACGGTGTGCCCTTTGGCGTAGATAAATGCATGTCAACACGGGAATACTTGCGCCTTTGGCACAATTTTAAGACTATCAACACTTCATTCCTTGCGCCCTTTGGCGCACCAAAACACGGCGCAACAATTTATGTGTTAACATGAAGGCACATGCGCCTTGGTGCACGCAAGAATGGCGCATCATGGGAAGGCACACCAAAACATGTGTCGACATGTCAAACGGTGCGCCAAAGGAAATGAAGGGGGCGCAGATTTACTCTATGTAACACAGATAAAAGGTGCGCCCAGCCAAAAGGTATAAAAATGGCTAAGTTCGGAGAACTAGATTTCCCGGAAAGGGATTTTGCAATGTTCCAACGCAGAGGGGTCCCTGACGAGGGACCAGGACAAAATTTGGTATGGTTACCTATAAAATTGCCCTCGTCATAGTGCTCATGAATAATGAAAATCATGAATCGTAAACATTATGGAGAATGTCCTTATTAACAATTATGCGTGAATAGTTTCGTACATCGGGCATTAAATTTGATGTTCATTTAGGCGTTTTTTCTTATTTTAGTCATAAAATAGTTGTACATATTTGAAATAACCATCGCATGTGACATCAAACATTAAATTTGGTGTTCATTTCATTTTTTTGTTAGTTTAGCCATAAAATACTTATAAATATTTCAAATAACTACTATATGTGACTTATTTTAGCCATAAAGTAATTATTTTGTATTTTTAAAGGGTAGTACTAGAAAATGAGTCACCGAAAAATTGTTTAGCAAGCACGGTTGGCCATCAATTTTTACTATGAATAGTGAGAGCCTGACAAAGATGATTAAATGGAGCAAAAAAGTAATCAATATTTCCCTTGGAGTTGTTGATATGTTTTCCCCTCCCTGAACTTCTCTTTCCTCCAACGCATTTTTAATTCACCCTCCTCCATCCTAATTTATATCCCTCCAATTTAACTTCATCGACGCATCCCCTTCAACGTTTGCATCACATATTTCATGTTCATTTCTATAGTTAGAAAATCATGCACTCTAGGCATTATTTATCCCTGTCTTATACTACTATTTAGAGGGTTATCAAGTGAAGAAAGTACTAATTAATCCCACCTTTTGGCCATCTTATATTTTACCTTTTATTTCTTCATTCTCACATATGTTCCTATGCATTCCCACCTATTTTGTAATTTTCCCATAATTTTAGCCTAAATCGGGGTGCTCGGGATCACATCTTGGGGTGCCCTAGTCCCACCAGGGGTGCCCCGATCCATGATCTACTTTCTTGTCTCTGTTTGGGCCTTTTATGTCATTTTTCATCCTTATCTTCTTCCTAGGTTGCTATGTTGGGGTTAATCACAAAATTAGAGAAAGAGAACACTATAAATATAAAGTTATGAGACCATAATGTTGGTCCTAATGTCACATACTACTATCACTCCATCTAGAGTTGCATCTATTGCATCACTTGCATCCACATAGTGTCATGCATCAAGGCTAGGAGATCTGCATCAATACACACAACATATGGGGAGGACTTCTATTCTATTCCATGTACACATACTATTACATTTTTCTATAGATATTATTACTCGCTACTTTAGAAAGTGCAGTGACACAAGAACATCTAGGGGAAGTACATGCACGCACACACCATAACTACATTTGGGTCCGAAATGTAATGCAATGCTCAGATTAGTAATCCCAAAATTTTATTGGTCGAGGTAAGTCCAACCCATTCATTTCACATCTTTTATTTTTAGGGTTTCGATACATCTTTGTCTTTTGCAGTTCATTCCTTCATTTTGTATTATTTCGCATACCCAACGCATTAAGCATTTCCATCATGAAAGACAGGGGAATATTTTAGCGCACCTTGTGACACTTTTGAAATTAGATTATGACCCTTTATAGAGACGAGGGCACCTATTCTACGAGATCGGGGTGCCTCGAGGTGCCCGATACATCCCTAGCTGTTGTAGGCTCCTTATATCCTCCACATATGACCTTTGTAGGACCTTCAAGTGATCATTTCTACATTTTTAATCCTTGGTCGGACTGTGACAACTGGGACGAGTCTCCAACAATAACTTAAGTCCTTTCCTTTTTCATCCTTACACATTTAGGGTTTTATTTTATTTAGTATAATTATTTAAAATCATTCCATAATCTCTTAGCATATTTTACAACATTTTAGTCCTTTTATATTAGATTAACTATCATTAAACTTTCCCATAGTTTAGTTCATTTTATTTAATCAATTTCATTATAGTATTTTTACAGCGACCATTAATCTATGGGGAAAATGCTATTTTTATGGATGATTCTTTGGGAGGCATCATTTCTTTATTTCTCCCACATGAAAAAGTTAACAATTTTTACCAAAGGACCTCTCAATATAGCTAAAGAAGATGTGGTACAATGTGATTCTTAAGCTTGATACTCTCTTTGATTAAGTTGCCTCATGTTACTCAATACTTATTTCATAATTATTACCTAAACACCAACCAAAAACATTCTTTACCTATTTTTCTTTAGAATAGATTTTCCAACGGTCACATGATAATCACTTATAGGAACACCGTGGATTTTTGAATGCCCTCACAAATCTGAATATAATGCATCAATTTACAATACAAAAATTAGTTTTTCACATTTTTTTGAAGCACGTTATTGTTCCCAAGATCATGTCAATGGAACACTTGATGTATATTATTTACTCAAGGTCATAAATCGGGTATGCGAGATGATATGTTCAACGTAACATGGATGCAAATTATCATAATCTAGGTGTTTCCTAGGGTTTTGAAATTACTATTATAGGAAACAAAACTATCCATGCAAGAGTTGTCCTAGTGATTAAATAAAATGTGAATTGTATGAGTTAATCTAATAAGTATAGGTGTATAATAAAAATATAAAATAAGTAATGAAAATGATGACCCAATAAACTAAGTACATGAAAATGTGAAACCCTAATTACCATGTAGGGTTGGAAAGAACTTAGCTGATTCGATGAGCTTGTTGGACTATGTCATATAGATAACTTGAGAAATAGGAGGAGGAAAGGAGTGTGCCAAAGTCCCAAGAAGTGCAGATCTAAGCAATCTAGGTGGATTGAGGCACCTAAGAGAGGATCGGGGCTCCTATTGGTTCCATAGTACGTACATGATGTCTAAACACTAGATTTTTAGGGTTGCGAGGTGATGCGAAGCCTTCACTTCCTATCACATAAATATTGCTTTGAGTTGTGATATATGTCGCTAAAAATCCTTGATGAAGAAGACACTGTAAAACTCAAAACCAAGCATCAAAACCAAGCGTCAAAACCCTAAAAAATAAAAATACAAATGAAGGGGTCATTTATCCTCAGTGAGCCACAATGGTGGACTTACTAATTGAGTGTTTCACTACATCTCATACCCAATGTAATTTTATGTGTGTGAATGTGTGATCATGCCCTAGGTGTTGTTGTGTAAGTTGCACTTTGTGAAAGTAGTGATCAATAAATATGTGTAGAAAAATGTAATAAAATGGTGGATGGAATAGAATAAACTTCCCTCCTATGACGTGTGACTTAGATGAACCAACCTTGTCCCTTGTGATGAAGCTAGATGGGAGAAAATGAGCTCTAGATGCCTTTGATGGATACAAATATAGGTGGATGATATTAGTGACTAGTTCCTTGGCTCTCATTATTGTATCATAACTTTATATTTATATGGTACTCTTGTTCTAATTTAATAATTAGTCTCGGAAACTTTGACCACAAAAATATGTAAATCCCAAACAAATGGAAAGTTCCCAAAAGATGGAGGTAAAGTGGGAAAAGGATCAAGGTCCTCGTGGGTCAAGGGCACATATGGGCACCCAAGATCTAGTCGAGGTGCCCCAATCAGAGATAAAATGATGTAAAATGACAAAAATAGATTGGGCGGTATGTGCGGGAGGTCGGAAGAGTGGATAGAAAGCAAATAAAAATAGCCAAAAGATGAGACTTAATTAGTAATTTATTCCATCAAAAGTGATATGAATAGTAGTATGAGACCAAGACTAAATAATACCCAAATTGTGTGATTTAGTTTCTACATTTTCCCCCACTTTATGTCACTTCTCAGAACATTCCAGTAACATAAAGTAGATAGAGATGCGTAGTTAATGTCTATGTAGAGTGATGTAGGAAACACATCGAAGAGTAGAGAAATTGTGAAGTGACAAAAAGATGATGGAGCATGGAAAATAAAGATATAAAAGAGAAACAAGTGATGAGAGGGAACGTAGGGAGAAAACACATGTGTAATTTCTAACATGTGTGATGTACTTGCATGGTTAGTATGAGGTGTGTGCTACCACAAGTGTTGTTGTTGATGCCATTATTGTTGTTGTTGGTGTTTAGTGATTCCTTCTAATACTGATCAGACTTGTAAGGAGAAGACGATCAAGTAGTTAAATACGTATCTATATATATGTCAAAAATACATGTAAAAGACACATGCATATGTATGTAAAATGGAACATGTGCACCAAATACATGATATATTGTACTTCCGAGGTTTTTGGGTGATTTGATGCAATAGACGAAGAAGTGTAGGGAGGAATTCCATTGTATCCTCTAACCTATAACTACTTCCCTGATGATGTGTGAAGAGATCTCTGTACTACCTATTTTTTTAAGAGATCCGAGACTACTCGGCTGGAGTAATGTAGAGAGGAAGTCCGATGTATCCTCTAACCTTTGTAACTTCTCCTAGAATTTTAAAGAAAACCATGTCCTATAAAAGTCACTCTATACGAGGTTCATAGAGTCATCTTAACACACTCACTTTATAACCCATAATTACAAGGGTAGAAAATAAACTAAATTGAAGTGATGGAAAAGCGATGTGTAGAATGTAAAACCGCAAATGATGCTCCCCTCTTTGGGGGCATGAGATGTCTCTAATAGGAGATTGCATCTGTAAAATAGGACTAACCGTAAGAACTATGTATCACTATCTGCGGGGGAGGGAACGCACTTGGTAGAAACTAAGGCACACACCAACAAGTGGCTAGCCAAAAACAAGTTTTAGTCGAAAAAACATGCATATATAAGACAAGTGTACACTACACAAATAATGTAGAAGCTACTAAGAAATATTATAATGTAAACATGCAAGAAGAAAGATTAGACCACCAAAGTGGGTTGTAAACATGGGACATCACTCATGATTTCATAAGAAAATAAAGGCCATAATGGCTACATACAAACAAACAAGTTTGCACACCAAACAAAGAGAAATCCCCTACAAACAGGAACAAGCAATAGAAGATAATGTAACAAATAATTATGGATTAAAATATCCCCACATAAAAAATTTTAGGAAGTCAAATGAAAAGTGTCATATTCTGTCATAGAATATATCATTTTCATTTATGTTAGTCCATCATAGGAGTTACATTTCTTATTTGGAATTATAACTCCTCCTTTAGTGGAATCATATGCGTCAGTGACATCATTGATATTCTTTCCTTGATTAGGCATGGGGGTTACAAAACACCCCTATTTGTACTTACTTTTTTCAATCTATGAGCATGAGTAGACATGTTTTCTTATTTTCATATTCTTTCCATTGTTCGAATCTTCTTGCTTATTGTGTTGGAGCTAGACGTTACCATCAGAGTACAACTTTGTTGTGGTGCACTATTTTCGATATTGGTTCTCACGAATCCCTCTTTCATGGTATCAAATTTGGTTTTGGTAAAACATGCACTCTTCATTTATCAAGTTGTTTATTACTTCTGGTTTCTTTTTTATTTCCTCATGCAAGTTTTTTTAATTATTATTTTGGAATTGTATTTCTCACCTCGTATTGAGGTTTCAGTAGTTGCAAGTTTGAGGTATTTTGCTAGTTTGCTTTATCATGTTGTTGAGTTCATGATTACTTCTTTCTCATGAGATTTTTTTGCCTTGGCATGGACCTGTGGTTCATTCGTGGTTCATGGTTTGTGTGTTCAAGTTATTTGGGTGTTTCGGCCTTGCATGAGTGTTTTTTCAGGTCTATTATAGTTTGAGGCTGCATTTCAGAGGCTGCAGATCTGTTTTTGTGGATAACTTTGGGTCCAACGTTGCATTGGATCCTCTTTCATGGTTTTTGGTTTGCTCATGCATTACTTTTTGCATGCATTGGATTTCCTGGCAACTTGCTCAAGGAACCACATCAGCCTTGACTCTAGCTCAGTGTCTCTCTACATGGAAGTATATGCTTTGAGCTTGCAATGTGCCCATGTATCAGTCCTCTCTACATTGGTTCAGACTGGTGTATACTCAGACTAACCTGAGCTCTCTGTGCATTGTGTGGATGTATTTCTTGTGGTTTTTGGACTCACAGGCTTGTTTGTAAGCTCTTATTAGTTATTGTCTACAACTATAGTTTGAAGTCCCACCTTATAAGCTCATTGTTGGGTCAACTTCTACATCGTTGGAATCTCTCACTGAGCATCTACCTAGAGCTTGCATCATTGGATTCAACGTTGGGTACTCTGCTTGTGCCTTTGACAACGTAAAAACCTACAATATTTCTCAACATCAGTTTAGCTTGGTTGAACGTATTGGTCGGGGTTATTCATTGGGTGTTGAGTGGTTGGTTCATACCTTGTGCATCGTGGGCTCAAATTGGTTGCTTTGGCCCCTACCAAGCTCCCTTCTTTGTGCATGCACTCAATCTCTCTACCTTCCCTTATTCCTCTTGGCACTAGATTCTCACATCTACAGGCTTAGCTCAGCTCGTGGCACCTGGTTCAGTCCATTCTACTTGGACTGTGTGTTTGTTCCTTCTACCCTTTGCTTGGCTCGACTGTCGTGGTGTCGATTCTACACTTGTCGTTACCCTCGCTCCGACCTATGGTTCATTCCATTCTACCCTGATCTCTATCTATGCATGGTGGTTACAATCAACACGTGGCCTTGACCCTATCTCAGCAATCATTCACCAACTAGTACATGGCTTCACTCTAGTCAACTCTGAGGGTATGCGTTAAAAACAACTCAGGTTTCATTCAACTGCCACAGATTACACTTGTCCACATAGTGGTTCTCCAAGCTCATCAACATGGGCCCCTTATCCATCTACTAAAATTTATTATTGGTAATTAATCTCCTTTTAAATATTTTACGGTGTAATTGGCATTGTAATTTCTTTTTAGATATTTTTTTGCTTGTTTAAATAACCTTCTTTCGAGTGATGAAGACGGAGGTTAAGGTCCGAGGTTGGTAGGAGGCTCATCCCCTCTCACAATTAAAACAAAAGCTATTTGAAATTTGATTATGTTTCCAATGAGCATACATATGACACCCTTTGCATGCATTTAGGGCCCTTTTTTAATCCGTTTGCAAGCTTATTAGCATTTTTTTCATCAGTTACGAGAATTATTTTTTGCTATAACTTTTGACTCATTGCTTGGTTTTGAGAACTTCTTTAGTCAAATTTACATGTTTTTTCACACTCTAATTGATGGGATTATCATTTTTGTAAATTCACTATTTTATAAAATGCCACATTCTAGGGGGTGTCTTTGTATTGCTTAATCTTGAGCTTTGTTCTATCCCTTTTATTACTTGTGGACTTGTGAATGCTTCCGCCATAGTCTTACGACAAAGGAATTCTTTCATGTGACATTAGATGTTGTTTCTCACAAAACCCTCTCTTCCCATTCTTTTTTTCTCTTCTTCTTGTGCTTGCTTGTGTTGTCGATCTGCTACGTCCAAAGAACCTTTGTTTTTGTCTCCACTATTGCGTGTTATTATGCTAATTGCAAGGTGAGTGATAAACTGGTTCTCGACACACAGTCGCATCTGATTGTAACCAACACATTGAACTATAAAGTGCCAAGATAGGGGGGTGTGATATTGTTCTGGGGTGGTTATTTCTTGTCTCTCTCCTTCCTTCGCATCCTTTGATTTTATCTCTTCATTATGGATATCTCTAAAGTACCAAAGTGCTTACACCTTTTAACTTGTTTGAATGGAAATCTAAAATTAAATTGGTTTTGTGAAGTAAAGGGTTATACCATGTCGCCATGGGGTTAAAGATCAAACCTAATGATGAACCCGAAAAATCTAAGTGGTTCAACCGTTGTGATGAAGCCTTAGGTCTTCTCTATATGTTTGTCTCTCCCAACTTGCTCTTCCACATCAAAACTTCCTCGACTCCTAATGTAGCATGGAAAACACTTGACAATATGTTTGGGAAGCAAGATGACATGAGAGCACATGAGTTGGAGAACAAACTACTAGGGTTAAATCCTAGTGACTTTGAAAACCTGCAGGCCTTCTTCTCAAAGTTTTTCCACACTAGACTGCTTCTAAAGGAATGTAAAGTGGAAAAGAAATACTCTCAATTGATCTTGTCAATTCTTTCTAAGTTAGGTCCTGAATAATTTGTCTTCGTTTCAACTTTCCATGCCATGAAAGCCACCTTGGGTAGTGCTTGGAAAATTCCCTCCTTTGACATTTTTTCGTCCCAACTCATTCGAGAACATGACAAACTCATTCAAATGGGGACTCTAAAATCCAAGTCACATGCCCTTGTGGTGAATAAGGGAAAGAAAAATGAAAAGAAGAAAGAAACAAAGGACCAACCTAAGAAAGAAACCAAGACCAACCAACCCCTAGCTAATCCCAACACTAACACTTCAACTTATGAGCCTAAAACAAAGAAGGAAAAGTTTAAATGCTCCTATTGTAAGAATTATGGCCACAATGAGCATCATTGTTTTTGGAAACAAATTGATCACTTAACTCATTTGCTTGAGAAGAATAAAATAAGTGTTCCTGAATCATTAAACAAAATGCTCAAAAGGGTGAGTCTTCTAAAGAAAAGGAGTCTAAAAATGAAAAGAACAAAGGTATGGCCCTCATATCTAGATCAACTCCATCATCAACTTAGATTATTGATTCCAGTGCCTTGCACCACATGGCTTCTTTAGAGGTTGGATTCTCTAGCATTGAACCATGTGGCATGTCCCAAATCACATTCGGTGATGACACTCATGTGTCAGTTTCCGGTAGTGGATCGGTAGAGATAGAAGGTAGAAAATATAACCAAGTGTTGAGTGTTCCCAATCTCTCTACCAATCTCGTATCGGTTTACCAAATCACCCACATTGGTGCAGGAATGTGAGTGAAATTTTGTCCTAACTCATTGATTATTCATGAGCTTAACACTAAGCGCACTATGGCCGAGGGAAAGGCGAGATCACCATTCATGGTTGTATATGTTTTCCCACTTCTCTTATGATTTTACGCCCAATACCTTGTTTACTCATGTAAATGAGGTTAGCAAGCTATGGCATGAGATTTTGGGTATCTAAATTATCGTTACCTTGAACAATTGAGCAAAAAAATTGTATTCAATTTTACTCCCACTATAAAAGGACGGAATTCCATGCGCACCAACCTATCACCTAGCGAAGCTGAGTGCTCACCCGAGGCACGCGTGGGTGCCGAGTCTCTCTTTTATGTGAGTTTTAGTGGGAAGCATTTATCTATGATTAGTGTAAGAGTATTCAGGAAAGAATTTTAGACATACAAGAATCATAGGGCTTAGAACGACCTCCAAATCCTTGTAGCTTCTTTCAGACGGATGTTTTAATAGACTCCATAACATATATTATAACAGAAAGAAAGATACAATCATTCATTCATAGCATGTAAGGAAAGAGAACTCCTATGAATGAAATATACATTAAAGCTACTGATATCCATGTCTATTTGCAATAGGTAACCTCATTGTATTCATTGTTTCATTACAAAGAGCCATAGAGGGCAGACCGCAGTCATGCACATCACTAGGCTTGTATAACTATGCCAAAAGAAAAAGAAATTACAATACTAAGCCTAGTACATTCCTTTTTGCATCAAAGTTCCACTCACAGAAATCCTGTAGAGCTTCACCCATGTTATCTCTCTCTCTCTATGTATATCTCTTCCTCTATCTCTATATCCCCATCTGTATGTTATCTCGGTCTCTTTTTCTATTCCACAAGCACTTGTATTTATCATCTTCCCACACTACCAACTCACCTTGCCGCACCCTCAGATCTATCGCCAAGTGTCGAATGTGGTCCTCAAGCGAGCATGTTCCTTCAAGCCTGAGCTCTCCACTCCATCTCATGATGATCTTCTAGAAGATTCCATCATTGGCATGCTCTTTCCTGGGCCACCTATTTCCAGGCTAGCATCTTATCCGTGCACAACCGATCATGCTTTTCACGTGTTCTACCTTTGTTGCATAAATTGGCTAAGTCTTGAACCTCCTTTCGCATGCTGCATGAACCATGTGCCTTCTTAATTCTTCCTCATGCGTGCTTTTTCCTTGCATACCCTTCTATAACTGGGATCCTACATGCCCACACACCTTCATACTTGGCCAATATTCTAGGGGCCCAACATCACCCCACACTACACTGTTCTCCATCCTCGAAACATTCTACTTGACCAAGGTGCAAGTTGGTTCAATGGAACCAAGATGTAGACATATATTTTACAAAATGAATAAGGAATGAAAGAATAGGGGAAAGAATGAAGAATGGGGGACATTAATTCAGAAGGCTCGGAAATTCCCATTGCATATTTTCCTCCAGGTTGTTCCATACTTCAACCTCGCCCTTCGCCTTTTGGCATAGGTTGCCCACCAGGGTGCTCACTTCATCAAAGCTTCAACTAGATCCCCGGGTTCCCAAATTTTCTACAATTTGTTCCATTTCCTTACCAAGATCCATGAGTTTTTCCATTCTTATGTGATTTAGGGGTATAGTTCCTTCAGTTGGGCCTTAATTTATCTTCTTAAAGCCTCAATCACCTCTGATTTCTTTTCTACCTTGGCCAAAACCTTGTCCCTCTCTGCCCTATTCCCCTTGTTCTTTTCCTGGAACTCTTTCAGCTCTACTTCAAGCATGGAAACCAAGGATCTTGCCACCTTATCTCGATCCATGCATGTGTCGTATGTGGCTTCTACAGACTAGGTAGTGACCTTGATCTCTATAAGTACTTGGCTATACTCGGCAACAAGTGCTATCACCTTTAACCAGTCCTCCTCCTTCAGGCGCGTGACCACTTCCTCCACAGATTCCAATGCCAAGGGTCGTCTCTCCATGGTGAGGATGCATGTTAAGTCTTCTAGGAATTCTAGCATCGATGCGTACCTCTGGGGGATTGGCGTTAGATCTGGGTGTTTTAAAATGATGGCACTTTTTATCGATTCTACCTTTTTATAGACCTCTTGCACCTTTTCCTTTTCCTCCTTGAGCTTGTGCTTCAGTTGCGCACTGATTAATTCCTCCTATTTCAAGTTTTTGGCCACCTTAGCCAACTCCTCTTCCTTCTTGGCCAATTTTCCCTCTAAATCCCTTATGTTGTCATTCCATGCGAATAGCCTTGCCTCTATTTCAACCGTGACCTTGTTTAGAGCATTACACACTTGCTCATCTGAGAGCTCCTAAGCATTTACCAAGGGGTTGTCTCCCTTAGACTCTGGCAATGTGATAAGCACCTTTTGGCAGACCTCAAAGTCTGGCTTGTCAACATGGGACTCAAATGCCCAAGAAAGCATCTTCTTGGTCTTGGGGTACACACCCTCCTTCTCGAATGATCCCATGGCTATAAGTCTCTCAGTGGGTATCGTGCTCTAGAACCTTGTGCGTAGCACCTTCCTTGAATCATCCACATAGCCCATTATCTACCTCTATTCTACATCTAGAGTTCTTCTACCCAAGCACGCACCTTTGGGGAAGCTAACTGTCAGAGCGGGGCCTCCTAGGCTGTCATGTCCCTTTTCAACGCTCTCCTCCTTCCTTTCCTTAAGCACTATGTCTGTGCTATGCTCTAACTCTTGGTCTATAAGGGCCTCGAGCATCTTCTTCACTTCTTGCTCTACCACTTCGGTTATCTACTCCTTGGTAAAACTTATGTCTCCCTACTTCTCCATGGCATCCTTCTCATCCGTCTTTGTATCTTCAGTGCCTTCATCACCTTGTGTGCCTTTTCATTGCGTGAATACGAACTCTTGCTTTTCATCCCCACTCTCTTCCTCTCGAGTCATAGACACTAAATACATGAGGTTCCAAAGGTTCCTTGTCTTTCTCTGGCTCTTCCTCCTCATCGCCACCTCCTTCACTCTCATCCTCTCCTTCTCCCAGATATCTCTCCAAGTTATCGGTCACCTCTCGAGTCAGCTTCTTCATCCACCCTCTGCTTCTTCCTGAGAGGTGTCTTCTGGTTAGGAGATTCTACCTTCTCTTCTTCCTCTTGTGACTCCTCCATGGTGGTGGGTTGTTTGGGTGCCTCTACTTTTGGCATCTTCTCCTTTACTGGAGACTTATTTCTCCGAACATAGGTGCTTGGCTTGGCACTTGTAGAAGGCATGCTCACTATCTGAGTAGTTAGCACACTTGGTGCTCCTTCCTCTCCTTTGCCTCTCTTCTTAGATGTTGGCTTCTTCTTTCCCAAGGGGTCCTCAGGTATTGAGATCTCATCCACCAAGTACGTGCCCTTTTCAAATTTTGGCCTTATGCACATATATACGTGTGCCGCGGATCCTCTAGCGATGGGAAGCGTTATTGGCCTAGTCATATGGATTTCGTGTGACACATACTTCTCCACGTACATGTGCTTACCTTCGGGATAGTTTAGTTTCTTCCTCATATCCCTATGCTCCTGGTCCAACTTTCCTAGCTCCAGCCTTAGCTTCTTTGATTCTTTAAATCTGTTCACTCCGCTTGGAAGTATTGGGAAGTGAATGCAAAAGGAAATTTGCACCAAGGGCTCCATGATTCGTCAATAAGTTTGAACATGCCAAGCTAAGAGTGTTGGTACACCATGAACTTAGCTTCTCCCTATGTGGTTGCTGGGATTTTTTCAGGATCCTCCACTCCACCCCAAATGCATTTCTCAAGTATGTATACCATTTTTCAAGTCGTGCTTTGTGGGGAGCTATCATTGTATCACATGCATATTTTTCAAACCTCTTCGCAGGTGAAGGGTCTTCGGCTGGGTACTCCCACACAAACTTGTCTGGTGCATCCAACACTCCAATTTCTGTAAACACTATGGTGAGTAGGACATTTCCAAAGAGGATCCTGTCCCCTTCCTTCGTGCACTTTACAATTTCCTTGGCAATGTATGCGGATAAGTTATATATAGTCCCCTCTATAATCTTCCTGCAGACATGTAGCCATGGCTTGTTGACTTGTGTCCATCTTTCTTGGCCATTCAAATTTGTTACCAGGTGCATGGCCATCTTCATAACGAGGTCCTTGATGTCTGAGATGTCATAGTACCGCGACCCTTTCTTATAGGCATACTCTGTGACAGTCTCTTGAATAGCCTCCTTGTCACCAAGGTCATCTTCCAGGATATCTCCCTCGCATATGAGGCCTGTAAACTATGAAATCAACCGGGATTCACGCACATCTTATGTCCAACAAAGTGGAAGTAGTCCTCATGCACCCGAGACATCAACCACTAGTATAAGTGATCGGCTTCCCAAAATAAGGAAACTCATAGAGTTGCAATAACCCTGCCTTTGCCAGCTTGACCTTTACATCATCATTGTAGATAGGAAAACCTTCAGGTGTTCATTTGTTGGTTGGGCGTACCAATTCTAATGCCATTTCTTTCTCTATAGTGTTGGTGCGGTGATTATAGTCACTAACCAATATGCTTCTCAAATGGGATTCCCATTCCTTCCCCATCCCGCATCTCTCGCATACCATTCTTCATTTATGTCTACCTCGGGTTCCGGTTGTTTAGCCTTAGTTTTCCCTTTTCCTTTCTTGGGTGCCATGTTCGAGGTAATTTTATCACTCCAATCCTCTCCTTATTACTCTATTTTCCTTTTCCCAACCGTCGATCTTAGATCCACGATAAAATTATTCTAAACCCATGCCCTAGTTTGCTAAACCCTAACTTTGATAAATTCTTCACAAGACAGCGTCTTTTTACTTCTTTCCATGCCCATGTAATTCCTTCCTTTTAGTTCATAATCTCAAACTAGCTCTTCATGTTTTTAATCACATAGATCTTCCACTTGATCGAATCTGAAAACCCTAGTTGATAACACTCACTTATATCTCCAACTCTTCATTTTTGCAAAGTAAAATGAGAGTGCCCCAACCCTCTATTTATAGTTTTTCCTTTTTCTGGTCATTAAAGGCTACTTTACCTACCCCCATACTTTGTTCATTTAATGCGTATTTTTAAAACAAATCCCATCTTTAGCGCCTTCACTCATGCACCCTTCCTGTGTGAAAATTATCTTTAACTCTTGCGTGCCCTTCCCGTGCTAAAACACCTCCAACCTTCTAGCATGTAAACCAACCTAACAAGAGACTCTTACGTTTGCTCAATATGTACCAAAGGCACTTCTTCTGTCCATATTCTTACTTTCACCTACCTTGTGTTTCTTTAACTGTGCTTCCTTTTCCTTTGTATGTGGGATCTATAAGTAGCTTTATCCTGGCACCAACCATTCTATATTTTCTCTTCATCTCTCTTTCAACCGGGATACTCAACAAGGCTCTTTAACACAACTTCCTTGGTACTTTTAATCATGTGCTTCTTCACTTTTCTCCTTCACTTTTCTCCACCCCACACTTAAATGATGCATGGTCCTCTACGCACTCATAAATTCTCCAAAAATAGTAATAAGGTTACCGGTGCCCAAGGCGCAAAACAAAACAACAACGCGAAAGGGAAACACAAGGGAAGGAAAATGCATAAAGGAAAATTTCTAAACTAACTGGAAAAACTACCTTATTTACAAACACCAAGAAGACTTATTTATAGTAGGGCTTAAGCCTCACCGCCATTGAAGTTTGCAGTGACTTCGTTCCATCCAAAGACTTGTAATCGGCATGTGCCTGAATCAAGGATGTACGAGATTGTGTAGGGACCTAACCAATGGACTTTCAACTTTCCAGGATGGCGCAGAAATCTAGAATCATACAATAATACCATCTTCCTAACATCAAACTTCTTGTTTATAATATGTTGATCATGCCAATCCTTTTACTTTACCTTTTCCACTATTTGGTTCCAACGGTCAAGTGATCATCTCTCATCTAGTTTCATTAGTTCATCAATTCTTTCTTCCAAAGACTTGGTCATCAGCCTAATCCTCTTCGCATGCTATTTGTAGAGAAGGTAACATAAATTCAACCGGAAAAATAGCTTCTGAACCAAACACTAATTGAAAAGGTGTGGTTTTATTTAGTCTTTTATACGTAGTCCTGTAAGCCCATAAAACTGTTGATACCTTGTCATCCCAATCCTGTCTTCCAACATCACAAATTTTGGTCAAGGTATGACTCAATATTTTTTGAATGCTTCTGCGGTTCCATTTACTTGTGGGTGATAGGGTGTAGTCTTATGATGAGCCACCATGAACTTAGATAGTAGGATCCTCACGGTCTCATTTAGAAAATGCATACCCCTATCACTGGTCAAACTCAAAGGGCATCCATACCTTGTGATAATGTTTTCCCATAGGAACCTTTCCACTATTACTGCTATGCAATCTTTAGTTGGGGCTGCCTCTGTCCACCTTATGAGATAATCTATGCAAGTGATGACATAATGTGACCCAATCCTACGTGCTGCTAGTGTAATAGGTCCTACAAAGTCTATCACCCACTTTTCAAAAGGCTCCATGCTAGGAATAGGATGCAAAGGCATTTCATCCCTCCTTCCTGGTTTTCCAATGTGTTGATAGTGGTCACATGCTTTACAATAATCCCTACAATCTTTGTATAAGGTTTCCCACCATAAACCTGCCATTAATATTTTGCGCGCGGTGGTGTCACCTACGTAATGCCCACCTGCACTTCCTCCGTGTGCTTCCTCCATGATGGCCAGGCACTCATTCTCTAACACACATCTACATAAAGCTTCATCATGTCCCAATTTGTATAAGTCTCCACTAATCAACATGTAGGGCATGGCACATATGGCCAATTGCTTCTTTTCTAATGCCTTCATCCCATCCACGCCACACCTTCTTTTAAAAATACAAGAATCTCTTCCAAATCCAAGGGTGTGTGCCACAATCTAAATAGTTGCGCATCTGACATTGCTTCCTTAATACTTTGCACGTCCTCTCTTGAATCAATTCTTGACAGATGATCAGGTCCATAATTGCTTTTTTCAGCTTCACTACAATGGTGAATTCAAACTCTTGAAACAACAACACCCATCGACATATGCGCCCTTGAAGAATGGGCTTGTTCACTAAATACTTTAATGCCATATGGTCGGTGTAGAATACAAAGGGTGTTACCAGCAGATACTATCTAAATTTGAAAAGTGCATAGATCATTGACAATGCCTCACACTCGGTTGTGGTATAATTTTGCTCTGCTAGTGTTAACTTCTTGCTCGTAAAATAGAGAGGATGATCAACAATCCCCTCACTTGGTTGTGCAAGTACTACTCCAATGGTGGTTCCTGAGGCATCTACATGGACATGGAAGGGCTTGTCCCAAGAGGGAAATCATAAAATAGGCACAGTAATAAGCCTATCTTTTAATGTATCAAACACCCTCTGCTGTGCCTTTCCCCAATGGAAGGTACTTTTGTGTCTAAGTAACTCTTCTAAGGGTGTGGCGATCTTGGCATACCCCTTAATGAATTTTCTGTAATACCCCATATGCCCAAGGAATCCATGCACTGCACTCTAGCTAGTAGGCTCCCTTAACCCCACAATAACTATAACTTTAGTGGGATCTACCAGCAAGCCCTCCTTACATATGATATGCCCCAATAAAGTCCCAAAGGGTGTAGCAAACACACACTTCTTAATGTTGAGGGATATCCTCAACTACCTACACCTTTCAAACATTAATCTCAAGTTGTCACAAGTGGTCCTTAACCAGACCATATACTGTCCAATCATCCAAATAAACTTGGAGAAACTTATGAATGAAGTCCTGGAATGATTGCACCACTATGCGTGAAAAGACAAGAGCACATTCTTCAACCCAAAGGGCATGACCGTATATGAAAAACTTCCCCACTTAGTGGTAAAAGTTGTCTTCTCTTGGTCCTTCTTTGAAATCTGGACTTGGTGGTATCTTGAAAATCCATCCGTAAAGGAATAGATTTTATGCACAGTGACTCCTTCCAAATTTTCTTCAGTGAAGGGGGTCAGAAATGGATCAATGATACAAACTGCATTCAATTCCCTATAATCCACACAAATTCTAATCCACCCATCCTTCTTGATGTTGATTACCATTGAAATTATTCATTCCGATTCTTCCACTGCCTCAATGATCCTGAAGCTATCATCTTGTCTATTTCCTCCTTAACCTTCACGTGTAAGTTGGGATTCATCCGGTAGGGCCTTTTTCTAACCGGGCATGCACCTTCCTTTAGTTTTATCCTCATTTCCCCAAGGAATGGTGAACACCTTTTAGCTCATGGTACCCATGTGGGAATAAATCCTCAAATTCACGCAATAGATCAATGATCTTTGATACTTCCTTCTCCATCCAATAATCTCCAATAATAGCTTCCTTAGGTTCTTCTCCTGAACTGATGTTAACTTTCTTTGTCTTTAACGGCTCATGGTAAGCATGCACGTGGGCATCTGCACTATCCACAACTTCACACGTCCCTATAGAATGGTTAACATCTAAACTTTCTGATTCCTCTCCATCGATCACATATACTAACTTTCCCTTCTCCTTTTCCAAACATGCTCGCTGAAGCTATAACTCTTATGTTTCTTCAATCAGTTTGAAACACACCTCTAATCCTGGTTCACCTAATAATTTCATCAGCCTATCTTCCGGTCTAGCACTATCCCCAACGGTAAGGCACTTGATACCTCTGGAAGGCTTTATTAATCGATGGCTTGGTACTCCGATACTTAAATGTTTGAATAAGGTCAACCGCGATATCTCGCCAATTCCTTGCGGTGGCATGTCTCTCGAATGAATGCACAATGCGCGCGCACAACCCCGTAGTGTAGAATAAAACTTGTGCACTAAGAGGGATGGTGGAAAAGCTTCCACACCTTCTCTCCAGACTCCATTCACACTCTTCGATATGGAAAGAGGTAGGATCCTTCCCATGGTATTATTTGATGATGGTTCGTTCATTACTTCTAGAAAATCTGACAGAGAGAGTAATTCTTACCTCGTGCCACTCTAAAAGGCTCTATTGATGTGTGGTCCACCAACGAGTTGTTGTGCCAAGAAAGACATAACTTAACATCTCCCTTCATTCCTTCTCATTCTTCCACTGAGCTTCTACCTCCTGCAGAAAGATCTCAGGGAAGGATCCTCCTGAATACTTGGGTAGTTATTTTCCTCCAAGGAACCTAACAGTGTATGCCTATGTTACCTTTATTACAAACCCTCTCAACTACTATCCAATTAGTTCTTAAGTCCCATGCACCCAATTGTCACATGTCGGGCTTGTGATATCACTTATCGACCGAGTATCTATTGTAAATATCTCCCTTCGGGTAGATATAGACAAACAGAAGAATATATAAATCAAAGAAACTCAAACCCCTGACTTTTATTGTGTCGCCAACTGAAGGGCGCAGTAAAAGATGTTGACATGAAATGGATGCGCCCATGGCGTAGGTAAGAAGATGTCGACACGTAAAAATTCACACCCATGGCACAGGTAGAAGGCACGAGGTAGAAGGCGCATGTCAAAGAGTGTCGACATGAAAATGGATGTGCCCATGGCACGGGAAAAATATGTCGAAACGCAAAAAAAATTCATGCCCATGGCGTAGGTAAATAGATGTCGACATGCAAATGGATGCACCCATGGCACAGGTAAGAAGATGTCGACATGCAAAAAGTCATGCCCATCGTGTAGGTTAGAGGTGCAGGTAAGAAGGTGTCAACACGAAAATTTTTACGCCAAGGCGCAAGTCAAAGAGTGTCGAAGAGAACACGGATGCCCCTCTGCGCGCACTTAAGAAGATGTTGACACAAATATGGTTGCGCCCATGGCACAAGTAAGAAGATGTCGACATGCAAAAATTCACACCCATGGCCCATGTAAGAAGATGTTGACACACAAAATGTCATGCCCATGACATAGGTTAGAGGTGCGGGTAAGAAGGTGTCGACATGAAAAAGTTTGTGCTAAGGTGCAGTAGAAGGCGCAATTCAAAGAGTGTCGACATGAACATGGATGCACCTCTGGCGCATTTAAGAAGATGTCGACACAAATATGGATGTGCCTTTGGCACAGGTAAGAGAGTGTCGACATAAATATGGATGCACCTATGGCGCAGGTAAGAGAGTGATGACACGCAAATGGATGCTCCAAGGCGCACCTTCAGGAGGCGTAACATTTTGAGCGTTGACAGGAAGCAAACCCTAACCCAGATATTCAGATGGCCATAAATTTTCACAGGGAGCTCGGATTCATGCAAGGTTGGACTTTTCAGAAATCTTACGAGATCCTCTCTCCAACTACAAAATGCAAAATGCAAAATACGAGTTTACCAATTTTTGGGTTTGCTACGATTCTTACCTACCACCATTATGAGATGAATTAAGTACAATTTGGAGGTGATTGGGGTAGATTTAGAGTTCCTCTCTCTTCCCTCTCTCATTCTTCCTATAAATTGTAAGGAGGGACTTCTTTCTAAACAATGGAAATTCTTGTTTTTCCCCTCCCTTCTTTTCTTTGACAAGTGAATTTGTGGAGTTCAAACCTCCTATTTAAAATCTGTAATGTAACTTTGCCTCTTGGCATTTTGTAGTGTATTGTATCAATCTTTGGAGAAAATAATGCATGCATGTGGATGATTCTCAAATGGGATGTAGATCGAGAAAAAGGTAAGAGGAAAGACCTTCTAGGAAGGGGACTATCATCACCAATCCGGCACTATGATAATTCTTCACGAGGAACTCCTCGTGCTATGATTATTTACTAATGCATACCTTTAGTTTTGTGGATGTAATCTGAAACAAAAAAACAACCAAACACAAGAATACCATCGACTATGATACGACGGAATGATGAAAAATCTGAAATATCAAAGTAATTATAATATTAACATGAAATTGTTACAATCTCACCCATGAGGTACTTCAACAAGACTATGGGAGAAACTTTACAATTACACCTCTCGATGGCTTCTTCAACACACCTTTAACTGATGGCTTCCTTTGCACACTTCCTACAATATTTCTCACTACTTCTTTCTATGCTAAATGAGGAGGGTGGCCTCTCTATTTATAGAAATTCCAGGCTTATCCATCTTATCTCTAAGATAGGATAAGAAATCCACTCTGACGAATCATATTCCATACCTTAACTCTTATCTATACATGTAAGCTTATCTCTTAAGATAAGATAAACCTTATCATTTTACATGGGTTCCACATTTTTAGACTTTTTACAAATAAAATACACAAAATATTTATGACCTCACTCCTTGTCCTTATTACCAATATAATATTTCTAATTCCTAATCATGTAGACCCTACTTCTCTAATTACCCAAACTTTGACATTTTAACATTACATTGGACCACTTACGACAAATATTTACTTTTTACAACATTCCTATTGTACTTTGACTGTTACCGTACTCCACATTATTGGCGACACCGTACTGACGGCGCCGTTATCTTCTATCAGACGCTACTACTAATTATACTTAACAACATCCTATTCCTAATACATACATTAATGAAATAGAAATTATGGAGGAAAATTTTAGTGTCGACATCTTCCCCCTTCCTAGCTTCTACTCCGTCCTCGGAGTAGACTATTCTGGTGCTTGGAAAATCTTCAACTTGTCGTGGTTGACCCATTTTGTAATGGGAGTGCCATCCAATTCCTCCAGTCGGTACATACCATTTTCATGCACAAGCTGCTATTTTGTAGGGCCCCATCCATTTTGGAAGAAATTTTCTCTGTCTTCTTTTTTTTGTATACGGAATCATATACTAGGACCAAGTCATCATTCACATGAAACGGAGACCACCGGATCTCTTGATCAAAGTACTCCTTCTTCTTCATTTTCTTCTTATGGCTTGTATCCTTTGCTATTTCTCTCATTTCCTCTAGCAAATGAAGATGTACCAACCTTTCTTTTACTGAATCACTTTCATCCATCCTTTCATTTTTCATAACTCTCACAGTGGGAATATCAAACTCAATAGGAAGAACTGGATCAATGCCATAGGCCAACTGAAATGGGGAGTATCTTGTTGCTGAATTTGATGTTGCCCTATATGCCCACAATGCTGCATGAATCCTTTTATCCCATTTATGTACCTGCAAGGCTGCATCTTTTGCTAGAATTTGACACAAAGACAAAATTTGTTCGTTCCACCTGTCCATTTGTGCTTGGCTTGTATGTTGTTGCCTTCCTGTGCTTAATAGAAAACTTATTGACTAGGGCTTCTACCACCTCATTAATGAAGTGGCTTCCTTGATCTGTTACAATTTCTAATGGACAACCAAATCTGGTGACAATGCGTTCATATATGAACCTTGCCACTTCATCCATGGAAGCTATTTTCAATGGCCTAGCTTCAACCCACTTGGTTAAATAATCTGTGGCAACTACAATATACTTATTTTGACGTGATGTAGTTGGAAGTGGACCTACAATGTCTATTCCCCACTTTTCAAAGGGACCAAGTGGAAGAATAGGACATAATGGAGCTGATGAAGTCTTACGGTTACCATGTGTTTGACAAATATCACATGTATTACAATAATTATAACAATCTTTAAAAAGAGTGGGCCAGTGATAACTTGCATCCAAGATCCTTCTTGTTGTAAGTTGTCTAGAGAAGTTCCCTCCACATGTACCATTGTGGAATTCTTCTAGTAGCTCCTTTCTTTGATCACGTCCAACTGCCCTCTTGTCTTGTCCATCGTGTCCTATTCGAAATAATGCTCCATGCAGAATAGAATATGGACGATTGGCTTGAGTAATCTTTCTCTTAGTCTTTGCATTGCTTGGGCACCATCAGAAACTTGAATTCATTGAGATAATTCCAAATATCTATGTATTCACTAGGGATTGTGTCAAGGGATAACAATCTTTGCATCGGAAAATCATCATCATCACAAGATGATCCTAAACCATCATAGGCTCGAGAGAGTGCATCTACGCATTGACATGCTTCTTTCCTGGCCTATCTATAATATCAAATTCAAATTCTTGTAGCAAAATTATCCATCTTGCTATCCTCCCTGATGGGTTAGGCTTATTGACAATATATTTCAGAGCCCGATGATCCTGTTACAACTATAAATTTCTGCCCTAGCAAGTAATTTCTAAACTTCTTTACAGCAAAAATGATAGCCAGAGCCTCTTTTCCAGTTACAGTATAGTTTACCTCAGCACTGCTCATTTGTCTTCTCCCAAAGTAAATTGGATGTTCATTCCCATTTTCATCCTTTTGGCTCAAAGTACTACCTAATGCTGCATCTGAGGCATTAGTGTACACAATGAATGGCTTGCTCTAATTTGGATTCTTCAAAATAGGTGAAGACACGTGGCTTCCTTCAGTTGTCCAAAAGCTTCATGCGCCTTGTTTCTTGGTTCATAAGCAACATCCTTCTTCAAGAACTGGGTTAGTGGCTGTGCAATCTTTGAGAAATTCTTGATGAACCTTCTATAGTAACCCACATGGCCTAAAAATGATCTCAACTTACTTCTATTCATAGGAAATGGTAAATCTTTGATTTTTGAAACTTTATCAGGATCAGTACCAATACCATCTCTGGATACAACATGCCCTAACAAAACGCCTTTAGAACATCCAAAGACACACTTTGTAGGGTTTAGTGAGGCTTGTGCTTCATCTAACCTTTGAAATGTTGTCTCCATCTTGTGCAGGTGGTCCAACTTGCTCCCATAGATGCAAAAATCATCCAGAAATACTCTGATGAAGGTCCCAATGTAGGGTTCGAACACCCTATTCATCAAATGCTGGAATGTTGCTGGAGCATTACACAACCCAAAAGGCATAACTCTATAAGCAAACGTTCCCCAAGGAGTGGTGAACGTGGTCTTCAGCTGATCTTTCTCTGCTATAAGAACTTGGTCAGCCAGCCGCTATATCCATCAAAGAAACTATAACACTCTGGCTACTTCGCCCAAGATCTGATCTCAAAATGGAAGAGGGTAATGATCCTTCTTTGTTGCCTTATTGAGCTTCTCTGTAATCAACAAAATGCATAGCTTCCCATTCTTTTTTATTGAGAGCACAATGGGAGAAACCCATTCTCGAATTCTCCACAAAGAAATATGAATCCTGCATCAAGCAACTTATCTATTTCTTCTTTTACGTCTTGGAAAAATTAGGATTCATTCTATATGGCATTTGCTTTATGGGCTTAAGCACCATCTACTAGCTCAATACAATGTTCTACCCAACTTACTTGACGGAGTTCCTTGTAATCAAAAGTGAATAGGTGTATGTACCTTGAAAAGAGTGGAGGTAGGTTTCCTTCACACTCATCACAAAGATCACCAATCTTTATTTGTTGGAGACGATCATCAACTTCTTCTTGAGATAATTTTATGGGGTCTGGGTTGGTGTGAGTGGAAGAATATCCATGACTGAAACATCAACCTCACTTTCTTCATCTTCAGTGTCCACTTCACTGGTACTAGAGTAATCAGAGGATGTCCAATCATCAGTTTCATCACTTGAATCCATAGGTTCTACTTTATGATGTCGAGGGATCACGTTTATCTTCACCCTCTCTCTACCACGTCCAAGTGTCATGAAACCTTCATTCTAGTAGTTTCTTGCATGAACTCTCCTTAGCCATGGTCTTCCCGTGTAGTAATGGGTACATGCGGTACCATTTTTCATCACCTGAAAGTCTACCACACATACAACACCCATAATAGATATTGCCACATTTGAAACTACACCTTCTGGTTTAGTTTTTCCCTTATTTAATGACCTTAACATAAGTGTTGAAGGGCGATCAATTTTTAAACCCAACATATTCATTACAGACTCGGTCATTACATTAACTGCAGCACCTCCATCAACTAAGACATCATGAATTGAAATACCATTACATAATACCTCAGCTTGTGGAGCATAGGGATCCGCCCTCGCCTCCAAAAAATAGGGACCTCAACCTCCTTCCTTCTTCGAGCATTGAGTCCACCTCGCAACTCCCGCCTCTTCTCAGAAGACATAGCCAAGAGTTGACCATATGTAATATTTGCAAGCCTTTTGGACAGATCTTCCAAGATGGAGTATGGTCCTTGCCCCTGTGAAATCAGAAAATCCTACACACCCAACTTTCTTCTCCTATGTTTCTTACTAGTTTCTCCTTTCATCTTCTTAGGACCAGTTCCATCTTGATTATATTTTTCTTTCTTTCTTTTTGTTACAAACACATCTATTTCATTATTTTTGCTCTTATCTACTACATCAAGAGAATTCATAGGTGCTTTTCCTTTATCATTATCTCTTGTACCAGATGTGAAGCTCTATCTCGGACAATTATACTTATAATGACCCTTTTATAACCACCATAACAAACAACTTCAGAAATATTTATTTTGGACCTCTATCTCCTCCCTGAGAACTAAATTCCTTTCCTTGAAGAAGATTAATAGTTAACTGACCCATCTTTTTGAGCAGATCTTCATACTCAGTAGATGTACTAGGAGAAATATTTGTGCTCATCGGGAGTGGTTGTGGATTCTGGACCAAAGGTGCTGGTGTAGGCTCTACTTTAGCAACAATTTCTTTGGGCTCCTCTTCCATGCTTTCTTCTTGCCTTCTTACAATCTCCTTTGCTTGTTCAATGGTAGCTGGGCGGTCATACTTCACTCGTTATCTGATCTCTGGCTTCATCCCAAGAATGAAGTGCTTACATAAGATATTATCCATGCCATTCATCAACCCATCCGCTAGTCCTTCCTTCCGGATCTGGGCATCGAGCTTCCTCCTTAGCTCTAGAACACGAGCATGATAATCCCTTATCTTCTCCTTCTCTCCTTGGGATAGCTTTGTGATCTCGATCATGAGATCTGCATATTTTTGTTGTTCACCAAATTCTTCAAGAAAACTTTCAGTTAATAAATCCCATGAATTTTTCACATTATCACCTAGTGTTTCAAACCACCTAAGTGTTGAACCATCCAAAAAGGTAGGAAAAAATTCAGTCCATTGTTCCCTTCTTATAAGGCCATTACAAATACAAGATTGCTTAAACTCTTGAATGAAAGAAGAAGCATCTTCATTAGATTGAGCTGAAAAAACAAGAATCTTTCCCATTTTCAAAAGTAACCACCGTGAAATACCAACCCACAAGTACAATCAACAAGACTTATGTGCACAAATAATTGGAATTACTATAGAAATGACCACGGTAAACTATGGTAAAACTTGACTTACTGCGGTAAAAACTGATTTTACTGTGGTAAACACTATTCACGGTAAAAAGTGAAGTTACTGCGGTAAATACTATTCACGGTAAAAAGTGACTTTACTGTGATAAATACTATTCACAGCAAAAATGACTTTATCATGGTAACTACTATTCATGGTAAAAATGACTTTACCACGGTAACTACTATGCACAGTAAAAACAAGGTTACCCTCCAATTGATTTTTGACTTAGTGGGAATATCTCTCCAGAAAATCCACCAACGAGGAATGGTCCCAATGAATGAACCAAAATGTCATCACCAATCCGGCACTATGATAATTCTTCACCGGGAACTCCTCATGCTATGATTATTTACTAATGCACAACCTTTAGTTTGGGGGATGTAATCTGGAAACAAAACAACAACTGAACACAAGAATACCATCGACTATGATAAGACAGGAATGATGACAAATCTGAAATATCAAAGTAAATTATAATATTACCATGAAATTGTTACAATCTCACCCATGAGGTACTTCAACAAGACTATGGGAGAAACTTTATAATTACACCTCTCGATGGCTTCTTCAACACACCTTTAACTGATGGCTTCCTTTGCACACTTCCTACAATATTTCTCACTACTTCTTTCTATGCTAAATGAGGAGGGTGGCCTCTCTATTTATAGAACTTCCAGGCTTATCCATCTTATCTCTAAGATAGGATAAGAAATCCACTCTGACGAATCATATTCCATACCTTAACTCTTATCTCGCATACATGTAAGCTTATCTCTTAAGATAAGATAAACCTTATCATTTTACATGGGTTCCACATTTTTAGAATTTTTACAAATAAAATACACAAAATATTTATGACCTCACTCCTTGTCCTTATTACAAATATAATATTTCTAATTCCTAATCATGTAGACCCTACTTCTCTAATTACCCAAACTTTGACATTTTAACATTACCGGACCACTTACGACAAATATTTACTTTTAACAACATTCCTATTGTACTTTGACTGTGACCGTACTCCACATTATTGGTGACACCGTACTAACAAAGGTGCCGTTATCTTCTATCAGATGCTACTACTAATTATACTTAACAACATCCTATTCCTAATACATACATTAATGAAATAGAAATTATGGAGGAAAATTTTAGTGTCGACAGGACCTAGTTCTAAAATGGGATGCGAGATCGGAAAAAACCAAGAAAACATTCCAAGTTTGACGCCATTTGGAGTGGCCCCTACATGGTCACACGATGTAAAAGTAGTAATGCATTCCAATTTTCTACATTGGATGGAGAAGAAATCTCGATTCAAGTTAACGAAATCTACCTTAAACATTACTACTAAAAGGGAAAGGGTTTACCCTTGTAAATATTAGCCTAGGTTTCAATTCCTCTAAGTGTGTATTCACATTGTCTTGTTGTAGTTAGGTTTCAATTTCCCTAAGTGCTCTAGCATAGGTTGTGTTACTCTCGGGTTTAATTTCTAGGATTCAAAGCATGCTCACGAAGAAGGAGTTGTGGTATCGGGCTCAAGATCGGAGATCAAGTTGGTTTGTGTCATTACTTATGACTCCATGCCCAACGGATTGCTAAAAGGCCACTGATCTTCTACCTAGCAAGCAGGTGATCCCATTGAGTCACCAAATTGTTGTAAATATCTCCCCGGGTAGATATAGACAAGTAGAAGAATATGGAAATCAAGGGAACTCAAACCCCGACTTTTATTACATTGCCAATTTGGAAGGGCATGGGTAAAAGGATGTCGACATGAAAATGGATGCACCCATGGTGCAAGTAAGAATATGTTGACACGCAAAAAGTAACACCCATCGCACGGGTAGAAGGCACAAGTAGAAGGCGCACAACAAAGAGTGTTGACATGAAAATGGATGCACCCTTGGCGCAGTAAAAATATGTTGACACGTAAAAAAGTTGCGCCCATTGCGCATGTAAAAAGATGTCGACATGAAAATGGATGTGCCCATGGTGTAGGTAAGAAGATGTCGACATAAAAATTCGTCGTGCCCATGGCACAAAGTTAGAGGTGCAAGTAAGAAGGTGTCGACACGAAAAAGTTCACTCTAAGGCGCGCAGGTAGAAGCGCAAGTCAAAGAGTGTTGACATGAATACGGATGCGCCTCACAAGCACTTAAAAATATGTCGACACAAATATGAATGCGCCCATGGCACACATAAGAAGATGTCGACATGTAAAAAGTCACGCCCATGGTGCAGGTAAGAAGATGTTGACACGTAAAAATTTGCACCCATGGCGCAAGTTAGAGGTGCAGGTAAGAAGGTCTCAACACGAAAAAGTTTGCGCCAAGGCACATGTAGAAGGCGCAAGTCAAAGAGTGTCGACATAAACATGGATGCACCTCTAGTGCACTTAAGAAGATGTTGATACGAGATATGGATGCGCCTTTGGTGTAGGTAAGAGAGTGTCGACATAAATATGGATGCGCGTATGGGCATAGGTAAGAGAGTGATGACGCGCAAAATGGATGTGCCAAGGCACACCTTCAGGAGGTGTAACATTTTGAGCGCTGACAGGAAGAAAACCCTGACCTAGATATTCAGATGGCCATAACTTTTCATAGGGAGCTCGGATTCATGCAAGGTTGGACTTTTTGAAAGCTTTCAAGTTCTTAAAAATGCAAAATAAATTTTTCCACTTTTTGGGTTTGCTAGGGTTCTTACCTACCACCATTATGAGATGAATTAAGTACAATTTGGAGGTGGTTGGGGTAGATTTAGAGTTCCTCTCTCTTCCCTCTCTCATTCTTCCTATAAATTGTAAGGAGGGGCTTCTTTCTAAAGGATGGACATTCTTGTTTTGCCCTCCATTCTTCTCTTTACAAGTGAGTTTGTGGAGTTGAAACCTCCCATTTAAAACTATAATGCAACTTTGCCTCTTGGCATTTTGTAGTGTATTGTATCAATATTTGGAGCAAATAATGCATGCTTGTGGATGATTGTTAACCCTCTCTATATTCATTTGAATCCTCCCGATCTTTGAATACAATTTGGTTATCTCGTACATGATCTTGCATTACATTTTAATGGTTGTGTTTTATCGGCAAGACATATGTTCTTCATTCCTTGGTGCATCACCTTAGTTAGTTTAGGTTTAATTTTATGCATCTTCTCACCCTGTCTCCTTAGCAAGTTAGATTAGGTTTTGAGTAAACCCTCGCATTTTTATGTGTGCATCTCGAACAGAGGAATAGGAACCGGCCTTCATCCAGGAGAGATTTTCCGATTTCGCAAGGTCTCACACTTAGTAAAATCTCCATGTTACGCAATCACACCGAGAGTCTCAACCCATCGAGTTTCAGACATTCAGGGGTGATGTGATTCACCATCAACAATTTTGGCATGCCCAGTGGGACAAGAGGTCCTTCCACAAGATTTGAATGAATTTTCAAGAAATTTGGACAAAAATTCCTGTTTTTACAATTTCAGATTTTTCACCTTCCAGGCTGAACTTTGAAATCGATTTTCAAGGGCCTAACTTGCTCAAAACAAGTAAAAATTTCACCAGTTGATAGATCAGGGGATAATCTTCAAAAGGGTATTATTAGATTTTGAGATTTTGAGTTTCAAAATGTCATTTTTTAGTATTTCAGGTTTTCCCGTGTGTTGACCATGTCCCAAGTTCCAACACAGTGTATTTCAGCTTTGTAAAATGCCTTACATGACCTAAGTTTTTCCGTACCTTTTGGGATTAGTAGCTGCACAAAAAAACCCGATAACTGAATTGAAGAACTATATCTTCTAGGTCCTTTAAGCTTTTAAATTCTATTTTTTAATATTGTCAGGTTTGGTGTGTAACTTGGTAGAATCTAGCCTTTTGAGGCTCATTATCTAACACATCTGGCGACTCCGAAGGGGATAGAATTCAGTGGTTTAGCAGCAATAGTTTCCCAGGTGCATGAGAAGAATTCAAACCAGGTCTGATACTCGAGAAGAGGGGTTATTTGTCCACTTACAGCTATCACCAGGCAGAGGAAGGAGAGGAAGAGGACCACGAAGATCACCATCTCCACCTAACCGGACTTTGTCTACACCTCCACCTGGTAGAAATTTTCTTGCATCAACCAAATTTCTTAGGCCAATCATAATAGTACATCTACCACCGAACCCCTTTGTCAATTTCATGGCGGCTATAAAGAGCCCACTTGCCCTCAATGCACGAGTAATCCAGCTCCAATTGCAGCATTGAAGAACATTCCATTATTTTTTGGAGAAAATCATACCACTCTTGGTGATCATGTCAAAGACATTGCCAATGTTTGTGTAATCCATGAGATAAATGAAAAGGAAGTTGTTGTCAAATTGCTTTGACATCTCCATTCAAAGGGAAGGCATTGCAATGGTTTAGGAGCCTTGGAGCTGGTTCTATCCAAAATTGGAATCAGTTATGCATAGTTCTCCATGAGCAGTTTGGAGAAAAGGGAGATAATTTGTCTCTACTGGAACAATTGACAACTATCAAGAGAGCTCCCAATGAGTAGCTGACTGACTTCAACTTCAGATTTCAAAGGTCTTGGGATAGAATTCTAGTGGCCATTAGGCCAACAGCTAAAGGTTCTTTTCTATATTATCTTAAAGCTTTGAATTCTGATATTTCTATGTTAATTCAATCTATGGGAGGCACAACCTTACCTGCTACTTATAGCATTGCCATTAGGGCTGAAAATTGTCTTATTCAAGCTGGTAAGCTGGCTCCTAGGCCTCCCATGCCCTTATATCCAAACTTATAAAATCCAAGCACTAGTCAAACACCTACTTTGGCTCCTTTACCCACTCCTAGAAATCAAAGTTCAAATGAAACTTCTACTTCATCCTCTAGTGCTATAAATGACCTCCAAGAGGTTATTAAACAATTCTGAGAACCTGGAAATGAGATGGTGACTATCAAAAGACAGAAAGCTCAAAGTGCTAGATTGTATCAACCTTAAGTGCGAAGACTAGGCTAGGCCACCATACCAGCCCAATAGGCCACCCAATCTAGCTGCAAATCAAATCCAAGTAAGGCCTCCCACTAATAGATGATTTCAGCCCTATAACCCCAATGTTGCATCTACTTCTAAAGCCTTAGTGCCAAATTGCAAAACAACATAGCTCAAGAGTATGATTGGTGTTTCCCATGTAAATAACCTCACAACCAATCTATGTGCTTCAATGGTGCTCGAACCAAGCCTTGATGGTGACAACTCTTGGCGTAGAGGGTGAAGTGAGTCAAGAAACAAATCAGCAACAAGGGACATCTCAAAGCAAAACACACTGACTTCAAATGATACCGCGCTTGACCGTGGCAAGCCGAGGATTTTTGTGGCATGAATCAAAAAATTTCTCAGAGTGTAGAACTAACACAAGATCAAAGAAGAGGAATATTGGTGAAGGGAATTCATTGGCTCCAAGTGATCTATAACCTTCCATCACTACACAACGTGTCGGTAAGCAAAATACAGATCCAAACATGTAAGGATAGCCCAAACGACCTTCTAAACCAACTCAAATGCCAATCTGTTGCTGCCCATGCACAAGAAATGAATGCATGGAATAAAGGATAGAAAAGAGATGTTTCATCCCCATTTAGCATTATTGATCAAATGAAGAAGACAAATGTGAATATATCAATGTGGGAATATTTATCCATCCCAGGCCAAAGAGATCTTCTACAAGCTGCCATGAAGAATTGGTCAACTTCAAACCAGCATGTCCATATGCAAGAGAAGGTCCTCACAAATGTTGCTCAGCCTGAAGGGAATCATGGAGGACAATAAGGTAGAGTTTTAAGCCCCTCCACTCTATGTTTCATTAATTATTGGGTATAAAATAGTACACAATTGCATGATTGATTCTCGGGGCAAGTAGTTTTGTCATGCCCAATCAAATAGTTGATCATTTGGGTCTCCAATATGAAGTCATATCAAAGGAAGAAGTGCGGTTTGATGGGACAGCAGAGCAATAGCGGGAGTGATTAAAGGTTTGAATCTTATCTTGCATGTATGCCCCAACGTTACCGTTTTGCAAGATGTGTTAATGATAGATTTTCCACCACTCTTTGCCCTATGCTTATCAATTGATTTCATAGCTAGAATTGGAGGCTACTTATCTCATTGACTGGTCACACATGTTGTTCGGAACAAGATATGGTACTAAGGTCACAATCAAATCTGAACCAATTGCAAACTTTCATATTGAGCCTCATACACCAAGCCAAATCAATGCCAACTATTTAGCATTTGATCAAGAAGATTATCCAAGCACAGATGAAGCTGACACCAAAGTTGGAAGCATCCCATATTTGACTCTTGATGAATGGGCAAGCAAGGTACATACTTTTGATCCCTACCAAGAAATAGAACAATCTGAGCTAGGATTCTATTGCATACATGAAGAAAACAAGCCTATTCCTAGCATCACCCAACAAGACCATAAGGATGACAACGAGGTATGGCAATTATTTTTCAGAGGATCAAGGAGTAGGCAAGGCGCAGGAGGTGGAGCTATGCTTGTTTCACCTCAAGGCATCAAATATTATTCAGCTTTTTGTTTCCAATTTTCCTGTTCAAACAACACAGCTGAATATGAGGCCTTGATTCATGGACTTTATTAGGCCAGGGAAAAGGGCATGAAGAACTTGCAGGTGTTCGGGGATAGCGAGCTGATCATCAATCAAGTCGGGGACAACATGCTACAAAGAATGAAGCTGCTGAAGAACTACAAGAAAAGGGTGGGACCTCATTGAGTATTTGAATCTTTTAACATCGCGTCCATATCCGGGAAGAAAAATGAAAGCTGCAGATTAGGCTTGCAGAAGTTGGAGCAACGTTTGATGTTGTTGATAACATTAGAAGGAAAAAAACACAGCCACATATCCATGTGATTGTGAGGCCGGTAGTGCCGAGATAATAATACAAGCGACAGTGTTTGAGAATGATCAACTGATCTCAATTTCTTACAAGAAGAGGTTGAATTCTCGGCTAGGAATCAAGCAGATTAGAGCAGCGGTATGGGGATCAAGTAGTGCAGCTACTGAGACAAACAAGCTTGCCAAGGGTTTAGTAACATTGGAGTCTATCTTCAACCCTAACGACCGATTTCATAAGGAAAAGGCTAACATGCAGGTCAAGAGAGAAGATTCAGAGCCAATTCCGGTTGGAGAAGGAAAACACTTCAAATTGGTAAAGTGGCCATTGAAAGCGGAGAAATCAGATTTCATACAGACTTTGCTAAGAATTCCCATATGTCTTTGCTTGGAGCTATGAAGACTTGAGAGGATTCAATCTAAAGTTGGCACAACATACCATAGAATTGGATCCAGATGATAATCCCATCGGGAAGAAGCGAGAGACCAGTCGGCCCCACATTGAGCCTCTAATGAAGAAATAGTTAAACAAGCTAATAGAGGTAAGCATTATATTCCCGATCAAGAACTTAAGATGGGTTGCAAACTTCGTTCAGTCGGGAAGAAGAGTGGAGAAATCAGGTTGTGTGTAGACTTCCGAGACCTCAACAGGGCATCTCTTAAAGACCATTACCCACTTCCTTTAATGGAACAAGTATTGCAAGTGGTATCTAGTTTGGTGAGATTATCTCTCCTAGATGGCTACTTAGGGTATAACCGGGTAATGGTGAAAGAAGATGACCGATTCAAGATGGCTTTCACCACAGAATGGGGCACCTATACCTATAAGAAGATGCCATTTTGGCTATCAAATGTTGGAGCCACTTTTCAAAGGGCAATGATATGGAATTCAAGGGGTTGATCAATAAAATAGTTTTGATATATCTTCACGACATCACTGTATTCTCAAAAAATGTAGTGGATCACCTCTTTCATTTGAGGCAAGTATTTCAGAGGTGTAGAGGATTTGGGGTATCATTAAATCCCCAAAAATGCATATTCTTGGATCACGAAGGAAAACTTCTAGGCCATATTGTTTCAAATGAGGGGTCGACAATTGACCCGAAAGAGTTGAAGCAATTCGGCGTTGCCATTGCCAACTCACAAGAAGGCTCTTCAAAGCTTCATGGGAAGGATCAATTTTGTCCGCAGGTTTGTTCCAAACTTTGAAGCTCTCGTAAAGCCAATAACATTGATGTTGAAGAAGAGCATGACATTTAAGTGGACATCTGAAGGCAAGGAAAGTTTTGATGCAATAAAAGAGGCTATATCTCAAGCTCGACTCTCATCAATCCAGACTTCTCCAAGAACTTCATGCTATATGCCTTCGGTGGCGGAGACGCAATTTCTGCAATCTTGGTACAAGCAAAACAAAGAGGGATTAGAACAACCAATTAATTTCTTGATCAAGGGTTGGAGGAATATGAAAATAGGTACTCTTTCATTGAAAAGTGTGTCCTTGCGGTGATCGGGAGCTTAAATAAATTCAAGCACCTCGTCTTAAAAACAAGATCCAATTGTTGGTCTCTCATGTGGGAGTCAAGGACTTCCTTGAAACAAGGATTTGAATGAGAAACATGCGGGATGGATAACCCATGTCATGGAATATGACATCGAGATCAAGGTCACAAAACTAGTACGTGGAAAAGGACTGTGTGAATAGCTAGCTTTGAGTCGGCAAGTTGAAGGCGGGTGATGAAAAAGGGACTATCTTGGTACTACAGAGATGGTCGAGAACATGAAGATGATGAAGTGCCCGCTCCTGTTGGACTCGAGAATATGATACATTTCCTACTGAGGATGGGTGTGCCCTCTAGAAATGAGCAAAGCAAAGAGGAGATACTTTAGATTACAAGCCATTCCATATATGATTGTTGATGGTGTTTTGTTTAAAAAGACATCAATGGAGTTCTATTGAGGTGCATTGGAACAGTCAAATTAAGAACGTGTTGCAAGATTTTTATGATGGATATTCGGAGGACATTTCGTCCCATGAGTAATAGCTCTCAAGATAATGAAGGAAGGGTATTATTGGTCGACAATGTTAAATGACTGTTATACATGGATAAGAAAGTGTAAGAAATGTGCACTCTTCATAGGCAAAGAAAGACTAAGCGGTGCTTGCATTGCACTCGATTTTGTTCGACCAACCATTTATGCAATGGGGATTGGAATTCATCGAGGTCATCAATCCAAACTCAATCCAAGGCCACAAGTGGATTCTCATGGCAACGGACTATTTCACCAAGTGGACCGAAGCTAGTAGCGCTCAAAGAGGCAAATGAGTCTAACATACTAGACTTTTATGAAGGAATAGTGACCAGGTTTGGTGTGCTGACCACTATCATATTAGAAAATGCATTGGCATTCATAGGTTCTAATATTACAGAATGGGCTGTCAAGAATGGAATCTATTTGAGCACCTCTTCAAACTATTACCCGTAGGGTAATGGACAGGTAGAGTCCACAAACAAGAATTTGCTAAGAATCATCAAAAGAACACTAGATGAAAACCAAAGACATGGCATACCAAGCTAAAATCAGCATTATGGGCTAACAGGATAACACCAAAGAGATCTACAAGTAATTCTCCATACAAGTTTGTCTATGGGAAAGGGGCGATGTGCCTATATCATTAGAATTGCCAAAGCATTAGAGCTCATGAAGTAGTTGGAGTTGTCTGAGTTTGAACCAATGGAGGCCAGGTATGCAGAGTTGATGGAATTAGAAGAAATTAGAGAATATGCAGTTCGAGACAATTGAGAAGTATCGAGGCCTTAGTAAAAGAAGTTTTGATAAGAAGGTAAGAGCAAAGACCTTCCGGGAAGGGGATCTAGTTCTAAAATGGGATGCATATTGGGCAAAACCGGAAAACGTTCCAAGTTTGAAGCCATTTGGAGTGGCCCCTACATGGTCATGGAATGTAAAAGTAGTAATGCCTTCCAATTGTCTACATTGGATGGAGAAGAACTCCCAATTCCGGTTAACGGAATCTACCTTAAACATTGCTACTAAAAGGGAAAGGGTTTACCCTTGTAAATATTAGCCTAGATTTCAATTCCTCTAAGTGCGTATGCACATTGTCTTGTTGTAGTTAGGTTTCAATTTCCCTAAGTGCTCTGGCATAGGTTTTGTTACTCTCAGGTTGAATTTCTATAGTTCAGCATGCTCTCGAAGAAGGAGTTACGGTATCAGGCTTGGGATCAAAGATCAAGTTGGTTTCAGGTTATTACTTATGACTCCATGCCCAATGGATTGCTAAAAGGCCACTGATCTTCTACCTAGTAGGCAGGTGATCCCGTTGAGTCACCAAATTGTTGTAAATATCTCCCCCTAGGTAGATATAGACAAGTAGAAGAATATGGAAATCAAAGAAACTCAAACCCCGACTTTTATTGCGTCACCAAGCGGAAGGCTGCAGTAAAAAGATGTCGACACTTAAAAAGTCACGCCGATGGCGCGGGTAAGGGGTGCGGGTAAAAAGATGTCGACATGAAAATGGATGTGCCCATGGCGTAGGTAAGAAGATGTCTACACGCAAAAGTAGCACCCATGGCACAGGTTAGAGGCGCAAGTAAGAAGGTGTCAACATGAAAAAGTTTGCGCCAAGGCATAGGTAGAAGGTGCAATTCAAAGAGTGTTGACATGAACACGAATGCACCTCTGGTGCACTTAAGAAGATGTTGACACAAATATGGATGCGCCCATGGCGCAGGTAAGAAGATGTCGACACGCAAAAATTCACACCCATGGTGTAGGTAAGAATATATCGACATGCAAAAAGTCATGCCCATGGCATAGGTTAGAGGCACGAGGTAAGAAGGTGTCGACACGAAAAGTATGCGCGCAAGGTGCGGGTAGAAGGTGCAAGTCAAAGAGTGTCGACATGAACATGGATGCACCTCTGGCGTACTTAAGAATATGTCGACATAGATAATGATGTGCCTTTGGCGTAGGTAAGAGAGTGTCGACATAAATATGGATGTGCCTATGGCATAGGTAAGCAGTTGATGACACGCAAATGGATGCGCCAAGGTTCACCTTCAGGAGGCACAACATTTTGAGCGTTGATAGGAAGCAAACCCTGACCTAGATATTTAGATGGCCATGAATTTTCACAGGGAGCTCGGATTCACGCAAGGTTGGAATTTTCTGATTTCACAAGGTCCAACACTTAGGAAAAGCTCCATGTTATGCAATCGTACTGAGAGTCTCAACCCATTGAGTTGCAAACATTTATGGGTGTTGTGATTTGCCATCAATAGTTTTGGCATGCCCGGTGGGACAAGAGGTCATTCCACAAGATTTGAAGGAATTTTAAAGAAATTTGGACTAAAAAATTGCAGGTTTTACAATTTCAGATTTTTCACCTTCCAGGCTAAACTTTGAAATTGAATTTCAAGGGCTTAACTTGCTCAAAACAAGTCAAAATTTCACCAGTTGATAGATCAGGGGATAATCTTCAAAATGGTATTCGTAGATTTTTGAGATTTTGAATTTCAAAATTTCATTTTTTTAGTATTTCAGTTTTCCAGTGTGTTGAGCATGTCCCAAGTTCCGACACGGTATATTTTGAGCTTTGTAAGTTGCCTTACATGACCTAAGTTTTACCTCTACCTTTTAGGGATTAGTAGCTGCACGACAAAACCCAATAACCGAATTGAAGAACTATATCTTCTAGGTGCTTCAAGCTTTTAAATTCTATTTTTTAATATTGTCAGGTTTGGTGTGTAACATGGTAGAATCTAGCCTTTTGAGGCTCATTATCTAACACATCTGGTGACTCCAAAGGGATAGAATTCAATGGTTTAGCAGCAATAGTTTCCCAGGCACATGAGAAGAATTCGAACCAGGTCTGATACTTGAGAAAACGGGTTATTTGTCCACTTACAGCTATCACTAGGCAGAGGAAGGAGAGAAAGAGGACCATGAAGATCACCATCTCCACCTAAGCAAAGCTTTGTCTACACCTCCACCTGGTAGATCTTTTCTCGCATCAACCGAGTTCTTAGGCCAATCATAATAGCACATCTACCACCGAACCCCTTTGTCAATTTCACTTTGGCAATAGCCCACTTGCCCTCAATGAAGCACGAATCCAGTTCAATTGCAGCATTGAAAAACATTCCATTTTTCACCGGAGAAAATCATGCCACTCTTCGTGATCATGTCAAAGACATTGCTAACGTTTGTGCAATCCATGAGATAAATGAAATGGATGTTGTTGTCAAATTGCTGACATCTTCGTTCAAAGGGAAGGCATTGCAATGGTTTAGGAGCCTTGGAGCTGGTTCTATCCAAAATTGGAATCAATTATGCATAGTTCTCCATGAGCAATTTGGAGAAAAGAGAGATAATTTGTCTCTACTGGAACAATTGACAACTATCAAGAGAGCTCCCAATGAGCAGCTGACTTACTTCAACTTTAGATTTCAAAGGTCTTTGGATAGAATTCCAGTGGCCATTAGGCTAACAGTTGAAGGTGCTTTTCTATATTATCTTAAAGCTTTGAATTCTGATATTTCTATGTTAATTCAATATATGGGAGGCACAACCTTACCTACTGCCTATAGCATTTCCATTAGGGCTGAAAACTATCTTATTCAACTTGGTAAAGTGGCTCCTAGGCCTCCCATGCCCTTATAACCAAACTTAGAAAATCCAAGCACTAGTCAAACACCTACTTTGGCTCCTTTTCCCACTCCTAGAAATCAAAGTTCAAATGAAACTTCTACTTCATCCTCTAGTGCTTCAAATGAACTCCAAGAGGTTATGAAACAATTGCAGAACCTTGGAAATGAGCTGGTGACTATCAAAAGACAACAAGCTCAAAGTGCTAGACCATATCAGCCTCAAGCACAGTACCAGGCTAGGCCACCATACTAGCCCAATAGGCCACCCAATCCAGCTGCAAATCAAAGCCAAGTAAGGCCTCCCACCAATAGACCATTTCAGCCCTATAACCCCAATGTTGCATCTACTTCTAAAGCCTTAGTGCCAGTGCAAAACAACATAGCTCAAGAGTATGATTGGTGTTTCCCATGCAATGAACCTCACAACCAATCTATGTGCTTCAATGGTGCTTTGAACCAAGCCTTGATGGTGACAACTACTGGCATAGAGGGTGAAGTGAGTTAAGAAACAAATCAGCACCAAGGGAAATCTCAGCAAAACACAGCTCCAAATGATACCACACTTGTGAATTGCAAGCCGAGGATTTTGTGGCATGAATCAAACAATTTCTCGAGTGTTGTAGCTAACACAAGATCAAAGAAGAGGAATATTGGTGAAGGGAAGTCATTGGCTCCAAGTGATCTACAACCTTCCATCACTCCACAAGGTGTCGGTAAGCAAAATACAGCTCCAATCATGCAAGGACAACCCAAACCACCTTCTAAACAAACTCAAATGCCAGCTGTTGCTGCCCATGCACAAGAAACGAATGCATAGAATAAAGGACAACAAAGAGATGTTTCATCCCCATTTAGCATCTTTGATCAAATGAAGAAGCCAAAGGTGAATATATCAATGTGGGAATCTTTATCCATCCCAGGCCAAAGAGATCTTCTACAAGCTGCCATGAAGAATTGGTCAACTTCAAACCAGCATGTCCATATGCAAGAGAAGGTACTCACAAATGCTACTCAGCCTGAAGGGAATCATGGAGGACAACAAGGTAAAGTTTTTAAAGCCCCCTCCATTCTATGTTTCATTAATTATTGGGGATAAACTAGTACACAATTACATGATTGATTCTGAGGCAAGTAGTTCTGTCATGCCCAAGAAAATAGCTGATCAGCTGGTCTCCAATATGAATTCATATAAAAGGAAGTAGTGTAGTTGGATGGGACAAAAGTGTAACAGCGGTAGTGATTAAAGGTTTGAATCTTATCTTACATGCATGCCCCAACATTACCGTTTTGCAAGATGTGTCGGTGATAGATTTGCCACCACTCTTTGCCCTATGCCTATCAAGGGATTTCACAAACTAGAATTGGAGGCTACTTATCCTGTTGACTAGTCACACAAGTTGTTCAGAACAAGATATAGTACTAAGGTCACAATCAGATCCGAACCAATTGAAAAATTTCATATTGAGCCTCATACTCTAAGCCAAATCAATGCCAACTATTCAGCATTTGATCAAGAAGATTATCCAAGCACAGATGAAGCTGACACCAAAGTTGGAAGCATCCCATATTTGACTCTTGATGAATGGGAAAGAAAGGTACATGATTTTGATCCCTGCCAAGAAATAGAAGAATCGAGTTAGGAGTCTATTGCATACATGAAGAAAACCAGCCTATTCCTAGCATCACCAAACCAGACCATAAGGATGACAATGAGGTATGGAAATTATTTTTTGATGTATCAAGGAGTAGGTAAGGTGCAGGAGGAGGAGCTATGCTTGTTTCACCTCAAGGCATCAAATATTATTTAGCTTTCCATTTCCATTTTTCCTGTTCAAATAACACAGCTGAATATGAGGCCTTGATTCATGGACTTCATTGGGCCAGGAAAATGGGCATGAAGAACTTGCAGGTATTCCGGGATAGCGAGCTGATCATCAATCAAGTCAGGGGACAACATGCTACAAAGAATGACCTGCTGAAGAACTACAAGAACAGGGTGTGGGACCTCGTTGAGGATTTCGAAGCTTTCAACATCGCATCCATATCCAGGAAGAAAAATGAAGCCATAGTTAGGCTCGCAACGGTTGGAGAAATGTTTGATGTGGTTGACAACATTAGAAGGAAAAACACAACCACATATCCATGTGATTGTGAGGCCAAAAGTGCCGAGATAATAATATAAGTAAGGCAGCAGGTGTTTGAGAATGATCAACGGATCGTCAATTTCTTATAAAAGAGGTTGAATTCTTAGATAAGAATCAAGATAGATTAGAGCAGCAAGTATGGGGATCAAGTAGTGCACAATTGCGGATGAACAAACTTCCCAAGGGTTTAGTAACATTGAGTCTATCTTTAACCCTAATGACTAGTTTCGTAATGAAAAGGCTAACATGCGAGTCAAGAGAGAAGATTTAGAGCCAATTTCAGTTGGGGAAGGTAGAACAATTCAAATTGGTAAAGTCGCCACTTTGAGAAGGAGAAATCAGATTTCATAGAGCTTTGCCAAGAATTACCATATGTCTTCGCTTGGAGCTATGAAGCCTTGAGAGGATTCATTCCGAAGTTAGCACAACATACCATACTATTGGATCCAGATACTAAGCCCATAAGGAAAAAGTAAATACCAGTCAGCCCCCACATTGAGCCTCTAATGAAGAAAGAGTTACACAAGCTAATAGAGGTGAGCATTATATTCCCAATCAAGCACTCAAGCTGGTTTGCAAACTTGGTTTGGTCGGGAAGAAGAGCGGAGAAATCAGGTTGTGTGGAGACTTCGAGACCTCAACAGGCATCTCTTAAAGACCATTACCCACTTCCTTCAATGGAACAAATATTGCAAGTGGTATCTAGTTAGAGAGATTATCTTTCCTAGATGGCTACTTAGGGTATAATCAGGTAATGTTGAAAGAAGATGACCAGTTCAAGACGGCTTTCACCACAAAATGGGGCACCTATACCTACAAGAAGATGTCATTTTGGCTATCAAATGCTGGAGCCACTTTTCAAAGGGCAATGGATATGGAATTCAAGGGGTTGATCAATAAAATAGTTCTGATATATCTTGACGACATCTTTGTATTCTCAAAAAAGCGGTGGATCACCTCTTTCATTTGAGGCAAGTATTTCAGAGGTGTAGAAGATTTGGGGTATCATTTAATCCCCAAAATGCATATTCTTGGATCACGAAGGAAAACTTCTAGGCCATATTGTTTCAAAGGAGGGGTTGACAATTGACCCGAGAAGAGTTGAAGCAACTCGAGCGTTATTGACAAGTCACGAAGGCTCTTCAAAGCTTCTTGGGAAGGATCAATTTTGTCCGCAGTTTGTTCCAAACTTTGCAGCTGACTCTCGTAAATCCAATAACATTGATGTTGAAGAAGAGCATGGCATTTAAGTGGACATCCGAAGGCAAGGCAAGTTTTGAGGTAATAAAAGAGGCTATATCTCAAGCTCGACTCGTCAATCCAGACTTCTCCAAGAACTTCATGCTATATGCCTTGTGGTGGAGACACAATTTCTGCAATGTTGGTACAAAAAAACAAAGAGGGATTAGAACAACCAATTCCTTTCTTCAGGAAAGGCTTGGAGGAATACGAAAATAGGGACTCTTTCATTGAAAACCATGTCCTTGCAATGATCAAGAGCTTAAATAAATTCAAGCACATAGTCTCAAACAACAAGATCCAATTGTTGGTCTCTCATTCAGGAGTCAAGGACTTCATTCTAAAAAAGGATTTGAATGAGAAACATGTAGGATGGATAACCCGTGTCATGGAATATGACATTGAGATCAAGGTCAAAAAACTAGTACGTGGAAAAGGACTATGTGAATAGCTAGCTTTGAGTCGGTAAGTTGAAGCAGTGATGAAAAAGGGACTATCTTCGTACTACAGATGGTCAAGAACAGGAAGATGATGAAGTGCCCACTCCTGTTGGACTCGAATATGATACATTTCCCTGCACAGACTGTGCCCTCTAGAAATGAGAAAAGCAAAGAGGAGATACTTTAGATTACAAGCCATTCCATATATGATTGTTGATGGTGTTTTGTTTAAAAAAGACATCAATGGAGTTCTATTGAGGTGCATTGGAACAGTCAAATTGAGAGGGTTTTGCGATATTTTCATGATGGAGATTCCAGAGGACATTTCACCCCATGAGTAATAGCTCTCAAGATAATGAAGGTAGGGTATTATTGGCCGTTGTTCAGTGATCATATATATGGATAAGAAAGTGTACGAAATGTGCACTCTTCACAGCAAAGAAAGACTAGCAAGTGCTTCCATTGCACCCAATTTTGGTTGACCAACCGTTTATGCAATGGGGATTGGAATTCATCGGGTCATCAATCCAAACTCAAGCCAAGGCCACAAGTGGATTCTCACGGCAAATGCACTATTTCACCAAGTGGACCAAAGCAAGAGCGCTCAAAGAGGCAAATGAGTCTAACATACTAGACTTTTATGAAGGAATAGTGACCAGGTTTAGTGTGCTTGACCACTATCATATCGCAGACAATGCATTGACGTTCATAGGTTTCAATATTAGAGAATGGGATATCAAGAATGGAATCTATTTGAGCACCTCTTTAAACTATTACCCGTAGGGTAATGGATAGGCAGAGTCTACGAACAATAATTTGCTAAGAATCATCAAAAGAACACTTTGGATGAAAACCAAAGGACATGGTATACCAAGCTAAAATAAGAATTATGGGTGACAGGATAACACCAAAGAGATCTACAAGTAATTCTATGTACAAGGTGGTCTATGGGAAAGAGGCAGTATTGCCTATATTATTAGAATTGCTAGCATTGGAGCTCATGAAGTAGTTGGAGTTGTCTGAGTTCGAACCAATAGAGGCTAGGTATGTAAAGTTGATGGAATTAGAAGAAATTAGAGAATATGTAGTTCATACAATTGAGAAGGGTCAGGCCTTAGTAAAAAGATGGTTTGATAAGAAGGTAAGAGAAAAGACCTTCCAAGAAGGGGATCTAATTCTAAAATGGGATGTAGATCGGGAAAACCAGAAAACATTCCAAGTTTGACGCCATTTAGAGTGGCCCTTACATGGTCATGGGATGTAAAAGTAGTAATTCCTTCCAATTTTCTACATTGTATGGAGAAAAATCCCAATTCCGGTTATCGAAATCTACCTTAGACATTGCTACTAAAAGGGAAAGGGTTTACCCTTGTAAATATTAGCCTAGGTTTCAATTCCTCTAAGTGCGTATGCACATTGTCTTGTTGTAGTTCGGTTTCAATTTCCTAAGTGCTTTGGCACAGGTTTTTTTACTCTCGGGTTGAAATTCTATAGTTCAACATGCTCTCGAAGGAGTTACAATATCAGGCTCGGGATCGAGATCAAGTTGGTTTCAGGTCATTACTTATGACTCCATGCCCAATGGATTGCTAAAAGGCCACTAATCTTCTACCTAGCAGGCAGGTGATCCCGTTGAGTCTCAAAATTGTAGTAAATATCTCCCCCCTGGGTAGATATAGTCAATTAGAAGAATATGGAAATCAAAGAAACTCAAACCCCTGACTTTTATTGCATCAAAGCAACCGAAAGGGCGCAGTAAAAAGATGTCGATAGGAAAATAGATGCGCCATGGCGCAGCAGTAAGAAGATGTCGACATGGAAAAATTCACGCCCATGGCATAGGTTAAAGGCATAGGTATAAAGCGCAAGTAGAAGACACACGTCAAAAAGTGTCGACATGAAAATGGATGCACCCATGGCGCAGGTAAAAAGATTTCGATAAGGAAAAATTCGCACCCATGGCATGTAAGAAAATGTCGACATGAAAATGGATGTGCCCATGGCATAGGTAAGAAGATTTCAACACGCAAAAAGTAGCGCCCATGGCACAGGTTAGAGGCGCAGGTAAGAAGGTGTTGACATGAAAAAGTTCGCGCCAAGGTGCAGGTAGAAGGCGCAAGTCAAAGAGTGTCGACATGAACATGAATGCCTCTGCGCGCACTTAAGAAGATGTCGACACAAATATCGATTTGCCCATAGCGTTGAGTAAAAAGATGTCGAAATGCAAAAATTCATGCCCATGGCGTAGCTTAAAAGATCTTGACACGTAAAAGTCGCACCCATGGCGCAGTTAGAGGTGCAGTAACAAGGTGTTGACATGAAAAATTTCGCACCAAGGCATAGGTAGAAGGCGTAAGTCAAAGAGTGTCGACATGAACATGGATGCGCCTCTGGCAAACTTAAGAAGATGTTGACACAAATATGGATGCGCCTTTGGCACAGGTAAGAGAGTGTCGACATAAATATGGATGTGCCTATGGCGCAGGTAAGAGAGTGATGACACGCAAATGGATGCGCCAAGGCACACCTTCAGGAGGCACAACATTTTGAGCGCTGACAGGAAGCAAACCCTGACCTAGATATTCAAATGGCCATAAATTTTCACAGGGAGCTCGAATTCATGCAAGGTTGGAATTTTTGAAAAGCTCGCAAGTTCTTAAAAATGCAAAATACGCTTTCCTACTTTTTGGGTTTGCTAGGGTTCTTACCTACCACCATTATAAGATGAATTAAGTATAACGGAGGTGGTTGGGGTAGATTTAGAGTTCTCTCTCTTCCCACTCTCATTTTTCCCATAAATTGTAAGGAGGGGCTTCTTTCTAAAGGTTAGACATTCTTGTTTTGCCCCCTCCCTTCTTCTCTTTGACAAGTGAATTTGTGGAGTTCAAACCTCCCATTTAAAAGCGTAATGCAACTTTGCCTCTTTCCATTTTGTAGTGTAATGTATCAATCTTTAGAGAAAATAATGCATGCATGTGGATGATTCTCAACCCTCTCTATATTCATTTGCATCCTCCCGACCTTTCACTACAAATTTGGTTATCTATGCATGATCTTGCATTGTATTTTAATGGTTGTGTTTATTGGCAAGACAAGTGTTCTTCATTCCTCGGTGCATCACCTTTATTATTTTAGGTTTAATTTTATGCATCTTCTTACCCTATCTCCTTGGCAAGTTAGATTAGGTTTTGAGTAAACCTCTACATTTTTATGTGTGCATCGAAAAAAGGAATAGGAACCGGCTTTCATCCAGAGAGCTTTTCCGATTTCGCAAGGTCCCACACTTAGGAAAAGCTCCATGTTATGCAATCACACTGAGAGTCTCAACCCATCGAGTTACAAACATTCATGGGTGATGTGATTCACCATCAATAGTTTTGGCATGCCCGGTGGGACAAGAGGTCATTCCACAAGATTTAAAGGAATTTTCAAGAAATTTGGACTAAAAATTATAGGTTTTACAATTTCAGATTTTTCACCTTCCAAGTTGAACTTTGAAATCAATTTTCAAGGGCTCAACTTGCTCAAAACAATTCAAAATTTCACCAATTGATAGATCAAGGGATAAACTTCAAAAGGTTATTCTTAGATTTTTGAGATTTTTACATTCAAAATTTCATGTTTTTTTAGTATTTCGGGTTTTCCTAGGTGTTGAGCATGTCCCAAGTTCCGACACAGTGTATTTTAGTCTTTGTAAATTTCCTTATATGACCTAAGTTTTTCCTGTACCTTTTAGGGATTAGTAGCTACACGACAAAACCCGATAACCGAATTGAAGAACTATATCTTCTGGCTCCTTCAAGCTTTTAAATTCTATTTTTAATATTGTCAAGTTTGGTGTGTAACTTGGAAAAATATAGCCTTTTGAGGGTCATTATCTAACACATCTGGGGACTCCAAAAGGGATAGAATTCAGTGGTTTAGCAGCAATAGTTTCCCAGGCACATGAGAATAATTCAAACCAGGTATGATACTCGAGAAGAGGGGTTATTTGTCCACTTACAGCTATCACCAGGTAGAGGAAGGAGAGGAAGAGGACCACGAAGATCACCATCTCCACCTAACCGGACTTTGTCTACACCTCCACCTGGTAGACCTTTTCTCGCATCAACTAGAGTTCTTAGGCCAATCATAATGGCACATCTACCACTGAATCCCTTTGTCAATTTCACTGGCAGTAGCCCACTTGCCCTCAATGCACAGAATTCAGCCCAATTGCAGCATTAAAGAACATTCCATTTTTCACTTTGGAGAAAATCATACCACTCTCAGTAACTATGTCAAAGACATTGCTAACGCGTTTTTGCAATCCATGAGATAAATGAAATGGATGTTGTTGTCAAATTCTGACATCTTTGTTCAAAGGGAAGGCATTGCAAATGTTTAGAAGCCTTTGAGCTGGTTCTATCCAAAATTGAAATCAATTATGCATAGTTCTCCATGAGCGGTTTGGAGAAAAGGAGATAATTTGTCTCTCTTTGGAACAATTGACAACTATCAAGAGAGCTCCCAATGAGCAGGTGATCGACTTCAACTTCATATTTCAAAGGTCTTGGGATAGAATTCCGGTGGTCGTTAGGCCAACATTTCAAGGTTCTTTTCTATATTATCTTAAAGCTTTGAATTCTAATATTTCTATGTTAATTCAATCTATAGGAGGCAAAAGCCTTACCGCTTCTTATAGCATTGCGATTAGGGCTAAAACTATCTTATTCAAGCCGGTAAGTGGCTCCTATGGCCTCCCATGCCCTTATAACCAAACTTAGAAAATCCAAGCACTAGTCAAACACCTACTTTGGCTCCTTTTCCCACTCCTAGAAATCAAAGTTCAAATGAAACTTCTACTTCATCCTCTAATTCTTCAAATGAACTCTAATAGGTTATGAAACAATTACAGAACCTTGGAAATGAGCTGGTGACAATAAAAAGGCAGCAAGCTCAAAGTGCTAGACCGTATCGGCCTCAAGCGCAAAGATACTAGCCTAGGCCACCATACCACGGCCCAATAGGCCACCTAGTCCAGCTGCAAATCAAAGCCAAGTAAGGCCTCCCACCAATAGACCATTTCAGCCCTATAACCCCAATGTTGCATCTACTTCTAAAGCCTTAGTACCAAGTGCAAAACAACATAGCTCAAGATTATAATAGGTGTTTCCCATGCAATGAACCTCACAACCAATCTATGTGCTTCAATGGTGCTTTGAACAAAGCCTTGATGGTGACAACTACATGGCGTAGAGGGTGAAGTGAGTCAAGAAACAAATCAACGAAAAGGGACATCTTAGCAAAACACGGCTCCAAATGATACCGCACTTGTAAATTGGCAAGTCAGAGGGTTTTTGTGATATGAATCAAACAATTTCTCGGAGTGTAGTAGGCTAACACAAGATCAAAGAAGAAGAATATTGGTGAAGGGCAGTCATTGGCTCCAAGTGATCTACAACCTTCCATCACTCCACAAGGTGTCGGTAAGCAAAATACAGCTCCAAACGTGTAAGGACAGCCCAAACCACCTTCTAAACCAACTCAAATGCCATCTATTACTGACCATGCACAAGAAAGGAATTCACAGACTAAAGGACAACAAAGAGATGTTTCATCCCCATTTAGCATCATTGATCAAATGAAGAAGAAAAATGTGAATATATCAATGTGGGAATCTTTATCCATCCCAAGCCAAAGAGATCTTCTACAAGCTGCCATGAAGAATTGGTGAACTTCAAACCAGCATGTCCATATGCAAGAGAAGGTCCTCACAAATGCTTTGCTGCACCTGAAGGAAATCATTGAGGACAGCAAGGTAATGTTTTTAAGCCCCCTCCATTCTATGTTTCATTAATTATTGGGGATAAACTAGTACACAATTGCATGATTGATTCTGGGGCAAGTAGTTCTGTCATGCCCGAGCAAATAGCTGATCAGTTGAGTCTCCAATATGAATTCATATCAAAGGAAGTAGTGGAGTTGGATTGGACAGCAAAAGAGAAATAGTGGGAGTGATTAAAGGTTTGAATCTTATCTTGCATGCATGCCCCAACATTACTATTTTGCAAGATGTGGCAGTGATAGATTTGTCACCACTCTTTGCCCTATGCTTATCAAGGGATTTCACAACTAGAATTGGAGGCTACTTATCTGGCCGACTAGTCACACATGTTGTTCAAAACAACATATGGTACTAAGGTCACAATCAGATCCGAACCAATTGTAAAATTTCATATTGAGCCTCATACTCCAAGCCAAATCAATGCTAACTATTCAAAGATTTGATCAAGAAGATTATCCAAGCATAGATGAAGTCGACACCAAAGTTGGAAGCATCCTAGATTTGAAACTTGATGAATGGGAAAGAAAGGTACATGATTTTGATCCCTACCAAGAAATAGAAGAATTTGAGCTAGGATTTTGTTGCATACATGAAGAAAACAAGCCTATTCCTAGTATCACCAAACTAGACCATAAGGATGACAATGAGGTATGACAATTATTTTTCGACGGATCAAGGAGTAGGCAAGGCGCGGGAGGAGGAGTTATCCTTGTTTCACCTCAAGGCATCAAATATTATTCAGCTTTTTGTTTCCAATTTTCTTGTTCAAATACCACAGCTGAATATGAGGCCTTTATTCATGGACTTCATTGGGCCAGGAAAAAGGGCATGAAGCACTTGCATGTGTTCGGGGATAGCGAGCTGATCATCAATCAAGTTAGGGGACAACATGCTACAAAGAATGACCTGCTGAAGAACTACAAGAACAAGGTGTGGGACCTTGTTGAGGATTTCAAAGCTTTCAACATCATGTCCATACCCACGAATAAAAATGAAACCGCAGATAGGTTCACAGCGCTTGGAGCAACGTTTGATGTGGTTGACAACATTAGAAGGGAAAAAACACAACCACATATCCATGTGATTGTGAGGCCAGAAGTGCCAGATAATAACACAAGCTGGCAGGTGTTTGAGAACAATCAATAGATCATCAATTTCTTACAAGAAGAGGCTGAATTCTCAACTAGGAATCAAGACAGATTAGAGTAGAAGTATGGGGATCAAGTAGTGCAATTGCGGACAAACAAGCTTCCCAAGGGTTTAGTAATATTGAAGTTTATCTTCAACCCTAACGACAGCCGTAAGGAAAAGGATAACATGTAGATTAAGAGAGAATATTCATAGCCAATTCTGCAGTTTGGGGAAGGTAGAACACTTCAAATTGGTAAAGTGGCCACCGAGGGGAGAAATTAGATTTCATACAGCTTTTCCAAGAATTCCCATATGTTTTCTCTTGGAGCTATAAAGACTTGAGAGGATTCAATCTGAAGTTGGCACAACATACCATAGAATTGGATCCGGATGCTAAGCACATCAGTGCATAGAGACCAGTCAACCCCCACATTTATCCTCTAATGAAGAAAGAGTTAGACAAGCTAATAGAGGCGAGCATTAAATTCCCGATCAAGCACTCAAACTAGGATGCAAACTTTGTCCCGGTCGGGAAGAAGAGTAGAGAAATTAGGCTGTGTGTAGACTTCCAAGACCTCAACAGGCATCTCTAAAAGACCATTACCCACTTCCTTCAATGGAACAAATATTACAAGTGGTATCCGGTTTGAGAGAGATTCTCTCTCTTAGATGGCTACTTAGGGTATAATCAGGTAATGGTGAAAGAAGATGACCAGTTCAAGATGGCTTTCACCACCAAATGGGGCACCTATGCCTACAAGAAGATGCCATTTGGGCTATCAAATGTTGGAGCCACTTTCCAAAGGGAAATGGATATGGAATTCAAGGGGTTGATCAATAAAATAGTTTTGATATATCTTGATGACATCATTGTATTCTCAAAAATGCAAATGAGATCACCTCTTTCATTTGAGGCAAGTATTTCAGAGGTGTAGAAGATTTGGGGTATCATTGAATCCCAAAAAATGCATATTCTTGGCTCATGAAGGAAAAATTCTAGGCCATATTGTTTCAAAGGAGGGGTTGACGATTGACCCAGAAAGAGTTGAAACAATTCGAAAGGCGTTGCCATTGCCAAGTCACAAGAAGGATCTTCAAAGGTTCTTGGGAAGGATCAATTTTGTCCGCAGGTTTGTTCCAAACTTTACAGCTCTTATAAAGCCAATAACATTGATTTTGAAGAAGAGCATGGCATTTAAGTGGACATCCAAAGGCAAGGCAAGTTTTTAGGTAATAAAAGAGGCTATATCTCAAGCTCCGACTCTCGTCAATCCAAACTTCTCCAAGAACTTCATGTTATATGCCTTCGGTGGTGGAGACACAATTTCTGCAATCTTGGTACAACAAAACAAAGAGGGATTAGAACAACCAGTTGCTTTCTTTAGTCAAGGCTTGGAGGAATACGAAAATAGGTACTCTTTCATTGAAAAGCATGTCCTTACAGTGATCAGGAGCTTAAAGAAATTCAAGCACCTAGTCTCAAACAACAAGATCCAATTGTTGGTCTCTCATGTGGGAGTCAAGGACTTCCTTCTAAACAAGGATTTGAATGAGAAACGTGCGGGATGGATAACCCGTGTCATGGAATATGACATCGAGATCAAGGTCACAAAACTAGTACGTGGAAAAGGACTATGTGAATAGCTAGCTTTGAGTCGGTAAGTTGAAGCAGGTGATGAAAAAGAGACTGTCTTGGTACTACATAATGGTCAAGAACATGAAGATGATGATGTTCCCACTCCTGTTAGACTCATAATATGATACACTTCCTCTTGATGTGCCTATGCCCTCCGAGAAAAAGAGAAAAGCAAAGAGGGGATACTTTAGATTACAAGCCATTCCATATGTGCTTGTTGATGGTGTTTTGTTTAAAAAGACATCAATGGAGTTCTATTGAGGTGCATTGGGATAGGTCAAATTGAGAGGGTGTTGCGAGATTTTCATGATGGAGATTCCGGAGGAAATTTTGCCCCACGAGTAAAAGCTCTCAAGATAATGAATGCAGCGTAGACATGGCCAATCGTGTTCCGTGATTGTTATCTTTGGGATAAGAAAGTGTAAGAAATGTGCACTCTTCACGGGAAAAGAAAGACTAGCAGCGCTTCCATTGCACCCAATTTTAGTTGACTAAATGTTTATGCAATGGGAATTGGACTTCATCGGGGTCATCAATCCAAACTCAATCCAAGGCCACAAGTGGATTCTCACGACAACGTACTATTTCACCAAGTGGACCAAGCGAGTAGCCCTCAAAGAGGAAAATGAGTCTAACATACTAGAATTTTATGAAGGAATAGTGATTAGGTTCGGTGTGCCACCACTATCATATCGAGACAATGCATTGGCATTCATAGGTTCCAAGATTAAAGAATGGGCTATCAAGAATGGAATATTTTTGAGAACCTCTTCAAACTATTACCCGTACGTTAATGGACAGGTAGAGTCCACGAACAAGAATTTGCTAAGAATCATCAAAAGAACACTAGATGAAAACCAATGGACATGGCATACCAAGATAAAATCAGCATTATGGGGTGACAGGATAACACCAAAGAGATCTACAGGTAATTCTTCGTACAAGTTGGTCTATGGGAAAGAGGCAATATTGCCTATATCATTATAATTGCCAGCATTGGAGCTCATGAAGCAGTTGGAGTTGTCTGAGTTCGAACCAATGGAGGCCAGGTATGCAGAGTTGATGGAATTAGAAGAAATTAGAGAATATGCAGTTCAGATGATTGAGAAGGATCAAGCCTTAGTAAAAATATGGTTTGATAAGAAGGCAAGAGCAAAGACCTTCCAGGAAGGGGACCTAGTTCTAAAATGGGATGCAGATCGGGCAAAACTAGGAAAACATTCCAAGTTTGATGCCATTTGGAGTGGCCCCTACATGGTCACAGGATGTAAAAGTAGTAATGCCTTCCAATTGTCTACATTGGATGGAGAATAACTCCCGATTCTGGTTAATGAAATCTACCTTAAACATTACTACTAAAAGGGAAAGGGTTTACCCTTGTAAATATTAGCCTAGATTTCAATTCCTCTAAGTGCGTATGCACATTGTCTTGTTGTAGTTAGGTTTCAATTTACCTAAGTGATCTAGCACAGGTTTTGTTACTCTCAGGTTGAATTTCTATAGTTTAGCATGCTCTTGAAGAAGGAGTTAGGGTATCGGGCTTGGGATCAAAGATCAAGTCGGTTTGAGATCATTACTTATAACACCATGCCCAATGGATTGCTAAAAGGCCACTAATCTTCTACCTAACAGGCAGGTGATCCCGTTGAGTCACCAAATTGTTGTAAATATCTCCCCGGGTAGATATAGACAAGTAGAAGAATATGGAAATCAAAGAAACTCAAACCCCGACTTTTATTGTGTCGCCAATCGGAAGGGGCGGGTAAAAATATGTCGACATTAAAATGGATGCATCCATGGCGCAGTAAGAAGATGTCGACATGAAAAAAGTTACGCCCATGATGTAGGTTAAAGGCGCAGTAGAAGGCACAGGTAGAAGGCACACGTCAAAGAGTGTCGACATGAAAATGGATGCGCCCATGGCGCAAGTAAAAATATGTTAACACGCAAAAATTCGTGCCCATGGCGCAGGTAAGGGGCGTAGGTAAAAGATGTCGACATGAAAATGGATGCGTCCATGGTGCAAGTAAGAATATGTCGACACGTAAAAGTTGCGCCCATGGCACGGAGTTAGAGGCGCAGGTAAGAAAGTGTCGACACAAAAAATTTCACGCTAAGGCGAAGGTAGAAGGTGCAAGTCAAAGAGTGTTGACATGAACATGGATGTGCCTCTGGTGCACTTAAGAAGATGTCGACACAAATATGGATGTGCCCATGGCGCGGTAAGAAGATGTCGACATGTGAAAAAGTTACGCCCATGGCGTAGGCAAGAAGATGTCGACACGTAAAAATTCGTGCCCATGGCGCAGGCAAGAAGGTGTCAACACGAAAAAGTTCATGCCAAGGAATAGGTAGAAGGCACAAGTCACGAGTGTTGACATGAACATGGATGTGCCTGCGGCACACTCAAGAAGATGTTGACACAAATATGGATGCACCTTTGGCACAGGTAAGAGAGTGTCGACATAAATATGGATGTGCCAAGGTGCACCTTTAGGAGGCACAATATTTTGAGTGCCGTGACAAAGCAAACCCTAACCAAGATATTCAGATGGCCATAAATTTTCACAGGGAGCTCAGATACACGCAAGGTTGGACTTTTCGGAAAGCTTATAAGTTCTTAAAAGTGCAAAATATAGTTTGCCACTTTTTGGGTTTTCTAGGGTTCTTACCTACCACCATTATGAGATGAATTAAGTACAACTGGAGGTGGTTGGTGTAGATTTAGACTTCCTCTCTCTTCCCTCTCTCATTCTTCCTATAAATTGTAAGGAGGGGCTTCTTTCTAAAGGTTGGACATTCTTGTTTTGCCCCTCCTTCTTCTCTTTGACAAGTGAATTTGTGGAGTTCAAACCTCCCATTTAAAAGCGTAGTAGGTTTGCCTCTTAGCATTTGTAGTGTATTGTATCAATCTTTGGAGAAAATAATGCATGCTGTGGATGGTTCTCAACCCTCTCTATATTCATTTCTATCCTCCCGATCTTTCACTACAAATTTGGTTATATGTGCATGATCTTGCATTGCATTTTAATGGTTGTGTTTATTGGCAAGACAGGTCTTCTTCATTCCTTGGTGCATCACCTTTGTTAGTTTAGGTTTAATTTTATGCATCTTCTTACCCTGTCTCCTTGGCAAGTTAGATTAGGTTTTGAGTAAACCCTCTGCATTTTTATGTGTGCATCTGAATAGAGGAATAGGAACCGGCCTTCATCCAGAGAGCTTTTTCGATTTAGCAAGGTCCCACACTTAGGAAAAGCTCCATGTTATGCAATCACACTGAGAGTCTCAACCCATCGAGTTGTAGACATTCAGGGGTGCTGTGATTTTCCATCAACAGTATCTTCAAATTTGGATAACTCCATTAGTAGGGTGTACCATCTTAGAGTATCTTATTGAGTGCACATAAATTTTGTCCAAAACTTCTTCTCCCAATGGTTCAATATAGGGTGTCGAATTCCCATGAAACAGGGGTATAATGAACCATTCCTCTTTGTTCTTGAAGCTAATGTACCCTTTGTTGAACTCGACGGTTTGCATTATTTTTGTAACACCAAGTGTACCCAAGTAGTGTTGGGAAATTGTTGGCCTTGGCGAGCACTAAGACTTTGAAGTTCCCGAGAAACTTGGCTCCCTAGATATTAATAGCTACATCCTTCAAGACACCGATGGGCATTCCCTTAGTCTTATTTTCCATATACAACAAATTTGAATATGGATGTAATACTGAGTCTCCTCATTTGATGTCATGCATCCAAAGTCAAAACATTAACCTCCGCGCTAGTGTCAATGAGTATATTGCTGAGGAGCCATCCATATAAAACTATATTTAATGTAATCTCCTTGTCATAGTCAAGGATGTGAGGGGGAAGGTTCATGTGTAAGACCTGTCTCTCACACTTTTCTTCGGTGCATGATACCTTCTCTTTCAACTAGGATCCTATCAAAGGAATGATGTTCTCTGCCTTAGCAATTTACACACCTCTTTGTCCTCATCCATGTCATTTTTCTCGCACCTCGATTCTCCTTCCTTGTTCCTCCCTCCTAGATTGCTCTTTTAGGCAGTGGATATCCCATTGCAAGATTTGAATAATAGCGATGGTGTCCGATATATCTCCTTTTGATGCACGTGGTCTAGATACTTTCCATGAATGACCGCTTCCTCTTGAAACTAGGTTCTTCTATTTTGGTATCTCCCTTGTGCACTTAGCTTTTTCCCTTGTTGTTACCAAGATAGGATCCAAACCTTCATCCTGTGTTACACAAGGAATCCCTTTGTATGTTTGCTTTCTTGATCTGACCATCGCAATGCCTTTATCCTTTTGATGTTGCTAATTCATATGCTCAAATAATTCTAGGCACTCCTCATACTTATGCTTCTTACTGCACCATGAACACTACAACAAGTTCAGGCACTCACACTTGTAATGTTATGTAGATCCATAGTTAAAACATTTTCCTCATGGGAACTCACTCCTTCCTCTACAGTTACCTCATCCATAGAAATCCTCCTTGAAAACCTCTTCCACGTGTGCCTCCATCTACGCGCTCTTCATAATGGAAATCATCATTTTTAGAACCACTGGCAATGCTGGTTTGGCGCACCCCATGATCAATGGCCTCATGTATCTGATCAATGAGCCTACAATATTTAGTAACATGGGTCGTGAAGGTGTAAATCTTGCAACAAAAAAATACATTCTTCCCGATCGCGCCTGCAAGACCGCAAAGAAGGGACATCTACTTGTATCATGGTCCCCATGATAGATTTCATAGTCTAATGTCACAGTGCGTACCATCCTCCAGGGGAAATTGTCCTTAACATGCCCCTCTAATTCACAATATGTGCACCACAAACCACTGTGAGTCTCATGGACTGAGTTCACAAATAGCTTTTCCAACTGCTTAGCCATAGCAGTAATCTGAGCCTCCAAGAATGGGCTAATGCCAGTATCAATACTACCAATAGCTTTGGTGTGCAAGGTAGCCTCCAATGCTTCACATGGATCTGTAAAAGTCTTATGAGACAAGGCCCTTCTAAAAGGGGTGATCAATCCTCCAACAAACCACTGTGCATGCTAAGAAGGATGTATATCATACGATAATTTAGACAAGAGAGTCTTAAAGTACGCATCATACTCCCGCACACTCTCTATCATTCCTTGTTGTATCTCCTTCAAAGCGCTAATGCTTTTTTGCTCAAACTTAGGAATGTGGAACTCTACCAGGAATGCATTCTTTAAGGCAGTGTAATCCACCACTATTTGATGAGGGTCATACTTTCTATACCAGCTATGCGCATGCCCTTACAACGTGGTTGCAAATTGACTAGCCTTTTGTTCTGGGGTTGTGATACCTTTCACGCGCCATAGTAGTTCACACTTTTTAACATGTTCTATAGCATCCTCAATGCCCCTGTAATCTGGTAAATGCATAGACATCTCAAATAAAACCTAAGGTGGTGGCTTGGGTCCTTATTCGAACCGAGCCTTGGTTCCCTTCGGTGTTTCCTCCACCACCGATCCACAGTCTCACGGGTCCTATAGCTTAAGAGCCACCACATCCACCAAAACCACCCTTTGGGTCCAATAGGGCCTATAAGAGGTGTGAAAATAATTTCCATGGTCCCACCGAACTATGCACCGAAGATCTATGATAGCACCCCACTACCACTACTTTGTCTCGTGCCACTCCCTGATGCGAGACCAAAAGCTTCATACACTTACCCTTGTCAAAAACTCCTCCAAATACTAGAATATGTGGAGCCTTAGAAGAAGGAACCAAAAAATTATACCTCCTAGGCATGGATCTATCTCTTCTAGTGGTTTTAATTGGGTCAATACTTCCTCTTGGATTGGGAAAACCAAACACCGGGCTCGGTCACTGGGTGGGTTTAGATATGTTCCAATGACTCTCCTTTCTCCATGCAATGAACTCTCACTAGAAGCCGAAGGGGTCTCCCTCACGTGATTTCCAATATGAGGTAGCATAGATTGCTCAGGTTCCACGTCTTCGACGTGAACCTCAACTCCTTCCCACAACGTTTGTCTCCATAGATCCATCACACTAGCAGCCTCACGTCACCTAGTAATCTCCCTTTCAGGTGCTTTGACATACTTGAGCTGTCTTTATTTTCTCTCCCTTTCTTTCGTATCATCTACCATCTTCCTCCACCCGATTTTACTTACCTAGCACTCATAATAGTTTAGCCGAACATTGGGAGCACCTCTAAACTCATGATAACCATCAATATCTTCATAGCTAGAGGAATATCATGTAGAAATGTTCCTCTAGGTTGTTGTAGAAACTCAAACTCAACACTCTCTGGGCAAGAATACGTGGAAATGGAAAATTCCGTGAGTGTAGCTAGCTAGACCTCCTCCCCACCAGTGATCTACAGCATGGATCCATGTTAGATCTACATCCTGTAACCTCTAGTAGTCTTCTTTAGTCCATATCCATGATCCATAATGCCTAATTGATCTAGATGCATAAGTGAAAGCCATCCATACAACTCTCTTGGGAAGCAACAAAAAAGTCTCATACGAGATCATGGTGGAGATTCTCTTCTACCAATCTACGTGTATTGAACTCAGGCCCAGTGTTGAATCTGGGAAAATTCATCTCTGTGCTATTGAACCATGACTCAACATTTTCAAGTGTTAACCGATCTGTCATTATGCTTTACACAAATCATGATTCATGTTATACCCCACTACAATTTCAAAAGAGGTCCCGGTAAGGGAACAAAGATGTAGTCAATTTTACTCCCAATATAAAAGAAAAGAATTCCATACGTGTCACCTATCACCCAATGACGAAGTTGAGCACTCACCGAGGCATGCGTGGGTGCCAAGTGTGAGACACTAAAATTAGGTCACACTCCCCTTCCGTACCTTGACCAATAAGTACCCTTCATCACTTTCACCTAGCCATGGCCCCCTTCACCACACTAGTATTAATTTAATTAATTTAATTAAATTAATGCTTTACCCTCACTATATTTATTATTTAAATATCTTATTTAAATAATATCTACACATATAGTTCACTTAGACACCTCATCAAGCTGACTCACCTTAAGACTTATTCTTAGCAAGTTACCATAACTAACTAAGACTTACCCAAACCCTAAAAATCAATGCCTACACTCCCTCTAACCACATTCTGCATGCTCACAGAAGCTCCCAGTCTAATCCATGGGATAATGGCATGAGATCCAAGGAAATCAGGAGGATCTCCCCTAAGTTTGGCAAACCTAGAAAATCCTGCCTTGACCGATGTCGGTTACCCCTAATTGCCACTGGTTAACCCGGACTACCATCAGTTCCCCTTTTTAACTCCTAAACTACCTTATTCTCAAGGTTGGAAAACATTGGGAGCAATAAATTTGACAAGAAAGAGTGAGATCTCAAAAAGATAGTGCATCTTCAGAGAGCCAATTCCAGCAAGAACTCACATCCAAAGAAGGAGATTGAACATCTTCTCCTACATAACCATCCCAGCCACATTCGGATCTACCCAAGCAAAAGAGGAGTGTGCATGCAGCCCATGTAGAAGCTTTTCTCTAGTTGGTGATCACTTGTAGCCTCCAAAACTCATCATCAACACCTCCATCCTTCACATACAGACTTCCAGAAATGACATCCAAGTAAGTATAATATCATACTTCCCTGGTTAATTCATTTCATCATTGTTTTACCACTTATTGTCCATCTTGCTCCTTATTAACCATCTCCAACGTGTTATACCTTCATAGACCCATAAAAACCTCATAAAAACCTACCCTTGTCACCTAATACCTCCTCCCAACCAACTAAATCCTTTGTGTAATCACAAAGGGGACCAAAAACCCCATTCTGTGACATTCCCATATCTCATAGTAACTGGCACCGGTTGTACCTAGCTGCATCGGTCACCCCGACCGATCTTTGGTCTGTGTTTTCCCACACAGCCTTAAGCGAGACCTATCCACCCCATTTTACCTTACCCTCACTCACCTGAGACCTACCCAACACCTTCATCAAACCTACAGAACTCATAACCAACCCTTTGACCTATGGATTCTATTCTAGCCTAGCCTGTTAGATTAGATTTGTTTCTTATTGTGTTTTAAGTGAGATACCTAAATCATTTTAAAATAACAATAGGATTTTACTTTGTTTTCAGCATTAATTTGTTTAAAACAATGGACTGACAACCTTCTAGGAAGTGCCATACTTCCTGGATCTAGCTCATGCTAGGCAGTTCACTGCCCATATTGTTTAATGCTTTCTAGTGGTCTTGCTTTCATTACAGGTAGTTCCTCCTAGCCAAAAGGAAGCTCTCACGGTCAGCTGTGGATTTAGAAGTCATACGTACGCAATAACCCATCAACCAACATTTGAACAGGTATTCCTCCTATGCCCATTACCCTATCTGTTTTGTCAACCATTCAAAAGAACAATCTAAGAAAAATTTGAAACATTTTGGGATGCTCGATGGGACCCATCCGGGGTTCCTTACATTTCATTCATTCCTAGGAAAAAATTGTGTTTGTTTCCCTTCTAAAAGCGTACACACTAATTTTCTTCCCTGGTAATCCATTCCTTCTTTATATTTTCTCTAAAGGAAACTTTTCTTTGGGTTTGTTTAAAAAGAATCATTTCTTCATTTTCTGCATTTTAGTGAAAGAGCATCCCTCTTTCTTTTCATCTATTTTTTGTCATCGAATATCATACTTTCGATTTGGGTTTAAAATAAGTGCATTTCATTCTGATTTTCTACATTAGCTCACATTAATTGAGGGAAACCTATACGCTGGAAGTCATTACCAGCTGATGGTTGACAAACGAATTGTAGAAAAGCACTTTTATCCTTTTCTCTTTCTCTGAGTCTTACCAAACCACACAAAAATTCAAATACATACATTCTTAAACAATATCTTACCGGAAGAAGTGTAGGTGATCACATAATCATGGCACAATGGGTACCCATCTCATTTCTCTATCGAGTCATACTTCAGAGCATAGCCCACCCCCACCATAACAAACTTGAAACCTCACCCTTTAGATCTCCTTCTTTATAGGAAGCCATCCTCACCAAAAACTCTACTTCACAATTCATGTGTCAGTCCCTAAATAGCATAAGTTGAACAAACGTAATAGAATAGGCACTCTAGGAACGTTCTTTCTTAGTGTTCTATTTGATTTACATTTTGAGGTGAGAGCTTTTGATCATTATTTTTGTATTTCCTTGCACACTCCCCATCATAGCTGGTGTATTCCAGCTCCACCTGAGTGTGCCTGGGCCATATCACCATCATTCATAGAATTCTGGGTTTGATTCCACTTCAAATTATAATTCCCAACCACCATGTTTCTTTGATTCGCTGGTGACCACCATCGGTTACGCTCAACCGACATTAGTTCCAGGTCCTTTTGCTAACCTATTCAAAAGGACAGTTCTCACTTCACTTTTCTCCATTTCCCATAGTCTCTGTTACTGTCACCTTTTCCATTGACATTTTACACATCCCCAGATTTGACATACTTGTCGATTTTACCTTCTGCCTCACTGATTACTCACTGCCTATTTCCCACAGTAACCGGTAGTGGTTACCCCTGACCGACATTGGTTTTCCTAACTAGCATCGGTTACCCTATTTCACATTCCACTCACCATTTGTTACTTCATCCATTTTTTTATATAACCAGATTTACCTCCTGCTATTTTCTGTATTATTTACAGAGAAACAACCCCACCTGATCAGTACCGGTTCACATGGTACTGACCCAAAGACAAGTGAACGCCCTTGTGTTCCACACTAGTCACCAGCCACTCCCACCTAGTCCTTCACCACCCTCTATTCTATCACCAGCCATGGACCCCATCTAGCCTACCAATATTGCTACCAGAGATGAGAAGTTCACACAATTCCTTGACCAAAACCCTACCGCCTCGTAATTTTACCTCTCCCATTCATCCACTTGAGATTCCTCAGATCATTTGATATACGACATGCCCATATCTATCCCCCCGACACTCGCACCCACTTCTTCCTCATCCCCATCTAGCTTCGTGATGCCTACTTCCACTCTAACCCTAGTTGTTTCACAGTTAGGTCCTATACCCGCTATGACTGCCACGTCTATTACCCTTGTAGCATCCATTACTTCTACCATACCCTCGCAACTACCCCAAATACAACTTCATCTACCCCTCATGTCTCATACATACCCATAGCTACGTTCCCACCTCCATTGTTGGTGACCCCTACCCCATTTCAAAACGTATTTCTTTCCTTTCCATAATCACTAGCCACTATTGCCACTAGGGTTACCACAACCCTTCCTCCCCCATATACATACTACCAAGTAAATGCATGTTTCATCTATTGTTCATTCCAGGTATGTACCCCCTATTTCATTGCCTTCTTCTTCACCACCTTACATGGCAGCCCCACATACTAGAATGTCACACCCACTATACACCAAAAATCAACCTCCTCACGCTATAGGAGGCATCTAATCATCACAACCCACCAATGACCTAATTATATTGATGATGGATAAGATGCAAACACTGGAGGCAATAGTTTCTATCTCCCGCAACACTCTCACTTACTATGAGATTTACACGAGCCTATTCACCCGTCTATTCCCATCCATTCATACACTGTGCATTGGGAAATGCCTAAATTCAATGCTTCAATGATAGTAAGGAAGACCCACAATAGCATTTTTCTCATTTAAACACGGATGTTATTTTATTACTCATGATGATGCCTTACTTTTGAGAACTTTTCCCATGTCCCTCACTAGACCAGCATTAGATTGGTGTAGTGGGTTACCCAAACACTCCATATTTTCATTTAATCAGGTAGCCCAAGCTTTCTTGGATCATTTTCTATCAACATTGCCAAGAAAGTTACCATGACCAATCTATATTCCATAGGTCAATACGAGGATGAATCTATCAAAGATTTTTTCACTCGCTGGCACCTGATCAATCAACTTACCTTTCAACTACCACAAATTGAACTCATTAAGCTCTTCACTTGAGCTTGCACCAGATATATCTCCCCAACCTTGTAGCTCCAAACTATCGAACATTCGATGAGGCATTTACTATGGCATGAAAGTTAGAAATTCGGCTATTGAAGAGAAGAAAATCCAATTACGAAATAAGAATTCGACATTCAAGTTGACCGAAACCTCTTCTTCTTCTAAACCACCAACCAATTATTCAAAGGCTAAAGGTACCACTAACGTAGTGGTACTCAAGGCCGCCCAGCTCATCCATCCAATCAAGCCACACCCTCATCTAATATATCACCTATACAGGATTTTTGATTCAAACAAGAGCAGCAAAAATATACCCCAATTGGGGAGCCTTACTCTTCTATTTTAGAAAATTTGATCAAAGCTAGCGCCATCACCCTTCCACCCATAAAACCACACACTGGTTTCAACCCTGCTTGCCCCATGCCCGCGTGGTATAAGGAACAAGATTTCTGTAACTATCACCGTGTAAAGGGTCATAGTGATGGAAACTGCATCACTTTTAAGAATATTGTCCAAGAAATGCTCGAGAAAGGTGAGTTGACTATGGATAATCCCAATGCTACCCCTAATCAAAATCTACAAATATTTAAAAAACCATTTCCCAATCATGCCCCTTCATCCAATCAAATAGGTGAGACATCCACTCATGATACCCATACTCGTGAGGTTCATGTAATCTTTAATGAGGTACCTATCACATCTCAATTACCTCACATCCCTTCCATAGTGGAAATCCTAGCCCGAAACCCTCCTTCCATGTCTGACCTAACCATCACTGTTCCTTCACCAATAGAGGAACACCCTTCATCTCCTACAGAGGAGTCTTCTATTGACATTGAGACCATCTCTCCCCTAGCTTCTCCACTCAGCGAACCTTTACCTACCATAATTCCTCCACCCATAGAGGAGCATCTATCAATTCCTCCACCCACAGAGGAGCTCCCGTCATCTCCTCCACCCATCATAGACCCAGTAGAGATACCTTTATCTCATGGCAAACATTCTCCATCCACTACCCGACATCCAACAGACCTACTTTCAGCTCTCTTACCCATAGAAGCTAAACCTGGACGATTCCCCATCTTCAAGATTCATTTTACGGGAATTCCAATGAGGTCCTCACCAAATCCACCCACAAATGTGCCATTCTCACGTTTGGCTGATCACTTAGAGTATGTGGATAGAGCCTTGTTATGGGGGTGCCTCTTACTCCATATCTCAACACAAATGCAGAAATCCCTTGATGACACCTCCACCATCTACCCAAGCACACTTCCACCCATCAAACCACATACAACCACTATTGTTGTAACCCCTTCCATGATATCTATTAGCACTCACACCACATCCTTACCCATAACCTGACCTATGCCTAAACCTAAACCCATACCTATAAAATTTACCTCCACTAAACCTATTACCACTTTAGGGGTCACCCTAACCACCAACCTTACCCATCCACCTATTAAACTAGATTTAGCTACATCCTCCAACATTAAAACCACACCTACTCCAACACCCAAACTAAAGAAACAAACTCATCAACCTCATACCCCTACCGCATCAATCACACCCACACATGTCCCATCCTCCTTTAGACTTCAGCTACCCAATAGGGTTAAGCACCCCTCACCCAGTCATAACCCAATAACCCAACCATCCATCCCGGCCTCACAAATTTATAACCTATAGAGGCACACAACATGACTCATACTTGCACCTATAGCCTCTTTACCACCAATACCTCTCGATACCTTTAGCCATTTCTTCACTACCTACTACAGTTCGGTCATTGTCCCTCACATCCCAAGCACGACCCACGTCATCTCGCCTTCATAGCACCCTCATTATCCCCATGGGTAACTTTCCCTCTTCCTCCATTTTATTTCCATCATAGACCTCATACACCCACATCACCTTTACCCAAGAAGGTGCAACCCAAAAACAAAACCCCATCGCGCACAACAAGGTAATCAAAACCAAACAAAACGCTCGTATCTATCCATCTACTATACCCCTACCCAAACGAACCCAACAGATACCTCAAACCACACCAGCACCTAAATCCATAGCTCGACCCCTTCCTACAAATCCACAAACAATTCCCCAACAACCAACCACACCTACACCCAAGCCCACGTTCACTTCCCATTGTGATCCACTAGCAGGGTCTTATGCCAAAATTTTAAACAACCTCCTCAAGACTTCTATTATCACATTACTGCCACTCCGACCTTACAACCCCCTCAAACCCAAGCCAAAAGGGTTTGATGATACCAAAATTTTTGCATACCATCATGTGCCAGGGCATGATGTGGAGAATTGTAAGGCCTTGAAAACCATCCTTATCCAATTGTGTCCACCTGAAACCAACTTTGATGATGATGACCTTCTTGACAAGGACCCTACTCCACCTACACCCCCTCTCACATTATCCACTCAACAACCACAACCTCCACCCTCACAGCTCCCAGAACAACACACAAAATTTGAAATTAACATGGTTCACATCAAAGAGCTCGCCACACCACCACCCAAATGTCGTTGCACCCAACCGACTCTCACAGGCTTTTCTCCTCCCTTAGGTTTTTTCCTTCATGTCGTTATACCACTTACCCTACACCCTCTCCATTTGAAAAATTTCCTCAAATCAACATGGTACATGTTATTACATGTGCGTAGAAGGGTAAAGAAAAGGCAGTTGACCCACCAACCAATCCTATACCTAACATACCATCTACACCCATACCTAAGATAACTATCTGCGGCCCCACATACCCCATTTCTAATGGCATCACACATCGCACCATGCTCAAACAGATTACACCATTCTCCACTCAAAATGTCCCTATATGACCTCATCCAAACCTCAGAATCCCATTGGCAAGCCCTCATGGAGATTCTTCAATCTATCAAGGTTTTACCCAATGACCCTACACCCGTAGCCTCCATTATCACACCCCATCATGTAGCATCCCTCACCAAATTACCACCTTCATCTTCACCTCACCTTGTTAACCAAGTGGCCTCCCTTAGCTTCTCAGAGGAGGAGATTGCGCCATACCAAAATGAGGACACGGACCCAACCCACTTCATCTCTATTCACATTGATGACATACAGGTACGCTGTGTGATGATTGATGGTGGCACTAGCATTAACATCATTTTATCCCATGCATTTTCTCAAATGCACATACCTAACAATTGCATGCGCAAACATCTAGTCATATTGTGTTCATTCAATGATGTTATCACCTCCACACTAGGCACTACCATCCTTCATGTTCGTGTGGGCCCTCGCACTATTCTAAAATTGTTTTATGTTTTGGAGGGGAAATTCCAATATAACTTGTTATTTGGTAGACCCTGGATCCATGTCATGGGTTGTGTTCCTTCCACTTTACATTATTGTGTAAAGTTTGAACACGAAGGACACACTTATACCATTCCAGCTGACCCATCACCTTTCAAAACATGTAACATGATTTACCGACCCAATGATGTACTCATACCTGTCACGCCATCTACCTCTGCACCTACTACCACTTCACCTACACCTCCACCTACCAGTACAATCGCTACCTCAACCACACATACCTCCTCTATTCCTACAACCCCATTAGCTCCCTAATCCATTAACACCACCTCCACATCAACCTATGACACATCATCCATACTAGCTACCCACATACCAACCATTGATCCCATGGAGGGTGTTTCTCAACACCTCACTTTTGGGGAGTACCGCTATAAAGTGTCAACACATTCCTTACTCCGCATGAGTATGGAAGCCTTCACCAACACCCTCGTTATGATCACCATATCAAAGAAATCCTCCTTTATGGTCCTCCTCATCTTCGTACTAGTCTCACCTATTGGGGACTTGATACTACTACCTATACACCTAAACCACCATCACAACCCCACCCATTTTCCACTAACTTCCAATCACTTACCAATTGTTGTCTCACCCACACCTTCCTACACCACTGTGCGTGGAAGGGTTTTTGTTTTGGATTCTATGAGCAAGGCCGCCATACCATTATTCCATGTACCACCCGAAAACACAATGACTGTAGTGGTATCAGCTTCCCCGAACCTCCTACCAAACAAACCCGCATCGAACTCATTGCAGACCCTAGCCCTTCTCCACCTTCATCACCACCCTCACCAACAGAGTGATGGACCCTGAATCTATCCCTCCTAACTTTTTTTTCATAAACACCATTTCCTTGGGGCCTCTAACTTATCAACGTGAAGGCGAGGCCCCTTCCACTCTCCCATTCCTGTATCCTAAGATGATCAATGATGACACACCAACCATTAACATCGTTCAATGTCAGGATGATGAATCCATACTCACCTACCTTGGTGTAGAAGACTCATATATTCATCGGTCATTACCATCTAAGACGTAAACCATGTTGAATGAATCAACTATTGAAATCAACATTCATACTTAGGATGACCCGCACATCCTAAAGATCAGACAATCTTTAGATGCTGCTGAATAGGAAGCCATCACTTCTTTTCTCCGAGAGCATAAACACACTTTCGCTTGGTCTTACACAGACATGCTCAGTATTGACCCCACCATAGTGGTCCAAAATATCGTAACCATTCCCGATGCCAAACCTATCAAACAAAAGCTAAGGAAGATGCACCCTCGCATTTCCCTTCTCGTCAAAGAAGAACTTCAGCGTCTTCTTTCTGTTTCTTTCATCTTACCCATTGATTATCCCCAATGGATTTCTAACATCGTCCTTGTCACTAAGGTGACAGGGGACTTCGTATTTTCATGGAATTCCGCGACCTCAACCTCTCCTGCCCGAAATATGACTTTCCCTTTCCCGGTATTGATCAACTAGTAGACCTTACCACGTGTCACGAAATGCCCTCACTCATGGATGGTTTTTCGGGTTATAACCAAATTTTGCTTGCCCCAGAAGATCAGCACAAGACCATATTCATTACCCCTTGGGGGACCTTCTGCTATAGAGTCATGCCTTTTGGCCTTAAAAATGCTGGTGCTACATATCAGCGTTATGACTTACATCTTCCATGATATCATGCATCGCATATTGGAAGATTACATGGATGATCTCTTGGCTAAATCTAAACGTCGTGCCGAGCACCTCGCTTTCCTCAAAACCATCTTTGACTACCTTATTAAATATTGTGTCTACCTTTAGCCTAAAAAGTGTGTCTTCATGGTTCTCTCAAGAAATATCTTGGGATTTATCGTTTCCTTACATGGTATAGAAGTTGACCCAACTAAATTCAAGGCCATTCTGGAAATTCCTCCACCCACTAACCTTAAACAAATTCGTAGCTTGCAAGGTAAATTGCAGTCCATTCGCTGATTTATTTCACAATTATCAGATCGGTGTCAACCATTTCATCATCTGCTTAGGAAGGATGTCTCCTTTAAATGGGATGATGAATGTCACAAATCTTTTGAGGCCTTAAAACAATACCTTCTCTAACCACCTATCCTTATCCCACCTAAAGACGACCAACCTTTTTACCTATACATATCAGCTACCAATCATTCCTGGGAGCCATGCTCGCTCATCGTGATGAACAACATAGGGAGTAGGTGGTTTATTATATAAGTTGTACCCTTCTGGACTACGAAACCGATACACTCACCTGAAAAACTTTTCTTAGCCTTAGTTTTCATTGCCACCAAACTCCGTCATTACCTACTCAACCATAAAACCTATGTCGTGACCAACACCGACCCTTTACACATCATGTATGCTAAACCTTATCAAAATCAACGTATCGCGTGATGGCTTATGCTTTTAGCTGATCTTGACCTCAAATTCATCCACCAAAAGTCCATTAAAGGCCGAATATCACTGACCAACTGGCTGACGCACCTATTGTCTGGGACCAACCCTCTAATTTTGATTTCTCCAACGAATCCATTACTAACCTCTCTTTGGATGACAACCCTTACCAAATGACCTTATTCTTCAACAATTCCAAATGTCAGCATGGGGGTGGTGTAGGCATTATCCTCATTCCTCTGGATGGTGAACCCATGCTTTTATCATTTAAACTTGACTTTGAATGCACCAACAATGTCGCCGAATATGAAGCACTCGTATCGGTCTCATGATCGCCTATGCCTTAGGCGTTAATTACATTAATATCTTTGGTGATTCTCAAATGGTAGTAAACCAAGTCAATGGTTTTTATCAGTGTCATAATGAAATAATTCAAGAATACAAGTGTTACATTGGCATCATGTTGACTACCTTTGACCACTATAAAATTCAAACCATTCCACGATCTACCAATAAATTTGCGGATACCATGGCCTGCCTCGCTTCTCAAATACCCACTTTGCCTAATGATTCAGACATCTTTGTTACCATAAAACACATACCAAGACCTTCTTATAAATCTTGTTGTATTAACCTCGTCCACACTACCTCACTAAACACACCCAATCTTTGGTATAAGCAACTTGCGGATTACCTTTCCCTTTCTATGTTGCCTCCTGATCTCACACGTAATGGACAATGTGCCTTTCTCAAAAAGGCCTCTTGTTATGTTGTTAGGGGTGGCCTTATCTATAAACGAAGCTTTGATGGTATTCTCTTACAATGCCTCACAAGCTTTGAAATCCCTTACACCATTAAATAAGTTCATGATGGCATATGTGGAGGCCACTTTAGTGGTCTTGTTGTTGCTAAGCGTATTCTTCACCTCGGCTATTATTGGCCGACCCTTAACCATGATTGTTGTGACTATGTCAAACATTTCTGAAATGTCAACAACATTCCAACCTTCATCATACACTTTGATCACGCCCCTACTGGTCACTCGTGAACTTTGAAATTTCTCTCAATGGGGTTTGGATCTTATCGAGAGAAATCAATCCTCATTCTTCCTAATGCCATCAATTGATTATAACTTCTGCTGAATATTACACCAAATGGATAGAAGCCATACAACTTATCTCCATGAAAGCTGAGAAAATATTTGAGTTTATTAACCATCACATCTTTTGTAACTCCGGTGTCGCTCATCACCTAATCACTAACAATGGAAAACAATTAAAAAACAAAAAACTACAAAAAATTTGTGACACCTTCGGCAATCAGCTTAGTTTCTCCTCACCTTATTACCCACAAACCAACAGCCAAGCTGAATCCACTAACAAAACCCTCAATAAAATTCTCATGAAAGTGGTTGACGATACTGGGAAGGATTGGCATACGCACATTCCTTTTTCTCTATGGGCATACCGTACTAGTATTCACACTACCACTGCAGCTACACCCTTTTCACTGGTCTACGGTACAGAGGTTGTTTTACCTCTTGAAGTCTAGATCCCCTCACTCTCGCATTTCTCTCCATGACATGCTTATTGATGATGAATTTCGTTAGGACCGCTTGGCACAACTGGAGTTATTAGATGAACATCATCTTAATGCTCTAGATCACCTCCAAGTCTATCAAAAATGCATCAAGCGTGCCTATGAAAATGTGTTCATGAACGAACCTTTCAAGTGGGTGACCTTGTTTTGAAAGAAAATCAACACGTAACCAAAGTAGAGAAAAGAAAATGGGGAAAATTTTCTCCTAATTGGCTTGGACCCTACATCGTAACTCATACCTATGGATCAGGTGCCTATCATTTGTCCTCACTTGAGGGTAAACTTGAACCTGAGCCCCTCAATGCATTACACCTTCGACCATTCTATTATTGACTCATTGTCCTACCTCACCCTGTGTCTCTTTATAGGCTCGCCCCTTGAGCACTATCCACTTCATACACCTCCCTAATGATTAAACAAGAATCATGTGAGTACCCATCACTTGTTATCTACTCTTGAATATGTGCACCATGGCACTACACATAACATGATTCTCATGGATAATTTTTGTCTATCTTTAGATGAGATCCCATGGTTGTTCCACCTTGAACTTTTGAACAAGAGTCCTATCCTTCACCTTGGTCTTGCCCATGATTTTTAAGACCTCTTATGGGATCAAACTCCTTGAGTCAAACTTGTAAAAAAAAATGACTCCCTCAAAAGGAAATCTTCCTCTGGACCAAATCGCTACTATAAATAGACTACTCCTCGAAGGACAAAGCTATGTGAAGCTTTCACAAAAAATAAAAGAATGAGAGAAAATGAAACTTCCCGCATTGATCAGCTTCACGAAGACCTCAAGGAGTACCATATAATTTATCCCATATAGAATTCCCACATCAATTAGTCTATCACAAGAAATAGAACTTTTTAGTCATGGACTTGCCCATTGTGCCCTAGGACCTCTTGCCAAAAATCCCTATCACTCAAACATATCAAATTAACTACCTTTTCCCACTTACCATTTCTACCCTCATTTCCTCAGTTGCCTCAAGGGACATCTTGGAACTTAGACATTTGGTGATCTTGTGACTACCTTCATCATAGAACCGTTAATCGTGTGGTGTCTTTTGGGTCTTGTGTTTATCACCTCCTCTAGGGTATGATCTACTCGGTGAGGTTCTGTCATCACCAATCCGGCACTATGATAATTCTTCACCGGGAACTCCTCGTGCTATGATTATTTACTAATGCACAGCCTTTAGTTTGGTGGATGTAATCTGGAAACAAAACAACAACATAACACAAGAATACCATCGACTATGATAAGATAGAATGATGACAAATCTGAAATATCAAAGTAAATGATAATATTAACATGAAATTGTTACAATCTCACCCATGAGGGACTTTAAGTGTTATTGACTTCACTTGCATTACACGAAGACTATGGGAGAAACTTTACAATTACACCTCTTAATGGTTTCTTCAACACACGTTTAAACCGATGGCTTCCTTCACACGGTTCCTACAATATTTCTCACTACTTCCTTCTATGCTAAATGAGGGGGTGGCCTCTCTATTTATAGAAATTCCAGCTTATCCATCTTATCTCTAAGATAGGATAAGAAATCCACTCGACGAATCATATTCCATACCTTAACTCTTATCTCGTACATGTAAGCTTATCTCGTTAAGATAAGATAAACCTTATCATTTTACATGGGTTCCACATTTTTAGAATTTTTACAAATAAAATACACAAAATATTTATGACCTCACTCCTTGTCTTTATTACCAATATAATATTTCTAATTCCTAATCATGTAGACCCTACTTCTCTAATTACCCAAACTTTGACATTATAACATTACCGGACCACTTACGACAAATATTTACTTTTACAACATTCCTATTGTACTTTGATTCATTCATCGTACTCCACATTATTGGTGGCACTGCATCTTGTGGCGCCATTATCTTCTATCGGATGCTACTACTAATTATACTTAACAACATCCTATTCCTAATACATACATTAATGAAATAGAAATTATGGAGGAAAATTTTATTGTCGACATCTTCCCCTTCTAGCTTCTACTCCGTCCCCTGAGTAGACTCTTCTGGTGCTTGGAAAATCTTTAACTTGTCATGGTTGACCCATTTCGTAATGGGAGTGCCATCTAATTCCTCCAGTCGGTACGTACCATTTTTATGCACAACTGCTATTTTGTAGGGCCCCATCCATTTTGGAAGAAATTTTCTTTGTCTTCTTTTTTGTATCTGGAATCATATACTAGAACCAAGTCATTCACATGAAATGGAGACCACCGGATCTTTTGATCAAAGTATTCCTTCTGCTTCATTTTCTTCTTATAGCTTGTATCCTTAGCTATTTCCCTCATTTCCTCTAGCAAATGAAGATTTACCAACCTTTCTTTTCTTGAATCACTTTCATCCATTCTTTCATTTTTCATTACTCGACCGTGGGAATATCAAACTCAATAGGAAGAAGCTCGGATCAATGCCATAGGCCAACCTGAAATGGGGAGTATCTTGTTGCTGACTTTGATGTTTCCTATACGCCCAAATGTTGCATGAATCCTTTTATCCCACTTATGTACCTGCAAGGCTGCATCTTTTGCTAGAATTTGACACAACACAAAATTTGTTCGTTCCACATGTCCATTTGTGCTTGGCTTGTATGTTGTTGCCTTCCTGTGCTTAATTGTAAACTTATTGAGTAGGGCTTCTACCATCTCATTAATGAAGTGGCTTCCTTGATCTGTTACAATTTCTAATGGACAACCAAATCTGGTGACAATGCGTTCATATATGAACCTTGCCACTTCATCCATGGAAGCTGTTTTCAATGGCCTAGCTTCAACCCACTTGGTTAAATAATCTATGGCAACTACAATATACTTATTTTGGCGTGAGGTAGTTGGAAGTGGACCTACAATATCTATTCCCCACTTTTCAAAGGGACCAAGTGGAAGAATATGACATAATGGAGCTGATGAAGTCTTATGGTTACCATGTGTTTAACAAATATCACATGTCTTACAATAATTATAACAATCTTTAAACAGAGTGGGCGTTGATAACCTACATCCAAGATCCTTCTTCTTTGTAAGTTGTCCAGAGAAGTTCCCTCCACATGTACCATTGTGGAATTCTTCTAGCATCTCCTTCCTTGATCACGTCCAATTGCCCTTTTGATCTGCTCCATCAGTCCTATTCGAAATAATACTCCCACGAGAATAGAATATGGACGCCCGCTTGAGTAATCTTTCTCTTAGTCTTTGCATTAGCACCATCAAGAAACTTGAATTCATTCGAGATAATTCCAAATATCTATGTATTCACTAGGGATTGTGTCGGGATAACAAGGCTACATCGGGAAATCATCATCATCACAAGATGATCCTAAACCATCATAGGCTCGAGAGAGTGCATCTGCATTGACATGCTTCTTTCCTAGCCTATCTATAATATCAAATTCAAATTCTTGTAGCAAAATTATCCATCTTGCTATCCTCCCTGATGGGTTAGGCTTATTTACAATATATTTTAGAGCCTGATGATCTGTTACAACTAGAAATTTTTACCCCTGGGCAAGTAATTTCTAAACTTCTTTACAAATAAAAATGATAGCCAGAGCCTCTTTTTCAGTTACAGTATAATTTACCTCAGCACTGCTCATTTGTCTTCTCCCAAAGTAAATTGGATGTTCATTCCCATTTTCATCCTTTTGGCTCAAATTACTTCCTAGTGCTGCATTTGAGGCATCATTGTACACAATGAATGGCTTGCTCCAATCTGGATTCTTCAAAATAGGTGAAGACACTAGGGCTTCCTTCAGTTGTCCAAAAGCTTCATGCACCTTATTTCCTGGTTCATAAGTAACATCCTTCTTCAAGAACTAGGTTAGTGGCTATGTAATCTTGAGAAATTCTTGATGAATCTTCTATAGTAACCCACATGGCCTAAAAATGATCTCAACTTACTTCTATTCATAGAAATGGTAAATCTTTGATTTTGAAATTATCAGGATCGCACTAATACCATCTCTGGATACAACATGCCCTAACAAAACGCCTTTAGAACATCCAAAGACACACTTTGTAGGGTTTAGTGAGGCTTGTGCTTCATCTAACCTTTGAAATGTCATCTCCATCTCAGTGCAGTGGTCCAACTTGCTCCCATATATGTAAAAATCATCCGAAATACTCGATGAAGGTCCCAATGTAGGGTTCAAACACCCTATTCATCAAACACTGGAATGTTGCCGGAGCATTACACAACCCAAAAGGCATAACTCTATAAGCAAACGTTCCCCAAGGAGTGGTGAACGTGGTCTTCAACTGATCTTTCTTTGCTATACGAACTTGGTTGTAGCCATTATATCCATCAACAAAACTATAGCACTCCTGGCCAGCTACTTCGTCCAAGATCTGATCTGAAAATGGAAGAGGGTAATGATCCTTCTTTGTTGCCTTATTGAGCTTCTTGTAATCAACACAAATGCGTAGCTTCCCATTCTTTTTTATTGAGATCACAATGGGAGAAACCCATTCTGAATTCTCCACAGCAAATATGAATCCTGCATCAAGCAACTTATCTATTTCTTCTTTTACAGTCTTGGAAAAATTAGGATTCATTCTATATGGCATTTGCTTTATGGGCTTAGCACCATCTACTAGCTCAATAGAATGTTCTACCTAACTTACTTGATGGAGTTCTTTGTAATCAAAAGTGAATAGGTGTATGTACCTTCGAAAGAGCTGGAGGTAGGATTCCTTCTCACTCTCCATCACAGCATCACCAATCTTTATTTGTTGGAGACGATCATCAACTTCTTCTTCAGATAATTTTATGGGGTCATGAGTTGGTGTGACTGGAAGGATATCCATGACTGAAACATCAACCTCACTTTCTTCATCTTCAGTGTCCACTTCACTAGTACTAGAGTAATCAGAGGATGTCCAATCATCAGTTTCATCACTTGAATCCACAGGTTCTGCCTTATGATGTCGAGGGATCACATTTATCTTCACCCTCTCTCTACCACGTCCAAGTGTCATGAAACCTTCATTCTAGTAGTTTCTTGCATGAACTCTCCTTAGCCATGGTCTTCCGGCAGAAAGATTGGGTACGCAAGCACCATTTTTCATCACCTGAAAGTCTACCACACATACAACACCCATAACAGATATTGCCACATTTGAAACTACACCTTCTGGTTTAGTTTTTCCTTTATTTAATGACCTTAACATAAGTGTTGAAGGGCGATCAATTTTTAAACCCAACATAATCATTCTGGACTCGGTCATTACATTAATCGCAACACCTCCATCAACTAAGACATCATGAATTGAAATACCATTACATAATACCTCAGCTTGTGGAGCATAGGGATCTTCCTCTGCCTCCAAAATAGGGACCTCAACCTCCTTCCTTCTTCGAGCATTGAGTCCACCTCGCAACTCCCGCCTCTTCTCAGAAGACATAGCCAAGAGTTGACCATATGTAATATTTGCGAGGCCTTTTGGATAGATCTTCCAAGATGGAGTATGGTCCTTGCCCTTGTGAAATAGAAAATCCCGCACACCCAACTTTCTTCTCCTATGTTTCTTACTAGTTTCTCCTTTCATCTTCTTAGGATCATTTCCATCTTGATTATCTTTTCTTTCTTTCTTTTTCTTACAAACACATCTACTTCATTATTTCTGCTCTTATCTACTACATCAAAAGAATTCACAGGTGCTTTTCCTTTATCATTATCTCCTTTACCAGATGTAGAAGCTCTATCTGGACAATTATACTTATAATGACCCTTTTTATAACAACCATAACATACAACTTCATAAATATTTCTTTTTGGACCTCTATCTCCTCCCCGAGAACTAAATTCCTTTTCTTGAAGAAGATTAATAGTTAACTGACCCATCTTTTTGGGCAAATCTTCATACTCAGTAGATGTACTAGGAGAAATATTTGTGCTCACCGGGAGTGGTTATGGATTCTGGACCAAAGGTGTTGGTGTAGGCTCTACTTTAGCAACAATTTCTTTGGGCTCCTCTTCCATGCTTTCTTGCCTTCTTGCAATCTCCTTTGCTTGTTCCATGTTAGCTGGGTGGTCATACTTCACTCGTTGTCTGATCTCTGGCTTCATCCCAAGAATGAAGTTCTTACAGAGGATATTGTCCATGCCATTCATCAACCCATCCGCTAATCCTTCCTTCCGGATCTGGGCATCGAGCTTCCTCCTTAGCTCTAGAACATGAGCATGATAATCCCTTATCTTCTCCTTCTCTCCTTGGGATAGCTTTGTGATCTCGATCATGAGATCTGCATATTTCTGTTGTTCACCAAATTCTTCAAGAAAAATTTCAGTTAATAAATCCCATGAATTTTTCACATTATCACCTAGTGTTTCAAAACCACCTAAGTGTCGAACCATCCAAAAAGGTAGGAAAAATTCAGTCCATTGTTCCCTTCTTATAAGGCCATTACAAATACAAGATCGTTTAAACTCTTGAATGAAAGAAGAAGCATCTTCATTAGATTGAGCTGAAAAATAGGAATCTTTCCCATTTTCAAAAGTAACCACCGTGAAATACCAACCCACAAGTACAATCAAGCAAGACTTATGTGTAAAAATAATTGGAATCACTATACTAGAAAGTGACTTTACACCTTTCTACAGTAAAATAGAAATGACCACGGTAAACTATGGTAAAACTTGACTTATCATGTGTAAAACTCGACTTTCTTGTGGTAAACACTATTCACATTAAAAGTGAAGTTATCATGCGGTAAATACTATTCACGGTAAAAAGTGACTTTATCGCAAAGTAAATACTATTCCCAAAGAAAATGACTTTACCATGGTAACTACTATGCACAAGTAAAAATAAGGTTACCCTCCAATTGATTTTTGACTTAGTGTGAATATCTCTCAAAAAATCCACCAACAAGGAATGGTCCCAAAGAACGGAACCAAAATGTCATCACCAATCCTAAGCACTATGATAATTCTTCACCGGGAACTCCTCGTGCTATGATTATTTACTAATGCATAGCCTTTAGTTTGATGGATGTAATCTGGAAACAAAACAACAACATAACACAAGAATACCTCGACTATGATAAGACGTAATGATGACAAATCTGAAATATCAAAGTAAATAATAATATTAACATGAAATTGTTACAATCTCACCCATGAGGGACTTCAAGTGTTATTGACTTCACTTGCCTTACACCAAGACTATGGGAGAAACTTTACAATTACACCTCTTAATGGCTTCTTCAACACACGTTTAAAATGATGGCTTCCTTCGCACAGTTCCTACAATATTTCTCACTACTTCCTTCTATGCTAAATGAGGGGGCTCTCTATTTATAGAACTTCTAGGCTTATCCATCTTATCTCTAAGATAGGATAAGAAATCCACTCTGACGAATCATATTCCATACCTTAACTCTTATCTGTACATGTAAGCTTATATGTTAAGATAAGATAAACCTTATCATTTTACATGGGTTCCACATTTTTAGACTTTTTACAAATAAAATACACAAAATATTTATGACCTCACTCCTTGTCTTTATTACCAATATAATATTTCTAATTCCTAATCATGTAGACCCTACTTCTCTAATTACCCAAACTTTGACATTTTAACATTACCGGACCACTTACGACAAATATTTACTTTTTACAACATTCCTATTGTACTTTGATTGTTACCGTACTCCACATTATTGGCGGCACCGTATTGACGGTGCCATTATCTTCTATCAGACGGTACTACTAATTATACTTAACAACATCCTATTCCTAATACATACATTAATGAAATAGAAATTATGGAAGAAAATTTTAGTGTCGATAGTTCTTACCCAATCGGTGGCTCTATAGCCCCCACTTATCTTTTAAACTATCTTTGTTTGCGTTCTAATTACCTTATACAAGACTTGGTCCTCATCACTTACCTTTGGGGTAGCACTCCCCTTTCACCATAATCACCTTCACCTACATCATTTTACCTATAATCTACCCACACCCATTAAACCTAAAGCCCAATCCATGCCTAAAAACCTACTAACTCATTTTCATCTTTCTTCCCTAGCTTATGGGAGAACTACATTGGTCTGAGGTCCCCTTTTGCCGGGACTATGTAGGCAACACTTTTAGGGCATGGGGCCCTAGAGGGTTAGCTCGACCACTCTTTACCCTAACCATTTTCCCCACCTTTACCTAATTTCCTATTCCTATCAAACACCTCAACATCTAACCCATATACCACATACCCTTTACCACTTATCTTATTTCACATTTTCATAACATAACTAACATTTTCCACATTTTACACCATCTCATACATTTACATTTCCCTTTGTTATCAAAATACCAAAATAAACATCCATGCCTATCACTTGACTCGATCCATGCCTAAACCAACCTGACTCAATCCATGCCTACATTGACTTGACTCAATCCATGCCTAAACCAACTGACTCAATCCATGCCTAAACCGACCTGACTCGATCCATGCCTAAACTAACCTAACTCGATCCATGCCTAAATTGACCTGACTCGATCCATGCCTAAACCAACCTGACTCGATCCATGCCTACACCGACCTGACTCAATCCATGCCTAAACCAACCTGACTTGATCCATGCCTAAACCGACTTGACTCAATCCATGCCTATGACCTGACTCTATCATGCCTAGCTCATCTATTTTCCATCCATATCATAAGTACAAGTAAAACTCATACATATCACAACAACATCACTTGAATATCATCTATCTCCTCATATATACATGTGTGTCTCCATACAATGTACACCTGTATCACATAGATGTGTATCTCAATAAACATGCTTGTCTCATCATGGCTATCATCTCAAAAATTTCAGCACACAGGCTGATATGCTATAAATAATCATCATCGGCTCATAGGTTGGTATCATGTACACCACTATAATCAATACAAAAATGTCTTTGGCTCGTAGGCTAGTATCATGAACAAAATATACATAAAAAAACCTCTTCGGCATGTAGGCCGGTCTCATATATCATACATACAAAAATGACTTGGCACGTAGGCTGGTCCATAACTAGGTCAATCATCTCCCCATCTAATGTCATGGTATGCTTCTTGTGCTCGTGTCTTTCTGCACTCTCTGTCACACCTGTTTGAGGCTCGGCATCTACCTCACCTCCTGCTGATGGCCCCTCACCTGGGGTTTCCCTCTCGTATACTAGTGACCTCACCATGACTTTGTCTCTAGGCTCGCGGCCCCCTGTACTCTCCACACTGTGAGTGTAGGATCTAGTCCTCTCACTAGAGGCCTGTTGTGCTCTATACTCGACATAGGAGGGCACATCTAGCCCGACAGCTAACAAATGATCATGGTAATACCACACCTCTCCTAGGGCATCCCTAAACCTGGCCATGGGCACTGTCTATGGCGGTGCCATGGGTCTCGCTACTATGTAATTACCGTATAATGGGACCCTATCCTTGAACCTGCATTGAACCCTCGTGATCTTGGTGCTAGAGCCTAAGTTGGCCTTGGTATTCGTGCTCGTGCTCGTAGCTAGGCCTCGCGGGTAGTAATTTGTGCTTGTGCTCTGTTGGCTGCCCCGGCACTCAGAATTTGTCCTTACACTGTGGACAAATAGCCTTTTAAAGCCTAAACCTACACCTAGGGGTGCTACTACCGCCCTCCATCTCTACCTACCTCTCTCCATATCCATCTCCCCGCTCCACCTATAGGTATCTATCCCTACCCACTCGAGCCTACAACGCCACTATCTCGGGCCTGTAATGAGGTAACCTATGCCCTGCACTGTCACCTACCCCTTTATGATCCCAATTTATATCACCAATGTAGCCACCTGCCCCTGTAGGGCATCTCTCTGAATTGTGATGGTGGCTAAGTCTGGTTTCCTAACCTCAATGGTACGGCTCTCAGCTGTGCCACCCACCACTACCTATACCCATTTGCAACCCCAACATCATCAATCTAAGTATCTACAGGTTGCTCCTCCTATCCAGTTGGCACTATGGGTCGTGGTGGAGACATAGGTCTCTCCACATCATCTCTCTAATCTTGAGCGAATGCGGCGTACACCATGAACCAATCTAAAATAATGTCTAACCCACTCTATAGGTATCTCGTTGAGGTCACATCATAGCACCCCGAATGTTTGCAACTCGATGGGTTGAGACTCTCAGTGTAATTGCATAACATGGAGCTTTTCCCAACTGTGGGACCTTGCAAAATCGGAAAAGCTCTCTGGATGAAGGTCAGTTCCTATTCCTCTGTTCAGATCCACATGTAAAAATGCAGAGGGTTTACTAAAAACCTAAACAAACTTTCCATAGATACAGGGTAAGAAGATGTATAAAATAAAACCTAAACTAACAAAGGTGATGCACTGAGGAATGAAGAACACCTATCTTGCCAATAAACACAAACCATTAAAATGCAATGCAAGATCATGCACAAATAACAAAATTTGTAGTGAAAGATCAAGAGGATGTAAATGAACACAGAGAGGGTTGAGAATCATCCACAGACATGCATTATTTGCTCCAAAGATTGATACAATACACTACAAAATGCCAAGAGGAAAAGTTGCATTATAGTTTTAGATGGGAGGTTTGAACTCCACAAATTCACCTACCAAAGAGAAGAAGGGAGGGGCAAAACAAGAATGTCCAACCTTTAGAAGAAAAGCCCCTCCTTACAATTTATAGGAAGAATGAGAGAGGGAAGAGAGCGAAATCCCAAATGTACCCCAACCACCTATAGATTGTATTTAATTCATCTCATTATGGTGGTAGGTGAAAACCCTAGCAAACTCAAAAAATGGCGAACTGTATTTTGCATTTTTGAAGAACTTGTTCTCAACCAATTAAATATATGGCCAAAAATTCGAAAAGGTCCAACCTTGCGTGAATCCAAGCTCCCTGTGAAAAGTTATGGCCATTTGAATATCGTGCGAGGGTTTGCTTTCTATCGGGGTGTCAATGCTCAAAATGTTGCGCCTCTTGAAGATGTGCCTCGGTGCATCCATCCTCGTGTCAACATACTCTTACATGTGCCATAGGCGCTTAAAATTTCATGTCGACATCTTCTGCTGTGCGCCTCCAACCTCGCGCTGGGTGTGACTTTTTCCATGTCGACATCTTCTGCTATGCACCTCCAACCTACACCAAGGCGTGAATTTTTTCATGTCGACATCTTCTCTGTGCACCTCCAACTCGCGCCGCCAGGCATGAATTTTTTCATTTCAACATCTTCTATTGTATGCCTCCAACCTGCGCTAGGGTGTGAATTTTTTCATGTCAACATCTTCTACCTGTGTGCCGGGGCACAAATTTTTCCATGTCGATATCTTCTATTGTGTGCCTCCAACTTGCGCTTGTGGTGTAAATGTTTCCATGTCGACATCTTCATTGTGTGCCTCCACCTACGTCTTTGTCCATATTTACCCGGGGAGGGATATATATACAACAATTTGGCGATTGAACGGGATCACTGCTGCTAGGTAGAAGATCAGTGGCCTTTTAATAATCCATTGGGCATGGAGTTAGAAGTAATAACTGAAACCAACCTCGATATCTCGATCCCGAGCCCGATACCACAACTCCTTCTCTCGAGAGCACGTTGAAATGTAAAAATTCAACCCGAGAGCAACAAAACCTATGCTAAAGCACTTAGGGAAAATGAAACCTAACTAGAACAAGACAATGTACATCCACACTTAGAGGAATTAAAATGTAGGCTAAAATTTACAAGGGTGAACCTTTTCCTTTTAGTAGCAATGTTTAAGATAGATTCCGTTAACCGAAATTGGGAGTTCTTCTCCATCCAATGTAGACAATTGGAAGGCATTACTACTTTTACATCTCATGACCATGTAGGGGCCACTCCAAATGGCATCAAACTTGGAATGCCTTCCTGGTTTTGCTCGATCTACATCCCATTTCAGAACTAGGTCCCCTTCCTGGAAGGTCCTTGCTCTTGCCTTCTTATCAAACCATATTTTTACTAAGGCCTGATCCTTCTCAATTGTCTGAACTGCATGTTCTCTGATTTCCTCCAATTCCATCAACTCCACATACCTGACTTCCATTGGTTTGAACTCAGCCAACTCCAACTACTTCATGAGCTCCAATGTAGGTAGTTCTAATGATATAGGCAATACTACCTCTTTCCCATAGACCAACTTGTAGGGAGAATTACCTATAGACCTCTTTGGCGTTATCCTATTAGCCCATAATGCTGATTTTAGCTTGGTATGCCATGTCCTTTGGTTTTCATCCAAAGTCCTTCTGATTATTCTTAGCAAATTCTTGTTCATGGACTCTGCCTATCCATTACCCTGTGGGTAATAGTTTGAAGAGGTGCTCAAATAGATTCCATTCTTGACAGCCCATTCTGTAATCTTGGAACCTATGAATTCCAATGCATTATCTGATATGATAGTGGCTAGCACAATGAACCTGGTCATTATTCCTTCATAAAAGTCTAGTGTGTTAGACTCATTTGCTTCTTTGAGCACTCCGCTTTGGTCCACTTGGTGAAATAGTCTATTGCCATGAGAATCCACTTGTGGCCTTGGCTTGATTTTGGATGGATGACCCAATAAAGTCTAATCCCCATTGCATAAATGGTTGGTCAACCAAAATTGGGTGCAATGGAAGCATTGCTAGCCTTTCTTTGCTCGTGAAGAGTACACATATCTTACACTTTCTTATCCATGTATAGCAGTCACTGAACACTATCGATCAATAATCCCCGCCTTCATTATCTTGAGAGCATATCTTGTGGGTAAAAATGTCCTCCATAATCTCCATCATGAAAATATTGTAACACCCTCTCAATTTAACTTGTCCCAATACACCTCAATATAATTCCATTGATGTCTTTCTTAAACAAAACACCATCAACAAGCACATATGGAATGGTTTGTAATATGAAGTATCTCATTTTTGCTTTGCTCAAGTGAGGGCATAGGCCTACTGTAGGAAGTGTATCATATTCTCGAGTCCAACAAGGAGTAGGCACATCATCATTTTCCTATTCCTGACCATCATGTAGTACCAAGACAGTCTCCTTTTCATCACCTGCTTCAACTTCCTGACTTGAGGATAGCTGTTCACATAATCCCTTTCCACAAACCAACTTAGTGACCTTAATTTTGATTTCAATTTCCATGACACGAGTGATCCATCCTACACGTTTCTCATTCAAATCCTTGTTTAGAAGGAAGTCCTTGACTCCTGCATGAGAGACCAATAATTGGATCTTGTTGTGTGAGACTAGGTGCTTGAATTTCTTTAAGCTCTTGATCACTGCAAGGACATGCTTTTCAATGAAAGAGTACCTAATTTTGTATTCCTCCAAGCCTTGAATGAAGAAAGCAACTGGTTTTTCTAATCCCTCTTTGTTTTATTGTACAGGATTGCAAAAATTGTGTCTCCACCACTGAAGGCGTATAGCATGAAGTCCTTGGAGAAGTCTGGATTGACGAGAGTCAAAGCTTGAGATATAGCCTCTTTTATTGCCTCAAAACTTGCCTTGCCTTCAGATGTCCACTTAAATTCCATGCTCTTCTTTAACATCAGTGTTATTGGCTTTACGAGACCTGTAAAGCTTGGAACAAACCTACGGACAAAATTGATCCTTCCTAAGAAGCTTTGAAGAGCCTTCTTGTGACTTGGTAATGGCAATTGATTCAATTCTTTCGGGTCAATCATCAACCCCTCCTTTGAAACAATATGGCCTATAAGTTTTCCTTCGTGAGCCAAGAATATGCATTTTTTGGATTCAATGATACCCCAAATCTTCTACACCTCTGAAATACTTGCCTCAGATGAAAGGGGTGATCTGTTCCATTTTTGGAGAATATAATGATGTCATCAAGATATATCAAAACTATTTTATTGATCAATCCCTTGAATGCCATATCCATTTCCCTTTGGAAAGTGGCTCCAGTATTTGATAGCCCAATTGCATCTTCTTGTAGGCATAGGTGCCCCATTTGGTGGTGAAAGTCATCTTGAACTGGTCATCTTCTTTCACCATTACCTGATTATACCCTGAGTAGCCATCTAGGAGAGAGAATCTCTCCGAACTTGATACCACTTGTAATAGTTGTTCCATTGAAGGAAGTGGGTAATGGTCTTTGTGGATGCCCCTGTTGAGGTCTCATAAGTCCACACACAACCTGATTTCTCTGCTCTTGTTCTTGACTGAACAAAGTTTGCAACCCAGCTTGAGTTCTTGATCGGGAATATAATACTTTCCTCTATTAGCTTGTTTAGCTCTTTCTTCATTAGAGGCTCAATGTGAGGGTTGACTGGTCTCTGCTTCTACCTGATGGGCTTAGCATTTGGATCCAATTCTATGGTATGTTGTTCCAACTTCGGATTGAATCCTCTCAAGTCTTCATAGCTCCAAGCAAATACATCTAGAAATTCTTGGCAAAGTGTACAAAATATGATTTCTCCGCTCGGTGGCCACTTTACCAATTTGAAGTGTTTTGCCTTCCCAACCTGGAATTGGCTCGAATCTTCTCTCTTAACTCGTATGTTGGCCCTTTCCTTACGTAACTGGTCGTTATTGTTGAAGATAGACTCAATGTTACTAAACCCTTAGGAAGCTTGTTTGTCTGCAGTTGCACTACTTGATCACCGTCGCTACTCTCTAGTCCTGTCCCGATTCCTAACTAAGAATTCAGCCTCTTCTTGTAAAAAATTGAAGATATGTTGATCGTTCTCAAACACCTACCATATTGTGTTATTATCTGCAATCGCTGGCCTCACAATCGCATGGATACGTGGTTATGTTTTTTCCCTTCTAATGTTGTCAACCACATCAAACGTTGCTCCAATTGCTATGAGCCTATCCGCGGCTTCATTTTTCTTCCTGGGTATGGAAACGATGTTGAAAGCTTCAAAATCCTCAATGAGGTTCCAAACCTTATTCTTGTAGTTTTTTAGCAAGTCATTCTTTGTAGCATGTTGTCCCTTGACTTGATTGACGATCAGATCGCTATCCCCAAACACCTGCAAGTTCTTTATGCCCTTTTTCTGGCCCATTGAAGTCCATGAATTAAGGCCTCATATTCAACTGTGTTGTTTGAACAGGAAAACTAGAAATGGAAAGCTGAATAATATTTGATGTCTTGAGGTGAAACAAGCATAACTCCTCCTCCTACACCTTGCCTACTCCTTGATCCATCGAAAAAAAAACTGCCATACCTCATTTTCATCCTTATGGTCTTGTTTGGTGATGCTAGGAATAGGCTGGTTTTCTTCATGTATGCAATAGACTCCTAGCTCAAATTCTTCTACTTCTTAGTAGGGATCAAAAGTATGTACCTTGCTTTCCCATTCATCAAGAGTCAAATCTGGGATGCTTCCAAATTTGGTGTCAGCTTCATCTGTGCTTGGATAATCTTCTTGATCAAATGCTAAACAGTTGGCATTGATTTGGCTTGGAGTATGAGGCTCAATGTGAAAGTTTGCAATTGGTTCAGATCTGATTGTGACCTTAGTACCATATCTTGTTTTGAACAACATGTGTGACTAGTCAATAGATAAGTAGCCTCCAATTCTAGCTGTGAAATCCCTTGATAAGCATAGAGCAAAGAGTGGTGGAAAATCTATCACTGACACATCTTACAAAATAGTAATGTTGGCGCATGCATGCAAGGTAAGATTCAAACCTTTAATCACTCCCACCATTGCTACTACTGTCCCATCCAATTACACTACCCCCTTTGATATGACTTCATATTGGAGACCCAATTGATCAGCTATTTGCTTGGGCATGACAGAACTACTTGCCCTGAATCAATCACGCAATTGTGTACTAGTTTATCTCCAATGATTAATGAAACATAGAATGGAGGGGGCTTCAAAACTTTACCTTGTTGTCCTCCATGATTCCCTTTAGGCTGAGTAGCATTTGTGAGGACATTCTCTTACATATGGACCTGTTGGTTCGAAGTTGACCAATTCTTCATGGCAGCTTGTAGAAGATCTCTTTGGCCTAGGATGGATAAAGATTCCCACATTGATATATTCACATTTGTCTTCTTCATTTGATCAATGATGCTAAATGGGGATGAAAGATCTCTTTGTTGTCCTTTAGCTTGCACATTCCTTTCTTGCACATGGGCAGCAACAACTAGCATTTGAGTTGGCTTAGAAGGTGGTTTGGGCTGTCCTTGCGTGTTTGGAACTGTATTTTGCTTACCAACACCTTGTGGAGTGATGGAAGGTTATAGATCACTTGGAGCCAATGACTGCCCTTCACCAATATTCCTCTTCTTTGATCTTGTGTTAGCTGCTACACTCTGAGAAATTGTTTGATTCATGCCACAAAAATCCTTAGCTTGCCAATTCATAAGTGTGGTATCATTTGGAGTTGTGTTTTGCTGAGATGTCCCTTGTTGCTGATTTGTTTCTTGACTCACTTCACCCTCTACGCCAGTAGTTGTCACCATCAAGGCTTGGTTCAAAGCACCATTGAAGCACATAGATTGGTTGTGAGGTTCATTACATGGGAAACACCAATCATACTCTTGAGCTATGTTGTTTTGCACTGGCACTAATGCTTTAGAAGTAGATGCAATATTGGGGTTATATGGCTGAAATGGTCTATTGGCGGGAGGCCTTACTTGGCTTTGATTTGCAGCTAGATTGGGTGGCTTATTGGGCTGGTATGGTTACTTATTGGGTTGAGCTTAAGGCTGATAAGAAGGTCTAAAGCTTTGGGCCTCTTGCCTCTTAAGTGTAACCAGCTCATTTCCTAAATTTTGTAATTGTTTCATGACCTGTTGGAGTTCATTTGAAGCATTAGAGGATGAAGTAGATGTGTCATTTGAACTTTGATTTCTAGGAGTGGGAATAGAAGCCAAAGTGGGTGCTTGACTAGTACTTGGATTTTCTAAGTTTGGATACAAGGGCATGGGAGGCCTAGGAGCTAGCTTACCAGCTTGAATAAGATAGTTTTCAGCCCTAATGGCAATGCTATAAGTAGCAGGTAAGGTTGTGCCTCCCATAGATTGAATTAACATAGAAATATCATAATTCAAAGCCTTAAGATAATATAGAAAAGCACCTTCAGCTGTTGGCCTAACGGCCACTGGAATCCTATCCCAAGACCTTTGAAATCTGAAGTTGAAGTCAGTTAGCTGCTCATTGGGAGCTCTCTTGATAGTTGTCAATTGTTCAAGTAGAGACAAATTGTCTCCCTTTTCTCCAAACTGCTCATGGAGAACTATGCATAACTGATTCCAATTTTGGATAGAACCAGCTCCAAGGCTCCTAAACCATTGCAATGCCTTCCCTTTAAAAATATGCCAACAATTTGACAACAACATCCATTTCATTTATCTCATGGATTGTACAAATGTTAGCAATGTCTTTGACATGATCGCCAGAGTGGTATGATTTTCTCTAGTGAAAATGGAATGTTCTTCAATGATGTAATTGGAACTGGATTTTGTGCATTGAGGGAAAGTGGGTTGCTGCCAGTGAAGTTGACAAAAGGGTTTTTTTTAACCATTTTGATTGTCCTGAGAACCCTTGTTGATTGGATGAAAGGTCTACCAGGTGGAGGGGTTGATAAAGTCCTATTAGGTGGAGATGGTGATCTTTGTGGTCTTCTTCCTCTCCTTCCTCTGCCTGGTGATAGCTGCAAGTAGAAAAATAACCCTTCTTCTCAAGTATCAGACCTGGTTCGAATTCTTCTCATGTACCTGGGCAACCTGTGCTGCTATACCATTGAATTCTATCCCTTTGGAGTCGCTAGATGTGTTGGGGAACGAGCCTCAAAAGGTTGGATTTTGCCAAGTTACACACCAACCTTGAAAAAAATTAAACTCAATTTTTTAACATACATACTGTATATTTGATTTTCTAGGGTTTGGAATTTTATTTGGAATGACAAGTGCGTTTAAAACCCGAAAATGCCAGATTTTTGAAATCCCGAAATCTGAAATTCAAAAAACTCTAAAAATTTAAAAATCAAAATTTCAAAAAACTAAAGATACCCTTTTGAAGATTACCCCCAGATCTATTAGGTGGTGAAATTTTGACTTGTTTTGAGCAAGTTAAGCCTTTGAAAATTGATTTTGGAGTTCATCCTAGAAGGTGAAAAATTTGAAATTAGAGAACTTGTAATTTCTAATTCCAAATTTCTTGAAAGTTCCTTCAATTCTTATGGAATGACCTCTACTCCCACCAAGCATGCGAACTATTGAGGTTGAATCATAGCACCCATGAATGTCTACAACTCGATGGGTTGAGACTCTCAGTGCGATTGCATAACATGGAGCTTTTCCCTCTTTGTGGGACCTCTTAAATTCGGAAAAGCTCTCCGGATGAAGGCCGGTTCCTATTCCTCTGTTCGAGATGAACATGTAAAAATACAGAGGGTTTACTAAAAACCTAAACTAACTTTCCACAGATATAAGGTAAGAAGATGTATAAAATTAAACCTAAACTAACAAAGGTGATGCACCGAGGAATGAAGAACACTTGTCTTGCCAATAAACACAAATCATTAAAATGCAATGCAAGATCATGCACATATAACAAAATTTGCAGTGAAAGATCAAGAGGATGCAAATGAACATAGAGAGGGTTGAGAATCATCCACAGACATGCATTATTTGCTCCAAAGATTGATACAATACACTACAAAATGCCAAGAGGCAAAGTTGCATTACAGTTTTAGATGGGAGGTTTGAACTCCACAAATTCACCTGCCAAAGAGAAGAAGGGAGGGGGAAAAAAAATGTCCAACCTTTAGAAAGAATCCCCTCCTTACAATTTATAGGAAGAATGAGAGAGGGAAGAGAGAGGAATTCCAAATCTACCCCAACCACCTCCAGATTGTATTTAATTCATCTCATTATGGTGGTAGGTGAGAACCCTAGCAAACCAAAAAATGGCGAATTATATTTTTCATTTTTGAAGAACTTGTTCTCACCCAATTAAAGATATCTAGTCATAGTTGGATAGAGGACCTCGTAAGATTTTCGAAAAGTCCAACCTTGTGTGAATCTCGAGCTCCCTGTGAAAAGTTATGGCCATTTGAATATCTACGCCAGGGTTTACTTTTTGTCGGGGTGTCAATGCTAAAAATGTTGTGCCTCTTGAAGATGCGCCTCGGTGCATCCATCCTTGTGTCAACATACTCTTACGTGTGCCATAGGTGCTGAAAATTTCATGTTGACATCTTCTGTTATGCGCCTCCAACCTACGCCAGGGTGTAAATTTTTCCATGTCGACATCTTCTATTGTGCGCCTCCAACTTGCGCCAGGGCACAAATTTTTTCATGTCGACATCTTCTACTGTGTGCCTCCAACTTGTGCCAGGGTGTGAATTTTTCCATGTCAACATCTTCTACTATGCACCTCCAACATGTTCCAGGGCATGAATTTTTTCATGTCGACATCTTCTACTGTGCGCCTCCAACCTGCGCCAGGGCGTGAATTTTTCCATGTCGACATCTTATGCTATGCGTCTCCAACTCGTGCAAGGAAAAAAATTTCCATGTCGACATCTTCATTGTGCACCTCCAACCTATTCCTTTGTCTATATTTACCCAGGAAGGGAGATATATACAACAGTATCCACTCATGCTCTCCCTCTCTCCTCCCCTCTATCCACAAATGTATCTGTAGCCCAGCTAACTCCATGGCCTTATTTCAATATGAAGGGAAGCCCACATAATGCCTCTAAATGACATCCACCGTGGAAAGTCCCTCCAATAACCTCTTGTAATAAGCTACATCATGTGTAGCTTTGGCACCTCGGGCCTCCCCATGGTCGGTACCCACCGCCTATACCCCACTCTCAGAAATCTCCATGGGAATGCATCTGCCTGGGGCATCCCCACTGGTCACACAAAAATAATGTGCTTGTAAGCCCAAAATAATGTAATAGCATAACATAACAGATGTTGAACCTCCATAGTCACCCGTAGGACCATATCTCTCTATACACCTGTGTTAGTAATGTAGGTGCCCATGCAAATCATGTCTGATGTACCATCATATCATGGAGGACCCCCATCAGTGACTTCAAGAATCTCCTCCTCTCGCATCCGGCAAAGTGCGAAGCAACACAATGCCTCCATCACAAGTACCACTAACCTCATCTCCTCTTGATGAGCTCTATACATTACTCCATAGCTCATGCTAGCACTATGGAACATCAGTCTGTTACACCCTCACCAAAAATAGGTGCCAGTAACTCCTCAGACGCCTTTGACGAGATAGAATAAACCTAGGCCCCCAATATGGGCAACCGTAGGATCTCTGTATACATCTTCAGGGTGATCGTCATCTCACCCATCGAGCAAATGGAAGGTATTGGTCGCGAGTCCCATCTATCGATGAGGGAAACCATAAGACTCACCTCCCAGACTACATGCCGGTAGTGCCTCACCCCTATCAATCCCACCTCTACCACATGTTGCCACTCCACCTACGTCACACTCACCCATACTCTCAATAACAAGGGTGGCACCTAGGCCCTCATCCGCAGCTCGTCTCTCACCTGCATCCCACAAAAACAATGTATTTAGTCCACCTTCCCATCCTACCTTGTTTTTAACCCATCTACCTAAACCTATCTACCCAATCCCTCAACCTACCTACCCAAACCCATTCACCCAACACTACCTACCCTACCCTCAACTGCGACCCACCCTCACCCTTTACCCACCTACCCTATTTTCCCACCCTCACCCTTTATCCACTTACCTTATTTTCCCACCATACCCTTACTCTCTACCCTTTTTTATCCCAATCTCCACTTATGAATAATCGACCCCGGTTTCCCTAACCAACCACGGTCTCCCTTTAATCAGCATCGGGTCACTTATTCTTGTGACAAGATCTTTGGTCACTACCCACCACCATTGGCTACCGGTCGATAGACGTCGATCATCTGTCACCCCACCCGACCCGACTTTCCAACCCTCTTTTTTGGAAATTTTGACATTCTACCCACCCAGATCCCTCTCTCCACCCTTCATTGTTCCTATCTTCCCCTTTTTACTCTACCCCTTACCATCCACTATTCCCTTTTCCCTCACAAACCCCCATTATTTTCTTATATATTTTTCTTCATCTTACATCAAATTCATTCACACATCAAAATCACAAGTTCACATCCTACCTGATCTCGTTGCCACCATTATGGTGGAACCTCCGGCCTCCACACTGCTGCTCCTCTCGAGCTCTCTCGACCTCTCTCGTCATCCTCCAATGCACAAACAATCCTCAGCCACATGAATCATGGCCCGATCTTGCGGCCCCACCTCCCAATCACCCACTCGTCCTTTTCTACTTTTCCACATGCACAAATGAATTTTCAAATGCGGGTTTTCTACTTTTTATACCCTACCCGACCCGACCAACATCGGTTACCCTTGCCCACTGACCGGTCTTCTATTGCCCTAGACTACCACCGTCGGTTACCTTACACCATCATCAGTTCATTCCGACCACTGTCGGTTACCCTGCGTACTCTTTACCCCCATTTACCTCATTAATCCTTACCTCCCTTCTCTTCTTCCCCCCATACACCTACCTGGACCACTTTACCTTCACCCTTGGCCCTCCACCCTATTCAACCTCCTCACGTCTGATGTTGACACCTTATTATTTTACCCCTACCTCGGCCTTCTCATGTCGTGATCTCGATATTTGGACCTAGACCATTTCTAGTGACCTTTGACCTCATGTGTTCACTATACCTTATAGCATTGTTACCTGTGTTGTTGACCTAATGACCTTACCTAGCCTATTGCCATGACTGTTTATCCTGACCCTACCTTTGGTGTACTAGAACATACCTAAACGTTCCTACACCTAACCTATGTTGTGTTTCCTGACCTTATCATATACCTTGGATACCAGATTCACTTCACCCTTGTTTGGATAAACCTATCAACCTTAGACGATGTACGGTTTGCCTGATCTTCAACCTGGTAGTGTGCTGCAATTTATACATGTGCGTGTGTTTTCCTCCTGCTACCTTTGATCCTAACCCATTACCTATATCACCTGAGTGGACCTTTCACCCTCTTCCCTTACATCCATTTACCTTTTCCTTAAATTTACCTTTTATCAAACCACTCACCGCTTTAGCCGGCTGCTTCATTAGTTCCTGGTTTGAGGGGGATCACCTTCACCCTCACATGGGGCAACCACATCTTATTTTTGTTAGCATCGCTTACCAATACAAGCTACACAAAAAGGGACAAATGTAGACACTAAAATTAGGTCACACTCCCTTTCCGTACCTCAACCAATAAGTACCCTTCATCACTTTCACCTAGCCATGGCCCCCTTCACCACACTAGTATTAATTTAATTAAATTAATGCTTTACCCTCACTATATTTATTATTTAAATATCTTATTTAAATAATATCTACACATATAGTTCACTTAGACACCTCATCAAGTTGACTCACCTTAAGACTTATTCTTAGCAAGTTACCATAACTAACTAAGACTTACCCAAACCCTAAAAATCAATGCCTACACTCCCTCTAACCACATTCCCACATGCTCACAGAAGCTCCCAGTCTAATCCGTGGGATAACGACATGAGATCCAAGGAAATCAAGAGGATCTCCCCTAAGTTTGGCAAACCTAGAAAATCCTGCCTTGACCGATGTCGGTTACCCCTAACCGCCGCCGGTTAAGCCAGACTACCATTGGTTCCCCCTTTTTAACTCCTAAACTACCTTATTCTCAAGGTTGGAAAACATTGGGAGCAAGAAAGTTGACAAGAAAGAGCAAGATCTCAAAAATATAGCACATCTTCAGAGAGCCATATTCCAGCAAGAACTCACATCCAAAGAAGGAGATTGAACATCTTCTCCCTGCATAACCATCCCGCCACATTCGGATCTACCAAAATAAAAGAGGAGTGTGCATGTAGCCCATGTAGAAGATTTTATCTAGTTGGTGATCACTTGCAGCCTCCAAAACTCATCATCAACACCTCCATCCTTCACATACAGACTTCCAGAAATGACATCCAAGTAAGTATAATATCATACTTCCCTGGTTAATTCATTTCATCATTGTTTTACCACTTATTGTCCATCTCCAACATGTTGTACCTTCATCAACCCATCAAAACCTCGTAAAACCCTACCCTTATCACCTAATACATCCTACCAACCAACTAAATCCTTTGTGCAATCACAAAGGGGACCAAAAACCCATTCTGTGACATTCCCAGATCTCACGATAATCGGTGCTAGTTGTACCTAACCGCATTTGGTCACCCCTGACCGACACCGGTCTCTGTGTTTGCCCACATAACCTTAAGTAGAGACCTATCCACCCCATTGTACCTTACCCTCACTCACCTGAGACCTACCCAACACCTTCATCAGACCTACAGAACTCATAACCAACCCTTTGACCTATGGATTCTATTCTAGCTTAGCCTGTTAGATTAGATCTGTTTCTTATTGTGTTGTAAGTGAGATACCTAAATCATTTTAAAATAAAAACAGGATTTTACTTTATTTTCAGCATTAATTTTTTTAAAACAATGGACTAATAACCTTCTAGGAAATGCCACACTTCCTAGATCTAGCTCATGCTAGGCAGTTCACTGCCCATATTGTTTAATGCTTTCTAGTGGTCTTTCTTTCATTACAGGTAGTTCCTCCTAGCCAAAAGGAAGCTCTCATGGTCAGCTATGGATTTAGAAGTCATACGCACGCAATAACCCATCAATGACATTTGAACAGGTATTCCTCCTACACCCATTACCCTATCTGTTTCATCAACCATTCAAAGGAACAATCTAAGAAAAATTTGAAACACCGAGTCTCTCTTTTATGTGAGTTTTAGTGGGAATAACTAATCTATTATTAGTGTAAGATTATTCATGAAAGAAGTTTAGACATACAAGAATCATAGGGCTCAGAACGACCTCTAGATCCTTGTAGATTCTTTAGACCAGATGTTTTAACAGACTCCATAACATATATTATAACAAAAAGAAAGATACAATCATTCATTCATAGCATGCAAGGAAAGAGAACTCCTATGAACGAAATATACATTAAAGCTACTGATATCCATGTCTATTTACAATAGGTAACCTCATTGTATTCATTGTTTCATTACAAAGAGCCATAGAGGGCAGACCGTAGTCATGCACATCACTAGGCTTGTATAACTTTGCTAGAAGAAAAATAAATTAGAATACTAAGCCTAGTACATTCCTTTCTACATCAAAGTTCCACTTATAGAAATCCTACAGAGCTTCACCCATGTTATCTCTCTCTATGTGTATATCTCTTCCTCTATCTCTATATCCCCATATGTATGTTATCTCGGTCTCTTTTTCTGTTCCACAGGAACTTGTATTTATCATCTTCCTATGCTACCAACTCGCCTTGCCACACCCTCAGATCCATCGCCAAGTTTCGAATGTGGTCCTCCAAGTGAGCATGTTCCTTCAGCCTAAGCTCTCCACTCCATCTCATGATGATCTTCTAGAAGATTCCATCACTGACATGCTCTTTCCTGGGCCACTTGTTGCTAGGATGACATCTTATCCACGTGTAACCGATCATGCTTTTCATGTGTTCTACCTTTGTTGCATAAATTGGCTAAGTCCCAAACCTCCTTTCACATGCCACGTGAACCATGTGCCTTCTTAACTCTTCCTCCTGTGCGCTTTTGCCTTGCACGCCCTTCTAGAAGCCCGGGATCCCAAGCATCCACGCACCTTCATACTTGGAAAATATTCTAGGGGCCCAACAAAATTGTCAATGGGTTACCCCGAGTTAAGTTTTCTAAAGGTCTTTATTAGGGTTGCACCCTAAGAAAGCACCTGAAAAAAACTTTGATAAGGGAAAATCCTAGAGAGCTTCTCATCCTTGGATCTTGTTCATAGTCATGTTTTTGTCCCATTTCCATCTCCTTCTTTCACTAGAGCTCTATATATACTAACCTTCATTGATGAATTTTCAAGTTATACTTGGGTATATTTTCTTAAGCTTAAGTCTGAAGTCCTTGAGAATTTTCAAAACTTTAAGGCTCCTGGTGAGAAACAAGTGGAATGGTCTATCAAGGTTCTTTGAATTGAAAATGGAGGTGAGTATGTGAGCAATAGGTTTGAGGATTTCTGCACCTCTGAGGGGATTGCTTTACAGTGTATAGTTGCTTATAGCCATTTCCAAAATGGAGTTGTAGAAAGAAAGAACCAAACTCTAAAGGAGATGGCTATTTGTATGGTTCAATTGAAGTCCCTTCCTCCGCAGTATTGGGATGAAGTAGTGAATTGTGCTTGTTACATTCAAAATCATGTTCCACACAAGGTAGTAAGATGGATGACACCCTTTGAAGCTTGATTTGGACACAATCCTGATGTTGAGAAATTTCAAGTCTTCTAGATCCAAAGTTATGGCTCAAATTCCCAACAAGAAATGCAAGGCATTGGATCCACAATCCAAACCTTGTATCTTTGTCAGGTATCCTGATGGTGTGAAGGGATATTGATTATTAAACCCTACTACCCATGAGTTCTACATTGAGAGGAGTGTGGAGTTTGATGAGTCATCCTTGAATTTTACTTCCATTGAGGTTCTTTTTCCCACTAATTCAAATTCGACTCATTAGATGATGATGTTGTTGATAAATTTCCTCATCTCCTTACTCCTCCCAATCCTCAAACTTCAGAGTCTTCCAATTTTAATAGTAGTGGTGATGAGGACTATGTCCCTACTCACTCGAGTGAAGAATCTTCTAAGTTTGAGATTAAACCTTCGGGACTTCTTTGGCCAAGCAACTTGTACGAGTTCTGGATATTTAGTTGGAGATCCTTGGATGAGATACGTATGCACTCAAGTTTCATTGGACCCCAATCCTTCTTCACCTCTATATCTGATCCACCATCTTTCCAGGAAGCTTCTAGGATTTTTGAGAGGGATTCTGCTATGGATGAGGAGTATTCCTCACTCATAAAGAATGACACTTGGGATCTTACCCCTCTTCCGAAAGGAAGAAAATTCATTCGGTGTAGGTGGATATATCGAACAAAGTATGGAGCCAATGGAGAAGTCGAGAAGTATAAAGCACAACTTATAGATAAAGGTTTCTCCTAGGTAGCTGGGGTTGATTACTCATAAACCTTTTCTCTGGTTGTGAAGATGAATTCAATTCAAATGACCCTTACCATTGCTACCACTAACATATGGGAAGTCCACTAGATGGACATTAAGAGTGCCTTCCTTCATGGGGACCTAGAGGAAGAGATCTATATGGAATAACCTCTGGGTTATCTCCATGATCCATCCCTTGTTTACAAGTTAAAGAAGTCTCTCGACATCCTTTAAAAATCCCCTCGGGCTTGGTATGCCAATATGGACTACTTTTTACTTGCATGAGGGTTCTCTTGGTGTCACTCTAACCCAAATGTCTATATTCTATGACAGGATGATTCCATGCTTATTCTTGTTCTCTATGTTGATGACTTGTTGATCACGAGTATCTCTTCCTCTATCATTGATTATGTGAAGATCTCCTTAGCCAACAAGTTCTCCATGTCTAACTTAGGATTGCTTCATTACTTTCTTGGGATCCAGATTTCACAATTTGACTCAGGAATTATGATCTCGCAACCTAAGTTCTCTCTTGATTTTCTTTCTTGGTTTCACATGTTAGACTACAAGTCCTAACATACTCCTTTTCTTTCCAGGGTCAATTTGGTTTCTGATTTCTCTTCCCCCTTTGTTGATGGTACACTTTATCATAGTTGGTGGAGAGCTTGATCTACCTTACTCAAACTCAGCAAATATTTTGTATGCTATTCCGATCATTTCCAGATTTATGCAGGAGCCTCATGAGTTGCATTTAAAAGCAGAAAATTGAATCCTTCACTATGTTTGTGATAATCACACCGATGGTATTCATTACTTAGGAGGGACTGAGATTGACTTGGTTGGATTTACAGACTTAGATTAGGCTGGTGATCTAGATCATCAGAAGTCTACCTTAGGCTACAGTTTCAATTTTGGTTCAGGTCTTGGTAGTTGGTCCAGCAAGAAGCAAAATGCCATTTCCATATCATCGACAGAAGCAGAATACAGAGGAGAAGTTAATGCTGCCACAGAAGCTATTTGGTTACAAGGTATCTTGATAGAGTTTGGCATCCACTTTCGGTGGCCTACCATCATCTACTATGACAACATGAGCACTATCTCAATTTGTAGAATCTAGTTCAAGCATCAGCAGATGAAGCACATTGAGATTCACATGCACTTCATATGGGAGTTGATACATGAAAAAATCATCGACATACAAAGTATGTTCAAACAACTGATCAGTTGTAGACATATTCACCAAGCCCTTCACTGAGGTGAAATTTCTTCACTTGCGGTCTCTTCTTGGGGTGAGGTTTGTTGTAGCCACCCATCTTCTTCAGGCTATATAGTCCTCCTTCTTCTCCTCTTCTTCTTTCCAGAAAGATTTTGTTTGTATATGGGCACCTTATTAGGCCTTTAGTTGTCGGGCCCCATTAACACATCTTTCTTAGTTGTCTAGGGGAGTATTATTTTCTATTCTGGCTTACCATGACCTCTTCCTCGACTTTGATGAAGGGGGGTGTTGGTGTGTGTGACATACCTAGTCATCATCCACATCACTTGGTGAGTCATCTTGCCTTGTGAGAGTCATAGGTCTTAGGAAGTCAAATGACAAGTGTCAGATTCTATCATAGAATCTATCATTGTCATTTGTGTCAATGTGTCATAGGAGTTACATTTCTTATTTGGAATTATAACTCCTCCTTTAGTGGCATCATATGCGTCAATCACGTCATATGCGTTAGTGGTGTCATTGATATTCTTTCCTTGTTTATGCATGGGGGTTACACAACACCCCTATTTGTACTTCCTTTTTTGATCTATGAGCATGAGCAAACCTGTTTTCTTATTTGCATATTCTTTCCATTGTTCGAATCTTCTTGCTTATTGAGTTGGAGCTATATGTTACCATCGGAGTGTAACTTCATTGTTGCGCATTTTTTTGACATCAATTCTTGTGAATCCCTCTTTCATAAAACCTATGAGAGATGAATATGGATGCCCCTAGTGACCATTTTAGGAGTGGTAGAAGGAAAACATCCATGCTACATATAATATACCCGTATCTGCAATCACAACTAAAAAAAGACATGAACACATATGTGTGTAAGCTATAGATAAATGACATAAGAGAGATCTAACTATCATGTGTAATAAGACGACCATATACAAGTAAATGCAAGCAAGAGTAAAAGAAACAAAGATATGCATCATGTTGTGGATGGGTGGAAGGGAATGCAATATGGATGGTAGGAGCCACATACCCCGAGTGGATGGAGTTCTATATAGTGAGGTTCGTTTGGTTTTCCCCTCAATAATCAAGAATGAACCATTAACAAGAGTCTGTCATCGGGAAATGGTTGAAGTGGTTGTTGTGTCTAATGCATTATGTGATGAGTCTATATGTGTATTTATCAAATGTTTCCTAGAAATGATGTGTGTGTGACACTTATAGCCAAAGTGTATATCACGACAAGATGATCAAAAGAGTCATGATGTATTGTAAAAGCATATATCACTACAATATGAATAGAGGGAGTGGTTACGTATCATAAAGCGTATGCCACTAAAAAATTAAGTAATATGTGACCATTTATCCTATGACATATGTCACAAACCTAGTAATGTCACGTGATGGAAGGTCAAATGTTGAACGTTTGAATATGCTAAGTTCCATTTTATTTGTAAACCCTCGACAATTGGGTATGGACCGGGAAGTAAAGTGCGTACCTAGGCGGTTAGTACAACACGTAGAAGATGATGTAGTATTCGTGATGAAAATATATGACCATATGATGTGTAAAATCATTAATATACGATGTGTAAGATCAAATGCAAGATGTGTATATAGACTAATAATGTGAATATGTGTGTTATGTAGTATGCATGATGAGTAGTATGTAATGCTAGATGAAAATGTGAGATATGTATGATGAATACCAAGTATGATGTATGATGTGTAGTTTTGTTAATGTCAACAATGATGTAGATAAAATATATTTTGTAGGATGAATGACGTGAGATGTATGCATAGACACAATGTGTAGGAACTATTGCACGGTTTATAGAGTTCATGTGTAGTATGCCCTCAACATTCAAGTGTGAACCAAAGCACAAGAGTGTGTCATCTGGTAATGAAAATTCTAACACGTGTGATGACAATGTCTAAGATGGGAAATTTATGTACGTTAATGTAAATATGATAGACACGTTGATGTTAATATGATGGGGGAAATCTAGTAGATGTTATGCCCCTCAAGTGTGTAGTAGTTTATTATACACTCATATGACATTGTCTAGGAGATCATCACTATCGGTATAAAATCCTACTTGAGTGGCATTGGAAACTTCATAAGAAATAAAATGAGGTGGATCATATGAAGAACCATTCGACATAATGTGTAAATAGTCATGGCATAGTCTTTATTGTTAAACAAGTATTAGTGGATAGTCGTGTATATACCAACGAGAGAGATTTGGAGAATAAGTTGGAGATGAGTCATTACCTACGAAGACAAGATACAAAATGGCATAAGAAATGTTAGAGAAGTGTTATTTTCATTAAGAGTACCACTAATCTAATCAAGCCAAGATTTCCCAAGTGTCGGTTAAAAAGTGTGAGAAGTGCAAGCAACAAAGATCGTCAAATGAAATACATGAAGTACATAAGCAACCATCATGTGACAATAGCCATGATAAAGATGAGGCAAGTGAATGGGTAATGACATATCATTAAGGGTTAAACAAAGGCTAGTGAAGCCCTTAAGTGTGTAAATAATATCTGAGGAAGTACAATCAAGTGGAATATATTTCTAAAAGGATTTGTTGATGAGAAGCGTGCCTTTGAAATAAGGTGACAAAGACAAATACCACACGGGAGGAGGTGGAATAGTATCAAAAGTGTTAATAGATCCTTGATAAAGTATCATAAAATTGGTAGAGGGAGAGGTCTTGAACCTATATTCACCCGAGTTCATTGACCAAAAATGTGTACTCAAAGTAAAAATCATCTAGATCAACTGGTGTGAAATTTGGTTTGCCTAATGCTTCATTGGTTAGTTTGATAAGGTAAAACTCATCATTAGAGTCATCAAAATCATTAGTTTTAACATTATAATTTTGTGTATAATTATCAGGTATATTAGTAGGTGGAGTAGAAGGAAGAGAGCCATACTAGGTGCCTTGATAGGTTAGGAAGGAATGATAATAGGAGTTGATACCGTAGGTGAAATAATAGTCATGGAATGAGTAGCAATATCTCGAGTATTTGTAGAGGCGGAAGAATATTGTGAAGCACTAGATTGATCAATGTCATATGTGTCAAGCCTACAATAAGGAATATGTTACGAAGGTGGAATTGGCATAGAATTACTAGGGTCTATGCGATCATATTTGAATGGATCTGGATCTATGGTAAAAATATGTTGATAGCCATCATGAAAAAATTTGACACATTGGGAACATTAGATGGAACATCTTACATTATGTGAATCCAAGGTCCACCAAGAAAGATATTGAATTGAAATGACACATCTATAACATATAAATCAAGTAAGATTATTCTTGAGCCCAACCTGGATATGTAAATAAATAGTTTGTAATCGTATACGAGTGGTAGAGTCCTAGCTTCAGATGACAATATAATTCATAGAAATAAGAGTATCACTAATAACCAACTACTTTAGAAGATAATAAACACATAATTTGATGTCTGATCCATTATCAATAAGTAACCATTTAATACAAGTGGTGCTAATGATGATAGTAATGAGAAAAGGTGCACATGGATTACTTTTAGCAAAAGGTGATAGATCTTTGTTAGTGAAAGATATGGCATGTGGAAAATTACGAAGATATTGTATGAGATGTGTAAAGGCCACTGTAGAGTTATCACTTTCAATATGAATAAAACACAGGAAAATTTTTGTGTGTTACAACAAGTATAGTACATTACTGAAGAATTCATAAAGAGATACCTTGGCAAACATATTTTTAAGTTTCTAAATGATGTCATAGCCTTTAAAAGAAGTAAGAGGAGTTTCGAAGTAATGGGTGGAGGGATAGAAATGGGTGGATCCATAGGAGGATTAAGATGAGTATGAAAATTAGTAACTATATTAATAGTTGGATTATCCCTAGGAGTAATAAAACTGGGAAGATTTTGATTACGCAAATGCATAAAATAAGAAGCACTTGTAATGATACTAGAAATCTTCGTAGATGCAAAAGTAGGATAAGATGGTGATTCATGACTTGATAAGATGAAAACATGATCATAAGAAGGGGTTTGATACGTCAAGTTCACCAAAACAATTAACTAAAATGTGGATTATACGAGTTAATATAATAAGTAAATCTATGTAGTAAATATCTAAACTAAGTAATGAAAATGACCCAAGCAACTAAGTAAATAAAAATGTGAAACCCTAATTAACAAGTAGGGTTGGAAATAACTCAGTGGATTTGATGACCTTCTCCTAAGCGTGTTGCAAAGATAACTACAAAAAAATGAGGAGAAAATACTGTCTCAAAATCTTGATAAGTGCAAATCTAAGCAATCTTGGTGAACACTAGATCAGGGTGCTTGTGGGCACCCCAATTTGAGTTCTGGGTGTCTTGGTATGTGCAGGAGGTCTAAACACTAGATTTGTAAAGTTTCAAGGTGATAAAAATCCTTCACTAGCTATCAACTCAATATCATTTAGCTACTCTATATGTCACTAATAATCTTTGATGAATAAGACACCTGTAAATCCCCAAAACAAGTATAGCGCCCTAAAAATGATAAAAACAAATGAAGGGGTCAGACTATCCTCAATATACACAATGGTGTAATTAATAACTGAGCATTGAACTAAATCTCAAACCCAATATAGTTCTATGTGTGTACGTGTACAATCATGCCCTAGGTGCTCTTGTTCCAATCACACTTTGTGAGAGTATCGATCAATAACTATGTAGAAAAATGTAATAAAATGATTGATGGAATAGAATAAACTTCCCTCCTATGATGTGTGATGGATAAGAACCAACCTCATCTCTTGTGATGACGCTAGATGGATGCCAATGAGCTCTAGATTCCTTTAATGGATACAATTTTAGGTGGATGATAATAGTGACTAGTGCTTGGTCCCTCATTATGGTCTCATTATTTTACATTTATATGGTTATCTTGTTAAAATTTCATAATCAACCCCAAGAAATATGACCACTAAAAATATGAAAAGTCCAAACAACTAAGAAGTTCCCAAAAGATGAAGGTAAAGTGGGAAAAGGATTAGGGCACCCCGAATGGGCTCAAAGTGCTTTTAGGCGCCCTAATACCGCCCTATGTGTCCCGATTAGAGCTAAAATGATGCAAAATGACAAAAGAAGACTAGGCATGTATGTGTGAGAGGTTAATAGTAATGTTGGAAAGCAAAGAAAAATGGCTAAAAGGCGGGGTTAATTAGTAATTTCCTCACTCAAAAGACATGAATATTAGTATGAGACCAGGATTAAATAAGACTCAAATTTCATGATTTAGTGTTTATAATCGGCTTCGCATCGTCGGTATGAAGTTATCTTAGTTAGTTTTTGATGTTAACATTGTCTTGCATTACAACAAATTGCATGCCATCCTATAATGTCACTTACATGGAACAAAACAAGTTCTCATGGTAAAAAAACATTATAAAAATGCAAGGATGTATAACACTTCTAACATCACATTGGTAAGTTATGTGTAATACCCACCTAAATCAGCTATGACGATAAGGACTCTGCGTATATAACACCACATGACCGAGGGTTTCAAAATAATTATGCTCTTGCGATGTGATATACTTCTTCAATGGAGTAAATTTTTTTCCCCTATAGCGAACCATCCAATGACCATGAAGGTTTTATTTCAAAACATGTTTTGGCCATAAAAATTTATGTTGAGGAGAAACCAAATGGTCGTAGTTCCTAGTTGAGGGAGGCCATGGCATTTTCAAAATGGTGCTGAAAATATTTATTGTTTTTGTTGTAGGAATAAAATTGTCGGGATTACATTGTGCAAGATCTAATGGGTACAGGGAACACATGGGTAGAAATAAATTATTGAATCCTAATCTTTGAAGAACTAGAATTGTCGATTTTGTGTCAATATGGCCTATACGGGTGTTTTTGAATCAACGTCTTTCGCCTCCCTTTATATAATTTATAGCACATGGTGTTAGAATATTTCACTTTCCATTCCCTTTATTAATATTTTTGTATATCATTTGTTTCTTACATTTATTGAGTCTCTCAACTAAAAATGGGGTGTACAAATTCCTACTCAAGCAAGCATGGTGGCCTAATCAATAAAAGGGCTAAAATTGTAAACAAATTTTCACTTTGGAAATATTTTTCTACCACTCCTATTTATAAATAATTGTATAATTTTTTTGCATTGTCTTACACAACAACCCTTTTCTCCTACAAACGATTGATAAATATCATGTGGTTGTTACAGGTTCAAGTTTCACCTTGATTCCTATTCCATTTTCCCCACCCTCACACTTCTCCACACTTAAACCATTTCCTCTTCATCCCTCTTCCTCTCCCATTATTTCGCCACCTCAATTTAACTCCTTGAGAATATCACTTTTGGCATTACCATTATACATTTCACGTGTGATTACTAGTTAAAGGAAAATGAATTCATAATTAGTTGTACTAGATCAAGGTTATTGAATGTTTGAAAATGGATAAAAGACAATTAGAACTTTCATATAAGTTTCGATGGATATATATATATATATATATATATATATATATATATATATATATATATATATATATATATATATATATATATATAAGTGGGAAAAGCGGTACCATCACTAGTGCTCTAACCATGTTTATAAGGGTACTAAAAATTATGCCCCGCTTAATCTAGTAAATTGAAAAATAATTAATTAAAAGGAATAACAAAATGTAAAATTTATTGAATCTTAAATAGAAAATGTTGACATAAAATTTTGAATGTATTTTCTAATCCAACTAAAATACATTTTAAAACTTAGAAAGTGCATATGTGTCAATTCCCGATAACAATGTATATGAATTTAGATTTTTATTTTTCAAAGTATTGAATAATTATTTGTTTTGAACAACTAAACCAGGTGGTTATTCGAACTATGCTATCAATGTGCTGAATTTTGAAAAATGTAATGGTACACAAAATCACACGTGAAGTAGGTTTTGTATGTGAATAATAGTTCCCATGTTGGATAATAATGACACTATCAACTGATAAAGTAAAGTACTATTGACTAAATGAAGATGACTTATTGTACAAATAAAGATAAATATTAAGTTTTTGGGCTATTGAGGTTGATGTAAACTATTTGGTTGTTGAGGCCAATATAAAAAAATTCATTTATTATTGTCAAGAGCATTTTTTTTGAAAGTTAAGACCAAGGTTAATATTGTGGGCTACTAAGTCCATGAAAGAACGAGTTATTTAGGTTGATGTTCTACATTCATGATGGTAGTATGTTTCTAAGAGTGCTAAAATATGTAAACATTGGATAAGACATGAATCAAAAATTGTAGAATGTTACAAATATATTAAATATGAGTAATCTCTTATAAATATGTGTGAAACTATAAAAATCCCATAATATTCCCCATTATGAGGTTATGGGTGTCATTGCATATCAATCATCTAAAATAAATGTGGTTACATGCACCATATGTAAGAATAATATAAATATAAAAGCTGTATAAAGTGTATGTACAAAACATGGATGGATAAGTTTTCATAACATGATATGATCATCATAAAGCCATAAAATATGACATGTAAGAAATAACACATGAAAATGGTTAATAATAATAAAAACTAATAGAAAAATAAAATCAACGAATCGTATGTAAGTATACTAACAAACACGACATGAAAAAACGGGTCGATCATAATAAATTAAACCAACTTGACTGTTATGAAAGCTTAATGAAATGTTGAATTTAAAATATTATATTAGTAACAATTATGCAAGAATCCCATGATCAAAAACATCACATAACAAACTTAAATTCATAGATAAAACAAAGATCATACTACACACATAAAATTCACATAACGTAAATCAAATTTTAAGGAAAACATGAATCATACAAAATAATAATAAGCATAAAGAAAACATCATTAAGAGAACATATACAAAAGTATGAAGTTATCAAAAGTCATGTGGTAAACAATGCAACATAGAATTTCACAAGAGAAATTAACATATGTTCATACAAGAACACATGCGATCATTTATTATATCACAAAAATATGTCATAATAGACAACGATATGAATTGAGTAATAAATTTCATTAGGTATAATAAATCAATATCATCATCAAATAAAAGCAGACTATAATATCAATAGCAAAGCATTTGCAAAAAGTATAATATATTTCAAGAAATCTTGCAACAATTTTTATATCACTATTTGACTAGAGAAAAAGAAATATATAACCTAAAACATATTTTTATATGCCACTTGTGTAGGTGGTCCCCTAATGTAGATGCAATTTTCCCTGTATACGAAAAAAGTTACAAAACCGTGTGTATCTATCATAATTTCTACAATGTATGCCATAAAGATAAATCTTATGAGGAAATAGGAGGTAGCTGCGCAAAGTATTTGCTTAATCTATGAATAAATAAAATTACAGAGTACATAGAGGATGCAATATTTATAGATATTACATAGCTATAATGCAAACAAACTATTGTTCTATAGTTGCAACAAATAAACCTCTACATCCTATAATAAACAACAATACATGAGTAATACAAATATGAATGGTTATAACAATACAACCATACAATAACATATAAATAACTTATTTACCCAAGTAAAAACCTAATGACCACGGTAAAGACTAAGTTACTGAGATGGTAAAAAATAGCTAAGGTAATATAATTTTTACAATGCATAATTACCTATAATATGGTTTACCTAATGCATTTCCTCAAGAGATGAGGAAATGAAATCTCTAAACATGAATTTGTCACATGCAAGTAACTTCATGAAAAAATCTATTCGTTCTTAAGATGTTCGTTAAAACTAAAGTTGTATATTATGTTTCAAAACATGATCATGAATGAAATGAACATGTACCTTAATATGTTTGGTTCTCTCATGAAACACTAGATTGTGAACAAGTTTGAAAACACCCTCATTTTCAACATACAAGGCAAGTGGATTTCTCTTTTGGTACTCCAAGACCCTTAAGTATGTGACATATCCATATTGATTCATAAATAGATCCACTTGTAACATGATATTCAACATATGTAGAAGAGTGAGAAACAAAGTTTTGTTTCTTGCTTCCCCATGATATCAGTCAAGATCCCAAAAATAATAAAAATCGGAAGTGCATTTGCTATCATTAATGTTACCTACATGATCTAGATATGAATATACGATCAAGAAGAAATTATAATTCTTCTTAGAATCTATACCAACATCCATAGTGACACCGAGATATCTCAATATCCACCTTGTTGCATTCTAATGTATAACTCTTAGTTACTTCATGAACTGGGAAAGATAAATAGCTCTAAAGTAGATATCTAGTATATTATGTCGGGTAAATTATACCCCCAAATAATTATTGATAGAGTGTTTCATTACGGAGGAGATGTATCGATTGAGATAATTAAAGTATTGTCTTTATGGGTGTAAAAATCAATGTGTAGTCCATCATCCTAAATTTCTTGATCATTGTCTTAGTATATTTAATCTAGGAAAAAAATACATGATTCTTATTCTACCATAATTCCAATGCAAGACGGTAGTGCATGATCCCAAGATCTGTTATGTTAAGTGATCGATTAAGATATTTATTTGTAGCATCGATCATCTTCATTGTGTTGTTAGTGATTACTAGATTGTAGATATATATCAAAACTATCAAAATCTATCCTTTTTACCTCTTCAGGTAGAGATTGGGATCATATGGATATCTCATAAATGTGTTAAATGAGATGTTTATCAATCTTGATGTACCAATCACGAGGTACTTGCTTTAGGCCATAAAGATATTTTATGAGTTTACATATCTTTATTTCTTCTCTAGGTATGAAAAAACTCCCGGGTTGATTCATGTAGACTTCTTCATGTAGATATTCACTTATAAATGTACTTTTCATGTCCATCTCGATGGAGTTTCCAACCAAACTATGCAGCTAGAGAAAAGATCAACTTTGATCGTTTTGATCTTAGCTATAGGAGAAAATGTCTCCTCATAGTCTCGTGCCTTCCTTTTGTGCATACCCCTTTCTACAAGTATCACTTTATAATTGTCAATATTCCCATCTTATTTGTACCTTGTTTTGAATATACATATAAAAATAACGGGATTATTCCTGGTGGAAGATCGACAAGTTTATAGGTGTTATTTTTCATCATTAACTAATAATAAGCTTTCATGGCATATTTAAAATCTTTCAATTGTAGAGATTCCTAGACAGTGGAGAGATCAATAGATCCAACAAATATAATCATAAAATTAGTAATTACCTCTTCATGATATTTACTTTGTGTTTGTGGTCCATTTGTGGATGTTTCTAGAGGATCATCCAACTTAACATCCAAAATCATTTATATATAACTTAGGAATCAAAGTTCTTGTTCTTATGGTTTATGGTCCTATCTAATCATCACTATCACCCCCATCATCATTTTCATGATCATTGAAACATATTATTTTTTTCATAGAAAGTGTGTTATCTACATCAAGGGAGTCTATAGAAGAAGACTCATCTTATTTATTCTCAAAGAACTCTACATATCTGGTGTAGATTTTCCTAGTCTTTGTATCCAACAGTTTGTATCCAAAAGCTTCTTCATTATAGCCAATGAAAATGATTTTCCATTATTTCATGTCCAACTTCTATATCTTCTTATTGGGTATGTGCATGTTGGATTTGTACCAAAATAATTTGATGTGTGTAATGGATGGATGTCAATTCGACTATGCCTTTTGTGGTATTACTATATTAAGATCACTTTTTCGAACAAATATATTGCATTATGTGCTTCTTCGGTATATAATTTATTTTCCAGTCTGAATCATCGATCATACAATGCATCATCTCCATGATGGTATGGTTCCTTATCTCAACAATACCATTTTATTGTGGTGTAGGAGGAGGCATCTATCATCAAATCCCATGAGATTTTAGATAGGAAATTTGCACACTTTCTTGGTAAATTACCCCCTTGATCTAAGTGGAGAGATCGATGTCGTGAAAATTTTGTTTGTTAACAACCACTTTAAACTTTTTGAATATCTCAAAAGGATCACTTTTGTTATCAAGATAAAAATATACATTTTTCTATAATAATCAACACAAAGACTGAAATATCGAAATCCAGGATGACTAGGTTTCATCAGATTGAAAAAGATTGGTATGAATCAAATCAAGCTTACTTGGAGATCAATATGTACTCTTTTAGAATGAGGATCTGAATTGTTTTCCAAGAAGGAAGTTAGGAAAATTTTATTTTGTCCTTTTTATATATGTAAAACCTCTCACCATATTATACTAACAAAGCGTATCGAGATATCTAAAACTGATGTTACCAAGTATTTGATGCCACAACTATGTAGATTAACTATTCTTAGCCACCGATATGTGTCTCTAGAAAAATCAAGCTGAAAAATTTGTCCCACATATGCGTATTTTTTAACAATATTTGAGCCTATGGATTTATCTCTAATCAAACACATTTTCTTACCGAGAATGATTATAAAACTCAATATTTATATTATGATCTAGAATCGACTAATTGATAGTAAGTTATTTTTCAAACTAAGGACATATAAGACATTTGATAACCTAGAATTTCATGAACCAAGAGGAAGAGTAATGTTTCCAATACCTTGGATTGTGTAGGAAGAGTTAACCCCAATGAAACATGATTTTTAGAGGGTGTGTCTCATATAGTGGAGAACCGGTCTTTGCATCTAGTGATGTGTCGAGTGGCTTCTGAATCAACATACTAGATGACACTAGATGAAGTTGACAGGTAACTATAATGGGTAGTATACAATAATTCCTCATCATTTGAATTTTCTTCTTGCTCAGCTACATTTCCTTTCTAATATGGTTTGTTTTTCTAGTTTCCCTTCCTTTTCCCTTATCTCGTAATTTTATTGTCCATGTTGTGAATATTTATTTTGAGGTATATAATTACTCAATGAACCTTTCTTGTGCGTGTTCTCTCAAATATATTTCAACTCATGTCATCTTTTGTAGATAGGAAATTTCTTCTATTTCTTGACCCTAAATTCAATATTGTAAGATTCCTTTTCCATAAATAAGGAAAGGACTCACTTTCATTCCGTAGGAACATGGAAGGTCACAAGTGATGAGAAAATGTGAAAGGTCATCTAGGGGTGGGATAAAAGGACAACTTTTAATGCTATAAATTGGAATTTTTATCCATTTGAATGGGATGACAATTGTTGATTGTTGTATGATTTTGAGATATACCACTACTAGATAAAGTAAAAAAAGTAATATATTTCAATTTCTATTATTATTTCTCCTCTCTCTCTCTCTCTCTCTCTCTCTCTGTGTGTATTTTCCAACTTTGTAAGCATAGTGATATTGCATATCCAAGAAGGAACCTTGTTTCCTTGATTGATGAATATGTAGAATTGTGTGTCTCTAGTTTATTAGTATTGTTGATTTCAATAATTGTCATGTTATTATAAGTAATTTTTGACCTAATTTTTTTGATGTATATGAATTCTCTAATCCTACTCACAACATTAACCATCTCTCCTTATTTATCCCGATCCCCTTTACCTCCCTTCACTACAAATTCCTCCCTTGTAATATGTGAAAACACTTTGCTACAAGTCTAGTGGAGTAATCTTATGTGATGTGTGACCTAACAGCCACCCCATACCTTTAGTTACTTTACATTCAATAATGAGATCCTCCCATATCAAAAAATGATGTGCTTAGCCTCGTTACTGAATGGTGAAACAAATAATTTTCTTGTGACAAATTATTTGGAATTTTTTTGTGGTGACTCCATTGGGGAAGATATGCCCTTTGTGCGAGCTTAAAGGATCTTTGAAAATCCCAACTAAATACATATTTAAAATAATCCATAAAATTGAAAAATACCATAAATACTATTTGAATCTTTAAGTGTCATGTTGTAATCCTATTGTAAAATATGCATTTTTCCAAATTGCATTGTTGTCTAAATTTTTTGATTAAAAGGATCTTATATTATATTAATTCAATATAATACAAGATGAATTCCAACAAAAAAATTAGGTGGTATGAGAGCATACCTGAAAACCACAAACAAATCTAGGCCAACCCTAGAGAAAGGAGAATATAATCAGCCGAGCCTAGGAGAGTACAAAAAAATAGGCATCACCTAAAAATAAACAAAAACATAGTCAAGTCACAAAAAAACCATGCCCGAGGTGGGCCGATCTCGAATGTCCGACCACCCCAAACAAGGAAATTCCTTACCAGCACCTAGAAGCTCCCATATAGTAGCAATTTTTTCCTTCAGGTCCACTTCCCCACAAGTTGGAATGGAAAGGAATATGTAAGTGAATTTGTCTTATGGTGGCATAGGTTGCAGTGGGTTCCATGCATCCTGGTGTGAAGTAGTGGCAGGAGGATATTTCCTCCTATTTTGGTGAGGTTGTGAGCCCCAACCATGCTAATGAGTTGACATCTACAACAAAGATCCTGGCCATGGTGATGAGTGGTGAGTAACCATGCTAATGTAACATCCTTGGGGAGTGGTGAGTGTGACCTGAAAGTATGACTTTTAGACCTATCGCATCAACCACCATGGGTGGAAGGTGAGGAATTCCTTGTTAGAGACAAAGGAACTCTAGAAACATTTCATAAGGCTTCCCCCGTGGCGTAGTAGGGTCTTAAGGTGATCCACCTCCAAAGCCACCTTGTTGGCATGAACTTGAATATATAGAAGAACATTCGATATCACCATAGATTTATTATAAACTAAGAAACTTTGATCAAATGCAAAATTACCAAAGGAAAAAGCATTTTTTTCTTTCCATATCCAAAACAAAATCTCTTCTCTAAGACCATGCCAAATCTAGGTGAACAAAGGAAATAGTTGGCAATTATCTCCCAAAAGGATATACGACCAAGTGAAGCAAGCGGTGAGGCCATGAAATAAAGAAACAAAATGGATCGAGTTCCAATACATTTGAGATTTGAAATATAACAAAAAAATATGCAAGATAGTTTCAGATGCCCACAAAAATGACATTTAGGATCTAGGATCACAATTTGAACAAGTTGATCCTCGATAGGAAGACCTTGGTGTATAATACACCAAAGTAAATGTGTAATCTTGGGCTTGAAACATATAGTCCAAAGAGTTTCAAATCACCTACCCTAGGTAGAGAGAGTGGAATGAATTCCCCAATATGTATTAAGTTTTTCCACCATGGGAAAATGGGGTGAGAGCCAACGATAGCCTTTACTAGCTTAGTTATCTAAATTTTTAAAAAACTCAAAGAAAAAATATACACTTGAGTTGATCGTGCAAGTGGCATTGTTGACCTACATTGAAGGAACAAATAATAATTGGTTTTAGACTTCGCACTATGTAGTAGAAACAAAAGTTCCTAAATATCATCTTAAAGGTCATATTAAAGAACTAGGTGTAGAACTAGTAGTTCCTATCCCTCAAGAAGAAGAAAGAGAAGAAAAAATAGAGGAAGAAATAGAAATGATAGCTATTCTTATTCCATGGGGAAGAAATAATCGTCCATAGGACTTAACTCCACTACTTCATTAAATTCAAAAAGTATAAAGAAAGGACTTTCACATATTCTATGGAGATGGAAAGGAATGACCAAATGATCATATTTCAACACTCATCACATCCTATGGCATTCTTGGAATGAAACAACAAGACATTTCCGTGCGGATATTCGTGGTGTCATTACATGATGCCACTATGGACAGGATCTACTACTTTCCATCATGTTCAATTATTTATTGGGATGATATGAAAACAAATTTTGAGGAATAATTCAAGATTTTAGAAGATTTTCATGCCATCCTTGCTAAATTAACATAGATGAAGAAAGAACCACAATAGTCCATGTAAGATTTCATAGAAAAAATCAATAATTTTAACAACAAGATTCCCCCGGTTATTTTCCCTCTATGAATAATCAAAAAAATTTCTTTGAGAAATCACAATTTCCTGAAGTTACTTTCAATAGTGGAGAGTGAAACCGAAAAATTTGGACAATTCTTAATAACATTCCATTTGAGTGGATGATGAGCTTATCATGTCAGGGAAGATCAAGAATCATTCTATGAAGGATAAGGCTGAAAATTTCAAAGATGAAACAAATGATCCATTACTTGTAAAAGTTGTTCAATTATTTGAGTTCATTGAAGAAGGAAATAGCTTAACGTACCTCACATCAAAATGGAAATAGGAATCAAATTGCATGAGCATTATGAAGGCTCACCTTGGATGGTGAATGCAATATGTGGAATGAATGATGATGAAGAAGATAAATTTTTGGATTAGAAACTAGAGAAGAAGAAGAGGAAGATGATAGTGGTAGTATTGGATATTTTGAATACTCTTTGGAAAAGGAATATGAAGAATTAAAACATAGCTAATATTATCTTTTTCCCCCTAGAAAAAAATGGACTTTGAAAGTTGATGGAACCTCAAGGAAGAAACAATGAAAAAGTAGGTATTTCATGATTTTGGACACTTGCAATCATTTTGATGCATTTCTATTCTTCCATATATGCTTCAGAAGTTTAACACATAGCTAATTTTGCATAAACTCAATAAATTAGAGAAAATTGAGTGTTGGGTCATTCTTTTATTATTTTCCTAATTCGTTAGATCCATACTTGGCCAAAAAGATAGTGAAAAATAAATAAAAAAGGGAAAAATGGTTTTTTTAGACCATTGCAAGTATTGCGAGAACACGAGGAACAAAATGTACAAGTTCCATCGGGTCACTTATTCCCTGCACCCCCAAAAGGGTGATAACTCAAAGGAGTTTGGATGGATATAATGTCCTGTGGAAAAGTTGGGTCCTAACATAACTAGAGAAATAGCTCCCATGGGCCCTTAGTTCTCCTATTTTTCAATTGGGCTGAAATGTAGATGGGTGAGTGAAGTGCAAATGGAGTGCGATGCAGAAGAATGGTGCGAGTTGAGGAATGGTTCTTGGGAACAAATATTTCCTCTTGGAAGTATCTCGGGCGAGATAAATGAAGGAAGTGATGTGTGGGTCAACAGAGCATTAGGAGAATAGGTGTGGGGAAGAATGAGTTTCGGGAACATTCAAGCTCCATGTATAAGCTATCTCGCCCACAAGGTAAAATGAAAGGAGTTATGAAAGATTTGATATACTATAGAAAGTGAAGTTTAAAGGCATAAACACACCATGCTCCTTGGTAACCACGATACCTAGAAAACCCGCAATCTCTACACTTCAAAGGGAAAAATACATTTAACTACGAACTTTAGCTAAGCATTTGGAACCCATGTTCCTCCCCGATCACCCAGATTTTTGTTGTCATATCTCAAACTCTAGTTGTCCAAATTGAATAAATTATATGTTAATGGAAAGGTATTTTCATCCTCTACATCATGAAACCAAAACATCTTGAGTTAGGTGTAGGTAGATGGGTGAAAAAGGATAAAAATCACTTCTAAAATTCAAAGAACAACTCTAGGTACTTTAAAAAGATAAGATTTGATATGATTTAGTGCCTTTTCTTCTCCAAAAGAAAAATATAAAAGAGGGATGGATTTTTAAGGCTACTCATTCCCCTTTTTAGATAATTATTGCTTCTTGTTGGGGGTGGGAAAATAATTTTGAGTTTCCCTCTTCTCTCTCATTCAAATTCTTCTATATATTGTAAAAAACCTCTCATTTGAAAAAGGGGGATATTTTGGGATGTAATGGAACTCTGTCGAGAATTATTCCAGTAGCCAATGAGTTAAATACCTTCACATGGTCCTCTTGGGTGTTCTTACGCCTCTATTCTTCACATGTAATTGATTTGGGCATATTATAAAAGAAATAAAATTTGTGTTTTTTGTTGTTTCCTTTAACCCTAACATTTGTTTTATTGTATTTTCTTTCCTCTCCTTTCTTGTTGTTGTAATTTGTGTATTCAATTTTCATTTGTAGGTTCAAGTTATTGTGTTTCATGGAGAACAGATGGTGAGTAAAGCTTAACGACCGTGTCATAGTTGTTCGGACTCTCCCTACTCCATTTTCCTTCTCCCTTCCCTTCAACAAGATATTTACACACCCTTTTCTGGTGCTATCACAAGATTTTATCCTAGGATTTCCCTTTCATTTATATTTCTAACCCTATCTCTCTCCTCGGTCCCTTGGAATTGTTAGAATAGGAGTACATAATTGTGTTTTATTCATTAGGATTATTTTTAGCATTAGAATGTGTAGAGGATGTTGGCCTTCTCTAGAGGCCATATCAAGTAGAAAGTCCCAAAAATTATGAGATGGTCCCATGTTAGCAAAAATGGGGATTTGTATCAAAAAAATCCTATTGTACTACTTTTTGACATAACAATTTCGGCATGCCCGATGATAGAAGAATTGAAAGCTATATATTTCACATGTGGGTATCTGGTTAACATATTCATTTCCCCAATTTTTATGTGATTTTCGTGAGATATCAACATTTGGAGGAATTTTCAAGAACATATAGTGACTCCACTGATTCAAGTAACCCATTTTCTTAGTTACAAACCTTTATGTTCCTTACATTCATTTCCATTGATATTTCTTTCCTTCTATTTTTTCCATTTTCCTTCCATTCATGAATTTGTGTAATCATGAATTCATTTCATTCTTGGGATTCTAATTTGTAGTAGCAGTTCCATTCAAATCCACCTCCATCATCTCAAAATCCATCTACAAGCTATTACAACACAACTCGAATAATTTTTATGATCAAATTTAGAATCAACATGCATACCCTTATGAGCTAAATAAAAATCAATTTGGTCATTCACCAAACTATGGAGCTATTCAAGAGAAAGAATATGAAAAATTAGGAGTCCATCCTACATCTAAAGGTGTTGATTTTTAGAGAATGGTTTAAAAATGGAGCTAAACATGGTGCGAGAATAGGGCTAAATGTGCAATGAAGGCATTCAAAATTGGTTTCAAGGTCCCTTGTCCATGGGATAGCTCTATGCCAAATTGGTTCTCGCCCTTAACGAAGCTATATTTCATAGTTAAGATGCTTCCCAAAATTGTAAACTGGTTTGATTTAATAAAGCCTCATGATTCTAGTGTTAGGTAAACTGTCAATGGGGAAATCCTACACTACCATCTTGTAACCCTCTTAATCCTCCATCCAAATTTACACCATATACACCTCAATTTCATATCCCTATCTTTCTATTGGTTTCACCCATTGAGCATTTCCCTTCTCAATATTATTCCCTTCCATCCCACCTTCAATTCTCTGCCCTATTTTCTTCCAAATCCCCATCCAAAATAAAAATCTACACCTTCCCTTCCATCACAACTACTGCAAGATTTAGTGAAACTGAATCCCCCTCATCTTGCAATCCAAAACCTATTCTTGGAAGAAATAAATCAGAAAATTAGGTGAGGAGGACAACAAGTTGAAGATCCTAGTAGATAAGAACTCATAAAAAAATGAAGGATTATTCTTCAAAATTTAAAACCAATCGATGCCACGGTTGGTTAATCCTTCATAGAGGTTGATGAAGAACATAAGGTGGAGGTTGATTTTGTAGTAGAGAAAGTACAAGAAGAAGATGAACAAAAATATCTTTGTTTTGAATGTAATGTGCATTTTGGCACTATATTCCCAAAGTTTTCATATCCATATCAACTTGAACATTTAGTTGAGGAGGAGAAATCAGCTCCAAATGAAGAGGAGCACAAGGAGGGTGAAATCCAAGTGGAGTAACCTGTAGATATTTACAATGAGGAAGATGATTTTATATTAGACTTGGAAGATTGCATTAGTGAAGTGGAACCCATTGAAGTCACTACTTTTACAATTCCACCATCTGTCTTCCAACACAGAGAGTATATTGCTATGAAAAAATCCCAAGATCCATCCATGAAGGATGACTTCAAGGAAGATCCTACTAAAATTTATCCTCATGAAGAAAATAAAGAAAAAAATTATCTTTCAAAATTCATGCTTGATCAAGAGGAATATGATGACACAATTTCTAAATTAGTCATTATGGAGGATGCAAAGTTGTTTGTAGAAGTAGAACAAGGCACAAATCAAATTGCAAGAAACTTCTTTCTTGGAAAGGAAAGTCTAGAGGATATCCCCATTCATGGGAATTAGCTTAAAATAGAAGGGAAAATCAAAAGTATCATCCCATTGATTCCTAAAGACCCTTTTCCAATCAGATATCTAGCTAGTTTGGATCCAAACAAGGAAATGCAACCTATCATATTCACTTAAAGTCATGAGAAAGAGATACAATGCACCAAAGGTAAGCTGTAATACTTGTAAAATCCAAATATAAAGCAAGTAAAACATGTATTTATTTTATTTCTAGCTGATACTTTCTGGAATGAGGAAGAAATCCATGTTCAAGATAGTTTTCCATCTCATCAAAGACCATGTTCAAAGTACAAATAAAACACATGGTCTCAATTTGTATGAAAGGGAAGTTATTTCTCACCGCCTATTTTTGGATTTGTTTAGCTTGTAATTACTCTAGTTAGAATAGAGTAGATGGGTAAGTGCACGAAGTTGAGAGGAAAAAAAGGGGACAAAAACTGAAATTGAATGAAATGTGATCACGTTTAGAAATAATGCGATCTCATTATGTTTTCCTAGGAATTCACGAACCTAAAATGCGTACACGTTTCTATGAACACAAAATCCATACGTGTTTTTCTCTATATGAAGTTTGTAGGGGATGGAAGGAGCCATATTTAGTAAAATAAATGTAAGTACAAGAAATAATAAAAGTATAAATTTTATTGTTTTATTATTTCTTATACTTTAAATTTATTTTACTAAATATATGAAATTAGGGTCACTCGCACCTAACGAAAGTGGTCCCATAGTTCTTGTAAGATTAATTTATGCATCATATTACCTTAAAATATTTAATTATTTAATAAGGTAATTAGTTGATATATTGTTATATAGTTTTATAACAATATTTGTCATATTATTGCATAGGTTATATTGTTACGTAGTTGTAACAATTATTATTTGTTTGTATTTAATTATTGTTGCTTCCCGGATGTATTTTAGAAGTTGTTGTGATTTTGGTTGTACCTACTACAACCCATTTATTTGTCTGCACATGGCTGTTTGATTCCCATAAGAATTGCAACACTCCTTTGTAATTCAAGGTTGGTTGATATTAATAAAGATTATCGGGATTCTACCCCTATTTCTCAAGTCTACATTTGGTACCGTGAGTTGGTTCAAGCTCCTCGTAAAGGTTGAAGAAAGTTTTCGAGAGGAAGGATAATTCGTGGAGAAGAAATCTGCAACAACAGAGAGCCAGTGTTGCCTCCAAAGCAGCCTTCCTGCACCTCCCTGCAAACTCACAACCTCATGTGTGAAAACCAGGTAAATGTAAAGAAAAATTTTTGTGCCTTGGTGCCCTCTACACCAGGAAAATTTGTTTCCTAGGACTTACAATTTAAAAAAAAAATTTTCTCCCCATTAGGGGTTTTGTATTTAAATTGATTAGTTACAGATAATTTATTTATACTATCAAATTTGGAGGAGTTGTTATTTACATATCTCCCAAAGACAGCTTGTCAAAGCTTCCCACCAAGACCATGATTGAGCTCTACTATTTTACTACTAGGTCACTGGTTGTTCTAACCAAGATATTCTTTACAAGAACCCTGCATAAGATTCCATGAGTGCATTTTTTGACTACTCCAAAGCCAAGCCATAATGGGGTGAGTCATGTGTTTTATTTGAGACCGAGTTTCTCGCCTTTAATACATATCGAGCCCTAGGTGAGTTGTTTTGTAGAGGATTCGAGCTCCTAAAACCAACGAACCCGAAACCTTCAACCGAGCACGATCTACTCCTCTCAAGCTATCCTCACTCTAAGCAAGTCCTCGTAGTAAACAACAAAAACTGATATTGGATCTCCCATCGTGGCTTACACAATGAGCTCCACCCCTTCGACTCGCACATAAACAACAAAGTAAAGCATAAAAAAATTAAAACAATGGTCATGCTATGTGTGTGTGGCTCCGAGTGATCTATGAATTGAACGCAGGACCTACACAATACACAAAAAAGAAAATCAATGCAAACAAAATCGGTTCCTTAAACCAAAACTATTTGAATGGAAAATAAAGGATTTAAAAGAAAATCAATCTAAACGATGGAAATAACATTTGCAGCAAAGGCACAATGCAAAAGTGAGGGAGATAAAAGACATTTTCAGATCTGATTTCTTCTCAGAAGACCTAAACCGAATTTCACTCAGCCATTGACACGCATTCCCTCCTACGTGCAAAGATGCCTTTCCAAAGGTTAGTCAGTTTTTTGCTTTAATAAATGCTTATTCTCCATTTTCTAGCATAAGCACTCAGAGAGGCTAGTTAGATAGTGCAAAACGAATTGGGTGGGAAAGTTGTAAGGTTCAAATCCCACCACCAACACAAGTTTTTAGAAAAATTTGAATTTAGCGGCAAAAATTGTGAAACCACCAAGTTTGGAGGAGTACTTAGCAGAAACCTTGAATAAACAAAGTGTAGTCATAACCAAACATCCTCCTAAAATTTTTAGTGAGAAAAAACCTAATTTAGGGTAAATTGTTTTTCTCCTATTAGGCCTATTTTTGATTTTGAACAATAGTTTCTAAAGGGACAATAGCTAAAAATTGCATTTTCAGCTTGTTTTGAGCAATTCTTTGCATTTTGGGTTGTATTGGGCTTGAGAGGCCACTAGGGCCCGAATTTTTCTTTCCAAATTGCTCAATTTTTACAAATTTTTGAATGTAATTATATGCTTCTACATATTGTACTAATTTTCAAGTTTCCATAGTCAACCAAAAAATCAGAATCGCACATAAATTGGTAGAATATTGTAACAAAAATAGTAAAATCGGTTCTAAAACACTCACGAGATCCTATATCTCATTCACAACATTTGGTATATACAAAGTTGCCTTTGGGAAGTAGTTATGGGTAAATTATTCACAACTACTACTACACTTAATGCCTAATATAGCTACAACAACATCATCTGGGCATCAACCCTTTAAATCTATGGGGAATAATAAGTTCATAATGCACACACTATGAGCCATCCCATCCCTTTGTGAATGATTAGATGACATAAATCCAGACTTATAAATTATCCGAGTATATAGTGAAGTTACGCACGTGTATGAGGATATTTCTTTGAGCTAGTGTTAATAATCACACAGACCCCTTTTAGTATTGTCTTAGTACCACATCGAATTATTTCACGTACATTAACACCTATTTCATGTATCGTCGGGTATATAGAAAGGGAGAGCTTCTTCCCACATACCTCTGGGTATATCGAGAGAGGCACATATATAGAAAGGTTCGGTATATCGGACTGACGGTATATATATTGGGAGACCTTATACCTGGAGTGATAAGAGCCAAATCATGTTAGTGATTTCTTAAAAATGTGCACCAATGCCCCCAAATTTTTTCTTCCAGATTCACAACTACTTAAAGGAAACAACTATGCTGCATGGAAGACTAAAATCAAGACACAACTTGATTTTGAAGAGATCTAGATTGTTGTGAATGGTACTCTGACTAGATCAACTACTGATATAACACAACAATGGCAGTTTGATAAGTAGATCAGAAGGCCAAATTAATCATCTTGTTTGGAGTGTTTGACGATGTGCAACCCCACATTTGAGATGCCAAAATATCCAAAGAAGCGTGGGATAAATTGTGCATAGTATATGAGGCCAAAAATAAGAATGTCATACTAAATTTGTAGAGTCAATTACATACACTAAATTTCAAGTAGAATGAGAAAATTTAAGATTTCTTAAGAAGAGTTGTAGAGTTGAGGTCTTCGCTTCTAGCCCTAGGAGAAGTGGTCACAAATGATGCTCTTATTCCCATTGTTTTGAGAGCACTCCCATCTTCTTACCACATTTTTTTCACAACACTAAACGTGTCAGATATGACAATTAGTTTTGAAAAGTTGGTAAACCGCTACAACAAGAGTAAGACATGAAAAATAAGGATGATGAAGAGGATCAGGCACTTTCTTCACATATAAAATGGAAAGGAAAAGGTAAAGGAGAACCTAATTCCTATCAAAAGTCCCAACATTAGAATCCAGTATCAACATCAAGGAGACAAACAACAAAAGAAGTAATGTCTAATTTGTAAAAGAGGACATGACTTAAAATATTTTTGGTATAATACTTACAAGAAAGGTTCATCAAGCAACTCTGGACCTCCACAACAACAATCTCACAAGGGACATTCTAACTACAATCAAGTGTAGAAAAAGGGGAATTAGAAAACAAAACCCCATCAGCAAGGAAACATTCTTGAGAAAGAAGAACATTCAAATAATGAAGAATTCTTGTAGACTAATCAATCAAGTGAACCATCCACGTCATCCAAAGTGATTTCTTGTATGTTGATTCGGGGCCAATCGACACATGACTGAACATAGAGACTGGTTTACCTCAATGAGGGACATGACTTTAAAAACCAAGTTTTTGGGTGATGATTCTTCATATACAGTTTAGGGGATTGGGAACAATTCTCTTCCCCCTGGTTCATGCAATTATGCAGACTATCATATGTCTTATATGTCCCTGGGTTGACAAAGAATATTATTTTAGTTAGTCAACTCCTAGATCACAACTTAAAAATTGACTTTGATACTCATTCCGGCAAGAAAACATGTTTGATTCGAGATAAATCATGAGGCTCAAAAATAGTTACAAAAGCCTCCAATGTGGGACGCATGTTCCAACTTAATTTTGTCCATAGAGATGATCATGCACTTGTGGCTAAGAAATCTACCTCACACAGTTGTGACATCAGAGATTTGGTCATGTTAGTTTCAAGTATCTCGAGACACTTCACTGACGTAAAATGGTACATGGGCTACCGTCTCTTCAGAAGGATACAAACAAGTGTCCTCACTACCTAGCAGGATAAAAACACAGAGCTTCATTCTTGATGAGTATATATTGATCTCATGGTAATTTTGATCTCGGTTCATATCGATCTTTATAGTCTCGATGCAATCGAGTCATTCGTATTTTAGTACTTCATGCAATGTGTTAATGACTATTTAAGGAAAATGTGGTTTTTTTATATTCACAAGAAAAGTGAAGATTTGGAAACTTTCAAGAAGTTTAACCTAGCGGTTGAGAATGAAACTGGTCATCACATCAGAACTCTCCAATTAGATTGAGAGTGGGAATTCACTAGTAATGAGTTCAAAGAATACCTAAAAACTCATGGGATTCATCAAAGATGCATCCTCCACACACACCACAAAGAGAATGGTGTTGTTGAGAGAAGAAATAGTACTATAATGGAAATGGTCCGATGGATGATCGATGACTTTGGAATTGTAAAGACATTCTCGGGAAGAAGCAAAAAAAAACAATGTATTTTTTCAATAGATTACCCTCGGTTGCTCTTGACGGAGTAACACCAAAAGAAGCATGGTCAAAGCAGAAACCATCTATTGCACACCTTAGAGTATTCGGGTGTAAAGTAAGTATGCACATATCCAAGAAGAATAGAAATAAATTGGACATGAAGTCATAGAAAATAATCTTCATTGGGTATAATGAAGAGACTCTTGGGTTTAGATTCATGGATCCAAAGACCAAGAAAGTCTACACTAGCAAAGTCTCCTCCCCTAGACTCACTTGATGTAGATTCTTCACCAGTTGTAAAAAATTAAGTTGATATTCCCACATATGAAGAAAGTGATGATGGGGATGATGGTGTTGATATGATAGAACCACGACCCACATGAATAGTTTAGTGCATCCCCAAGTGGAGTACTAGCACATTACGAGATGTAAGAATGGATGCTGCACTGAGATACATCCACCCCTAGACCACAGACTCACAAAGAAAGTAAGAGAAGAAGTTTAATTTCCTTTCATGAGTAGATTTATTGAGTCGATGATCCCTCTATAGTCCAGGAAGCCCTATAATAAAAATATTGGAAAGATGCCATGGACTTAGAATATCAATCAGTAATGAAAAATAAAACTTGGTAGCTTTTCGATCTTCCACGAGGGAAGAAACCCATTAGATGAAGATGGATAGTCAAAATGAAGTACAAAGTATATGGGATAGAGAACAAGTATAAATAAATACTTTTAACAAATGGGTATGCACAACAAAAAGGCATTATCTACGAGGAGACATTTTCTCCCACAACTAAGATCACAAAAATCAAGATGATATTTTCTCTAGCTGCATAGTTTCGTTGGAAATTTCATTAGATGGACGTAAATAGTGCCTTCCGAACAAATATTTATAAGAATAAGTCTATATAACTCAACAAGATGGATATGAAGTACCGATCAAGAAGTAAATGTATGCAGACTCGGAAATCTCTATATGGCTCAAACAGGAACCCCGAGCATGGTACATCAAAATTTATGAGCATCTCGTATAACATGGTTTTGTAAGAAATCCATACAATCCCAATCTTTACCTCAAAAATCAAGGGGGCAGATTGTGATTGTCTTTTTCTATGTCAATGATCTAGTCAAAACTAGCGGATAAAGTGAGGATGATTGATGCAACGAAGAAAGATCTTAATCGATCATTTGACATGATAGATTTTGGGATGATGCATTATTCTATTAGATTAGAAGTATTATAGAAAAAGAATCACATCTTTTTTCTCAAATGAAATATACCAAGACAAGACTCAATAAATTCAAGATGATGGATTACACACTAATTGATACACCTATGGAGAACAGATTGTAGTTATCTCATTAAGATCCATCTCCGAGGTAAATGCCACTTGTTATCCAAAATTCACCCTTCAAGGTAATTTTGATAACATGCATCAAATTATTCAGTCCCGAGCAAGTAGATTGATTCAAGGCCCGAAATCGTGTTTTTGGGGCCCCCTCGGCTTCTCTCTAACTCTCCCATCCAAGAAGAAATCCCAACGAGTTAGAAAAAATAGAAAAAAGCAAAAAATATGGTTGCAAGATTGTTTTAAAGCATTTCGGGTCTGAAGGGTTCGGGTCGTACAAGGTTCGTCGTACCAAGTTCATGGCCGAAATACAAAGAAAATCGGCTAAGTCAGACATTTTTGTCCCAGGTGGTCCGCGGGACAGTTGGGACGTTGGGACGCGCGGGACGCGAAAAGCTGAAATGGCCGAAAGTGGGAAAAATCATCAAAGTTTTGTTTTCATGTGGTTTGGGACATCCAGGAAAAAAGTATGCGGGGACGTGAATTAGCCAAAGTGGGAGATTTTCGTCCGAGACAGTTGGGACAAAGGTACGCGTGGGACGTAAATTGGCTGATTTCTTTAACAGATACCCATTTCGGGAAGTTTAAAGATATTTTCCTAGGCAGTCCACGGGGACGGTTGGGACAAAAAGTACGCGAGGATGCGTGGAACGTGAAAAGGTGAAAAAGCCGCAAACAGAAACAAGTACGTGAATCGGCCGAAGGGAGATTTTTGTCCGAGACAATTGGGACAAAGGTACACGTGGGATGTGAAACGGCTGATTTACCGGCACAGCACGAGTACCCATTTCGGGTGGTTCAGAGATATTTGTCCCAGGCAGTCTGGGACAGTTGGGACAAAAGTACGCGAGGGACACGTGGGACGTGAAAAGTGAAAAAGCCACAAACAGAAACAAGTACGCGAATCGGCCGAAATGGGAGATTTTAAATGCGAGACAGTTGGGACAAAGGTACACGTGGGATGTGAATTGGCCGATTCTTTGATAGATATCCATTTCGGGTGGTTCGGAGATATTTTTCCTAGGTAGTCCAGGACAGTTGGGACAAAAGTATGCGAGGGACGCGTGGGACGTGAAAAGGTGAAAAAGCTGCAAATAGGAACAAGGAAGCCTGAATCGGCGAAGCAGGAGATTTTTGTCGGGACAGCCGGGACAAAGGTACGCATGGGATACGAGGGACGCGAAAAGCTGAAGCGGCCGAAGGAAAAGAAGAAAAGTCAACGTTTGACCCGTGAAACTTCAAACGGCCATAACTTTTGACTCGAGCTCCAATTTTCACAAAATTGGACTTTCTGGAACGAGCACGACATCCTCTATGCCAAAAAACTGGATTTATTATTTTTAATGAGGGTAGATATATTTAAATAAAAGAAACATATTTGGCTCCAGTCAGTTAATGCTCATTCCCGTCAAATGACAGAAAACGCCTGCTAGACCCAAAATAGCTGCCCGCACTCAGAAGGCCATAACTTTTGCATTTCTCAACAAAATCGCACAAAATTGGTACTGTTGGAATTGTGGCTCTGATCCCAATGCACAAAAATCAATAAATTCTATATTTGATGAGATATAGATGTATTTTTTAAGAAAATGTGGCTGGGTTCATAACAGTGTTTTATTTGGTGGTTGGGAGTGCAATTAAGAGGCATGGTCATCATTCTTTCTCTGCTGTAGCACCTGGGACAGTATGGGGTTCCTTTTACAAGTAATATATAATCATTTTACTCCATTTAATGCCTCTTACAAGTGGTTGAAGGACAGATTTTAGGATTTCCATTTTCCCTTCTCTTTCTCTTCTCATTTTTTCTATAAATTGCAGTGTTGGGCTCATTGAAAAGGGAGGTAGTTTTGTAGCAAAGCTCTGCCAAAATTTCTTTGTGAAGCCAATGTGTTGCAGGCCCTTGTTTTGGACTCCTTGCATGGTGATCTAGGCCCTTACCTTGTAACCGATTGAACTGTGCATATCAGGAAGCAATAAAATATAAGTTTGTGGATGTATCTTCCCCTGCTGTGTTTTCTTGCATTCTTCTTGCCCCTTCAACCTCTTCTTTACAAGAATATTGTGTCTATTATTATGTTCATGCAGGGATCCATTATCATTGTGTATGTTTGAAATATTGTTGTGAATGCGTTTTGCTAGATTATGGAGAACTGTCATCACCTCTTCTAGTGTGCACTTTGCTTCTGTATTTCACGCATTTGGAGACTACTCTCACACCCTCCTTTTCTGGTGTATCACCACTTTAGTGTAGGCTTTCATTTTATGCATTCTCTCTCCCTGGTCCCTTGGAAATTTAGATTAGAATAGTTAGTTTCCCCTGCATTAGAGTAGATTGTGGCAGGTAGTTTAGGAGCAAGAACCAGCTTTCTCTGGAGGTCTATCTCAAGTAGCAAGTCCCACAACTTGGAGATAGTACCCATGTTATCCAATCACACCGTAAGTTCAAGTATATGCACTTGTATAAACATAGGGGTGTTGTGATTCAGTGATAACACCACTCTCTATCGAAGTTGATATGGAGTCTCATTTACCTAGCCTACACTAGACTAGATATCATCTTTGCAAAGTAAAGCTATCTATCTAGGTTCATGTAGGAACCCAAAGTTTATCATTGGAAAGAAGCAACGTGTATCTTGAGGTATCTCAAATGATAAATGGATCTCAATCTAGAATATAAGAAGAACAACTTCTTCTTGTCAGGATATTCAAATTTAGATCATGCAAGAAAAATTAATGATAGAAAATCCACTTCAGGATTTGTGTTCTTTATGGGATCTTGACCAATATCATGGGGAATCAAGAAACAACACTTTGTTTCTCATTCTTCCTGAAGGAAATTATTGTTCTATAAGAGAAGGTGTCTGTGAAGTGATATGGCTATGTCGCATACTCAAAGGACTTGGAATACCATAGGAAAACTGACCACCATGTATGTTGACAATGAAGGTGTTCTCAAAATTTTTCACAATCCAGTGTTTCATGAAAGAAAAAAACATATTGAAGTACAAGTTCATTTCATACATGAACATGTGTTGAAGCACAATATAAAGCTTTTGTTTTGTCCAACAAATAAACAAAAAGTAGATATTTTAAAAAAATCACTTACATGTGACAAGTTCGATTTGTTCAGAGAGTTCCTATCCTCATCCCTCGAGGCAATGCAAAATTAATGGGGGAATGTTAAGTTAATTTATGCATCATATTACCTTTATATATTTTTATATAGTTTTATAACAATGTTTGTCATATTATTGCATAGGTTATAATGTTACATAGTTATAACAATTATTATTTGTTTGTATTTAATTATTATTGCTTCTCGTATGTATTTTGGAAGTGTTGTGATTTTGATTATACTGTGTAACCCATTTATTTGTCGCACATGGTTGTTCAATTTCTATATGAATTTTAGGACTCCTTTGTAATTCAAGGTTGATTTATATTCATAAAGATTATTAGGCTTCCTCCCATGTTGCTCAAGTCTATAGTTCGACAAAGTGATAGTCTAGAAGAAAGTTTTTCAAAATCTAATCTAGTCAGTCATTTTCAGAATTTCAACAATGACCTAAAACTTTCAAGCCATATATATTCTAGTCGATCTTTTTTTTTCTGAAAAAATATAGTTAATTTATAGGTTTTATGACCTTATGGATTGGATTTTTTCCTAACATTGAATTGGTACTAATTTTGAAATTTGGTCCATAATTCACTTTAGTGACAATGAATCAACTCTATGATGCTTGTCTTCTTATCGAAGTGATATCCTTACTAAAATGATGTTTAGGGTTTAGGATTTAGTGTTTAGAATTCAAGGTTTAGGGTTTAAGGTTTAGGTTTTAGGGCTCAATATTTAGGGTTTAGGGTTTATTTTATAGGGTTTAGGGCTCACTGCTCGGGGAATAAGGTTTAGGTCTCAAGGTTAAGGGTTAAGGGTTATTGGTTTAAGGTTTATGATTTATGGTTTAGGGTTTACGGCTAAGGGTTTAAGGTTTAGGATTTAGTGTTTAGGGTTTAGGGTTTATGTTTTTGGCTCAAGGTTCGTGGTTTATGGTTTAGGGTTTAGGGTTTAGGGTTCAAAGGTTATCGTTTAGGGTTTAAGGTTTAGGGTTCGTGAGGTTATGGTTTAGGGTTTAGGGTTTATGGCTTAGGGCAAGGGCTTAGTGTTTAGGGTTTACAGTGTAGGGATTAGGCTTGAGGTTTTAGGGGTTAGGGTTGAGGGTTTAGGGCTTAGGGTTTAGGGCTTAGTGTTTAGGGTTTAGGATTTAGGGGTTAGGGTTTTTTTCTCAAGGTTCGTGGTTTAAGTTTCATAGTTTAGGGTTTAGGGTTTAAGATTTAGGGTTTTGGGTTTATGGATTATGTGTTTAGGATTTAGGGTTTAAGGTTTAGGTTTTAGGGATTAGTATTTAGGGTTTGGGCTTTAGGGTTTAGGGTTAGGGGGTCGAGATCATGGTTGATGGTTTAGGGTTTAGGATTTAATGTGTATGGTTTAGGGTTTATGTTTTTCGACTCGGTGTGTGAGGTTTAGGGCATAGTGTTTAGGGTTTAGAGCTCATGGTTTAGGGTTTAGGTTTTGGGCTCAAGGTTTATGGTTTCGGGTTTAGGTGTTAGGGTTTAAGGTTCATGGTTTATGGCTCAAAGTGTAGGGTTTAATGTTTAGGGTTTCAGGATTAGGGATCATGGTTTAGGTTTCATAGTTTAGGGTTTAGTTTTTAGAATTTAAGGTATAGGGTTTAGGGTTTAGAGTTTAAGTTTTAAGTTTTAGGCCTCAATATTTAGGGTTTAGGGTTTAGGTCTGAATGTTTAAGGTTTAGGGTTTAGGTCCTGGGCTTCGGGTAAAGAAATATTACCCAATATAGTTATCCTCTTTTTCCATTGCATGGGAAATATTTCCATCATTATAATGTCTCGTGTCTTACCCATTCTTATTAGTAATTGAAAGAGATTATTCAATCGAGAATGGTTCATCAACTTTCAGAGGCCGAACATTTAAAGAGAGTCATCAAAATTTGATGTGTTTCATCTGTTGATATTTTTAAGGAGGGAAATGTCAGATTCTTGAATGTCTAATCATTCAAAAGACCCCAATAGTCTTTGATCCTTCCATGTATAGGGAGACACCATTACTTGGATTCTATTTATAATGATAGATACATTTGTAAAATCGTGTTATGACCTCTAAATTTATATGAATTTCAAGTTGCTTGGAAATCACATCACACCCTTCAATAGGATTGATGACTACCGCTATCTTTTTGTTTAGGCACTTTTGAAAACGTCCATGGGTTTATCATATTAGAAATTATCAATGAATTGAAGGTCACTAAGTTCAGGCTAGGTGACTCCCATTTAGAACTAAACGAGAAAGATTTACTAGGTGAATGATAACCCCTTTTTGTTATTATGCATTCCCCTATTTCTATGCTTATTTTGAACACTTTAAAAAGTTTTGTAAAATTTACTATCCATTCCAAGTAGAACACTTGAAATTTTTCTTTCTCTAAAGGAGATGATACTTGTGAGAAATTCAATTATGATCCTACAACTCCGCATTGGTATATTCTCCATGTTTCTTTTGTTTCCTTTAAGATTAATTTTTTTATTGTGATGGTTATTTTTTCTAGCTTCTAATGGGTCAACTTGGTTTGCATACTACCATACATGGAAATATCATAAATGTGAAATTTGTTTCAGTGTGTGAATAAATTTACATTCAAGAGTGCAAGTATATGTAGGGAGGAACATGTTTGGAAGAGATGTGTAATATGCATTACACGGCACAAGGTAGATGTCATATCCATTTAGTTACTTTTCCCACTTCTCATAAACAAGGTCGTGATATAAGAAAACTTAATGATGGTTCTAGGCACGAGACTAGAAAATATTGTTGAAATATGGTTCGGGGTGTATGGTTTAGGGTTTAGGGCTCATGACTTAGGGTTTAAGGTTTAGGGTTTAGGGTTTAGGGTTGGGGTTCAAGGTTCAAGGTTATAGTTTAGGAATTAGGGTTTAGGGTTTAGGTTTTAGTGTTTACGGTTAGGTTTTATAGATTGAGGTTAAGGATTTAGGGTTTAAGGATTGTGGTTTAGGGTTTAGGATTTAGTGTTTATGGATTAGGGTTTATAGTTTACTGGTTCGTGTTTTAGGGTTTATGGTTTAGGGTTGAGGGTTGAGGTTTTAGGATTTACTTTTAAGGGCTTAAGGTTTAGGATTTATTGTTTAGGGTTCGTGGTTTAGGGTTTATGGTTTAGGGTTTAGGGCTTAGGGTATATGGTTTAGTGTCTAGGTTTTAGATTTTAGGGGTCGGGATAAGGGTATAGGGTTCAAGGATTAGGATTTAGGGTTTAGGGTTTAGGATCGGTGTTTATGGTTTAGGGTTTAAGGGTCTGGGTTTAGGATTTAGTTTTTACACTTTAGGGTTTAGGGTTTAAGGTTTAGGGCCTAAGGCTAAGGGTAAGGGTTGAATGTTTAATTTTTAGGGTTTAGGGTTTAGATTTTAAGGTCTAGGGATCATTGTTCAAGGTTTAGGGTTTAGAGGTCGAGGTTTATAGTTTAGGGTTTAGGTTTATGGCCTATGGTTTAGGGTTTTAATTGTAGAATTTAAATGCTAAAATCTTTAGGTGGATGCTGAAATCCACGAAAATTACCTATGTATCGACCAAATTATACAAAAAAACTATATCCCAAACCATGACTCATGGAGCTATGAGACTAACTCCATAAGGTGCAGAGTGACCGTAATTCCTTATATTTACATAAATAAATTTAAAGTATAGGAAATAATAAAATATAAATGAAAAACTTATATTTAAACATTTATTTTTGTAAATAGAAGCATGTCAAAAGCAGAGAAAATGTTTATACTATACACGTAATGTGTACGTGTTATAACACATACACGTTATAACACATACACATTTTGCGGTTTCTCTTTTCCAAGCCATGCCTCAAGGCTTTGTATCCGGTTTGGATCCCCAAGCCCGAGGCTTGGACCTATACAAGCACAACAAACAACATTTTTTTGCAGAAAAATGTAAAAATGCTACTTCCTCCATGATGAATCAAAATAATACAATTGATCTATTTAAAAGACTTATACCGTGAAATAGAGAAGAGTTTCTTCTTTCTAAAAATATAAATTTTCAAAGTTTGAATAATATAAAGTTTCCGTATTATTTATTTTCTAACTATGCCTTTTTATATCTATTTTTGATGTTTAAATATGTCTATCTTTCATCATGTATCTTTTTTTGGGTCATTAAAATTGAAAAACATTTATACTAGCAAAAACTAGGCCTAATTCTATACATATTCAAAAAAATAAAATCTATTTTTGATATTTTTGAGGTAGTTAGGGGGAGCATGGTTCGAGCTCTATTATTTTTCAAAACATAAAATTTATGTTCTAGAAAAATCATAAATAAAAAAATACTCGCTAAAAAAATACAAAAAAAAAATCTAACACAAACTAGATATGCCTAACTATCTTTCTACCTAAGGGTTTTCAAAAATAGTAAATAGTAATCGAGAAAATGGTGGGGGCACGAAACTCAATTTATTATGTTTTTCAACAAAAATAGGAGCACCTGTTGGTATTTGAGATATTTGACCTATCGACATTAAAATTTTCCTCTGTAATTTCTATTTTATTAATGTATGTATTAGGAATATGATGTTGTTAAGTATAATTAGTAGTGGTGTCCAATAGAAGATAACAACACCATCAGTATGGTGCCACCAATAAAGTAGAGTATGCAGAATGCATCAAAGTACAATAGGAATGTTGTAAAAAGTAAATATTTGTCGTAAGTGGTCCGGGAATGTTAAAATGTCCAAGTTTGGGTAAGTAGAGAAGTAGGGTCTACATGATTAGGAATTAGAAATATTATATTTGTAATAAGGACAAAGAGTGATATCATAAATATTTTGTGTATTTTATTTGTGGAAAAGTCTAAAAAGTTGGAACCCATGTGAGATGATAAGGTTTATCTTATCTTAGAAGATAAGCCTACATGTAAAGGCAAGAGTTTAGGCATGGAATGTGATTGGCCGGAAGAGATTTCCTATTCTATCTTAGAGATAGGGTGGATAAGCCTGAATTCCTATAAATAAAGAGGCCACCCAACCTCATTTAGCATAGAAGGAAGTAGTGAGAAATATTGTATGAGTAAGTGTGTAAAGGAACCCATCATTTTGAAGGTGTGTTAAAGAAGCCATTAAGAGGTGCAATTGTGAAGTTTCTCCCATAGTTATTGTTGTAAGGTAAGTGAAGTCGTAACACTTGAAGTACCTCATGGGTGAGATTGTAAAAATTTTATTTTGATATGGTAATTTACATTGATATTTCAGATTTATCATAATTCTTTCTTATCATAGTCTATGGTATTCTTGTGTTATGTTTATTGTTGTGTTTCAGATTACATCCACCAAACTAAAAGTTGTGCATTAGTAAATAATCATAACACGAGTTCTCGGTGAAGAATTATCAGAGTGTCGGATTGGTGTTGATGGACCCACTTAAAATTATCCATTTTAAATAAAATTTAGTATCTTAGAAACTAGACTCAAACTTCTATGATTCATATTTGTACAACATTTTCTAATTTTGAGTGCAACTACTTCGAAAAACTCGTACAAGTTGAATTTTTTTGTTTTTTAGAAAAATTTGTCCACTTAAGACCCCTTTTGGCCCCCCAACTTGGTGCAATTACCCAGGTAGGTTTTTTTTTTATCAAAATAAGTGCTTGTGCACACTCTGCATGTTCCCAGTTGGAACATGTATGATTTTCCATGTTTGTATAAGTTTTTGTGCAATTTTGTTGATGTTCATAGTTCATTTCAAGACCAAATCAGACAAGTTTGGAAATTTACCAGGTTTATTTAGATTGTATGAAATCATTTCAATAAATTGTTCCTAGATTTGGGTGAAACAAGTTGTTTGGGATAGTTTCAAGTGCACTCCATCAATCAACATGAAGTTTAATACTCTGCAATGGTTCATCCTTTTCCAAAGAATCAAATAAGTTCTTCATACTTGGCACATTTCATATTTGGGACAACTTTAGATATCCATCCTTTATATAAACAGATCATTTGCAGGGAAACAGTGAAAATACTAATTCAAAACAATTTTCTACTCACATAAAACCATATTTAGAATATTTTTTATAATGTGAATGGTCAATTCAAGATTCGATTTTGACGGTTCAAGAAGTGATTCAAGTGGATTTAAAGGTGTGAGTTTCAAATTTCAAATCAATTTTCATATTATCGAGGTTGATTCCATGCCCAATGGATGCTTCAAGGCCACCGATCTTTCCAAACTAGCGGGAAGATTACCTCATGATTTGCTAAATTATTATCCATTTTTCCTTCTTGGGAAAAAATGGAAAAATTCAAAATATTGGAATTGGCCACTTGATGGAGTGTCAATGAAGAAATGGTGAAAAAATAGGTATTTCATGCTTTTGGGCGCTTGGAATCACTTTTGAGGCATTTCTATTCTTTCGTCTAGGCTTCAAAATTTCAGCACTTACCCAATTTTAGATAAAATGGATAAATCGAGAGAGAAATGGATTTGGGAATTCTTATAATCTTTTACTAGCTCCTTAGATCCATACTTGGAAAAATAGTAAAAAATCAAGAAAAATGGTCATTTTTAGACCATTGAGTGTTTTTGGGAATAAGAGGAACATAGGGTACAAGTTCCATTGGGTCACTTGTTCCCGCATCCCCATAAAGGCCATAAGTTGAAGGAGTTTGAAAGAGTACAATGTCTTGCAAAAATTTAGGTTCCAATGGAACTGGAGGAACATTTCTCATGGGCCCTTAGGTCTCTAATTTGTTGATCAAGCTGAAATGCAAATGGGTTGAGTGAAGTACAGATGGAGTGTGATGTGGAGGAATGGTTCTTGTGAACAAAGAGTTCTCTACAAAATCCTTTGGGCTGCAAAATGAAGGAATTAGTGTATGGGTAAATGGAGCATTAGGAGAATAGGTGTGGGGTAGATTGAGTTCCAATAATCATCAAGTTCTCCACACTAGCCATTGACCTGTAAGGTAAAAGGCAAGCAATTAGGAAAGAGTTAATATAATTCCTATAAAGAACACTTTAAAGGAACAAATAGCCAAGTTCCTTGATACCCTTAGTACCCCAAAACCTAGAATCCCCACACTTCTAAGGGAAAAATAGATTTAATTGTAGACTATAGCTGAGTATTTGGAACCTGTTTTCCTCCACGACCACCTAGATCCGCATAGACATATCTAGCACTCCATTTATCCAAATTCAATAAATTATATATCAATGGAAAAACCAAAATATCTTGAGATAGGTTGAGGTAGGCTAGATAAAAGGAAAAAACTTCCGTCCTTCAAAGAACAACTCTAGGTAGCTAAAAATATCAAAATTTGATATTATTTGGTGCCTTTTATTCTCAAAAAGTAAAGTATCAAAGATGGATGGATTTGTTAGGTTGCTTATGCCCCTTTTCAGATAATTAATGGATCTTGTTGGTGGGTGGGAGAAGAATTTTGAATTTCACTCTTCTCTCTCATTTAAATTTTATTATATATTGTAAAAACTTGTCTTTTGAAGAAGGGGGATATTATGAGATGTAATGGAACTCTATCAAAATTGTTCCGGGAAGCCAATGAATTGTAGGAATTCACATTATCTTGGAAGGTTTCCTTATGCCTCTCTGTTCACATGTAATGGATTGTGCAAATTCTAAAAGTAATAAAATGTGTGATTTTGGTGTTTCTATAACCCTAGAATTTGTTTTATTGTATTTCCTTTCCTCTCCATTCATGTTGTATTATGTCAATGTATTTCTCATTTGCAGGTTCACATTTGTGTGTTTCACGCATAAAATATGGTGAGTGAATCCTGGGTCTATGTCACGCTTGTTTGACCTCTCCCTACTCTATTTTCCTTCTCAATTATCCCTTAGAAAGATATTTCAACACCCTTTTGTCTCTATCTTTTCACTTATGATTTCCATTTCATGTATCTTTATAACCCTATCTCTCTCCATGGTCCTTGGAGATTGTTAGAATAGGGGTAGATAACTGTGTTTTCTTCATTAGGAGTAGTTTTAGCACTAGAATAGGAAGAGGAAGCCGACCTTCTCCAGAGGTCCATTTCAAGTAGCAAGTCCCATGACTTGAGAGATGTTACCATGTTAGAAAAACTTAGGGATATGTATCATACATTTTGATGATTGATTTGATCTCACACTGCTTTTTCCTTGAAATTCTTTAGTTTGCAGGCTCTGTCATCTTTTCTATCTCCCCATATTGATGCATGAAAACTATGTCCTCCATTTCGTTTCCTTTGGTTGAGGATCACTTTAAATCTAGAGTTTATTTTCCATTCCTCTGTCCATGTGAAAGAATTTGTAACTTGGGCGTAAAATTATTTTTTTTCCCTTCCTTCTGTTCTTCCACAGTCACATTTTGTTTTCCTTGTCAATTTTTGTCTCAAGTATCTATGGAAATGTGATGAGATGTGGCTCGGAGGATCATATTTGGACCTTATATCATTTCTAAATTCTCCGTCTTGAAAGAAAGATTCATTTCCCCGTGAAAATGGTGATTTTCCTTCATTTTACTGTTTGATAGGTGTGTTTTTCCCCATCAAATTTATATCTCAACATCTTTGGAAATGTGGCCATTTTAGGTTGGATGTGTCTCGATGGGGCACTTTGAAATTCTAAGGCCCGCTTCAACTCAAAACTTGTTCATGTGGAGGGCCGACACTCATCTAAAAATTCACCTTTTGGTTTGACCTAGGAGTTGTGCAAGGGAGACATGTGGAGGTTTCCATTGAATTGCCAAGGCGTAGACATTTTTTTTAATGCGGCTAGTGTAGCTTTGTCGAACTATGGACACGTGGAGGTACCGCACCTGTTTGGGGACCGACCCTAAATTTTATTTTGAAGAAGCACCAAGAGGACACTTGGAGGATTCCGCTCACTCTGCCCTTTCTTGGACTTTTCAATGGCCAAAGAAAACTATCTCGAACCCTAGACACATGGCACCTTCCGCTGGTCCTTCAACTTTTTCAAACAACTTTGGTGGATTGAAACATGTGGTGATCCCACGCTTGATTTGAATCTCCACTTTTGGAGAGAATCTCAAAGTACGCCATTGATACACGTGGAGGCTTCCGCTGGCTCCTTTTTATAATAAGATTTTTCAAAGGACAAAAGATGTTTTTCTTGGGCCCAGGGAACGTGGAAGGCCTGGCCTTGTTTGGAAAATTTCCTATGTACCTCACCTTTGCAGTTGCACCAAGAAAACACGTGGATGAATCTACTCTAAAGTTGAGAAGGGTCAGAATCGATGGTTGTTGTGCATTGCATCTATTTTTCTGCCATTTTTCTCCAAGACTCCTAGAGATGTGAATACACACTATTTTTCATCATTTTTTGATGAAATTCCTTGTCGTTTTTGTCTGCAAAGTGTCATTGAATGGATTTAGAACTTAATTTTTGAGTCCAAGGATTGTTAAGGTTGATATTTTGAAGTTGGAATTGCTCGGGAACTTCCAAAAACATGAATTACAAGAGAAGATGGATGAGGAACAAAGTTACAGAGGAAAGATAGGTAAAATAATGAAACGATGGAGGTTACAAGTTTAAAATATGAAAAAGGTGTTTCCTCAAGAGAGAAAAGGATTACCTATCAGATCTAACTTTATAGAGCCTTTGGAAAATTATTAAAACAGGGATTTCTCACATGAAAAAATTAGAATGATTAGAAGGACTACCAAAACTTTGTAGCATGACATCTTAGTCATTACTTGCGGGTATGGGAAATGTGATCAGTTCATGATTTGTCCAATTGGAAACTTTTGTTGCAAATTTGTTAAACGTCACTTTTTAAGACAAATTTGTAACAAGTGAAGGTTCTCGAATATTATTCTTTTTGGGGGAAACGTTGGGATGAGTGAGTGAGTGAAATGTATAAATGCAATGAGAATACTCATGTAAATCATCGGGGTTAAATTCTTAAGAGAAAATTTGAGAGAGCCCATCTTCCTAAGAGACCAATCCCGTAAAGCTCTTAATTTCATGTGTTTTAGATTTCAATCACGTCAAGTTGGTTGAGAGTGTAAAATAGCTGAAAAACTTTGAGATTTTTCAACGAAACTTTCCCCTACTAATGAATCTAACCAATTTCAAGTTAATATGTGTCAATCTTGGAGTAATTTGTGTCTGATTTATTTCAAAATGTATGCAATTAGTTTTTCTTATTCCTATTGCAATCTTGTGTTCAATTCCCTCTTAATCATAGAGGATCTCATCCCTATGACAGTTTAGTGGCATTTTCAATTTCATTTCAGGAAGAGCTTTCATCTTGTGATGAGATATACAATTTAAAATGACTTTACTGTCATTTTTTGATAAATATTGTCTATAAGCCTTCAAGTGTATCTTAGGCATGATGAAACATGGGTCTTTGATGTTTTATTGAGCCTTTAGCTTGAGACTTTGTGTTAAATCCTTATAAATTTTGTGAAATGTGTAAACATGGGCATCCATTGATGCAAACCTTTCAGTTAAAGGAATATTTTAGGTATTCTAAAGATTTCTGTCATTTAGCTTTCTAATTGTTGTGAAGTCTCTCAAGGATCTATTATAATCAATTTTATCTTGCTTAATCTCCCACCAAAATTATTCAAAAACCATGAATCCATCCTGAACTACCCCTATTTTCCCTGTGTGTCCAAAAATGTATAAATTCTACTGCTAAAATATGTAGAAGCAATTAAAATTCCATAATGTCTTTAATAACCTTATCCCTATCTAGGAAATATCACCATTCTTTAAAAGTGACAACTCATGAGAGTTAAATTATGGTGCATTGATCATATTTTCTTAGGGTCCCTTTCAAATTTTTGCAAAGAAGGATATCTTCATTCTCCTTCATTGACAGAGGTTATAAAATGGGTCCTCTCACCCTGGTAAAAAGGCACGACCTAAATTATTGAGGATAGGTCAAAACCTGTTGAAGGTGTTATCCATCTCTCGATAATATGAGTGACAAAGGGACAGTTAGATCTCATCTTTGGCTACAAAATGACATACATTATGATCTATCTATCTATAAGCTCCATGTCAAATCTATGATGCTTCACAAATTGAAAAGGAGAACAAATTTGGACACTAACACTTGTGGCATCACATTACTAGGTCCTCACCCCCCACCTTTTCTCCCGCCCACTTAGCTTCCACTTCCACCAGACCTGTTACTAGGTCTTCTAAAATACTGAACCTTGATACCCATGTTTCGGGGAATGCTCCTCAGGACTTGGAAATTTATCATAACCTCCTGCATATTAGAAGTATTGGTTCTTAGGAGGCACACATTGAGAACTCCATAAAAAGGCTAGAAGCCTTAGAAGCTGACATGTTGCTGTTGAAAGAAGAGGTTAAAAATTTGGCAAAGTAAAAAGGTAAGAGGAAGAAGGAAGAGGAGATTGATATTGATAATAAACAGGTTGAAGACATCTATAAAAAATTGAACTCCTTGGACAACCGTCTAGGGAAAGCCAAGACTTTCCATGACCATAATATGGCTATTTTTAGTGCAATTGAAGAATTTATTGAGCAACATGTCCACAGCGTCTCTAATCTCAGTGGAATTCCAACAACTCTTTGGGGCATGGAAAAGGAAAGAAAACAAACCATTGAACAGCTGGATGTTACTGACTCTACTCATATGATGACATTGGCTATGTTCACCTCTTGGTAGAATATCAAATCCAGAATTGACAAATCCACCAAGAAGTAATTGTGGATGTTCTTGTTGTACTCCATAATTTTTGCTATTTTTGGCTGCTCTTCTGTAGTGTTCAAACTAGTTTGTTGTTTTGGGGTAACTGCTCTTTGGTTACATTGGGTTTCTATGTCTCATATGGATCTTGATCCTTTTTGTAATGATTCTCATTCCTATTCTGGCTTCTAGGCCCTCTTTTGTTCACAAGGGTATAGTCCCTTTCAAAAAACTATTTACCAATAATAAAAAAACACTTGTGGCGTTGTTTTCGAGGATGATTTGTTAATTTGTTTCTATTTCATACCCATTTTCCCCATCAACAACACCAGAATGGTTTCGTTTCTAGGGACTATTTGAAGTATTTTACAAATGCAGTACATACAGACCCTAGTAATACTTCTTACACTTTTTTTGTGCTAATACATTTCTAAAACATCATTATCTATTCAGATTTGTAAGAATAGTTCAAATTTGTAAGTTCTGAGTGTAATATTTCAAGATTATAAAGTTATTGCACTAAATTTTGTATCATCATTGGCATATTTGGGTAGAAGAAGATTAGATCTTGTAATATTTGCATGAATCTAGTATTCGATGACATTTGATAGGTCTTTCATAGTGCATTTGCACAAACTAAGGTGAAAATCCTTCGTGGCAACTCCATGTTGTTTCAACTCTTAATAAATACCAGTGTCTTAACATATATCAAGTAATATTTTTCATTAATATCTACAAAGATGGAAGGAAGAAGATATTTCTTTGCCAAGGACCCTACTAGAAGGATGTTTCATAATTTTGGAAAGTCTAATTCTAAAGGAAGAAGAATTTGGAAGGTTATTGGAGATCAAGCATCAAGAAAAGAGATCTGCATCGGTGAAAGTGATTAGCTTGTGATTGAAGATTGCAATACTTCCTCAAGTGAATCTGAATCAGGGAGTCTCTTGGTTGAATTGAATTCTCCATCTGGAGAGGGGCCTTCATTTTTATTTGAAAATTTTACTTCTTAATCTACCCATGTATTTTCCAAATCTGATAGAGTTTTCCAAGAAACAAAGCCTTTAAAGGGAAATCATTATGAGAATTGCATCCTTATACCACATAGACTTCTCACTCCTCATCAGTTTGCATCTCCTCTAAGGTCACCTCCTCAAAATAATATGGCTCAGCCTCCACCTAGAACTCCATTTGTTGTTAATAATTTTGGTCCCATCAATTTTAGAGGTATGGTTGGCTATCCAAATGTTGTGCCATAAGATGTAAGAAATAGATTACCTAAGTTTCAAGGAAATAATGCAATCACTGGTGATTAGCACTTGAATCTCTTTGTCAATATGATGGAGGACTTTGAAATAGAATTTGAGGATGTGTACATTAAATTGTTTATTCATACTCTAGAAGAAGATGTAAGGGAATGGTATAAATCTTTTCCAGATAATTCCATTGATTCTTGGATAGAAATGAATAATGCTTGTAGACTGTAGTATGGTGATAAAAATACCCTAGGTTTATTTTATCAATTTTAAAATATTAAGAAGAACCCTAATGAATCAGTGCATGATTTCAATACAAGATTTAACAAAAATTGACAAGACTTCTGTTAATTTGAGGCCATGTGATGAATCATGTCTGATAAAGTATTTAGATGCATTTGATAAGAAATCTTCTTACTATTTGAGGGATAAGAACCCTGGAAATTTGAGGCAAGCCTTTACCATGGCTCTGCAAATTGAGAACAACATTAAATCAATTGGAAAACCTCCTAAGAGGGATGGTGTTAAACTAATCAACCCAGAGAAGCCTCAATCAAGTAAGGTTGTGGATCTTGAGGAAGTTGTAAAGAATTTGGCTAGAGCTATCAAATAAATATCTTACAAGCTAGCTAGGGTAGAGAAAGGAATTAGACAAGGTTCTCAAGGTCAGCATAGGAAACAAGGACAAGAAAATTTTCAAATCATCCTAGAAATGATCAGAGATTTGATGACAGAGGTAAAGGACCCAGGGGAGCTAGACAACCCCAAGCTAGGGAAAATAGAGTAGTGTCTGATCCTCTAAATGCCAGAGTTGTTGTTTAAGAGATAAATGAAATTGATTGGTGTGATAAATGTTTCTTACCCCACCCCCATGTGAAGTAGATCAGTAAGTTGAAGAAGATGGTGATGATAATAACATTGATGATGATGTATGCATGGTGGATTTCTCTACAAGCTCACAACAAGAAGCAACTTCAATGAAGTAATAAGTGCAAGAATTGCTACAAGTTTTTAAGATTACATTCACCAGTTACCTCTTCTTCCTTCCTTTCATACTTTATAAATAAATATGGTACATGATTTTGAACTTCCTAAAAAAATTTTTACTACCTAAGAGCTCTAATGATTAAGAATTATGATGGAGGAATCCCATCAGAAGAGGATATACAATTGTTAATGAATGTTGTTTTTCATGAAGAAAAAGAGTATAACTAAAGCTATCAAAGGGGTAGGGCCTCAAGACAAACCAAAAACCCCAGTTCTCACCAATATCCCAAAAGAAACTCTAAAGAAAGATTCATCTAGAAAATGCCTTGTTGTCTCAAGTAGAACTGGTGTTCCCACCCATGCCTAAGATGTGAAAAATATTGTGCCATCCGATGAGTTTGTCAATATTTCTCCAAATGCTACTTTTCCCAAATACATTCCTTATGACATTGCCCAAGTCTTGAGTCAGATCAAGATTTCTATTCCAATTGTTGAACTGCTTAGGATTCTTGAGCACAAGAAAAGGGCCTTTGAGTATTTCAAATTAAAAGAAGAAAAGATTACCCAAGGTAGACATCTAAATAATATTAAGACTCCTCTCCTACCATTTTAGAGTTGAAAACAACCCAAGCACTGGAAGAACTAAGTGAACCACCTGAAGTTTACTTGGGAACATATTTGGTTGAGTCTCAATTAAATGTTGATCCATTTTTTACAACGCTGATTATTAAGGACAGACTGTTGCACAATTGTATGTTTGATTCCAGAGCATCATGCAATGTTATGCCTCTAGAGGTCATGAATGAATTAAACATTAAAGTGACAACATCTTATGGCAAGTGTACTACAATGGATTCTAGAGACGTGTCAATTGTAGGATGTGTAAAAATTTTAGTCGTACAACTTGCAGCCTTATTCGGGTAAGAACTTGAAAATTGATGTTGTTATTGTTGATTGCCTTGATAAATGGGGCATGCTATTATGAAGAAAGTGGGGTGCAAGTGTTATTTGAATCGTACAAATGGATATGTCTTTTACCACCATTCAAATTGAAGGTAGTGTTGTAAAGTTGTATGGAGAGAAGAAGATGTTTCACCTCATTCAAGATCCCAACAATGATTCTTATGAAGTGTAGTATGCTGATAAATTTTTGGATTTTCTCGATGGCAAAGAGCACAAGATTGATCAATGTAAATGTATTCAACAAGTATGTTTTCCTTAGACCTTGTTATTCGATGGAGCTTTTTCCAAGTTTGGAAATGGTGCTGGTATTGTTCTGATTTCTCCAAACTAGGAAGAGTTTTTTTTTCTTTCAAACTCAAATTTGAATGCACTAACAACATTATGAATATGATGCATTGTTATTGGGTTTGGGAATTGTAGGGAAATATGGTGTAAAGGATATCATTGTCAAAGGAGATTCAAAACTTATTATCAAGAAGATTAGAAAATTGTATGCTACTAAAAATTAGAGAATGAAACAATACAAGCATACAATCTGAGATTTTATTGAAATGTTTGACTCAATTAATATTGTGGACATGATAGAAAGTTTAATGTTGTTGCAGAAAAGTTAGCAATGATAGGATCCAGATTTTGAAATTCATACAAGTATCTCCATTTTTGAGTATGATGTTGAAATACTAACAGGCCATATCGTCTGTCTCGACAACATTAAAAATTGTCAAGTGTTCAATGATAATGCCCTGTGAAATGGTTTTTACAAATGGATATGTCTTTTACCACCATTCAAATTCAAGGTAGTGTTGTAAAGTTGTATGGAGAGAAGAAGATGTTTCACCTCATTGAAGATCCCAACAATGATTCTTATGAAGTGTAGTATGCTGATAAATTTTTGGATTTTTACGATGGCAAAGAGCACAAGATTGATCAATGTAAATGTATTCAACAAGTATGTTTTCCTTAGACCTTGTTATTCGATGGAGCTTTTTCCAAGTTTGGAAATGGTCTTTGGTATTGTTTCGATTTCTCCAAACTAGGAAGAGTTTTTTTTTCTTTCAAACTCAAATTTGAATGCACTAACAACATTACCGAATATGATGCACCTGTTATTGGGTTTGGGAATTGTAGGGAAATATGGTGTAAATGATATCCTTGTTAAAGGAGATTCAGAACTGATTGTCAAGAAGATTAGAAAATTGTATGCTACTAAAAATTAGAGAATGAAACAATACAAGCATACAGTCTGGGATTTTATTGAAATGTTTGACTCAATTAATATTGTGGACATGATAGAAAGTTTAATGTTGTTGCACAGTAAAAGTTAGCAATGATAGGATCCAGATTTTGGGGTACAAAGTATCTCCATTTTTGAGTATGATGTTGAAATACTAACAGGCTATCATCTGTCTCGACAACATTAAAAATTGGCAAGTGTTCAATGATGATGCCCAGGTGAAATGGTTTTTATAGAACCAAGGTGAGTTTTCTAACCAAAATATAGATTGGGAACCAATGGTGTGTGCTATTGAAGGAAAGGAAACTTTATTTGGCAAAGACATCATCTAGCTGAAGAAAAACACGATTCCTAGAGGTTTGGTGGAACTTGAATCAAAATTTGATAATGTTGATTGCATTATTAACAAAAATTATGTTGGTTTCAAGAGATGTGGAAGAGCATGACTTGGGCATAAAGAAAAACCACGTAAAATATGGTTAGGAAGTAATATGAGCAAGGAAGAGAAGCAATCCTATGTTCAATTATTGAATAAATATCAAGACTGCCTAGCTTGGTCTTACTCTGAGTTGAAGGCATATAGGGAGTATTTGTTCCAACATGGAATTCCTCTTTAATCTAATGCCAAGCCTTTCAGGTTAAAAAAGAGGTCGATCAACCCACTCCTTTATTTGAAGATGCAAGAATAATTGACAAAGTTGAGGGATGGAGGGATCATTCAGCCCACAAGGTACTCATCATGGGTTGCAAATAGAGTACCTATAAGAAATAAGAATGGTGATATAAGGCTATGCGTAGACTTTAGGAAATTGAATAAAGCATCATTGAAAGATAATTACCCTCTACCAAACATGGAGAATATGCTATAATTGGTAACTGGTTCTGAATTGTTATCCACTTTGGATGGTTTCTCTTGCTAGAATCAAGTTGTTGTGGAGTCAGAAAGAATAAATACTACCTTTACCACTCCTTGGGGAATGTATTTCTATGTCGGGATGCCTTTTGAATTAATAAATGTTGGAGTAACTTTCCAAAGAGCAATAGATGTAGCGTTTGCTAGTTATATTAATGATTTCATTGTTGTTTATCAAGATGATGTAACTGTGTTTTCCAGAAAAAGAAATGATCACTTGTAACACTTGGAGAGAATTATGTTAAGGTGTAGAGAGTATGGCATATCATTGAATCCCAAGAAGTTCCATTTTGGAGTGCAAAAGGAAAAGCTGCTTGGTCACATTATATCAAAGGAAGGGGTCATGATTGATCCCAAGAGAGTGGAAGCCATCAACAAGGTTCCAATTTTGAGAACTAAGAAGGGAGTTCAATCCTTATTTGGACAAATAAACTTTATCAGAATATTTGTGTCTAACTTTTCTAAGCTGACCATCCCCATTACTAGCATGTTGAAGAAGGACCAAGTTATCAAATGGGAAGAAGCTTCCATTCAAGATTTCAATGGGATCAAAGAAGCATTAAAGCATGCCCCTGTTTTGGCAGCTCCAAATTACAAGAAGCCTTTTCAAATGTTTTATTTTTCTTTAGAAAACACCATTGCATATGTCTTGTTGCAGAAGGATGATGAAGGGGCTGAGAGACCAATTTCCTTTTTTAGTAAGGCATTGCAAGGAGCTGAGTTGAAGTACACCATCATGGAGAAGCAAGCATTTTCCTTGGTGAAAGCAACAAATGTTTTCAGACCTTACATCTTGAGCTCTAAATTTGTTGCTTATGTTCCCCACACCATGGTGAAAGATATCTTATCAGAGATGGAGGTCTCAAGCAAAAGATGCAAATGGGTAAACAAGTTGTAGGAATATGACATGGATATCCAAACCATGAAATTGATAAGAGGTTTGGGCCTAGCTAAGCTTATGGCTGAGAGAAACTTGCAAACTATTGAGGTGAATGAAGTAGAAGGAGAAAGGGTGGATGTCCTTGAAAATTTGGTAAGCTCTGAATGGTACAAAGATATAATATTTTATCTTAGACATCTATGTTGCCATGAACATTTGACAAAAAATCAAAAAGATCTCTTAAGTAAGCCTCCAAAAAATATGTCATTACTGATTTTGGGTTAGCTTGGAAGAACCCAAAGGGAGTGCTCTTGAGATGCATCACTAAATATGAGGCCCTAAAAATAATTGCTAACCTCCATGAAGGATTTTGTGGGGGACATTATGGAAGAGTTAAAACACAAAATCTTGAGGGTTGGTTATTGGTGGCCAACTCTCTTCAAAGATACAACTCTATTGGTTAGGAAATGTGAAAGTTGTCAACATTTTTCTAGAAGAATGAAAGCTTCAGGCTCCCTTCCTTTGCATCCTATGTCAATTGAAGCCCCATTTAAGAAATGGGGAATGGATTTCATTGGTGAGATTTCAGATCCTTCTAGTGCTGGTCATAAATGGATTCTTGTAGCCACTGATTATTTCACTAAGTGGGTGGAAGCAATCCCCACCAAGAAAGAAACACACCAAGTCATCATGGACTTCATGTTGAATCAAATCATATGCAGATTTGGAGTGCCAACTAAGATTATTGCTGATAATGCCATGAGTTTCAAAGCCAAAACTTTGGTGGTAATGTGCAAAGGGTATGGAATCAATTTGACATATGCTTCTAAATACAATCCCTAAGGAAATGGACAAGCTGAGTCCAACAATAAATACTTGTTGAAGATCACTAGAATAACTTTGGAGCTAAACAAAAAGAAGTGGGGTGACCAATTGAATTTTTCTGTTTGGGCTGACATAATCACTGTCAAAAGATCTACTGGTAAAAGCCCATTTGACTTAGTATATGGAACTCAAGCTTTATTTCCTCTACATTTGCAATTTTCTTCATTTTTTTAATTCAAAAATTGAAGATCAAGAAGTTAGTCCATATGATGCTCAAATCAATTAGATTCTTGAGTTAGATGAAGAAAGAAGGACATCTCATCGTGGCATGTGAATTTAGGAAAAAGTCAAGAAGTTATTTGATAAAAAAGTGACTCTAAGAGCTCTTTGTGTGGGATATCTTGTGTTATTATGGGAAAACAAGCATGAGGATAAGGGAAAACATGGAAATTTTGATGCATTGTGGATTTTCCCTTATTGAATTGACATTTGAATTAGTGAACATAATTTCTTCTTAAAAGACTTAGATGGGGAATTTCTTGAATTGCCTATTAATGGTAGGCATTTGAAACATTTCCTTGATTGATTTCTTAGAATCAAGGTATAATCCATTGTACAATGTATATTCTTTTGGTTTCTTTCTTCTTTCATGTTTTTCTATTTTTTTGTCCTAGTCCTTGGTGGTGCCGTTTTGTTGGTTTCTCGGTTCATCCTTGGGGGAGTTGGTTATTATTGTTCTACTCTGTAAGCTTGTTCTTTGACTCCATCACCCAACGGTCTAATTTTGGCACTTGGTCTATTTGTTCTTGTGGCACTCACAGGGAGTGCCCATCCTTGAGTTAGAGCTGATGTTGGTGCTCAATTTGATCTCACCCCATTTTTCTTGAAATTCTTTAGTTTGCAAGCTCTCTCATCTTTTCTATCTCCATGTATTGATGCATGAAAACTCTATCCTCCATTTTTTCACCATGAGTAGTCTCTTCCTTTGGTTGAGGATCAATTTAAATCAATTTTTTTCATTCCTCTATCCATGCGAAAGAATTTATAACTTGGGTGTAAAATCGGTTTTTTCCTTCCTTTTCTTCTTCCATCACGTTTTGTTTTTCTTGTCATTTTTTCCCCAATATCTATTGAAATATGATTGGATGCAGCTTGGAGGATCATATTTTGGCCTTATATCATTTCCAAATTCTCTATCTTGAAAGAAAGATTCATTTCCAGTGTAAATGGTGATTTACCTACATTTTACGGTTTGATGGATGTGTTTTTCCTTGTCAAATTTATATCTTAGCATTTGTGGAAACATGGCACTTTCGGTTACATATGGTTCAATGGGAAAATTTGAAATTAGAAGGCCCACTTCAACTCAAAACTTGTCCATGTGGAGGGGCTGGTGCTCATCTAAAAATTCACCTTTTTGTTTGACCTTGGAGTTGTGCAAGGGAGACACATGAGGGTTTCCGTTGCCTTACCAAGAATTAGACATTTCTTTTATATGGCTGGTGCAGCTTTGTTGGACCATGGACACATGGAGGGACCGCGCCTGTTTGGGGACTGGCCCCTAAATTTTATTTTAAGGAAGTGCCAAGATGACATGTGGAGGCTTTCACTCTGTGATTTCTTGGACTTTTCAATGGCCAAAGAAAACTATCTCGAACCCTAGACACATGGCACCTTCTGCTGGTCCTTCAAAATTTTCAAACAACTCTGCCAGACTGAGACATGTGGTGAGCTCATGCTTACTTGGAGTCTCCACTTTTGGGGACCATCCCAAAGTGTGCCACTGAGACACGTGGAGGCTTCCATTGGATCCTTTTTATACTAAGATTTTTCAAAGGCCAAAAGGAGTTTTTCTTCGACCCAGGGCATGTGGAAGGCCCGCACTTGTTTGGAAACTTACCTATGTATCTCACCTTTGAATTTGCACCAAGAAAACATGTGCATGGATCTATTATAAAGTTGAGAAGGGGAAAAATCAATGGTTGTGCATAACATTTATTTTTACGCCATTTTTATCCAATACTCCTAGATATGTGAATACGCACTATTTTTCATCATTTTTTCATGAAATTCCTTGTCATTTCTATCTACAAATTACCATTGAATGGATTTAGAACTTAATTTGTGAGTCTAAGGATTGTTAAGGTCGATATTTTGAAGTTGGAATTTCTTGGGTACTTACAAAAATGTGAATTACCAGAGAAGCTGGATGCGGGACGAGTTATAGAGGAAAGAGAGGGAAAATGATGAAATGATGGAGGTTATAGGTGTAAAAGATGAAAAAGGTGTTACCTCAAGGGCAAAAAGGATTACCTGTCTAATGTAGCTATACAGAGCCTCCAGAAAATGATTAAAATGGGGATTTCTTACATGACAGAATAAAAATGATTGGAAGAGTCACCAAAAAGTTATGACATGGCATCCTAGTCATTAGTCGAGGGTCTGGGAAATGTGATCAGTTCATGATTTGTCCAACTGGAAACTTTTTGTTGCAAATTTGTTAAACGTCACTTTCCGAGACAAATTGGTAACAAGAAAATGTCCCTCAAATATTCTTCTTTTTGGGGGAAATTTTGGGATGAGTGAGTGAGTGAAATGTATAAATGCAATGAGAATAATCTTGCAAATCATCGGTGGTTAAATTCTTATGAGAAAAGTTGAGAGAGTCTGTCTTCCCGAGAGACCAATATGAGAAACATGTTAATTTCCTCTCTTTTAGATTTCAATCACGTCAAGTTGGATGTGAGTGTACAACCTTTGACAAGCTCTGAGACTATTCAAAGAAACTTTCTCCTACTGATGAATTTGACCAATTTCAAGTTAATATATGTCAATCTTGGAGCAACTTGTGTCGATTTATTTCAGAATGTTTGCAAGTAGTTTTTCTTATTCTTTTTGCAATCTTGTGTTAAAGTCCCTCCGAATCACACAGGAGATTGTCCCTATGAAAATTTAGTGGCATTTGTAATTTCTTTTCAAGAATAGCTTTCATCCTATGATGAGATAAATAATTTAAAATCACTTCACTGTCATTTTTGATAAAGATTATCCATAAGCCTTTGAGTGTATCTTACGCATGAGGAACTTGGGGTCTATGATGTTTTATTGAGTTTTTATCTCAAGAATTCATGTTAAATTCTTGGCGATTGTTTCAAACTGTGTAAAATTTGGGCCTCCATTGATGCACACCTTCGGTTGAAGGAATATTTAGCTATTCCAAAGATTTTTTTCATTTAGCTTTCTAATTATTATGAAGTCTTTCAAATATATAGTATAATCAATTTTAACATGCTTAATATCCCTCCAAAATTATTCAAAAACCATGAATCCATCCTTAACTACCCATATTTTCCTATGTGTCCACAAATGTATAAATTCTACTGCTAAAATATGCAGAAGCAATCAGGATTCCATAATGTCTTTAGTAACCTTAGCCCTGTCTAGGAAATATCACCATTCTTTAGAAGTGACAACTCGTGAGAGTTAAATTTTGGTGCATTGATCATATTTTCTCAAGGTTCCCTTTCAAATTTGTGCAAAGAAGGATATCTTCATTCTCCTTCACCGATAGAGGTTACAAAATGGGTCCTCTCACCTGGTCAAAAGGCACAGCCTAAAGCGGTGAGGATAGGTCAAATCCTCTTGAAGGTGCTATCCATCTCTTCATAATCTAAGTGATAAAGGGCTAGTTAGATCTCATCCTCAGCTACAAAATGACATACATTATGATCTATTTGTCTCTAAGCTCCATGTCAAATCTATGATGCTTCTTAGCTTGAAAAGGAGAATAAATTTGGATACCAACAATACAATCGTGGGGTGCTACTTTTTGACATAAGAAATATTCCTATGCAGTGTTCACTTGATTATAAAATAGAAAGAAACCTCTTTTATTGCTTCCCGAGATATGAAATTGAATCCTTAAATGATGAATCTATGAAAAACAAAAATAAAAGGAGTATCATAATTATTCTCTTCCATAGGATCAAACAAGAATAATCTGAGACTAACTTAATAAAGAACCTAAAAACCTCTTCAAGTAATTTTATTTCATCTCCTCTTAACAAATCAGATTCTTCTAATAAGTTGATGAGTTCCTATCCTACTCATGTGAAGGATTCCATATGTCCTAATGTAATTACAACTTCTCCACCATTTGACATTATTAACCATTGCAAGAAAGACAAAAAAAGTTGTTCATGTTCATGTTCTAAAAAAATTCCATTTCCAAAGAACTAGCTATGGTTCCTCATACCAATCCTTCCTAGAACCTACTTACTTCTATAGCGTTGAACTTGAGGAAGATAGAAAATTTCTATCTTTACTTATTGATCAATGGATATAAAATGAATAATTCTATTATCGACTCTAGTACCTTTGAAAATGTTATGCCTAAAAACTTGCTAAAGATCATGGTATCTTTTTTAGTTCGATACTAGTGATTACTACTCCATTAAAACAAAATAAGTACCTCTTGTTGGCTAATTCAAGGATTCTAAATTTGTATTTATAGATTTTACGACAAGAATATTACGATGAAATTACTCATAGCAGCAGACATGCCTACCTCATACAAAGTATGTTGTTAATTTAAAGCTTATGTCGATATATTAGGGGATATATATAGATGGATTGGTCACATGCTACCATTTTGTCAAATGGTAATATGAAAAATATCCTTCATATCAAGAAACTGAAATACAACGTTCAAAGACTAGATGATGCAAGGGTGAATATTATATTTCAAGATTCAAGGCATTAAAAATTCTTCATGGCTTTAGAGGAAGATGATGAAATGTGCATGTTTCTTTAGGAGTACCCATGTATGATGAAGTTGGTTGGACATCATATTATTTTTATGGAATGTGAATTTGAAATCATGTACTTTCCACTGGAGGTGAGAATGAATATTGTTTCTCTATTGGGAAGTGATGATGGTCTTGTAAGTATTGCATTATATTAAAGAAATCTCGAGGTGATGAGAAATATAGATCAAGAAGGATTGATATCAAGCAAATTCTTTTCAAGAAATTTCAATGTTTCCAATCATGTTCTCAATGTTCAACATGAAGTTCCATTCAATGAGTATGTTTGTGAATACAAATATTTATCTTTCCCATTGGGAGAGGATGAATCCTTAAAAAAATAAAGTGTGAATTTTTTTCTTAATCCACTTGAAACTAAATATACACATGAAGATGATGAATTCTTCATGGATATGGACTCCTTCTAGTTCATGGTGTTCAAGATTGGGAAACCGACAACTGGATATTTCTGCCCCAACCTTGTGCTTATTCCCCTTTCACAAAGATGAGTACCATCTCAATGAAGGATAGATGAATGAGATTATGCTTGATTCCCCTAAGGCTGATTCAATTTAGGTTGAAAAACTTCTCGAAAAGGAGATATGAACAATAAAAATATTGATTCTTTCAAGGTTGACTTCGCTCAAGGAAAGGAGGATTTCATTATGAATTTATATTTCAAGACTAAAAATTACCAAGGTGAAGAAGGTGATGTATTTTAGTCTCCATACCTAACCTTATACCCATTTTAATTTTAAGAGGATAAGGCCTTTGCATGCAAGTCACACAATAGTAAGAAACATTTTAAGAATGAATTGTTGTGTGTGAAAGAAGACAACTTAGAACAAATGATAAACATAGAACATGAAGAGACTTGTGATTGGGTTAGAAATATATCAAACATCTACCAAGAATAAAATTTTAGAAATGGTGGTCATGAAGAAGATGAAAAGTGAAGGTCAAATTTCAATCAATGATCATGACCCTACATGTAAAAATAATAGGCCTAGTGTGATCAAGACTCATCCATGTAACATTAAAGGAAATTAAGAAATTGGTATGAAATTGGAAATAAATGAGAATATGAAAAGAAGATGTCAAAGATACAAAGGAAATGGAATGACTAAGTGGACCCTCAATTATAAAAGCAACCATTGTCTTCCTCAAAATTGATAAATGGGTCATATTTCAGTCATCCCATTAATGGATTTGTAGAATAAAGAAATTTAGTGATACCCATTTACGAGTAAGAATTTAGTCATATTTGGTGCTAAAATAAAAGAGGGTTATCCCCACACTATAAAATAGTTTATTTAGGATGTTTTTTCATGGTTTCAATTATTTGTGTGTTTACCTTCCCGTTTTGTGTTCCCTTTCCCCGTCATGTGTTGGCCATGTTCATTTCTTGAAATTATTTGTAAGTTTTATTGTTGTTCAAAGTGTAACAAATCCACAACCTAATGAACTCAACATTGGTATTCTAACCCCTGAGATACCCGAGGTTCTATATTGACCCTTAGATTCCAATGTCCCCAAGCTAGAGCTAGTTTTTTTCAAGTAAAATAGCTAGCATGAAAATTAAGCCCTTAATTAAAAATTAGGCTCATCACTCATTATGCATCCTTCCTATAGCCAACATGAACTCATTTCAACCCTCACCCTAGGTCAAAAAAAAATCTTTAAAATTTTTAGATTTTAAATAAGTGTGCAGAGATGATTACCCAAGGTGATAACTAAATTTAGTACAATTCAAAGTGACAAATAACTTCGCTGGAGGCCTAAAAGGGAAAATTTTGGCCATTTTATAGTTGTTTAACACCCTTTGGGAATGTTCTTGGAAAGTATAAAGTATTTGATGGTGATGTTAGAGAGTATTAAATATTTCAAAAGTAATTTAGGAAGATTTAGGAAATAAGATATCATTTAAGGACAATCTGTTAAAGACTAGATTTTAAGGGTGTGGAAAATGAAGGATCCGGTGAAACCTAACTTCTATGGATGATTCTACGAGTTTAAAAATTAGTGAATAAGAAAAAAATTAATTATCATAAATCTGATAGAATTATATATAAGGTGAAAACTGTAGACACTTATAATTTAGCTCGAGTAATTTAAGTACTAAAATTACGCTAACTATACCCTTTCCACAAATTGATGACATATCATCAATATCACAAATTTTATATGCTATCATCATTAATTAATTACATTACGCAAATTAATTAACTCGTCCATCCAACCAATGCACCAATTAACGACCTTCCGTTAATTAAGCTCCCCTTTCTATCTATACTAATTAATTATGTCTAATTAATTAAGCTCCCCTTCCTATCTATATTAAATAATTATTTCTAATTAATTAAGCCCCCTTGCTATCTATATTAATTAATTATTTATTATTAATTAAGCTCCCTTTCTATTTATATTAATTAATTATTTCTAATTAATTAATCCCAATTTCCATCTAGACTAATTAATTAGCTTCCTCTTCCATTAAATCAATGGATCATCATTTGTTTGATTAAATCCCTCTCATAGTCTAAATTATGCTAATTATTCCTCTAAAAAGCTTCTATAAGCTTGCACATCTATTAATTAATCCCTTTTATTAATTAATAAAGCCCTCAAATCGCATGGGTCACTAAAGGAAAACTAAACTCTCCTAAGGTTGAGTCAACCCTTTCTAAACCCCCTTATCCACAACCAGCCCAACATCTCTATTATCCCACATGTAAAGGGATATAGAGATTCTTCAATCCATTAGGTTGTATAAAGAGCCATCCTCCTAACTTTACACTTACACCTACTTCTTGATAATAAAAAGTGAGCATATAGTAAATACACTATAGGCATTATTGTTATCTTTGAGCATTTATCCATTAAAGTGGAGCTAACAATCATCCTTTGCATTCAAACAACCAAGTTAGTGTTGTAAGGAAAATGGAATTAATCAAGAAAGGCCTAATAAGCCATGGCTTGATGAACCTCCATCTTTGATCATCTTGGATCAAGAAAACACTATTTCCTTTTGATAGCTAAAAGATCTACATAGGTCTAATTTATTGATTTAGCTTTCTAAAGAGTAGAGCAATAAATGTTGGTATGTTAGCTTGAGGTTTATTTTGAATATTCTAATACATAGTATTGATTTTTATTACTTGTTTAGCTCTAAGCATGATGATGTATTTATATTGATTTAGCTTTGTTGTAAGATTACTAGGTGTTAGTTACAATCTTTCTTTACTTAGCTAAACAAATACATAGATACATATGGCACACCCGATGGGATGAGTCCTTAGTCCGTTAACATTCTATCTTGAATTTTATTTTTTTTGACTAACCTTTGATATACACATATGGAAAATAATGTTCAATTTCTTAGCAGTTTACTAGTATTATATGTGTAGGTTTTCATTTATAAGTTTCATTCTAATAGGTTGTTGTCAATTTGGAGTTAAATTACTAAAATTTTGATTGTTTTGAGATTTTTGGTGTCTTTGGATATATTTTGATTGCAAGATGGGTGCATGAAAACGAAACCCAATGTAGGAACATTAACCCCAGTGCGAGACACATGTTTTGGTGCGCACACACTCTGCTCATACTATACCATCATTGTTGTTGGAAACCTTTCGGGATAGTGCATATACCTAAACCCAAGCACATGCACACTAAACCTAGTGTAGACACACATTACACACACACACACACACACACACACACACACACACACTTTGATCATACTCTACCTTCACTACTGCTATAAACTTGTCAAGGTGGTGCATATACCTAAACCCGAGCACACTTAACATAATCATGATGTAGGCACATTGTTTGAGTTATTATACCACCTTTTTACTACCCTGGTGCACACACCTAAACCCTAACACACATACCATAATCCTGGCAACGACATCTCTTGGGTGGCACAAACACACTGTCTAAGTTTTTGTACCTCATTTTTGCTACTGGTGCACACATGTAAACCCTAGCGCACATACCATAATCCCTGGCATATGCATCTCTCGGGTGGCATAGGTGCGCCTGAAGATTTTGTTTACATAGAGGGAAAAGATGATGTAAACCACATGCACATGTCCTAAACCATGAGTAGGTGCTTCGGTTGGAGTTGGTGCATTACTCTCAGATTTGTAAAAAAATTAGTTTCCTAAGGTACTAACATCATTGTAGGTTTTGTTTTGTTTGAATGGATATGCTAGAATAAACATGGAATGAATCTTGTATGTTAATTAGAAGAGTAAGGTTGCATATGCTCTTCCCTCGTGCCTTTTGGGGTAATCTTGGGAATCCGAAATAATTATTGTGTCTTTTTTTCTCTTTAAGAATATGTTGAATGTCCAAAATTGAGAAAAGATATATTTCATGTTTGAATTAAGTGTTTCCATTTGTTGAATTCTTGAATTTTGCATTGTGTGTATGCTCTTCTCTTGCGTCTTAGGAAATATTGAGAATTAAAAATGACGTTTATTCATTTTATGGAAAACTACTAATCCATTATGCAGAACCACAAATTCTTATCAAAGAAAGGTGGAGTTAAAACAAAACAAAACTACTAATATGGTTTCGTGTAGGTTGCCAAAAGGTGTTCAAGAAAACCACATCAAATTAAACAAGATAAAAATAACACCACATTCAAAACACTAAATTTGCAAGTTCGGATAAGGGTACGTCCTATCCATTTAAAATTAGGACACAACCCCTTCGGCATAAGCCTTAAGATACAACAATAGGGGTGGTCTTAGGAACCCCAAAGTAGTCCACACAAGAGGGAACCTTGTGGATGAAATGGGAAGTGCTCCGCACAACCTACTTGACTAGTTTTTCCTTGTGAGTTAGCATTACCGGTTGTCTGTATGGTGACCCCAGTGAGAGTACACGATGGATGCACTTGTTGCCCAATGTGCTTGAAGGGGGTAAAGTAAAGCCGAGATACTCTCAAATTATTCATTGCGACTTTTTGGGTAAATCAAGATCACTTAAGACAAATTTGTAACACCTAGTTCAGAGAACCACCTACGAAGATATCTGTGACTAGGAGCCAAATTTGACCATTTCAAAATAGTTTTGAGTTTTTACCCATTATTCATCACAAAAATTTGGAAGCGTTACTTTTTCTTATTTTTTCACTTACCCTAAGGTAAGGTGAAACTCTGCTGAAGTAAGGCCAACATTTTTCACCCCCAATTGATTTACTTCCTTCACTTTCTCTTGACACTTTGTTGATCAAAAGAAGAGTGACTCCCTTTGTGTTGTCAATGGATTATTTCTTCCATTTTTTTTTCCTTTTATGCCCATTCATGTTTACAACCGAGTTTTTAAACATCTAAAGTGTGTGGGGACATTTTGATATCATTGGTAGCCTTTTTGATCTTGATACCCAAGTAGAGATCATCATCGTATCTAGGCTTGGTTCATCACTTTGATTCTCCTCCTTGAATGGTTATCTTTTTTATATCATGACACTAGAATTTTTTATTTACGTCTTTTTCTTGTAAACTTGGCCTAAATATCTATATTGTAAGGTTACATTGTATACACTTTAACAATTCCTAGGTATACTATCATTTTAGTTTGATTTCAATTATTACCTCGATTCTGAAGAGTGTTAAGAATTACCACTTGTGCGTGTTATAGCAATATAATCTTGATATTAAAGCCTTACTTTCTCATAAAGTTTGGTTAACATATCTTGGTGAAATTTTTGTGTCACCCACAATCGTAACTGACACCCTTTGGAATATAGGTCTTGATTGAATTTGGGCTTACTTCTAGTATACTTTGTTTGGAGGTCATGTTAACTTCTTGTTATTACTTACACCTTGTTCATTTCTTTGAAATCGACATAAGTAGGGACATTTTGTTAATCATCATACGACACCAACTACATTTTTAAAGAAAAATTTAGGAAGTACTTCATTTGATCATTTTGTTTGAAACTCAACATTGTGTCACTAATTCTTGTTTGCAAATCATTTTTTTGCATTGATTCTTTGACATTCATAATATTCTTGACATTCCTTCTTTTCACTTAGGTTTGATAAAAATCTTTGAACACATTCACTAAATACCTTAGTGAACCTATTACACATTATGGCTCCTAAAACACGATTAGGACTCAAAAGGTAGGCTTTGGAAACTAGACAAGTGCAAACTTGGGAAGCCTCAAACAAACAAGGGTTAAACCCTTTTATTGGCCATGATCTTGGGCCTTTATTTTATGCGGAAAAGAGGTAGAAGAAATGATAGATCATAGTGGTGATGAGTTGGAATCCCCACATGCAGAGTTTGACTTCGACCCCACCTTGTTAGATGAATTCCTTTTTAGAAACAAGGATAGGGTGCTGGCACGAGTTGTAGAATTGGGAGCCAAAATGCCTATTGAACAAGAAACAATCCCACCTATAAATGATGCTAATGAAGAGGAGAAACCTCTTATTAATATGGATGATATCTTAACACATGGGCATGCTTCTACTTCTAACATGGGAAATGATAATGTAGTGGGATATAGAATACCTTTCCTTAAAGTACCACGTAAAGTCAGGATAGAACACGAAAATGTTGAACAACCTCTACAACATGAAGAAGAAGAGGAACCTTTTGAAGAAGAAGTTACTATTCAACAAAAATTAGCAACCTTAGTCGAAAATGGGATTTGTTAACATCTCACGTACAAAAAGAAACAAATAAGAATGTAAAAAAATAAAAACCTAAGGTCAAAATTAGCAAACTTCAACTAGACAATCAAGGATAAGACAATATGGAAAATCATGTATATATCCCTACTTCTCCTACCAAAGAAAAATTACTCTCTCAAGAAATGAAATCCATGAAAGTGACACTTACAAGCCTACAAGAGAGTACTATGGAGAATAGTAGAAAATATCAATATGAAGAGCTATCTCCCTATCCATTTGACAAAACTATGATGCTTCAACGTTTCCCTAAAAAGTTTGACATACCAAAATTTGACAAATATAGAGGGAAGGGTGACCTACAAGACCATGTAAAAGATATTTATATGGCATTCCAAGAAGTGGCCTAGAGTGATAACTACCTCATACGACTTTTTCCAAAGAGTCTAGAGGGTCAAGCCTTTGAATGGTTTACTCGCTTACCTCGAGGGTCTATTTTTACATGACCCAAACTGGGAGAAAGATTTGTATGACACTTCTCGTACAATATAAAAAGTGACATAACCATGGTAGACTTGTGTGGAACTAAATATAGAAGCATATAGAGACAATATAGAAACATTCATTAGTTCCTACAAATATGGAGAGGGATAGCCATTCACTTCCCCCGTACATTACGAAACAAAAATTGTGAGTATCTTCATGCTCAATCTCAACCCATACATTGTTGTCAATCTACAAATGCATTGTGTTTACACTTTTGAGGAGGTTATTGAAAAGGGAATTCAAATAAAGAAAGCCCTTATTGCCAAAGGAACTCTTAAATCACACTCTAAGGATAACCAAAGCATTAAACCTACGAAAAATGCCAAAAATATTCAACAAAAACAAGAATGTGGTGGGAGACGGAATCACAGATTCCAAACGCATGCAAACGGTTCAAACTAGTCAACCTTTTAAACTGACCAAAGGACCTATTCAACCACCACCTAAACGTAGAATGTTCACTCCTCTAAATGATCCTTTGTCAATCATAATGAAACTATAGGATGTAGATCACATGGTGACTTATCCTATGACACAACCATTTGATGACAATTCTTTAAAACCATCATGGTACAAAGAACATGACTATTGTGAATTACATCATGTTAAGGGACACAAACAAAATAAATGTCTATACCTTCATCACTACATCCAAGACCTCATCAAAAATGGGGAGATAGAAGTGGAAAACCTGGAAAAAACTCGGAGGCACTGATGAAAATATGGGAATATACAAAGAACCATTCCCTAAACATGGTAATTCGGATGAGACAAAGTCGGATCGAGGAGAGTCATCCCCGAGTTACAAAGCGATGAATTATATATATACCAAGAAATACAATAATCATTATGATTCACTCATTGGGATTATCCTCTCCCTAGTGACCATGTGAACACCATTTTGATCAAGGGAAAATATTGTGCTATAATAACAATGTGCACCCACCTCATGATTCATAAACCCTCTCCGTCAACCCCACAAAATGGTAGGTACAACATTTTAGAACAACTTGATAATACATCGACCAAGATTCCAATCTTGGATCTCCTCAAAATATTGAATGTACAGAATAAAATATTGTACAAAAATCTTCAGGGTCGGGGTGCCATTAGAAGTAGATCTTACGCATCTTCAAGCTACTGAAGAACCAATATTATACCAATCGAGCACATTTACTTTAATCATAGGGAGATACCTATTAAAGATCTAATAGATAATATCCCCTTGTATATTGAGGTATTTATTTCCCTCTAAAAGATAAAATCGATGTTTGTGGAAAATGGATCAAGATTGAATATATGCACATTGAAATTAGTTAAGCAATTGGGACATACCAAAGAAAACCTCAAGTCCCGCATCTTACCATACCATAACCGCTTACAAAAACGCGGAAAGAGAATCATCAAGAAAGATCATATTAGCCATGGAAGTCATAACCACTTTTCATCACACGACGTTTCATGTCTTGGACTTGGAACTCCCATACAATATGGTTCTAGGTTGACCATGGATTCATGCCATACAAGCTGTGCCATCAACATTCCATCAATGTATAAAACTGAAACACGAGGGACAGAATGTCACGATACAAGGAGATCGAGAGTCCTTCGCTCACTACATATCTCTCAATATTTTTGTGCATAAGGGTGCCTATATGTGTCGCTCTATTGATATAGTTGCTCCTCTTTAATTTGAAGCCAAGAAGTCTCGAGTAGATTCAGATTCCCTCAATTCTTGTACCTGTGATGCCTCTACATCAACTTACCCTTTTTATTCACTTTGGAGATTAAGGTTCTAGAATATGGTTATAGGGAGTATAATGTGCAACAAGATATTTTAGTCTCAGACCTCTCATTTTCATCTAAAACTAGAGGCCGACCCAACTATCATTTCGTAAGGCCTAGAGATGAGTGAACTATTGGGTCATTTTTACCTTGAGTGTTGCTTGCTTTGAAGAGAAATTGTTGGATCCACCTAAAACTTGGGTCCCAAAAGATACTCAACCAACTTGCTATCAAATCCTTAAGTATGAGAAGTCTAGTGAATGATGTATTCCAAGGGCTACAAAGGTCTAGTATGCGGGAAGAATGAGCAAAAATGAGACAACCAGTTCCTCTCCCAAATTTTAAGATGGAAAGGTATGACATCGGCATTTGACCCTCTAGGTCACACCCTAATGATAAAGATTCCACTTGTTCTAAGTGCGAATATAGCTCGATTATTTAGATAGCGATATAGATTCCCACTGTAGCCAATACAATGATCTTTCCTCCATGAAACTATTCATGAATACCGTTGTCCTCACTATAACCCCCTACCGAACCTAAAATTGACCTTATTTACCCTTTCCTTGTCGAATGGGACCAAAAATGTTATGTGCAACCATATCTCTTTGAAAATTATGAAGATATTACATAATTCATGGGCATTTGGGATGAAATACCCATTGGAGATCACAAAAAGGGTTTCTACATTGAATTAGATACTTGTGCCTACTTCGAGAGGAAGCTCAACTTTGTGATCAATTTTTTTAAGAAAAACAAGGGAAAAAGATCGAATGAAAAGAATTGGCAAAAGTTAAAGTCCAAGTCACATAATGAAAACCTATTTCAAGGCGTTAGCTGAAAAAAGTACAAAAACCAATGGAAAGTAAAAGTTACCACGCCAAGGGTGAAAATATCATTGAGACAACCTTGGGAGAAGATCTCAACCTTCCTCCTAATCCTACGCATATGGAGGAATTGTCAACAATTCTATTAGAAGACACCATTGATATAAATATTGGCATGGAAGTTGACCCAAAAGTTATCAAGTGGGAGCTTCGCTTTCAACATGAGAATAGAAAAAATTCACTATGCTTCTATGGGAATTTATAGATGTGTCCACATGGTCCTATAAGGATATTTTGGGCTTGGATCCAACTTTGGTAGTGCACAACTTATTTTTACAGGAAGACACCAAGCCCATCAAGAAAATCCTTAGAAAGATGCACCTAAGAGTGACTCTCCTAGTTAAGGAAGAGCTAGAATGATTTCTCATGGTAGGATTCATTCGACCCATTGATTACTCTGAATGGATATCAAATATTTTCCTTGTATAGAAGAATCTTGTGTGGTTCGGGAATTTGTACATTTCGAGACATTAATAAGACATGACCAAAAGATGATTTTCCATTACCCAATATTGATATGATAGTTGATTCAATTTTAGGATATGAAATGCTATCTCTTATGGATGGATTTTCAAGATACAACTAGATCAAGATAGCTAACGAAGATCAACACAAGATGACCTTCACAACTCCCTAGGGTTCTGTTTATTATCATGTAATGCCATTTGGCCTTAAAAACACAAGAGTAACTTATCAAAGGGAAATGATGGTGATTTTCCTTGATATGATCCATGACATCATTAAAGACTATGTAGATGATATCCTCAGAAAATCCAAGATGAGGGAAGATCACCCTGATATTTTTTGGCGTACCTTCAAATTCCTGTGGGAGTACAAGGTCTATTTGAACTCAAAGAAATGTATGTTTGGCGTGTTATGAGGAAAGTTTCTTGGTTTCATTATATCACAAAGAGGGATTGAGGTAGACCCAACTAAAGTTACTGCTATTACTGAAATTCCTCCTCCCAAAAACATTAAACAACTATGCAACTTACAGGGAAAGATACAGGCTATTTGCCATTTCATTTCCCAACTTGCCGAAAAATGTCATTCATTCACTCATCTACTAAAAATGATGTTTCCTTTATCTAGGGACCAGAGCAACAACAAGATTTCACCTTACTTAAGCAGTACTTAGCCAATCCACCTGTTCTCATGCCTCCAACTCCTGGTGAGCCACTTTTACTATATATTTTGACACACAATTCACTATTGGTGTGTTGTTATCCCAATATGACTTCAGCCATAAAAAAAAAACTATGTACTATCTCGTCGTACTCTCATCGCTTATGAGCTTAACTACCCTTAAGTTGAAAAAGATTTTTGGCTATAGTTTTTGCCTTCCAAAATCTTTTCCATTACTTGTTAAATACTAAAACCAATCTTATATCAAAAGTTGACCCACTCAAATACCTTTTATCTAAACTTGACCTTATTGGTAGAATGGTAAACTAGTTCATTCTATTGAGCTTAATTTGACATCAAGTTTATGCACCAAAAGATGGTCAAGGGATAGGTTCTTGTTGATCGGGTTAAAGCGAAGCACCTTTACAAAGAACAAAACCTATGAATATGGATCTACTTTGGATGCTTCATTAATGTATATTAAGGAATCTATCATGTAGTAGGTACACTTTGATGGATATTTTACTTTTCATGGTTCAGGGTAGGTGTTATACTAATTAATCCTTATAGTAACCCCATACCACAAGATTTTCACCTTGTTTTTCCTTGTATAAATAATATTGTGGAATATGAAGAACTCATCAAAGGGATGAAACGGCAATCAAATAGGACATTCATCATGTTAAGATCATTGGTTACTCTTAGTTAACCATCAAACATGTTAATGATGAGTACAAAGTCAAGGATGAGAAGTTCATCCCTTACAAAAAGTTGGTCAAAACTTTGAAAGATTATTTTGTGCGTATCATGTTTAAAAAGATTCCAAGAGCACAAAACAGATCTACACACGCTATGGAAACTGTAGGTTCTATGTTACGCATTCCACCAGAAAGTAATGATATGCATTTCTTTGTGAAAAATATACGTCATCTTGCGTATGACATGTTAGAATCCTATCTCGCTTGTGATTTTGTTAGTCCCAATTCTCTAGGGTATGAGACCATCTTTACTTACCTTAAAGACAATAGGTTTCATCCTGACATCTCCCATTCGAAAAACAAAGCCTTATCCACCAGACAGCCCGTTATACCCTCTTATGAGGTACGCTCTATCTTCTTGGTTGTGAGGGAATATGTTATGTTGTCTCAATACAATAGAATCAGTCCAAGTGATTAAAGAGGTGCACAAAGGGGTGTGTGGGGCCCACACAAATGGGATGGTTCTAGCTAAGAAATTGTTCAGAGTGGGATACTTTTGGCCTACCATAGAGACTAACTACTGTAACTATGTGAGGAAGTGTGTAATATTTAAAAAGTATGGAAATTTCATCCATGCCCGTCACAGCCGTTATAACCCATCACGACCCCATGGCCATTTTCAAATGGGGACTTGATTTAATAGGAAGCTTACCCATACTTCATTTGATGGCCACACCCACATCATTATAGCTACTAAATATTTTACCAAGTGGGTGGAATTCATCCCTTTGACCTATGTAATGGGTGCTTAGATCTAAAAGTTCATCATGAATCATCTTATTTCCTGGTATGACATTCTTACTGACCATAGTTCTTGACAATGCTTAATTATTCAAGAACAAGACTGGGAAAGGTTTCTCATCATTTTCAAATAAGATTAAAGTGGTCTACACCATATTACCCCCAAGGAAATGGATAGGCCAAGGCCACCAACAATACTTTGGTTTGAATCATGGAAAATATGGTAAGTAAGATAGGCCACAACTAGCATTTAGAACTCCACCCATCTCTTTGGGATTATAAGACCTCTATTCACACTCCTACTGGTGTGACACCCTATTCCCTAGTTTTTGGAACAAATTCTATCATCCCATTAGAAATTGAGCTTCCCTCCCTATAAATTTCTCTTAGGGATTATCTGGATAAGGATGAGGATTACAGAGTGGCTAGACTAGTAGAGTTAGAACTCCTAGATGAGAAGCGCATCCACACCCTAAATCATCTTAAAGTGTATCAGAATAGATTTTCTCACAATTACAACAAAAGGATCATACCTCGTTAGTTTGAGGTCAGAGATTTGGTCATGAAATAAAATTAATACAATACATGTAAGGAAAGAGAGAAGAAATGAAAGTTCAAACCGCATTGGTTAGGACCTTATGTCGTTGTGGCCAAATATGGTACGGGAGCATACAAACTTGCCCATCCCAACGGTGAGGAACTCTATAAATATATGAATGACATGTACCTTAAGCGTTTCTATTTTTAAACGTGGTGTAAAAACACAAAAGAAAATTAAAAAAGGAGTTAAAATGATCAAAATACAAAAAAATTAAAATAAGAGAAGAAAAAGAAAAAGAGAAAACAAGTCATTCATAAGTGAAAACCACACAATTGTGGCACTTTGGATAACTCTTTAGGTGAAAACTAGTTTTTGGTGCCTTGGGAGGATTCATTGTTACTTTTACTTAGCCTAGGGCTAGTTTTACATCTGCATCGACATTCCCTTTGAACCTATTCTTGTCGATCTAAATTTTTATCCTATTGTTAATTTGTGAAGGGATTATCTTTTTGTATTCTCCATCTAACGCCGAGGGATTTTACATGACTTCACCTTCCTATTCATAAACACATGACACCTACCCTTATATATTCTTTTTCTAACACTCAGGGGCATCTACGTTTCTCATTCACCTATGCATAAGTTTGGAAAATCTTGAAAAAGCACAAAAACATTCAAAAATGTCGAGAAAAATAAAAACAATAGAAAATTGTTTCACAAAAATCAAAACAATAGAAAATTGTTTCACAAAAGCAAGAAAACAATATAAAATTGTTTATAAAATCACAAAAACAATAGAAAATTGTTTCACAAAATAGTATTGCAAAAACATTACATTAGTTTCCTTACTTTGTCTTGTTTCTTACTTTGTTTGTGTACATCATTTGCTTTTATAGTTGTTGCTTAGACATACGTTGGTAAGTTTTTATTTTATTGCTTAGATAAGATTCATTTGTTATTTGTACATATGTAGTGTGTTTTTGCATGATTGTAAATAATTGTACATAGTTGTGTTACTTCATGAATTGGTTGACGTTATGTATTATGTTAACATTTGATTGTGTTTTTTGTTACATGTACATTATTTTGTTATCAATCATCATCTCTCTATCAATATCATCACATCTAACATCATATAAAAATCTTATAAATCAAAAGCCAAGTATACATCACACATGAATGCTAATCTAATCATCATGTATCATATCATCAAATGGGGCAAGAGGGATTGCAAATATTAAAATCTATTCCCCCACACGAGATATCATCATGTCACCCCATCCACTAATCTAGAGCATCACATGTACAATCAATTAATATCATCTATGGATCTATCATATGAAAACAAAACACATGCGGTATAAACATATCAACTATCATCATGATACATACACAATGTGAAATTAAATCATATAACATCATGACATATCCATCATCCATGCATCAATCATAAAAATATTCCATCATCTCACAACAATAATTCCACATCAAAATGTCCATACATACAAGTATAAACTGTCTATCTCATAGGAGATATACATCATCGATACAAAATGGGCCATCAAAGGGGCACAACTCAAGAATAATTCCTTCATCAGAGGCATACATAAAAAATGCTATACATCAATCAAAAGAATAAAGCCTTCGTCAGAGGCATGCATCAAATAAACTGGTACATGCATTTGTTCTATATAACACCTTCATAATAGGCATGTATATCATGATGTAAATACAATCAAAGAATACAATGAAATTCATGAATGAAACCCTCGAGAGGAGTGCCTAGTCTACACAATGGAGGACCCATAACCTATGTCCCACACAATCTTGTAGGATTTTCTCATGGCTACTCCATTGATACCTACAACCTCTCTGATCTCATTGATCCACTTGACTTTTGACTATAGGTTTGTTCCCGTTGGCCAACTGGAACTACCTTATAGTAGAGAAGCCGGTAATATAAGGCTCTACCCTCTACTATAGCTAAGTCTTGATGAATACGAGTTGTTGCTACTGTCTCATATATGCGTTAGAAGGAAGATACCTCTACTAATAATTGGGAAACCTAGGCCTGGCCCACTACTTGCTCTGCACGCACCCGATCTCTCTCAACTATCACTAGCCATAGCTAGGTCTGAGCTTGCTTTATAATAGGCTCATCACCTAAGCCATTTGAGAGTCCATTTGACATATATCCTAGAAATGTGTGAACCCATCTCTCCCCTAACTGGATTGGGCTCGGCCTGGTCCCGCTCTACTGTCATGGCTAGAATGTGAGATCGGCCCGATATCTCTCTCGATATCAAGCGCCGTAGCTGTTTCCATAGGATAGGTAGTTGTACCTCTGCCTCTCCACCCTAGGCTCATGCCAACTTTAGAGGTGCTACTAGAGCTTGTCCCTATCCCCTGGCCCCGAACCTATCCATGGGATTGTACCGATCTCATAGTCTCATCCTAGGATCCTCTACATAAATGTGTCCATGTACCTCACCTTGTCCCGGTGCCTCTCCCTCTGCTTGTCCCTGTAAGGGCACCTATGGCCTCTATCTAGAATCCTTTACTAGACCCGACAATCATGTCACCTTTGCCCATCAAATGGATCATTATCCTAACTAGTGGATACGACCTCATCATTACTATACGTAACCTCGACTAATGCCCGAATGCCCACTACCCATGCCTCATTTGGTATGGTCAACCACCATGGTAAAAAAATAACGTACCAATCCATGTAGTCTAGTGTCATACTCGGGTCTGCAGTGCATCGAGATGGGTCCCATGCCTATGGTCCAACGTGTATAAAGCTATACCTAGGTCGACCACCTATATACGCGGTCCCATGGCCCATCTCTCCACATATCAGCGAGAATACCACAAATACGGCTATGGAACCCCCTTAACCCTACCCATTTGTTGTTGACATTAGTCCACCTAGTATAACTCTTTGATATAGCTACGACTACCTAGAAGGAAATTTATCCATCACATGACACCGAGCTTTGATCCATCCAGAGGCCACTATATATGCTTGTAAGGCCTCCATATAATATCTCTATCCAGCATCTCATCAAACTCTCATCGGTAAAAGTAGACACTTCCTAAGTGCCCTCATACGTCACCACCCAGGATCCCAAGCCATGAATTTTGGCTCCTTCGGGACTCAGACATGTAATGCACCTTTAGGGTGTTTGATTTCTAAATGGTCCCAGGACCAAATCTATAATAAGGAGGTCGGCCCCACCATCTTTTGACGGTGGTAGGTAATCAAGTGCAAATCCAAGTATAAATGTGCCAGTATGCACTGGCCCCAATAAGTATCGCTCGCCATTGAATACTCCATGAACTAGCATGATCAAACCCATTGGAAAGGATGTCCCTATCTTATTAGTGAGAAAAAACCCACTGATAAGTGACATCAAGTAAAGTGGCCCCGATGAAAATTTAGATTGGCTATACACTTTGGTGTAAAAAAATGTCATACCCTCGTGGTGCATCTTGTCATGGCCAAAAAGGTCATTGATCACTATTGTAATCCAACCAAATTTACTCATGTACTTGATCACTTAGCCTATAATAAGCACATGCAAGATCCTCATATGTCCTCTAATGTGATAGTCATCTCCCCTATCAGGATCCTAAAACATTGGCACTTTCATTGTGCCATCGCTCAATCAAAGTGGTCAGTAGGCCATGGTCTAGTGTAATGGAAGGCATGCGAGCTACAGGGCCTAGGCCCACCACCTCTAATAGTATCACCATTTTGTACTGATCTCATTAGTTCATGCTCCCCTCCATCTCCGCTATGTGGGTGTGTCACTCTTGTGTCTATAACACGAGAAACCGTCTCTATAAAAACATGATATGTGTTAGACACTGAAAATTTCTTCTAAGTCCTTCTATCATTCTTCTATCCTCCACTGATTTTTCTCTTTCTTCTAACTATCATTTTTACATTTCCTCCCTCTTGTTTTTCCTCGATACCAGTGCCCCCTTTTGGATGTGTTGGCATGCGTGTATACATGTATGCGTGTGCACGTAGGCATGTACACATGTGTGTGCATGTGCACATGTTCACAAATGTCTAGGGGAACTTGCACCATGGTTTTCGATCACTGTGTGTGTGCATTAATGTTTTCATGTAGGCACGTGCATGCAGGTGTCATACATATGTGCACAGATGCACATACATCTTTTTAGGGTATATGCGTATGCACACATATGTATGGTACCTGTGTATGTGTGTTTGCATTTTAAGGGGTGCTTGTGCTCCCGCACATGTGCTCTTGTGCCATGCCCTACACCTAGACCTCCTATTTTTGCATGAATTAGAACATTTAATACAAAATTGACAAAAGTAGGTCAAGATACTCATGAAGAAGCCATCGTCGGCATGTCGGGCGTAGTCCCAAACTTTGTTAGCATGTCTCTTGCAGTCTTGTGCTCTCACCATCGTCCTTGTTGCTGTCAGGATCTTGCGATAAAAATTTGGTAGTGGTCATTAAAAAATGATTTTATCAGGGAGATTTAAGCCCACCACACCCAGGGGTATATTAAGCCATTTTCTCCTACCGTGGTTGCTCTAATTCTTCTTATTTTTGCCATGAATAATTATTTTATTTAAATAATTAGCTTTCTTTCATTTTTCACCATGTTGGGGCATGTTTTGCCATTTGGTATGCCTTTCTTCTCATGAGGACAATTTTTATTGCCCCTAGGCAATTTCGTTCCTCTACACACTCCATCGAATAATTATTTTTTATCAAAGAATTATTTTTCTAATTTTTCCATTATGTTGGGGCATTATTTCGCTTCTTTACCTCTTTCTTCTCCCCTGGGCGTTTATTTTATGTCCTGGGTGACTCATACTGATTCTCCTACTTTCTTGTACACATCCACCATCCGCCAAATTTGAGAAAAAATAAATCAAAAACAAATAAATCAATTCAAAATCCGAAAAAAATATTCAAAACATTTTCAAAAATCCTAAAAATTGTAAAAAATGGTAGACCATCTCATAGCGGTTGAAACTTGTATCTTGCCCATGGTATTCTTTCCATATCTTGTTGGACATCTCACATATTTTTAGATCAAATGACTCGCAAATCATTAGATTTACTCATCAAGTACTTTGGGGTATATATAGTTGCTTAGTCTTGTTTCATAGCGCACTACGCTTTCTCATTGGATCTAGTGTCCTTCATCATCTTTCCTTGCTTTTATCCTTTCTTGGGTCATCATTTTTAACCCTTGTTGTCAATCACGAATGTTTGGGGTTCCTCACTTGATAACAAAACTTTTTATAACCATCTTGACTATTGTTGGTTGGAATATGTGTGTTTGTACTTGATTTCATAGTTAAATGAGCTTGTTTCCTTCTCATATTTCATTTTTTTGTATGTTACATTGAATGGGTGTTTCAGAAATGGACAACTATTCATAGTATGGCTTTTCATGTCATCCTAATTTTTTCGTATGCTTATATTTTAATAAGGACCGATGACGTACATCTTTGGAAATATGATGACAATAAAGTTGTTTCAATACACTAGATGAAAGCTTGCTCTTTTCTTTCTATCTATCATTCCTCTTGTACATCATTCTCCTATCAACACTATTCTTCTTATTCACTTAGGGCATCCTTCTCCTACCCATTCTTCTATTTCCTTTCTCTCACTTCAACTAATTTTTTTCTACGTCTTAAAATTTTTATTTGTCTACTATCTTTGAAGTGGTGTCACCTACGCCACCCCGAGGGGAAAATGTAGACACCTATAATTTGGCTCGAGCAATTTAAGTACTTAAATTGCGCAAATTATACCCTTTTCCACAAATTGATGACATATCGTCAATATCACACATTTTCTCTACTATCATCATTAATTAATTACATTACGCTAGTTAATTAACTCATCTTTCTAACCAATGCACCAATTAATGACCTTTCGTTAATTAATCTCCCCTTTCTATCTATATTAAATATTTATTTCTAATTAATTAAGCTCTCATTTCTATCGATATTAATTAATTATTCCTCATTAATTAATCCCCTTTCTATCTAGACTAATTAATTATTATTAATTAACTAGCCAACTCTTCCATTAAATCAATGGGTCATCATTTGTTTTATTAAATCCCTTTCACAGTCTAAAAATATTTTATAAGCTTGCACATATATTAATTAATCCCTTTGATTAATTAATAAAGTCTATCAAATCCCATGGGTCACTAAAGGACAAACTAAACTCTCCTAAGGTTGACTCAACCCTTTCTAAACCCCCTTATTCACAACCAACCCAAAATCTCTATTATCCCACATGTAAAGGGATGTAGAGGTTCTTTTATCCATTAAGCTATATAAAGATCCCTCCTCCTACCTTTACAGATTACACCTACTTCTTGATAAACAAAAGTGATCATATAATAAATACACTATAGCTATTTTTGTCATCTTTGAGCATTTCTCCATTAGAGTGGAGCTAACCATCATCCTTTGCATTCAAACAACCAAGTTAGTGTTGTAAGGAAAAATGGAGTTAATCAAGAAAGGCCTAATAAGCCATGGCTTGATGAACCTCCATCTTTGATCATCTTGGATCAAACAACCACTATTTCCTTGTGATAGCTAAAATATCTACATAGGTCTAGTTTGTTGATTTATCTTTCCAAAGAGTAGAGAAATAAATGTCGGTATGTTAGCTTAAGGTTTATTTTCAAGATTATAATGTGTAATATTGATGTTTATTACTTGTTTAGCTCTTAGCATGATGATGTATTGATATTGATTTAGTTTTGTTGTGGGACTAATAGTTTTTTTGTGGTATTACAAAATTCTACAAATTCCCCTCTAAGTTCAAAATTAATTAGGACCTAGATTTTGAGTTTTAGGAAGAAATGGGTATTTGAAATGTCATCATTGATCTTAAAATTTCATTTGTAGTATAAATCCTATAATATTTGACCCTAAATTATTTCCCTAAGACTCGAGGTGAATAAAGTAAGTTTCTTGTCCAAATTTGGATATCTAAAGCAAAACTAGATTTCCCAAAATGGAAAAGTCTCACTTTATACACCCTTGTGTCCCCTCTATTCCCCAATTGACAAGGGGCAAGGGGAAACCAAAATGTGATCTCCACCTCCTCTCCAAGTCACAATTTTTGCTTTTGAGGTGTCTCATGTGTCCTCTCCATCTTCATGATACAAGGAGGAAAAGGGGACACCAAAGTGAAACCTATCTCCTTTATCTGAGGTCAAAATTTGGTGTCCATAGTTTCCCCTCTATCCCTTATGTCACAAAAAAAGGAGGAGGAGGACAAAAAAATGTCACCAAGTCAGGCATGTATATCCTGGACCCCCATGTGACAACATTTTCCTCTTCCAGTGTCAGTTCCCATCCCTCAAACCTCACTTTCAGTCCCAAATATACCAAGTCACACTTTTTACACATTGGTTTCCCATGTATCCTCTATTTCCCATTAGGGATAGAGAGGAAACATAAGTGTGAACTCACCCCAATCATGAAATTTTTTTAAGCGTGGAGAAGTTGTCATGGACAAGAGCGGGTTAGAAATTGCACAATAACTATAATAACTCCATCCCTCCAAAACTTAACCATTGTAACGTATAAATATATTTGTTTTTATTCAACCTCTTTTAATAGCTGGTATACCATAGTAGAAAAATGATAGAAAGTTACTTTTCTATTCTACGAGAGATCAAACAGTCAAATCATCTCAAACTTGGAGTGAATGTTACTTGAAAAATATACTTTCATTCGATCAATTTTTTGCATGATAAGGAGGATAATGTTTAAATATATGGAGAACTATGTTTTTTGTACACTTTTTCACTATTCAAAGAAATTTTAATTTTCCTCATGATCTAGTGAGCCAAGTTACTGAAATTTAGAGCAAAAGTTCCTCATAAAATATTATTTCATCCAAGTCATTCCTCGCATGATGAGGTAGCTGATTTTTGAATATATGGAGGAATTTTTTTAATCAGTGTTATACCCCCTTTCATTAAATTCACATTTCCCCACTAATCCGTATAAGAAAAACATATGAAAATAGGAGCGAGCATCTTTAAAAAATCACGAAACTTTTGAGACTAGTTTCATCTCAATCGATACTGCAAGTATCCTTTCTAAAAAAGTAGGAATCCATGAATTCACATGTCTAAAATTAGTATTTATTCAAAAGAGGTGTATTATCAGTACCCATAACACTCAAAATGATCTAGAGACATCAAGAAGTGAAAATAATGCAAAATTGCAAAAAATTAACAGCTTTGGATAGGATGTGCTAAAACTACTAAGTCCTAAAATTGAGCTCAAAAAGTTGTGGAAACTTTCAATTTAATTTTCTCATTTATTTTTTCCATCATCATAATTGAGGAATGTGAGTCATGGTATGAATACAAAACAAAATTCCCACATGCTCTCACGTCATCATTCCCTAGGTGATCTTTGTAGGGCACACAATTTGATACAAGGGGTGGATGATCGACCCATCCGATTGTGGTAGAATGGAATCATCATGATTAAATTCATTCACAAAGAATACCTCTTTGTCAAAAAAATTTAATTTTAAAACTGAATGATCCATGAGAAGGAAAGGGAATATCTCATTCCAAATCCTTTATCATGATTAGATATTTCTCTAAGAGATAGGTAAGAGTGAATCAATGTGTGTGAAAGGTTTAATTTGAACAATGGGTGTAATCAAGAACATAAAAAGTGTTTTGAAGCGGTTGAAATATTAAGAACTTTATTTAAGTCCAAGACATCAAGGGAATGGTCATCATTAACATGATGAAATAATATCATTATAAGTGATGTTGTGATACAGTCACCTCAAGCTCACAAACATTACATATCTCTTGAGAAGTGTTTCTAATCACTTAATAAGTATTTGGTCATAAGATCACATCTTGCAAGTCGAGATAGGAGTCATTTGTAGTGTTCTAGCCTCATATGGAGATTAAAAACTTGTGATTAATCCTCAAGTTCCATTTAGGGATTGATCCTTCTATAAGAAGAAGGAAATCAATTTCCATGAGGAAAAATTTGAGAAAAATGATATCCAAATACTATAAGTATGTTTCGGTCAGGTGACATCTTAGTTAGGGAAGCGAATTATGAAGTGAAAAAGGGTGTCATCAAATTTAAAGGTGAAATGGGAAGCTCATGGAGTAATTTGAGGATCATCATATCCTAATTCTTCCATTGTTTCCAAATATCTTCAAGGAACAGTCAGAATTATCTAGTCAAGCTATCAAATAATTCACTACCATCATGTGTGAAGGATAAAAAATCATCGATTCCCATGAGAGGATTATTGAACAAGATAGTGAGGATCTTGGAGTTAGAAAAATTGAGTTGATGATCTTCATTTGACAACATTATTTTCAAGAATGGTAATTCATCTTAGCTTCACTCAATTTCATTCACTTGGTAGTGTTTTTAAACACACATTCATAACTGGAAGTGTGCTCATACCTCAAAGGAAGAAGCATGCAAAATGATCTCATTTTTGTTCAATGGATTTCCATAGGACATAAATCTCATTCAGTGAAAAATGATATATATGCAAAGGATCCATTTCAATGAGTGAAAGACAATCATTAATAAGTTTGAACATTATAGAGTTTGTTTTTGATCACTAAGGTTAAATCCCAATGTCCTAGAAATGTAATAAAGTGATCGATATATCCTGTATCATCCCTTGTAATTAGAAGAGATAATCATGCTCCCATCATATTGATAATATCATAACACTTGTTCTTCAACACTTATTAAACTCATTGGAATGTTTCTTCATCTCCTCGGAGGGGAAATTTGTAACCACAATGTACTTATTCAACAAATTGTCACTTAGGAAAAAAGTGGAATCAGGAATATCATGAATCCTATAAGGGTGTTGAAACATAAAAATTCAAGTCATTAAGGAAATATTCATGAGAAAAATGGCGTGAGAGGATCATCATGAGTGACGCTCGAAGTCATCCTAGGTTCACATTGCAAGGTATCACAATAGTGTTTATAAACACTCATTCAGTACATTGGAGTTTTCTTGCATACCAAAGAAGGAGGAATCATATGCGATCACAATGTTTCAATGTAATAGGTGGTTAGAGGTGAAGAGTCTCATTCATGAAACAACTCCTCAAATTTCCATCAAAAATATTCATCTTGACTAGATTGGTCAACCCTTATCTCTCTCCTCTCTCTTGTTTCCTCTTTCTCTATATTCAAATTCTTCACTAAGAATGAAAATTTTACACTGTTGTTTCTTATTCACTTAAGAAAACATCCATTCAACATTGTAAGATTCCATTTCCATCAATAAGGAAAATACTCACTTTCATTCCTTAGTAATGTGGAAGGCCACAAGTGATGAGAAAAGGTGAAAGGTCATGTGAGGGGGAAGATGAAAGGAGAATTTTTAATGCTATTAAATGCAATTCCTTCTCCATACCAATGGGTTGGTAATTTTTGGTTGTTGTATGTTGTAGAGATCTACCACTACTACATTAAGTAAAAAATATGTATTTCTTACATTTCTATGCTTATGTTCCTCTACTCACACTCTACCTTCTAACTATGTAATCATGATGATATTTCATAACAAAAAAAAGGGTCCCTATGTCATTGATTGATGAATCTTCATAAATTTGTGTTTCTATATTGTTAGTCTTTTTTATTATTTTCATTGTTGAATTATTCTAATTGAAAGTGGACCTATTGTTTGACAAGTTTTCTTCTCTTGTTCCAAGTTAATGAAATAACATGTTAGAAAATATGAAACTTAAAAATGGGAGGGTTTAAGGATACCTACAAATATTGAGAGTGACAGAGATGGAGGAAACTCGCAGAAGTCCTTTTACAAAGTGAGCTTGATAACTTGCACAACATAAAGGATTGCTACAAAATAAAATATTAGTAGATTTGTATGGTGGGTTACATGATAAAATCTAGTCTCGAGAAGTGATGAAATTCCTAGGAAGGATGTCATCCCACTTTTAAAGAAAATTAATTGAAAAAAGAAATAGGTAAAATCAATAAGTGTTGTCATGAAAATGTGCACAACAAGGAAATTAACAATTTCTAAGCATAACAACTATACCCCAGTGTCAAATTTTTCAAGTCCTATCATTTCAAGAAACCTTAGGTCCTTACGGCCATTCCAATTGACATCTTGACTAATTTTCTATTATCCCCCTAGGTGATTTAGGAAAGTCCATTCATTCCCCCTAGGTTATTTTAGGACCTCATTTGCAAGCTACAGGAAGTTGTGGGAATGGCTATCACTGGCCTTCCTAGAGCTAGAGCAACGTCACATATCGAGAGAAGAAGAGCCTAAGTAGACATGGAGGTGATTAAAAGGTATTCGAACATCATGAAGGTTATTTTTGAAGGTTCATAGAAGATTTGGAGCAGATTATGATAATTTCATCAAAATTAGGGTTCACGGGCCTAGTCGGTGCACAGGAAAAAACAATCGTTGAGCTTCCGAAGGTGATTCTAGGAGCTCTAGATGGAGTTAAAAGAAAAAAAAAACATCTAAAATTTTTTAATTCCAATACCTATATGATAGTGCAATCATATTTTTCACAACACTTTGGTGCATCAGTGCGTAGGTAGTTTTTCTTAGGCAAATGTGCAAGTACCAAATCACAATTTTGATTTTTCAGGGATCAAATGGATGAATCAAGACATGATACCCCAACCATTGGATTAAAAATTCCATTTAAAATAAGTATTATCTAAAATTTCACCATGAAATTCCATAGGGATCTAAAGTTATCATCGTTCTAAATTCTAAGTCTTGGAGATAGTTTGAGAGTTAGTCAATTTTCGGGAGGACACGTGTCGCCACCAGGAGCTGGTGGGATTTTATATCCCGACATCCATGAGGTTAGGTACATGCACCTTTGAAAAATGTGCCTAACCCCCATATGACCTCTGGGACCCTCATGTGATCTTCAAATTTGATAGTTTATCCACGAAGTGCATTTACGGAGCTCCATTCTCTGTCGTCGGATCAAGGACATTTGTCATCCTCTTTCTCACCATGGAATTATATGTCCCTCATGTCCCTAAGGTCAGGGATAAAAGACATGGGAAAAATCTCCTAGCCTCTATGGGGAGTCCTTTGGTCATCCAAGTTACCAACTTTCAACGCCTAGTGCTTCGAGTGCTTTTTCAAGTAAATATCCTATCATCGATCAAGGACACATGTTTTCCTCTTGCTCACCATGGAGTTTACTGTCCCTCACATCCATGAGGTTAGGGACATCAGACATGAAAAAATGTTCTCCACCCTTGCATGAGCATTTTTTGTGAATATTTTGAATCCAACACTTAGCCATTCCCCCCCGTCATTTCTTCATCATAAGCTTCATACCTTGTCATGGCTCTGTGCGTGATTCTCCAGACACCTGGTCCACCATTTTTGCTCCAAGCCAGCTCCACCATGGCCACATAAAACCCCATCCATGAAAATACACAATTTTTATGGAATGAATGATAAAAAGTGATAAAGAAATGAAGAACGGGAAGAAAATGAGGGTTTATTGCGGATAATCATGAAGTCACCGATCAAGAAATATTCATATATAACAAAAAAACAAGTCGGATCGAGGTGTCGTCTTATGTAGAATTCCAAATTTTTCAATAAGATCAAGATGAAATAAACCAAAGGTCAAATGGTGCCCAAAATTATTTGTTACAACAAAATATTCACTTCGTGCAATCGACTCACATTCATCGATTTCCCATCATTCGACAATGGAAACTAGCTAAAAACTTGCACACAAGCTCGAAATGAAAAACCTATCGCAATGGAGTTTTTTCATCACAAAAGGAGAAAAAAACTAAACCTATAAATTTCAAGCTCCATTAATGGCTACCATGGTAGTTCCGTGCTCAAAGCCACATTTTGCCGGTGAAAATCTAAAATTGTATTTCCCAAAGCATTATAGTGGGAAAAATATGTGGAATTTGTAGGATGTGATCATGATGTGAGAAGATCCTAAAAACATATGTTCCATCGCAAAGCAAGTACTAGAAACACACTTTCTAAAAATAGTAAGTTTTCCTATAAAGACTTGGTATGTTTGGAAAGTCATCGTCAAAAGTAGTTATAGCGAAAGTAGTGTGTACCCAAGGTCACGGGAATCTAGAATGATTATCCAAAGTAAAAAATAGTTAAAATGACAACTTACTAAAAATATTAAACTCCCTATATGGGTGCTTGCTAAAAATATTCGGTCAACGAAAAAAGTAGTTGAGGCAAGCGTAGTGTACACATGATCAAATGAGGGAGGTCATCACATCATGATGGTAGAGAAAAGGAAAAAATCACCTCTCACTAAAAATAGTAAGCCTTCCATCCGGACACTTACTATTAATAACGATTTGTTCTAAAAGGGAATGTTTTGCACAATGAGACATTGAAGGATGATAAACTCAGGAACTAGACAATGATTTTTGACACTCACTACATAGTTCAGGTCACATGTATATCATACGTAGGTTGGGAGTTGCGGTCATCGAGGGAACAATTCACTCAAGTTGGTGAGCGTTTGTGAGCTAATTTGAGGGAGTTTTATAGTTATCTCTCTTACTATATCCTCTTCCCCCAACTTTCTATCACTTTCCAATATTCTAATTTTGCGTCGGGGTTTGCACTTTTTTATATGCCTTTAAATCACCTAAAAGTGACTTTAGAAACATAATGTAAATTAAGTCACCTTGATTTTATAAAAGGGACTTAAATATTTGGTAGGTATATCAATAGTATAAAGTTAGCAATAAGTCATATGGAGGGTAATCAAGAAGATGAGGAGTTGAGTCTATTCTATTAATTGTAAATCCATTCCCATCTCAAAGTGTTGGCAATTGATCTTGTGAACTCAAGATTGCATTGTACTTAGAGAAAGAAAATAAGATAGCCATTTTCTTCTACTTTCATCCACTCTCAAATTTCTTCCATTCCCACACTATGTACAAATTCTGTTTAAGAATTAATATAGGAAGAAATATATTCTAGCTTTCTTTGACTAAGGGATTTCATGATACTTGGTGCACATAAAATTCTATTTGGTCTTGTTGTCATTCGCGGGGTTTTTATTCTCATAAATGCATGTGTTAAAGTTTATAACTAGTGTGTGTGCAAGAATCTAATTTTGTACCTAAAAATTAATTATCCTACCTCATTTCTCACTCCCCTTTCCCTCTCTAAAGGCAATGTCTTCCGTAGAAATATATTGTTATCTTTTCCACAAGATTAGTGGAGTGTCCCTGTTGAATCCCTAGTAGAAAGCCACCACAAAAATCCACATTTTCTCACGCATGCATATACGGTAGTTTCCTTTGGTTAAGTAGAGGGACTTAAATTCCTTGAGCATTGGCAAGAAATCCACAAGTTTGTCCAGCTAAAATTTTTTCTCACCAATAGTTTTGGCACCCACCATGGGGTAGATTTAGCATCATATGCACCCAAAATATGATCGTAAGGTCCCAAAAAAAGAAAAAAAAGAAAAAATAAAAAACCATTCATGAAAGTCCATTGCTTAAAGATACACTATCAGTTCCCACATGTGACTTTTCATATTCCATAGTGTCTTTTCATATTCCCACTTCAAGACTTTCCAAAAGCTAGCTGAAGGAAGATACATCAGGTTAAACAGGTTGATAGGAAGTGTTGTTTCCTATTTTGAGGCTTTGCAAAATTAATAGGGACAAATTAGAGATATTCCATACTTCTTCTTTCAATCCTCCTCTTCATCCGTATCTTCAATAAGTTCACCTTGAAATCCTATCCAAAATCCTATTGATACTCCCACTTCGAGTTGACTCATTTTTAATCACCCTTTAGTATTGAATTCTTGGAGAAGAAGAATTTGTAGAAGAAAGTGCTGAAGCACAATCAGAAATGACAATGGAATATGAAGTAGAAAGACGTCAACCCATTATTCTATGGCGAGGAAATTTAGGCTCACTTTCCTCTTGAACCTCCTCTTCATGATCTACTAACAAGTTCTTGTAAGAACTTGCCAAAGTTCAAAAGTGACAAAACAAAACATCTTGAAGAACACATCACTTCCTTCATGACATCATGTGGAATTCTTGATGTCCAACATGAATATTTTGTTGTAATATTGTTCATGGAGTCTCTCCAAGAAAAAAATAGAGGAATGGTTCTACCTCCTACCTACCCGATCCATCACTTGTTGGAATGACATCAAAACTACCTTTGAGGAAAGATTTAAATCAATTGAAGGTTGTGAGGACCTCTTGGTGCAGTTGGCTCAAATGAAGAAAGGAGAAATTAAAAATATGAGAGACTTCATGGCTCACTTTGAACTATTTCTTTACAGGATACAAGAAGAAGATTCGCCGTCTGAAAACAATATCAAGAGATTTTTCATTAATGCTCAATCATTAGAAGAAGGATTTTTTCTACGAAGATCCCAACCAAGGAACAATGGAGAAGCAAAAATGATGGACATTGAGCTTGATGACGATCTCATCCTCTCTACAAAGATCAAGAATCCATCAAAGGTCAAGACCAACATCCTAGAGATGAGAGAACTAATCCACTTTTTTAAAAATTGGCAAATGAAATGGCATCATTGAGGATGGAGTTATTTGAGTAAGTTTCTTCCCAAAGAAGCAATGAAAATAAGATTACAGGAGAACCTCAAAGGCTTACCTTAGAGGCTCCACCTTTAATGTAAATTACAAATTTCAAGAAAGTGAAGAAGAGCTTGAGTAAGAAAGTAAAGGTGGAAAATTCCTCGAGATTGTTAAACTTGATAATGATAGAAAAATTAGATTTTATGAGTATTTAGGAGGTGATGAAGAAGATGAAGAGGATGTACCTGATTTCTCATGTGTGGTATTAACTCATTCTCGCACGAGAAAAGAGCATCTTCCTCCACTACTAAAAAGGAAAAGAAGGTTGATGATCCTCCTATGGCGACTCTACAATACAAAATAACCAAATCGAGGATCCCCACTTCCATCTTCCATGAAGTATGCATTGTTAAAGCCTGATCCTATAGCAAGTAAGAAGAATCTTTCTATTCCAATTAAGTTTTCTAATTCTTCTTCCATTTCTAAATATCAATATGCTCCTAACAAATCTAAATCCTTAAAATCTTCTAGCATTCCATTCAAAATACCCTCCATTCCTCAAACATAAAATCTTTCTCTTAAGCTTGTCTAGACTCCAAAATCAATCCCTTAACTCCCCTTGTTTGCATCTTCTCCCTTCGAATTCATAGAATATACAAACAAATCCAAAGTGCAAATCACTGAACAAAATATTTGTAGACCCATCTGAACAGGTTCGAGAGTTTTGTTGAATACATCAGAAATGGTAGTCTAATACCCAATGATGTAGCTCCTTGTCCTAAAGGAATACTACCAAAACCACCTATACCTCCCTCACATAACATTATTTCAAGTTAAACCTTTCTATGTCTCCCTTCTTGTTGGATAATATGTATTAAACAACCGCATAATAGATTCGGTTGCCTCGATAATAACATGCCCGTGAAGGTTGTTAAATCTCTTAAACTCACCATAAGTCCACCCAATGGCTATTGTTACTCTTTGGAGTTAGAATATTTCCCACTTGCAGGGAATGTAAAATATGCATAGGTGGACCACGCTAGATTTCAAGACTAGAAAGTTTCAAAGTGATGATTTTTGTAGAAGATGTCCCTACCTCATTTGGATTTCTACCGAGTAGAAGTTTCTTCTGAGACTTGGGAGGGAAAATTCAAATGAATTGGTCATCCAAAACCATACCAGTTAAGGGAGATATGGAGAAATTTCTTCGTGAGAAGAAGATGTGGTACACGTTACGAAAGTCTGAAAGCCTGGAAGCTAACATTTTATATCAAGGTAGATGGCAGATGAATCACTCTATGGAAACTGAGGAGGAAGGGGATATCCCCATCTTGATAGGTCCCAACATGCCTTCCCATAGAGATTTGGATTTTAAATAAGCATTGAGTAGATTCAAGTTATAAGAAAGTAGCCTTGAATTTCTAGAGAATGCAAATCATGAGGAATAGGAGATGGTTCTTGATGATTTTCAAGTAAGAAAAATCAGCTTATATGTTTATCCAAGATGAGGAGTTATTCTCATTCCCATTTTGGGATGAAGATGATTTCATTCATGCCATCTATGGAGAGATAAAATCATCTTGTAATGAGCCCTTGAAAGGCTTTAAGAAATCTCCACACAAGAACTACTGAGAGCCGTGGAAGAAACAAAGGACCCCAAGCTTGGTCTTGAACTCTTGATGTAAGCCATAAATATGCAAGACAAGTGTAAAGATGATTTGGAATCCTTAACCAATATAAAGGTTGGCCACATTGAGATAAAGGAAGATGAAAAATATGATACCACTCTTGAGCTAATGGTTGATGGATGCAATAACAAAATGGATATATTTTCTTTCCCATTTGAAGATGAAGACTCTTTCCATGACAAAGAAATTGAAGCAAGGAGTTTCAAGGCCTCTGAAGATGAAGATATTTTTGATGAAGGATTGGTAAAGTGCAGTGATTCCCAAGATGATGAGGTAATCCATCTAGATAGTTTCCTTGAGCTATAAAATAAATATTCTTCAAAGGCGTATAAAGAGGAGTTGTAAGAAATGACAAAGCATAACTTCATGCAAGAAATCTTGGATGCAGTAGAAGGTTCTGAAGACCCCGAGCTTATTCTTAATCACTTCACTCATGTCATGGACATACAAGGAAAGTATGATTTTTCCTCTAATCTTACCGTCATTACTCAAAACCTCCTAGTGGATTAGAGATAAAGGATGAATAAAAAGTTTCTCATGGAGAAGATGTCAATGAGCATAGACTCAAGAAAGAAAGTAACTTAGAATATCCAAGGAATTGGAAAAAAAATCAGATTTGGGGCAGCGATGATATCGATGGAGAATCAACTATATGGATAAAAACTAAAGGTAATTGGCACAATGAAACCAATTTCAAAGAACATAAAAGTAGTATAATTCCTAAGAGAAGACCCGAGCATCCGAAGCTCACATGGAATCACTCCTATAAAGTAAATGGACAATCATGGAAGCACCTAACTTCCAAAAAAATTAGGAAAAGGGGTTAATTTTTCGAACAGTCAATGGCTCTGCAGAATATAATTAGTCGAGTTGCCCACTCACAGGTAACGTTTGAGAAATAAAAAGTGCTTTAGTGAAAGCAGGTTTTCACCCATCCCTGTACCATAGGTGATTGATAGGTTTTTTCTCTTTATTGGATGTGTTTTCCTTACTATTGTGTGTGTCATTTCCTTTGTGTGTGTGTGTGTTTGCTTCTTCTCTCTTTCTCTCTTGTTATAAGTTGTACATGACTCCATAGGGCCCAATGGTTTAGGCATTGGTCAATAAATAATATGGTCTAAAGTTGAGATTATGGATTATTCATGCCATGTATTTTTGCACTCAGTCCATCTCATGTCCTTAAGCTAGAGCTAGATGTTTTCATGCAAATGTGTAATAAGGAAATTAACAATTTACGAGCATGAAAACTATACCCAAGTGTCAATTTTTTCATGTCCTATCATTTAAATACACCCAGTCCATTTGGCCACTCCAAGTGACCCCTTGATTAATGTTATATCATCCCCTAGGTGATTTATGAAAGTCCATTCATTACCCTTAAGTGATTTTTGGAGTACACGTGCAAGCTACGATAAATTGTGGGAAGGGCTATCACCGACCTTCTTAGAGTAGAACAACCTCACAAAGCAAAGTAGAAGAGTCTAAGTGGACATAGAGGAGATTCAAAGGTATTAGAACATCATGAATGTGATTTGGGAAGGTTCACAAAATATTTCAAGTAGTTGTGGTTGTTTCATCAAAATTAGGGTTCATAGGCCTAATCGGTGTAGAGGCCAAAACAACCATTGAGCTTCAAAAGCTGATTCCGAGAGCTCCATATGGATTTAGGATAAAAATAATTTGCATACCTACATGATGGTGAAATCATATTTTTACAACACTATAGCACATCAGGTCACTAAGCAATTTTTTTCAGCACGGGTGGAGTAACAAATCACAATTCAGATTTTAAGGGATCCAATGAATTAATCAAGACATGATAACCATGCCCTTGGATTCAAAATTCTATTTTCAATCAAGATCATATAAAAATTCACCATGAAATTCCATCGGGAGCTTAAGTTATCATCGTTCCAAGCTTTTCGGGAGGACACGTGTCAACACCAGAGCCTAGTAGGATTTTATGTCCCTAACGTTCATGAGGTGAGGTACATAAAACTTAGAAAAATAAACGCATCACCCATGTGACCTTTGGGACCCTCATGTGACCGTCGATTTGACAGATTTAGCCCCCAAGTGCATTTTTGGAGATCCAATTCCCTACCATCGATCAAGGTCGCATGTCGCCCCTCTTGCTCTCTATGGAATTTTATGTCCCTCACATCCCTAAGGTTAGGGACACAAGACATGGAAGAATGCATCCAACCCCTATGGGGAGTCCTTTTTCATCCAAGTGACTAGCTTATCAGCCCCTAGTGCTTCTAGGGTTTTTTCAAGTAAATCCCTTGCCATCGGATTGAGGACACATGTCATCCTATTGCTCACCATGAAATTTGATGTACCTCACATCCCTAAGGTCGGGGACATCGACATGAAAAACTACACCCCACCCTTCCATGATCATTTTTTATGAATATTTTGAATCGACACTTTGACATTTTCCCCACATTTCTTCATCACAAGCTTTTTACCTTGCCATGGCTTCGTGCATGATTGTTAAGACACCCGGTCCACCATTATTGCTTCAAACCAGCTCTGTCATGGCCATATAAACACCCAGTCCTTGAAATACATAGGTTTTAGAGAAGGAATGATGAAAAGTGCTGAAGAAATGAAGAACAGGAATAAAATGAAGGTTTTTAGCCAAAAAGCGTGAAGTCACCCGATCGAGAAATATTCATATCTCATAAGATATAAGTCAGATCAAGGTGTCATCTTTTGCAGACATCCACATTTTCCAAGACAATCAAGATGAAATAAACCAGAGATAAAATGGTGCCTAGAATTATTTTTTCCAATAAAATCGTCACTTGCAGACCGACTAACATTCATCAGATTTCCCATCATTCCAAAAATGGAAACGAGCTAAAAAATTACACATGAGCTCCAAATGAAAAACCTATCCCAATGGAGTTGTTTTCATCACAAATGGAAATAAAAACCAAACCTACAAATTTTAAGCTCAGTTAATGGACACCATGTCAGCTTTGTGCTCGAAGCCACCGCTAGGTTAAAATTTTAAATTATATTTCCGACATTCTAGTGGGAAAAAATATGTAGAATTCCTTTTATTGTGATGATGAGACAAGCCTAAAAACTTTGTTCGATCACAAACCGAGCGCTAGAAACACACTTTCTAACAATAGGAAGTTTTCCTATACAAACTTGGTATGTTTTGAAAGTCATCATCAAAAGCAGTTGTGGTAAAAGCAATGTGTACCTAAATTCACTAGGAAGCCAAAATTATTTTCCAGAGAAAAAAATAGTTAATATGAAAACTTACTAAAAATAGTAAATTCCCTATATGGGTACTTAATAAAAATAGTAGGTCAACCCAAAAAGTAGTTGAGGCAAGGGTAGTGTGCACATGAATGAATGAGGGAGTTCATCACATCACGATGGTCGAGAAGAGGTAAAAATCATCTCTCACTAAAAATAGTAAGCCTTCCATCTGGAAACTTACTATTAATAACAAGTTGTTCTCAAAGGGCAAGTTTTGCACAATGAGACATATAGGGATGATCATCTTAGGGAACTGGACAATGGTTTTCAACACTCACTATATAGTTCAAAGTCATAGGTATATCATACATAGGCTGGGATTTTTGGTCATCGAGGAACATTTCACTCAACTTGGTGAGCGTTTGTGAGATAATTTGAGGGAGTTTTATAGTGTGCAAAGAGTTCGAAGATTTAGAGTTTCACTACATTTAGAGATTCCCATCAATGCAGATCAATGGACTTCATCGGGAGTGAAATCTCATCTTCTTCTTCTTCTCTCTCTATTTCTCTCTCCTCTTCCCCAACTTTCTCTCACTTTCCAATATTCTAATTTCGTGTCGTGGTTTACACTTTTTGATTTTCATTTAAGTCACTTAAAAGTGACTTTTGAACCATAATGTAAGTTAAGTCACCTTGATTTTATAAAAGGCACTTAAATATTTGGTAGGAATATGAAGAGTCTAAAGTTAGATATAAGGCATATGGATGGTCCTGAGGAAGTTGAGGATTCAATTATATTCTATAAATTCTAAATCCATTCCCATCTCAAAGGGTTGGAAATTGATTTTGTAAACTCAAGAGTGCATTGTACTTAGAGAAAGCAAAGCGAGATAGCCATTTTCTTCTACTTTCCTCCGCTCTCAAATTTCTTCCATTCCCAAGCTATGTACAATTTTTGTTTAAGCATAAATACAAGAAGAAGGAATTTCTATAGTTCTTTGACTAAGGTATTTCATGCTACTTCCTTCTCATCAAATTCTATTTGGTCGTGTTTCCATTGGCAAGGTTCTTTCTTCTCATAAATGCATGTGTTGAAGTTTCTTAATAGTGTGCATGCGGGAATTTTATTTTTACCTATAGCATTAGTTATCCTACCTAATTTCTCACTCCTCTTCCCTCTCTATACAAAAATTATTCCCTAGCAAGAGATTTCTAGCTTTTCCATAGGGTCAGTAGAGTGCCCCTATTAGATGCATGGTCGAAAGGCCTCCACAGAAATCCAGTTTTTCGTGTGCATACATATACAAGAGTTATATGGGTTGAGTAGAGGGAATTAGATTCCAAAATCATTTGCAAGAAATCCTCAAGTTTTTCCACCGACAACTTTTCTCTCCAACAATAAGATAACCATAATAGAAAAACTCATATATGTGCTAAGGAAAGATTAGATAATGCATGCAGTGATAAATCAAGAGAAATAATATAAACCATAAAGAGGTTGACAAAAATAGAGGCTTTCGACAATGAATGTGAAAAAAAGTGAGGTTCGGGATGTTCAGAAGGAAGAACACACATATTTTAGTATATGGGTGTTACAGGATAAAAATACTTATAGTAGAAGGGAATGGATGTAGAAAAAAATAGTTGAGGCAGAGTGGGTCGACTATGACCAAGAGCAATCAACAATGACTAAGGTTGAATTAGGTCTTGTTGAGGGTGGAGGAGTGTCAATTGAGCCATGTGAATTAAAAAAATGAATGATGTGATTGCATATCCCCAAAATTATGAACAAGCATGTAAATGGTTGATGAGGAAGTGATGAAAACAAGAGAGATCTTCCAACAATATCCAAGCTTGAAATCTTCCAAAATGATAGACAAAGGCTCCTAATTCATTTAAAGAGGTTGGTGGAATCTCACAAAATGGCAAGAAACCTACAATAACTTGATAAAGAATAAATATCTAGAGTTTTATCCTCTTAGGAAGGGGGTGATGGTGTATATCTAGGGTCACGGATGACTAGATAGGGTTGTCATCAATCGCAAAGAGGCATTGATATTTCTTATGTGGATGATGTAAAAACCTAGAGATTAGGCCCCCTTACTTGGTGATTAGGGATAGAAGTTAGTTTTGAGATTTGAAAGAGATATTGAGTTGTATAGGGATGGGAAATAGTGGTTGTTGAATAACTAAAATATGGATTTTAGAAGTTAATCTAAGTATAACAATGCAAGTAACTTAAGTAAAATAGAATATAAGTGTTAAATATATTTTTAAAATGAAATAAAATTATTGAATTAGGGGTGAAAAGGTTCTAACATAAATAGAACATATATTGTGGTGATGTGGAGTGGGTGGGATGATGAATAGGTTGAAAGAGTGTCACAACACACCTAAAAACTTGCGTAAGTAGTAGATTTGACCGAGAATGGGATGCCCGGTGGACGATTAGGCACCTATAGGTGCCCTGGTCTATAGTATGGGTGCCCTAGTCTGTAGAATAGATTAGAACTTGAGTCTGAGTTGGTTGATAGGTCTTCGCAAAACCTCACCTTTTCTCACGTGGGTGTCACACTATGATGATGATCTTTGTAATAATGTAATGAAGATTCACCTGCAAAACCCCATAAAAGCATCAAACCCCTAAAAATGAAATATGCATATGAAGGGGTCACACTATCGTTAACAACCATAATGGTGGTCTTACAACTAAGTTTTGCATTACATCTTAGACCCAATGTAGTTACGTATTCTTTTTATGTGTAGTGATGTGCCTAGGGTTCCCTAACGCCAATGACATAGAGATAATGGGAAATAGCTACATAAAATTCAAAATAGTGCATGGAATAAAATAAACTTCCCCTTCCTATGTAGTGTGTCATGCAAATAGTGCCTAAATGCAATCTTTCGCCTTGTGTAGATAGTTATCCCTTAGTAGAATAGTCCACCCATAACATAGTATCTATGTTATACTTATATATGGATCTCTTGCTCAAATTTTGACACTAATGACCTGACATGCTGACTAATACATATGGGAATGAGAGGGAAAATTACAAAGACCAACCTCAAAAGTCTAAATGAGAAGTAAGTTTAACTAGTACTAGGGAACCTAAATATGAGGACCAAGGTACCCATGGGTACCCCAATTCTTTCCCAAGTTCCTTAGTTAAACACTAAAGATGAAAATTGAGTAAATAACGACACCGAGAATCCCGAGAGACAACCAGGATTGTGTGAGTAACTAATCACCGTGGCAAGAAAATTGGTGATAATGACTAAATATAATATTGACAAGACTAGGGGATATGTCATTAGTGAATAATTTTCTTGGGAAATATCTATTTAAAACAAACATACTTTGTGCTATAATTATTGTAGTAAGTGTATGATTTTGTGGATGTATTTTCCCCACTTTATGTTGTGAGTGGAAACCTTGATAACATAAAGCAGATAAAAATTTGGAGAATCCTATGCTATAGTAGAACACATAGATGTAGTATAATAGCATGTCAAATGAACCATATAGCATTCTCGAACCATGGATCATCATTTTGATCCATACAATGTAGCAAGAAAATTGATGTTGTGATGAATTGAACTAAATGTGAGTGATGATTGTAATGCTAGATGAATGATGATTTCAAATGTGTATGATGTTGATGAGATAGGGTATGGAGTGATCAATTCCCAACTCGATTATACATATACAAAAATTGACTAGAGTTTTGGACATCCTTTTGCAAGAGGAAGTGTGTAGGGAGAAAGGTGTGTTATTCTCTTACCTCTAACTACATCATAAAAATATAACCACTATAGATGGAGTGAGATCAAATATTAGTTGATTTTTGGATCTAAATAATTTCAATCAAACAATAAACCTATATAGGAGTGGTCTAGGAAAGACACTCTTGCCCGCACTCCATGGGTGTCACCGTAATGTGATGGCTTCCAAGTTATGTCGTTCGGAAGAAAATATGAAATGTATGATGGATTCTAAGTTAGGTCATTTATAAGTAAGCGCAAAATGTAGAATAACTTCCCAAGTTAAGTCATCTTGGAATGTTACACATGTAACACCAAAGTTAGGTCATTTGGGAGGCCAATGGTGTTATATTGTATTCATTAAGTGATATGATATCGATTTTTAGATATTTGAATGTGTTGGTGGGTTGATTGATTGATTAGTTTCATTGGTTACTCATATAGAGGTTTTATGCTAGTCTCCCGAGGTTAGGTCATTAGGGGAAATTGATAAGATTTGATGAATGATCACAAGGAAATATTTTAACACTTATTTCCCCAAGTGGTCATTAGGGAAAGTGATGAAATATCATATAGAATTTTTTTATGTTTTTGTCTCCAAGTTAGATCATTAGGGGGAATAAATGGTGAAATGTTATGCATCGTATTAGTAAATGTTTGGAATTGATGAATTAATAGTGTTTGTTTGATAGCATGGTGATATAAGGGAAATTTTAGGATGACCCTAACTATATGCTCCCTTCCGGGAAAAGGTGAAGTAATAATAAAAATGAAAGTTTAGCTAAAAGTAAGCCCAAAAATAGGTAGAATGTGATAGAAATCACCTAAAATGTGTATGTATTGTGTGAAATCTAATCTTGAGTAGAGAATTAATGAATGGAATGTGTATAGTAAGATATAAAGAAGAATTCTGAAAAGAACGCTACAAACGGGGTGTAAATCGGAGAAAAACACTCATGATATGATGAAAATTGTGTAGTGTGCATTATTTGAAAAAGAAAACCGTGAAATAATGACCATAGAAAATGGGTGATAAAAAGTAATTATAAATAGTAAGGTGAAAAATTTATTATTCACTTAATTTTTCTTTCGTGTGAGTGAGATGGAGCCCGAGTGTGAAAAGATGTCACAAGTGATAAAAACATGATATAGGTGATTTAATATGGTGGTGACCTCGGAAGTATAATGTACGATAAAGAAGTTTGTAATCGTGTTGTTTTTTGAAAAATTATTGTGTAGTAATCAATTGTGAATTTTTTTAAAATTGCAGTTTTGATTTTTCTTGACATTTTAGACCTAGAAAAGAGCAAAGTTGATTGCACTAGTTGCACATGTGATAGGAATGACCAGACCTTGGTAGTAGTTTCTTGGGCCTGGGCACCCTGACCTTGCATCTAGTCTCCTTATTCCAGAAAGTGTATATTTGGTCTATAATGGTGAAAATAATATTTCTAATGTATAGTAATGTGATAAGCAAGTGTGTTTGGATTTTTATAGTGTTGTAACGTTGTATTTTTTGTTGGTTTGTGTTGTACTTATGGATATTCACTAAAGATAGTTCCGTGGGGGTCTTCATATGAGTACTTTCCTTGGGCTAGGTTTTCCAGATGATGATTGGGATGTTATGGACCGTGCTAGCCTATGGCACATAACACGAATGAAGGATGTTCCCCAAAATATGCCTATGTTTATTACATTATGTGATTGGTGGTATGTGTATACATCTAAATTTTATTTTCATATAAGTGAAATGATAGTTACGTTGGAGGATGTGTATTGCATACTATATTTTCCCTTTTGGGGAGAGATTACAGTTATGTCCTTAGAGGATATGGAGAGAAAGATGAGATATACTAGATGGTATTTTGTTTGGACTCAAGTACCTTCTAAGGACCACATTAACTTAGATTCTATCTTGAGGTTATGGGTTCCACTCTTACGACATTTCATATCTATTTTTATTGTTTCATCTATCGCAAAGAGAGGGGAAGTGTTGGAATCTTGTACAAGATACACAATATATGCCACCGGATAAAGTAACAAATTACTAGATATGCATGGGCATAGTATGTGTTGGCCCACCTATATAGAGATCTATACATGTTTACTCAGGATGAGCATGGTTGTGGGATAGGATCCACAAAAATATTGTATGTATGGGAATATGAGAATATCCGACTTGAGGCTAGCTAGAGGGTGAGACAAATATATTTGTGAGGTGGGTTATTGTGCACGGTCATAAGATGTACATTGATACTTATATCGAATTGATAAATAGGATGGGGCATGAGGTAGTTATTTGGAGGCCATACCTCAATTATGGATGATGGCCGAGAGGATGATGTAGAGTTGCGATGCATACATAGGACTATGTGGTTGAAGTATCAATTTATAGGAGTGGCAAAGCTCTTCAAGGTAGATAAAGTATCACAATAGTTTGACATGGCTAAGAATGTGCCCCAAGATCCATTTATATGGTTGAGAGCTATTATATCTCCCGGGAGGGCTAGAGTTACACTAGGGCCCAAACGAGAGCAGCTAGTACCTCCTCGGCTAGATGAGGAAGACACAATGATAGGGATGATGTAATGAGATGATGTGGGGTGCATAGAGCAAGTATCACGCCCGGTTGGAGAAAAATCGATGTGTATTCTTATTTCCATTTCTAGTAGATGGGAGGACAAGGTGAGCGGGAAGCACATGCCCTAATAATATTGCAAAGTAGCTATAGCTGAGCGTGAGTAGCTATGTATGGATATGTATAGCTATGTTGTGTGTTTTGATGTTTTCTTATGTAATAGAAATGATAATCTAACATGTTGTTCTATTTGTTTTTGGGGATGCATATTGGTCATTAATATTGGACACATCCATCCGCACATTGACATAGAATTTGGCCACTAATGTAACCACGAGTGGAGGGATACTAGAGCATGTTTATGACATTATGGGTGAGCATCCGCATTTTTTTGAGCTAGTGGCCATAAAATAAATGATGTGCACTTTGTTGCTTGGTGAGAGGGAGGAGGCATGTGAGGAGAGTCGATGAGCTAGAGAGGTGGCGAGGTGGTAGTTGTTTGGCACAAGATGTGTTTACACAATTTATTATGTTACAAAGTCAACCATAATTTCATAAAATAAGGACATTTTACTAAGAATCTAGATTTATAGTATTATTATTTCTCATTTTATAATTGTTGAAGTTGGACTCGTAAATTGCCATTCTTGGTTTTTATCTAGTGTGATATAGGATTTCAATATGTTTATTATTGGAATTTAATTAGTGTAATATCAGATTCCAATATTTACACTTTTCCATAGAAGTATGTTCCTAATTCTATATTGAGTTTATGATAATGGGAATATACCCATTCTTAAGACACTCATAGTGCAACTATGTTCCTAATTCTTTTTATGTGTATCGACTTTATCTCAATTATTTTTCTATTATTCCTATATGAGGGATCTTGACCCTTTTGAAAATCAAAACAATGAAATCAATACATTGGGATATGGGTATATGTTGTATGAAACAAGAAGAAAATATCAAGTTTATGAGAATGGACATGTGCCTGCGTTCTCATCACACTCATGGTATAAGTATGTTCCTAATTAATTTTATGTGTATGAACTTTATATTTATTCTTTTATATAATTCATATATGAGGGATTTTGACCTCTTTTGAAATTTTTATTTTGGTAAACATTATGTTAAGTCATGGTGCATTGCTAGAAACTCTTGTTGAAAGCATTAAATAATACATCTTGGAATTCTAAATACTATAGATTTTCATTCAAGAAATAGGGGATTTTTTGGTTATTCAATTTGGCACACACATCTCAAATCTAGAAGAACTGAGTTATTTGAGTCAGCAATGGGGCTATCTCAAAGTTGTGGGACCCGCGTACTTGAGATAGACCTCTAGAGAATGCCGATTCCTCTACTTATATTCTGCTGCTACTACTACTAATGTTGAAGGTGAAAATTAAACTAAAAATTCTAAGGGACAAAGGATAGGAGGATGACATAAAATGGAAAACGAAACTAAGGGAAATGATAACACCAAAAAGTGGGATGAACACTATCTGTTTATAGTGTAAAAGGAGGAAGCATAAAGGTAGGCTAGACACATGCAAAAAATAGACCAAAATTAATTCATACAATCAATTCCATGAAACACAATAAGAAAATGAAGATTCAAGGGATTTAAAGTGATACAACTAGAACACAATCCAAAAGGAAGGAAATAAAGAAAAAGATAAACACGTTAAGGTAGAGAGTAGCCCCAAAACTAAGCTTCGATTAATTACACAAATTTAGAGGTCTGCAACCCAAAATAAAAAGATATGGAATCATTGGAAAATGTTAGAAGATATAAAATGTCCAACCCTTTACAATGAGAAACGATCTTACATTTATAGATGAATCAATGCTAGAAAAGAAGGAAAATCAAATTTGAAAAATTAGTAACGAGTAGTGAATGTCTAGAAATCCACTTGGAAATCTGTCAAATATGCCTGTCCCAACTCTGTTTGGCATGTAGAAGAAACAAGGGAGGAAAATCAGATCAAATCTAGGTGGTTGAAGTAATACGATCATGTATTAATGGTGTGATAGACATTTTCCATCTTCTCATGTACCAAAACCCACTAAAATTTAAATCTTAATGGTCTATGGTGAAACCCACGTAAAGAGCTTCCCAACTAGGCTAAACATGTAAGGATCTAAGAATTTTAGAAAACGTTATGACTATCAGAAGATCTATAGTGATAACTGGGAACATGAGATACTAGACGCTTACCGATTGAATTAAATATTACATTGTATATATTTTTGTAATTTTTGCCATGTGTCACTCATTAGTTTATTATCCAAATTCAGTGGTATATTGAAGCACTTTGGTTAGTTGTGTGTAGCACACTCAAATTCTAAGAGTTTCCACATGGCACAAGATAGCATAGAAAAAGGTGAAAAGGCATGCACGTGGAAGAATTAGGTGTGGGAAGAAAATAGAGGAAGGGTGCATGCAAAGGTAATGTATGTGGGAGAAATGAGAGGAATACCGGTGAAAGGAATGCATGGTTAATGCACAATTATTACAAGTTAATGTGTAACATCAAGGAATGAGCATATGGAGAATGCTAGGGACTTAGCTACGTTGGGGAAGAAAATGCAAGGTACACATGTGGTTGAATGAATATATTGAAGAATGTGAATGCGTAGAGGGTGTGTGTGAAGTGAAAATGGAAAAAGAGGAAAAGGAAAAGGAAAAGAAAATGTGAAGGAAATGAGGAGCATGCAAGGGCACATGAGGAATATGCATCCAAGGGGATGTGCTAAAGAACCAATGAAGTATGCGTAACGTGCAATGTAGATCCTTAGAGCCATAATGGAATGTAAATTATCAAAATTACTAGGGGGGTTGTTTGTATAACAGTTTTGGTGAATTTCAAGGCAATCTTCTTGATAAATGAAGGAGATTAGTAGGCTCGAGCATCCATTGGGCATGGAGTCTTCTATGTGATCATGAAATTATTTTCGGTGACCTTGAAGAACTACCCCTTGAAGTCACTTGATGAAATATTTCTAATCTCCATTTTGAATCCTACAAAACTAATGAATAATACTGGAAGGTTATTGACATCTTTGAAGCAACAAAAGATCATGTGTAAGAAACATGCGAAAGAAGGAAATATGTACAATCAAAATGTTGTGTGCGCAAAGACACTTAGAGGAATTGAAACTACTCTAATATATATAGTGATGCAATAAGATTAATGGAAGGGTTTGAGATAGATCCCATTGACTAGGATTTATAGTGCGTCTCCATCATGATGAGTCATCTCAAGAGTGTTATCCTCCTTTCAATAACCGAGAGTATGTGGGCCACTCCAAAGTGCATAAAACTTTTAATGATGCCCTGGTTTAGCTCTTTCAACATCCCATTTTAAGACCAAGTCCCCAAATTTGAAAGCTTGAGGCCTAGCCTTCTTGTCAAACAACTTGTTGTTTTGATTGTTGATGTTATTCTAGCTTGATTATGACTAAGATCCCTTATTCTTCAAGTTCAAACATCTCTTTCATTCTGATTTCTCTCTTGTCTGGCCCTTAAACACTAATTGGTCAAGCAAGCTCTAATGGAGGAAATTCAAGAGATAAAGGGAGTCTATCTTCTTTACCATAAACAAGATTATAAGGTGAATTTCCTATTGCCTTCTTCTTTTGTAATTTTATCTACCCAGAGAATGTGTGAGACCTTTGTGTGGAATTGGTTTTGGCTGATATTCATTATCCACTTCATGATCCTGATCAAGTTCTTATTTGTTAACTCGCTAGACCATTTCTTTGTAGATAATAATTAGATGAATTCTTTAAGTATATTCCCATAATAAGCACCCGACTAGAGATCTTAGTACCAAGGAAGGCCTTTACATTATCAAAGATAATATTTTGGGAAAAACCAAACCTTTTAACAAGTCCTCAATAAATTCCAAGATGACCGAATCAGTTCATTCCTTGAAAATGACATCCTCTTTCCATATGGTGAAGTAATCTATAGATGTTAGCACCCAGTTATGGCCAACACTTGAAGGACAGTTGATCATGCCTATGAAGTGAAAACCCCATTATGCAAAATGCAAATTATATTAGATTGTTCCGAGGGGGAGTGCTGCAAATGTCTTGTTTCCTACAAAGAAAGAACATTTTTTGCATTTCATGACCCATTTGTGTGCATCTCAAACAGGGTAGGCGAAAAGATCCACGACATTATGATCTTCATCGCTATAGTTTTGGAAGAGAAGTGTCCACCAAAGAATCCATCGTGAAATTTTTTAAACATTTTTTCATTTTGTGCTTCGTCACTACACCTCAAAAAAACACCATCAAATTTCTTCTTGAAGAGAAAACCATCAATTAGAACATAAATAAAAAATTGCAATGTCGATGTCTTTCTTTTATTTGTTCAAACATAGAGGGTATATGACCTCGTAAAGGAATGTGTTCATGTCCTTGATCTAGTCCCTGAGAAAGGGGACTTCATTCATCCATGATCTATACATGGGAGATCTTAATAAAGGAATAATGAAGTCTCAGTTTCATCTTGTGCATCTTCAACAAGCTACTTGTAGAGTGCACTACCTCTAACCAGATTTTTGGCTTTGATATACACATCATACTCTATGATTTTGGTCACCCATCACACTTTGTTTTCACATATTTTTGCTCCCATGATGAATTATCTAACACAGAGTGAGAAACTAACACCTTGATGTGGTTTTTGTGATCATTCTCTTGAATTTCTTTAGCACACACATTATGGTGTATACTTGTTTCTCTATGTGAATGTATCTGAATTCATAATCCTTGTTTTTTTACTTGAAGAAAGCCGATGGTTGTTCTAGTCCATTTTCATTTTCTTGTGTCGAACAACAATCACACTCATTTAAGCACCTTAAGCATTAATGATGAAATCTTTTGAGTAGTCGGATTGATGAGCATTGGCACACAAGAAATATATTACTTGATCTTGTAAAATATTTTTTTCCTTCTCCTATCCACGAAGGTTGTGTCCTTCTTAAGCATAAGGGTGATGGGCCTTACTAGTTGTATAAAGTTAGGAATGAATCACCTAACAAAGTTGATTTTTCCGAGAAAGGACTATAAGGATTTCTTTGTGCTAGCAAGGAAAGAGCCAGGATGGATGAAGCGTGCTTAGGATAAATTGCGATGCCATCCTTTGTGACCAAATATCTAAGAAAATTTCCATGTTCCATATCTAACTCACAATTCTTGGGGTTAGAATGTTAGGAAATAAGAGATAAAATATGCAGAATAATCTCCTACGAATCACAAAAGTAAAAACTAATATGCAGAAAATATTACAGATCTCAAATAAAAGTGCAGAATAAATAACACAACACAGAGAGACAATATTTAACGTGGTTCACCCAATTTGGGTTACGTCCACCAAGAATCACTTGCTCAAATTTTATTACAGGCCTTCATTCTCTCACTACAATACCCAGATCCGTTTGGAGCTATGCTCAACAAACTCTACAGAATTCAAACCCAAATTCAAAACACATCTATAATACATTTGCTTGTACATCTATCATATGCATAAGACCATATAAATAGACAACTGCTTAAGCAGTTTTACAAAACCATGGGTATCAAAACCATGGGAAAACAAAACTGTCCCCAAATACCCGAGTGTAACACATAGAAGGTGTACCACACTCTAACATGAAAATAGGCTCCACAAACATAACAATCTCCCACTTGGATCTGATTTCCACTAAGAAAGCTTCTCAACCCTTCACTGTCATCTGTGAAGGCCAACCAAAGCTGAACATAGCTTTATTTTATCCCTTGTGACCACCTTGGTCATCATGTCTACAGGATTCTGACTGGTATGAATCTTCTCCAACTTCAACTTATCTTCCTCCAAAGTTGTCCTGATGAAGTGATATCTCAACTGTATATGCTTCATCCTGGAGTGGAAAGCAGAGTTCTTAGCTAGGTGTATAGCACTCTGAATATCACTATGCAGCTTACATTCTTCCTACTTATGCCCCAAATCCTCAAGAAATTGTTGTAACCAAATCATCTCTTTGCTTGCCTCTGTGGCAGCAACATACTCAGCCTCCATGGTTGACAAAGCCACCAGCTTCTGTAGTCGTGAAATCCAGCTCACTGCTATCCCACCTACAGTGTAAATATAACCTGTCGTGCTCCTCCTGCTGTCTACATCTCTAGCCATATCTGAATCTACATAACCACGTAAAGTGGTGTTTGATCCATTGTAGCACAAAACTGTCCCCATGGTCCCTCTTAAATACCGAGGGATCCACTTTATTGCTTGCCAATGCTCTTTACCTGGATCACTCATAAATCTACTCACAGCTCCCACTGCATGGGCAATATCAAGCCTAGTACACACCATAGCATACATCAAACTACCAATTGCTGATGAGTAAGGTACCTTGGACATCTGGTTTCTTTCCTGCTCTGTCATGGGACACTGCTCCTTTGATAACTTGAAATGGCCTGCCAAAGGATTCCCAACCAGTTTAGCATCCTGCATGTTAAACCTATCCAATACCTTCTTAATGTACTCTTCTTGAGATAAAGTCAACTTCTGTTCCTTTCTATCCCGAGTTATCCTCATACCAAGGATTTGTCTAGCGGCCCCCAAATCCTTCATATCAAAGGATTCACTTAGCTATTTCTTGAGTGCTTTTATTTCCTGCATGTTTTTACCGCAACTAACATGTCATCAACATACAAACACAGGATAATATAAATTCCATCCTCAAATTTCTTTGTATACACACAATGGTCGAATGACATCTCGATATAACCTTGCTCCATCATGAAGCTACCAAACTTCTTATACCATTGACGTGGAGCTTGTTTCGGGCCATACAAGCTCTTCTTCAATTTGCACACCATCTCCTCTTTACCTTTGACTTCATATCCTTCTGGCTGCTGCATATATAGCTCCTCCTCCAAATCACCATGGAGAAATGTAGTCTTTACATCTAATTGTTCTAAGTGCAAGTCTTTTGCTGCCACTATTCCAAGAATAGTTCTAATAGAAGTCATTTTTACTACAGGAGAAAAAATCTCATCAAAATCTATACCTTGTTTCTGTGCAAACCCCTTGACCACCAACCGGGCCTTATATATTTTCTTTCCTCCTTCTTCATCTTTAACTTTGTACACCCACTTGTTCTGCAATGCTCTTTTACCTTCCGGTAGCTTCACCAAATCCCAAGTCTGGTTCTCCATGAGAGACTTATGCTCCTCATCCATGGCTTGCTCCCACTTCTTACTAGCATCTACCTACATTGCTTCATCAAATCTCTCTAGCTCTCCACTATCAATGAGTAATAAATAATAAAGAGAAGGAGAAAAATGTTCAGGTTATTTTCTTACCCTAGAAGACCTCCTCACTGTAGGAGTTTGGGGTTCTGTTGAGTAGGTTCTGAACTGATTCATGGGTCACTTTCCCATCCAGAAGATCCTCTACCACTGCATATTCTTTCTTGGATTCTTCCCTATTTTCCCAACTGTTGCTTATACATGACTTTCTCATTAAAGACCACATCCCTAGACCGAATGATTTTCTTGTCTTTAATACTCCAACATTTAAATCCAAAGTCATCACCACCATAACCAATAAAAGTGCATTTTCTGATTTAGCCTCTAGCTTAGTCCTATCATCCTTGTCAATATGAACAAACACCTCACATCCAAAGACTCTAAGAAATGAGTAATCAAATTTCTTACCGTACCAAGCCTCCTCAGGTATGCCTCCATTTAAGGCACTTGAGGGTCCTTTGTTTATCAAGTACACAGTTGTGCTCACCACTTCTACCAAAAAAGAAAGAGGCAGTCCTGCATGTAACCTCATGCTCCTAGACGTTCCATCATTATTCTGTTCATCCTTTACGATACCCCATTCTCACGTGGAGTTCCTGGAACCGTCTTTTGCCTGTAGATTCCATTCTTAGAATAATAATAATTAAATTCATTGTTGCAATACTCCCCTCCATTATCTGACCTAAGACATTTTAGCTTAAGACCTGTTTCATTCTCTACCAAGGCTTTCCATTTAACAAAAGTGTCAAATACATCAGATTTATTTCTAATACAATAAACCCAAACTTTCCTTGTTGCATCATCAATAAAAGTAACATAATAACTTGAACCCCAAGAGATGATACCTAAGCTGGCCCCCACACATCAGAATGCACCAACTCTAACTTACTCTCTTTCTTTGTAGGTCCAACCTTGAGAAACCTTACTCGCTTTTGTTTCCCATATATGCAGTTCTCACAGAAATCCAAACCTGTTTCTATATATCCAAGAAAATTCTTCTTTATGATGTCCATGCCCTTATGGCTCATATGACCAAGCCTATAGTGCCATAATGTTGTATCTACATCTGAAGCCACAAGATTACAATCATTAGTACTATCAGTGGTTAAATACAAGGTTCCAACCTTCTTACCTCTTGCCACCACAAGAGCACCCTTGGTAACCTTCCAAGAGTTAGTTGTAAATATCACAGTACAACCATCACTTCCCAATTGCCCTACCAATATCAAATTTCTCCTTAATGTAGGCACATGTCTAACATCCTTCAATAGCCATGTATTCCCATTCTGCATCTTAACCTGAACAGTAACCTTTTCCAACTATATTGCAAGGCTCATCATCACCAAGAAAAACATGCCCAAAATCCCTTGAACATAATCAATAAAATAATGCCTATGTGGAGTAGCATGAAAAGAATCCCCTGAATCTAAAACCCAAGATTCAGTAATATAATGCAAAGAAAGAATCAAAGCATCCTGGCATACATTACCCGATGCCACATTTACCTCCTTGTTTTCTTCCTATTGTTTCTTCTTATCCCGAAGCTCCCAACAATCCTTCTTTGCATGCCCAAGCTTTCCACAATTCCAGCATACAATCTTGTTCTTGGATTTTGACCTTGCCCGATCTTTTGATTTTCCACGGTTTCCTCTATTCTTCTGTCTCCCTCTAGTTTCCACTGTCAAAGCATTCCCTGAAGTAGAAGATTCATCAGAGCTTTTTCTTCACATTTCCTCATTTAGAATCACCCCTACAACATCCTCAAACTTCAACTTTGAGTTAGTTGGAACCGAGTTGCTTACCCCCACTACCAGGCTATTCCAACTCTCAGGTAAAGAGCACAAAATTAATAAAGCCCTAACTTCTTCATCAAATTATATTGTAATTGAAGCTAGCATATTCACAACCATATTGAAATCATTTAAATGATATGCTACTGAAATATTCTCAGACATATTCATATTAAACAACTTTTTCATTAAAAATATCTTGTTAGAGGCAGAGGGTTTTTCATACAACTTCCCTAATGCATCCATTAGATCTTTTGTAGTCTTTTCCTTTGAAACATTAAATAATACTAAAGATGCAAGACATAGCCGGATCGTTCCAAGTGCCTTTCGATCCAAAAAATCCCATTCCGCATCTATCATACTCGAGGGTTTGTTCACCTTCTCAGACAACGGAGTATAAAGATCCTTCTGATAAAGGTAATCTTCCATCTACATCTTCCAAAGACTGAAATTCTACCCGTTGAATTTATCAACCCTAGATCTTCCTTCATCTGCCATAGCTCCCACTCAAGCTAAAAACTTTCCCTGTGATTCAACACTTCAGCAAACTAAACCAGGCTCTAATACCAATTGTTAGGAAATAAGAGATAAAATATCCGCAATAATCTCTTACAGAATCGTGTAAAGAGAAATTAATATGAAAAAATATTACTGAGATCTCAAATAAAAGTGCAGAATAAATAACACAACATAGAGAGACAATATTTAATGTGGTTCACCCAATTTGGGCTATGTCCACCAAGAATCACTTGCTCAAATTTTATTACAAGCCTTCACTCTCTCAATACAATACCCAGATCCATTTGGAGCTATGCTCAACAAACTCTACAGAATTCAAACCCGAATTCAAAACACATCTGTAATACATTTGCTTGTACATCTATCATATGCATAAGACCATATAAATAGACAACTGCTTAAGTAGTTTTACAAAACCATGGGTATCAAAACCATGGGGAAAAACAAAACTATCCCATAAACCTATGGGTAACCGAAGAGGCGGTTTTACAAAACAATGGGTACCGAAAAAACATGGGCCCAAAAACAGCCCATAAAAATACCCGAGTGTAACACATAGAAGGTGTACCACACTCTAACATGAAAATAGGCTCCACAAACATAACATAGGAGATACCCCAAATTTTTTTCCATCTCTTAGATACTTTCTCTAGATGTTCCATGTGCTCTACTCGTAATTTGAAAAATTGGTATATCATCGAGGTAAACCAAGTTGAAATCATTGATGTATCCTTTGAAGGAAATATCGATGTTGCTCGAAATGTTGTGCCTAAATTTGATAGACCAAAAGTCATATTTTGATATGTGTGCATTCGAACATGGTTGTAAATTCCTTTTTGAATTGATCCTCTTTCTTGACTAGGATTTGATTGAAGAAATATTACCCATCCAACATTGACAATATTTGTGCGCTAGCCATAGTCTACAAAATTTGCTCCATAGAAGGAAAAGGATAATGATCCTTTAGAGAAGCCTTGTTCGGATCTCGAAATCAACACAAAGTCTAATTTTACTTTTTATTTCACACCAGAACCAAATTTGTGACCCAAGTAGAATACTTGATCAGAAATATTATCTTTGCCTTAATGAGTTTGGATAACTCCTTCCTCATAAGGGGCTCTATCTTTGGCTTGACTGGCCTCTATTTCTACGGCGGAATTGATGTTAGGATCAAGCTAAATGGAGTGTTGAGAAATAATTGGATCAAATCCTCGAGATATTCATACTCCCACGAGAAGATATCACTTTATTTTTGACAAAGTGATATGAGGGATTTATTTTCTTCATGTGTGCAAGTATTCTTTGAGTAACAACTCTTTCCCACACAAAATAGTAACTAGAGTACAATATTCTTGTGCCACATAGATATTCTTTTCTTTACACTTGAACACATCATCGAGGCTAAATATTTGTTCTAAGGTGACCAATCCTTTAGGAAAATTTTCTATCTTCTTCTTTATTACTTGGTCAAGTAAGTAATTGTCATGCAAGTCACTTGCATGATTGATGTGAACTCAACTTTGTTTTGAATGAACTAGATGATTTAATCATCGCTATTAAATTCTTGTCATCTAGTGTTATTGTCTCAAATGGATGGTATGATCACCATCTTAACATGCTACATGTTTTCTTTTATAAAGTCTTTAGCTAGGGATAACTCTCAACTAAGCCCAACCATTTGATCAACTTATTTATTCATCTTCTTTGACACCACCTATATATTTAGAGCATCAAATCTCTTAAGGAGGTCCCAAAGTATGTTTTTATAATATTTGAGAAGCTTTTTATTTTTTGGGAATTTGTTTGTGACCTATTAGATAACAAATTTTGTGTCCCCAAAGATCTCGAAAAGTCTTTATCTGTTTTTTTCCGCAATCGAGAAGACCATGCACTAGCACCTCAAAATTTTCTATGTTGTTGAAGAATGTCAATTATAACCTATGCATGAATAAAAATTCTCATCCTTGGGAGAAATGAGAACAACAAATGTGCCCGTGCTATTTCGATTCTACATCCATTGAAGTATAACTTCCATAGACCGTGGTTTTCTTCATTTTTTTAGCGCACGTAGAAATGCATATTATTCTTCAAGGATGAAGTACATGTCAAGCATTGTTTCAAAAGCTTCAATATCTTCAACATATGGATCAAATTTATGGTTCCCTTGTGCCCACTCATATAACACTAAATTAGTTACAGGACATGGGATTGCTCTTCAAAAATTAAAACTTTCTCCTCTTGTATTAGGAAATTGGTTTGAAGAGGAGATAGGTCATATGACTCAACATGATAGAAAAATATTGGATCTAAGTTTATGGTAAAACAGGTACCATACCTCATCTTGAGTAATTTATCGAGACCAATCGAAGAGAATTAGCCCCCCTCATTGGTAGTAAAATCCCTTGATAGACACGGGGAAAACAAAGGAGGTAAATCAATGATTGACACATCTTGAGTTATTGTGAGGCTTGGAAATGCATAGAGGGTAACCTTAAGATATTTGATTTCTCCAAGGGTAGTAACAGTTGAGCCATCATGTTGCAAGACTCCCTTAGACAAGGGGCTATACTTAAGACCTTAGACATCATCAATTTTTTTAGGTATAGCATAAGTACTAGCTTTTAAGTCAATCATACAATTATGAATGAGATGTTTTGTTATGATCAAGAACATGTAGAAAGGCGGGATTTTGAAAATATTAATTAATTTATACTCCTCCTCTTGATAGATATTGACAGTTTGATCAGCATGCAAAAGTTACGCTAGAGATTCGAAAATTAGGTTTGAGATGAAATTATTAGGGCATCCCAAATTATGAGACATATGTTCCTATTATTCATCTGGTCCATAATGGTGAATGGAATACCCAATGACATGTGCATTTTGAGCACAAAAATTGTTGTATATATCTCCCCCCAAGTAAATATAGATAAACAAAAGAATGTGGAAGTCAAGGAAAATCAAAATCCTTCATTTCGGGTTTTGAAAGTGCATTACATGGTTGAAAACCCAACATTTATTACGTCACTAAGCACCTCTAGCATACAACACAAAGTTTTGACATGTAAAAATTTGTACCCAAGGTGTAGGTTGGGGGTGCACAGCACAAAGTGTCAACAAGCAAAAACTTGTGCCCAAGGCGTAGGTTGGGGGCGCACAGCACAAAGTGTCAACATGCGAAAATTCGTGCCCAAGGCACAGGTTGGGGGCACACAACACGACATTTCCAACACCTATGGTGCACTTAAGAGTATGTCGACATAAGGATGGATGCGCCGAGGCACATATTTAGGAGGCGTAACATTTTGAGCATTGACACCCCGACAGGAAGCAAACCCTGACACAAATATTTAGATGGCCATAAATTTTCACAGGGAGCTCGGATTCATGCAAGGTTGGAATTTTCAGAAATCTTACGAGGTCCTATGTCCAACTACGATAGGTTATCTTTAATTGGGTGAGAACATGTTCTTAAAAATAAAAATACAATTCACCATTTTTTGGGTTTGCTAAGGTCCTCACCTACCGCCATAATGAGATAAATTAAATGCAACTTGGAGGTGGTTCGGGTAGATTTAGAATTCCTCTCTCTTTTCTCTCTCATTCTTCCTATAAATTGTAAGGAGGGGATTCTTTCTAAAGGTTGGACATTCTTGTTTTCCCCTCCCTTCTTCTCTTTAGTAGGTGAATTTGTGGAGTTCAAACCTCCCATCTAAAAATGTAATGAAACTTTGCATCTTGGCATTTTGTAGTGTATTGTATCGATATTTGGAGCAAATAATGCATGTCTGTGGATGATTATCAACCCTCTCTGTGTTCATTTGCATCCTCCCGATATTTCACTTTGTAAATCAGTTATCTGTGCATGATCTTGCATTACATTTTAATGGTTTGTGTTTATTGGCAAGGCAGATGTTCTTCATTCCTCGGTGCATCACCTTTGTTAGCTTAGGCTTATTTTTCATGCATCTTCTTACCCTGCCTCCTTGGCAAGTTAGATTATTTTTTTGAGTAAACCTCTCGCATTTTTATGTGTGCATACGAAGCAGTGGAAAAGGAACTGGCCTTCATCCGGAGAGCTTTCCGATTCACAAGGTCCCACACTTGGGAAAAGCTCCATGTTATGCAATCACACTGAGAGTCTCAACCCATCAAGTTGCAGAAATTTAGGGGTGCTATGATTCACCATCAAGAACAACCTCTCTTATTTATTGTTCGGGTATAGAGGTTGGAGCCTTAGGCTGGGAAAGAGGTTTGAGATATAAAAGGAGGGGCACACATTGCTTCGGAAGGAGTATTGTGTGAGACTTCGTGTGTAAGAACTTACATCTATTTACTGATGGATGCCTTAGCTTCATCCTTCTAATTGTGAAGATCATCTTGTGTTGTGGGGATTGAGACTTATGCACCAGGTTTGAGAATTCTCTTCTTGTAACATGTAATGTCGGTAGCCTTGATGTGAGGTTTGTTTGTATCATCTACCACTTGATTGATTTTACATAAGTACTCGAGTGCTAAATAATATCAAGTTGGATTTAGAAGAAACATATGATTTCTATTGGTTTTCTTCTTCACTTGTGCTAGTGGAAGGCTCATAGTTAAAATAAACATGAATCATGTAGGCTTGTGCACACACAACATTAGCACAATGATATTGGATATCAGGTATGTTGTAAGGAAAACACTATTCTGACTCTTGAGCCATGTTGTTTTGAACTCGAACAAGTTCTGGCTTGGTTGGAGTCTTTGGAAGAGGCTACGCAAGAGGAATCACTTGTAAGGGAAAGTGTGCATTGTCATGCCATCTATCATTCTTTTGGTTCTAACCATACCTCTGGTTTGCATATTGATTCCTCCAAGGATGATTGTTTTAATTATGTACCTAATTAGAATTGTTTTTGAGGGCTTTTGCTTGTTTCTTTTCTAAAGATATAGCTTTATTGGATAAGTTCCTAATTAGGGCCTTCATCTCTTCATCTTTTTTTTGTTGTGCAAGAGATTAGGATGTCTATGTAACTACTTACATGCTCTACACATGGACATGAGAAAACATGGGCTAGGTACTAGAGACATCTCTAGAAATAAGGGCTGAGCGGTCTAGGAGACAACTTTCCCACTTGGCTAAGGTGATTTTCTTCTCTTATTGCAATGTTGTATGCAATAGATAAGGTTCTCCCTCCCATGGATTAGATCATGAATGAAATTTCACTATTCAAATCCCTTAGACTATACAAGAAATCATGTTGGGATGTAGGCCTTAGCACTTGATGAATTTTGTCGACATCTTCTCGAATCGATATTGAAATCAGTCATTTGTTCATCGGGCACCCTCATTGTTGTAGTTACTTATTCCACAGAGATAGGTTATATTTTCTTCAAAATAATTACATACAAATGTTCCAAGATCATCCCAAGTAGAAATTGAGGTAGGTGTTAGGCCATGGTACCATTGGAGCACTATTCCTTTGAATGAGAATGCAAGCAGCTTGACCGCTACATCATCATGCATGATCGGATAGAAAAAGAACATGTTTGTAACATACTAGATATTTTCAACAAGGATAACTTGGTTCTCTTTTGTGAATAATGTAATTCTTTTAATCGCGGCTACTAGAATATCATGTTTTGCATTGAGATTAAGAAGGCTTCAACTAGTGAAACTAAAAACATTTCATATAGGAGGATGTGACTAGAGAGCCATGGTAGGGTGCACATGAATTGTTTGAGGAGGATGGAATGTGTGTGGAATGCTAGATATGGAGATGCACATGTGGGTGATCTATTACACACTCTCCTTAGAGATAGCTAGAGATACTCAAAATATGCCTCAACTATTATAATGTTTCATGTATGTACTCTTCTCATAAAAGGTGCTTAGGACTGCTGAAATTAGTAGATCTTGAAGTGTTTGGAGTCACCAGATGTGTTGAAATGAGCCTCAAAAGGCTGGAAATCACTAAGTCACACACAAAAATTAGCAGTCTTTGAAATATAAGGTTTTAATGCTAGTCCAACCGGGCATGTTAGAAAATTTTGGTCATTCAAATTTACACCCACATCTCAAATCTAGAATAAATGAGTTTTTGAGTCAATAATGGGACTATCTCTAAGTTGTGGGACCCTACACTTGAGAAAGAACTTGAGAGGAGGTCGGTTCCTCCACTTCCACCGCTACTACTACTCCTAATGCTGAAATTAAAACTTAAAGTAACAATGCCAAGGGACAAGGGATATGAGGATGACATAAAATGGAAAAATAAACTAAGTGAAGTGATAATACAAAAAGTGGGATGAACACTATCCGTTTTGAGTGAAAATGAAGGAGAAAGCATAAAGGGAGGATAAACACATGCAACATATACCTAAATACATTCATATGACCGGTTCCATGAAACACTATAAGAAAATGGAGTTGTAATGGATTTAAATTGATAGACAAATCACACAATTCAAAAGGGAGGCAAGAAAGAACATAAACACGTTAAGGAAAAAAAAGTAGCAACAAAATGATGTTTCCATTACTTCCAACAATACACGATCAATTAAAATGGTGTCTAAAGGCCAATATCCACATGTAAGAACTATATTTATAGGTGTGGAACTCAAAATAAAAAGATCTAAAATCCTTGGCAAATACTAGAAGATGCAAAACGTCCGACCCTTTACTGATGAGAAAAGTTCTTACATTTGTAGATGAATCGATGAGATAAATTAGGAAAGAAGGGAAAATCCAATTTGAAAACTCAACTACTAGTAATTAATTCCTACAAATCCACCTACAAACTATCAAAATTTCCTCTCAAATTCAATTTTTCATGTAGAAAATGAAAAGGAGGAAAATCGGATCAAATCTAGGTGGTTAAAGCAATCCAATCCTGTATTAATAGTGTGAAAGAATTTTTCCATCTTCTCACCTACCAAAACCAACTGAAAATTGAATTTTAATGGTCTAGGGTGTAGCCCACATCAACATCTTTCCAATAAGGTAGGGCACACAAGGATATGAGCACTAGAGCATAAGTTATGACTATCGAGAAGATCCGTAGTGTTAAGCAGGGCATGCAAGATACGTGGTGTGCAATAATTGACTAAAAGATAGACCAAATGTACATCTATTTTGTTGTTTCTTGCATGTGTCAATCATTGGTTTGTTTTTCTGGATTTTCCACCCAAATGACACACTTTGGTTGGTTGCGTGTAGCATAGTAAAAAGTCTCGACAGTTTCACGTGGCACGAGAATGCCATAAAAGAAGGTGCGAAGGCTACACATGGAAGAATGAGGCGCAAGAGGAAAACAAAGGAAGGATGTACATAAAGGTGATAAACATGAGATAAATGAGAGGAATACCTCTGGAGGAATGAATGGTTAATGAAAAATTATTATAAGGTAATGTGCAAAAACAATGAAGGAGCATGCAGAGAATTCCAAGAACTTAACTAATTTTGGAAAGTAGGTCCAAGGAGTGCATACGAGATGAATGAATTTCTAGAAGAAGGTGAATGCACAGAGAGTGTGCGTGTAAGGGAAAATTTAACAAAGAGGAAAGGAGGAGCATGTAACGGCATGCGAGGAATTTACATTGAGGGGTTGTCTAAGGAACAAATCAAGTACACATAATTTGCAATGTAGATCCTTAGAGCCAGAATGGAATGTAAGTTATCTAAATAACAAAGGGAGTTATTTTAATAACAAGATTCTAGGCATATAATTTAGTATCTAGACTTTAGAAAGGTTTGCATTTTAAAGATATTAGAATAATTAAAAAATAAGTTATCTAGTATTATGCATATAACTTTAGGAAAATACCATATAATTTTGTGCTTGTATTGAATACATAAATAAATTTATTACATAGCATGAATTTTTTTAAAGGATTTCCTTGTAAAGCACATCCATGTCCCTTTAAATCACAAGATCCAACTCCATGTTAACTTAGAGAATAATTAAGTATATTTTTCAAATTATATTGATTGCATGGTAGAATTTATATTATTAATTATACATTAATTATTAAAATACAAGAATTCCATAAGCAACACAATGATATAGAGAATTATACTAAGGAAAAATCTTCCAAAGTAATATAATACTCGTATTTCATTTAATTATTAAATAATAGTACAATTTTAAAGTTTTAGAGGACCACATTTCAGAAGATTTCTTAAAAAAACCAACATCCTAGGCCAAGATGATTTCACATATAAATTTGTAAACTTCAATATTTTCTCCAAGTCAACATTCCTTATCCTTTGCAAGTAGCTCAAGGTATTATTTAATGGCCAAGTGTCCTTTATCAGTTATATTTATGTATCCAATTTTCCTTTTTTGTTTTGTTTCCATGCCCAGATGATCCTATCCACATTGATATCGCTTTAGGTTCATATCAGATGGTCCATGTTGTATTTGGATTTAAACAATCCTAATATAATGTTGTACCTTATCCTCTCCTTGCGAGGTTTCAAAATTGAACTCTCAACTTTTTATTTACATCATTTCTTTCTGTTGAAGGAAAATATCCCCATCTACTCTCCCCATCCATATCTTTTCATTATCATTTCTTGGTCGTATAAGTAGCATTTTCCCCTTGAACACATCCTTCAACGGATTGAATTCTTGGTTAGATCTTCCACAAATAGGCCCAACGTAAATATCTAGTTGATCACTATGTACAAGGTGCAAACCATCCAATTGAGCACTCCCTTGCTTAATCATAAGGGAAATTCTTGTTTCATTGAAAATCAAATGTTTTATTGGCCAAACTATTGATTTATTAGGTTGTAGAAAATCGAGCAATTAGAACACATATTTACCACATTTTCTATCCATACACCAAAATTCAAAGGACCCAACCTCTCTCCATAAATTTCATGATCTTCTAGCACATGAGTTATAAAACCCATGGATATGTCATCATCTCTGCTACTGATATTTTTGTTTAAGAATGGAATTGTCTATGACAAAATATATTTTATCTTTAGGAATTGTATTGTTGGAGCTTTCAGTGTCATCACTACAATCTCTATCACTCTTTGTATTCTAATCCTCTTAATCACCAAATATCTTGTCACTTCCCAAATAAGGGGTATGGATGAATCTGCATGTTTGACACTTCACTCTGTTTCCAAGCAATGTAGTATCTTTTATCCCCAACATTTGCTAAGGTTTCAAATTCATCAACCTGAGAAAGGAAGTTTTACTCTTCCATCCAATACTATGTTAACATTGACAACAAAAAATATTCTTCCCACATATTTGCAATGTAGTGTCTTCCTACTTGGATACAATCTTCCCTTTTAAAATTTGGTTCCTTTTGAAAAAAATCTGCATAATCATCCTCTACAAATGCAAAAGAATCCGCTAGTATAAAAAAATTACAAAGTTTGTGAGATGAAAAAAACTATCTTAAATTATTGCATAAAATAAATTAAAAATTATCATGTATGTACAACCATAAATATATCGATTATGCATTTAATTTGGAAATATTTATAACACGATTTCGAAACTATGATTGAACTTTACTCAATTGAATTTAAATGATGAGAAATAAATAGAGGTTACATTTCCATTTACTAATTGCTTCATTCAAATAGATTTTAAATAGATGAGGTTGAATTTATATGATGCTAAATAAATAAATAGTGGTTAGACATAATTTAATTAGAAACTTGATTGCTAACCACTCCATCCAAATATTTTCATCATATTAACATAGGATATATTAATTTTGTGAGAATTATTCATAATTCCCATATTCCCTGACTATGAGAATGGGAACCTGTCCATTTTAAACATTCTCATAAAAAGATGTAATTGTCATTCATTCTTTATATTTCATGTAGGAGAATTTTTATTTCTTTCTATATTGAGTTTATGATAATGGGCATATGTCCATTCTCATCGCAATGACATAAATATTTTTTATATGAGAAATGGTATATGCCCATTCTCATAAAAATCATAAAATTCTTTGTTTATATGAGAATGTGCATATGCTTGTTCTAAGCATTCTACCTCATTGCAACAATATTGAACTGTTATGTTTGTGGAGGCTATTTTCATGTTAGAGTTTGGTACACCTTCCATGTGTTACACTTGGATATTTTTATGGTAGTCTCGCTTGCCGGTGAGCGGGTGAAGGGGTTTCAGAGGCGAAGCCCACAAAGTAAATTTTCATGGGTGGTTTATTAACCCATGGGTAATGGGTAACCATTATGGGTTGTTGGATTTTCAATTTCCATTGTTTTATAAAACCGCCTCTTCGGCTACCTATTGATGTACTTATAAATAGATGGACATACAATAGGATATACATTAGTGTGTTTTGTGAAGGTGAATAGTGTGTGTGAATTCAAGTGTGAATTCAAAAGGGTTTGTTGAGCACAGCTCCAAACAAGATCTGATTATTGTAATTGTGAAGACTGTTGGCTTGTAATAAAATCTGAGCAAGTGTTCTTGGTGGATGTAGCCCACATTGGGTGAACCACGTTAAATATTGTCTTCGTGTTGTGCATATTTCATTTATGTAATTATATTCATACTTCTTATTATTGTAATTTTGAGCAATTATTCTACATTAGATTCTATTAATTCCTAACATGAACTTAATCATTTTCAAATCACTATAAAGGATGTGGGAATTGGTATCTGTCCATTTTGATTTATTTTTTTAAATATTACCTCTATTTCTCTTTACGATTCTTATATAAGAATGGACATATGCCCATTCAATACAAGATAAAATTGTTTGTTCATATGAGAATGAAAATTTGCCCATTCTATTTATGTGTATTTTTCTTCTATGATTCTTATATGAGATTGGACATATGTCATTTCATTACAAGATAAAAAAATGTTTGTTTGTATGAGAATGGACATATGCCCATTATGTCTGTGTATTGCCTCCTTTTCATTGTTTTTGTTACTCACTTTTTAAATGATTAATAATTTTGTTTCTCAAAAAAGAAGAAAAATTAATTTCTCTAAATGTTCTTCCAAGGTACCTCTCATTATTTAGAACATCTAATGTAAACCTCTGATGTGATTATTATAAGTTATATAAATTTTATCATTTTCACATCCATATTATGTTTTGAGTAATAGAAGAAAGTTCTTGTCATTTTAGCACTTCTATAGTAATCATATTTGACTCAATATTGGTTTAAGAATGGGAAGTTGCCCATTCTCTCATACAAACATACATTTTTTTCATCTTATCTTTGAATAAAATATAATTTATTTCTCTCCAAATAAATTTTATGTCATTATCGTGAGAAAACAATATATATGAATGATAAAATAAGGGATGGTGTTCACTCTCATTGCCTTGGGATAGATTCTAATGATATATTTTTAGAATTATCATATATCTATTCCGATATACGAATCATGGCCAAAGAATAGAGATAACACATTTTACCTTCCTTTATAGAGGTATTTAAATGGGTTTAAGCCCATTCACATACAACAATAATTTTATTTTTTAGTATTGTAAAATATTATTTAAAATTTATAGGTATTATTAAATGATACAATATTGTTTCTTGTATTTAATTATTAGTATTATTAATTAATTAATTTTGATTAGTTTTAAAAGATGATATGTTAAATACATATTACTTTATTTCTAAATTTTTTTATGATTAAAGTTTAAATATTTTTATTGGCCCATTCTAAGCATTATAAGTAATGAAGCATTATAAATATTAATGGAGTTTATGTCGTTAATTAGTTTTATAAAGTTTTATTATATTTTTTATAATTTTATAAAATTATTTTTAAAATGCACTATAATTAATTAAGCATTATAAATAATGGCGATTAAGTTGTTAATTACGTTTATAAATTTTAATTATATTTTTATAATATTATTTAATTATTTTGTAATTATTTTTTATTCGTTTGATAATATAATTAGATGTCATTTTCAATATAATAATTGAAGTTTATTAGTAATATTAATTCTTGTAGTTAATATTAATTGATAGGATATTTTTTTGAAATTAATTATAATATTACTAATTAATTATTTAAATTAGCACTAATACTAATTAATTATAATATTATTAATTTACTAGTTTATCAAATTATTAGTTTATTAATTTATTAGTTTATTAATTAATATTAGTTTATTAGTTTATTAATATTATTAATTAATGTTATTACTATTAATTACATTTGTATTTGTCCATGGCATAATGAGACCATTAATTTGTAAATAAATTGTTTACCACCTTTTATTAATTGAAGGTACTTATTTGTCAAACACGTCTTCAAGCACCCATTAGAGGGAAATTGGTGAAATTAATGACAATTAATTCTTCCATGGCATGGTAGAGAGAATGATAGTGGTTACTATTTTTGATGATGGTAGATATCTTTGGAATTGCAAGGTTAAGCGTTTTTTACGAAGTTATCTCTTTCTTGTTCATCCTTTCCACTTTCTTTTTCATCTAGTTTTAGATTTTTTTGTTCATCCTTCTGCTTTGGGCTGCGTATATTTCATTATACCATTTCATTCGAGAAGTACAATATTTTTGTTTCCTTACACAATTTGGTCCACTTAAGCAATAGATTTTAAGAATCTTTCGAGAGATTTAGTTGGTTCTCTCCATTGAATTTATGTTGACCCTTTCTGCTTTAGGCTCCCTCTGTTTCATAAGACCGTTTTGAATTATGAAGCACAAGATTTGAAGAAAATTTTAGGCATGAATTATTCTAACTCTTCTTTGTTGAATTATTATGAGATGAAGAATATCATTTGGTTATCTTTCCCTTTTATTCTGTTATGGGTTTGTTGATAATGTCTTATTTATTATCTTATGTATTTTTGATCTAGGTAATAAGAATATCACTATGATGTTTTGAAAGACATGCGTAGTTATTAACCTAATCGTAGTTGATTTTACAAAAGTACATATTGGTCTTACCACATAAGTGAAATAAAAAGCATTACTTATTTGCCAAACTGCATAGTCGAGTTCCATGGAAAACGACTCATTATTGGAAGAAGAATTTACTCTTTTATAGTGAATAAATTTTTTTCTTTTTTAAATTAAAGATAAGTTTGAGAGATAATTTTAATTCTTATTTTTGTATTTCAAATTTTTGGGTATAAAGATAAATTATAATGTTGTATTTTAGATCTTTTGTATTTTTGATATGGGTTTTCGAATATCACTTCAATCTTTCCATTATAAGAATTACATAGTTGATATCCTCCATAGTTATAAAAGGATGCATCTAAAAATGACCATTTCATACATGTTTCAAAGTCTCAACATGATCACATTCCCTCGCAAAAATGTACATAGTTATACAAAATCCACTTCCAATCCTTCTTGCTAAGAAAATGATTTAACTATTAAGTTATTACCAAAGTAGAGTATTGGGTTACCACCTAGGTAGCATTACTTATTTTCCGAAATTTGGGTGGCGTAGCTGTGAAAGACGAATTGGCGGGTGATCTTAGTAGCTAAGCTCGACGAGTGAGATAAACCAATGAGCTCGGCGGGAAAGATGACTCTCTAAGCTCGGTGGATGAGAAGACCCAAAACTTGGAGAACTAGTTGACATTCCAAGCTTGGTGGTTGAGATGATCTCTTTGAGTGGTGGTCAAGTTGCCCTATCGAGTTGGTCAGTCGATATGGGTAGGTGATCTTACATGCCGAGATGAGTGGGTGAGGTTGATTGGCTGAACTGGTTGGGCGAGCTTACTTTGCAGAAATTTGGGTTGTTGGGCTGACCTAACAAGCCGAGGTGGGTGAGTTGACTTGCCAAGTTGTGTATGCAAGCTCACCTATAGAGAAAATTAGAATTGAAATTAATCATTTTCCTATAGGAATTAAAATTATTAAATTTAATGTTGTATCTAATGTGTAAATGCCCAATCTCATAATTGAAATCATGTAAAGAAGAACATAGATAAAATCTAGTTTGTTTTACAATACACGCTTCCCATTCTCGAGCCTTCATAGTGTTATTCAAAAGAATAAGTTCAATATTGCTTGTATTAGAATTATTAGAATTTGCACATGCACATTGTCATACAAACAATATATTTTATCTTCCATTGTGTTCTAGGTATCCATTCTTATAGAGGTATTAAAATGTTTAAGATCAATATTGCTTGTATTAGAATGTTTAGAAGGATCTTGTGCCTATTTACATACAAACAAGAATTTATTTCTTGTATTGAATTGGTAGATTCCCATTGACATATAGGAATCATATATGAAAATAATAAAATATAATAATTTTTTGTTTGTATGAGAATGGGCATATAGCTATTCTAACCATTGTACCTCATTGAAGCAATATTGAACTTAATAATTTTAATATCACTACAAAGGATGGGGGAATGGGAAACTTTCCATTCTAAAAAAATAATAATTTTACAACTATTTGTCTTCTATGATTCTTATATGAGAATGGGCATATTCCCATTAAATACAAGATAAAAATTTAAATACATGGAGAAGGTGCAGAACGTAATAAACATTTAAATATATTCATAAATCTTATATCCAATTGTAATAGTAAAGTAAATAATAATATTCATAACATATATGACATGTCATTAATAATATAATACTATTAAAATTTGAAACAAGTTTACTAATTATCCATGATTGCATATCTCCCTCTCTCTAGTATAAATTAGTATCAATTAATTTTGCTGATTCTTTTGCACTAGATTTTTGTTGATTCTCAATGCTGCCATGGCAATCCCTCTGCTACCAGGGATCTTTCTTTAGGTGGAATCGAGGGAGATATCCTTATGTGCCCTATATCTTCTTCCAGGATTCGAAAAATCTTCTGGATTGATTCTGACTCAATGGAGAAAGGCATAGAAAGTATCGTTGGGGAGGAATACATGGAAGGTTGTTGTAGATTTCACATTAATGCTGAGGTTTCTTCCCTTTTCGTAACCCACCTGCTGCTCCTTGGAGGATTTAAGGATGAGCCCCCGTAGATTGCTCAACATTTTATTAAACATAGACACATGGTTGCTCTTGTAGAAGTGGTTCACAATTTTTTTTCCCCAAGCTCTTTCACAGTTGTGAACAGAAGTTGATGGGGATTTTATTGCTTGGGCCCATTTTCAAGAATTAGAAAGGAGTTATAAGTCTATTTTGGATTTTGTTGTTTCATTTCATAAGAAATTTCAATTTAATGCCTACTTAGCCCCCTAGATTGGAAGCTTTATCCACCCCAATTCTCCCAGAGCCAGCTTGAATGTTCAAACTCAAGGAAGGTCCTTCCTACATAGCTCACATAGACTTGAAATATTCATGCTTCCCAATTGGACCTATTGCAACTAAAATTGTCAAACTCAGGATGGGCATGATGGCTTCATATGCTTCTCTATTAAGGGCCGTGTAGGCTAGCTCTCAAGAATTTTATAGTGGATCTAGTTTGAAGGTTCCTTATCTAGATGAAGTTAAGGAGGTCAAAACAAATGCTGAAGTTTCCAAATTATTAGAATAATAATGCTCCTGCATATCTTAGTTATATATATATATATATATATATATATATATATATATATATATATTTTGGTTTTTTTAAAATTTTTTTAGGGAATCCATGCTTAAAATTCTTTCCGATTTTACGTTTCCCTACTTCTCAATATTGTATACAATGTTTTGTAAGGGAGGGGACCCAAGAACCCCCGATTAAAAGCTCAAATCAAAAGTGTTTATTGATAAAAAAAACCTCAAACATGGTTATAAATTTTTTTGAAAATTTAAATTTTATTTTAAGTGCAATAATTAAACCTAAAACATGGCTACGATATTGTTTAATATTTACATTTTTTTCCATGGCATAGCGAGACCATTAATTTGTAGATAAATTGTTTACTACCTTGTATTAATTGAATGTATTGTTTTGAAAACACATCTTCGAGCACTTGTTGAAGGGAAAATGACAAAATTATTGGTAAATAATTCTTCCATGGCATGGTAGAGAGAGTGACTACAGATTGCTATTTTTGATGATGTTAGAGATTTTGGGAATTGCAAGGTTAATCGTGGTTGTCGAAGTTATATCTTTCATTTTAATCCTTTCTAATTTCTTTTTCATTCGGTTTCCACTTTTTTGTTTGTCCTTCCACTTTGGGCTGCCCTGTATTTTATTAGATTGTTTCATCTGTGAAGCGAGAATATTTGAACAATATTTTTGATACATTTTTTTCTCTCTACTTAATTTTTGTTCACCCTTTAAGTTTCTGCTTTGGGCTCCCTCTGTTTCGTAAGACCATTTTGTCTTGTGAAGCACAATATTTGAAGAAAATTTTAGGCATGAATTATTCTAACTCTTCTTTATTGAATTATTATGAGATAAAGAAGGGTAAATTCCCATTTTCATATAGGAATCATATATGAAGAATATAGATAAAATTTATTTATTTTTAGAATGGGAAGTTCCCATAATCACAACCTTCATAGGTATTTAAATGATTATGTCATATATTGTATCAAATGAACAACTGCCCAAACCCATATAGGAATCATAAAAGAAGAATATAGATAAAATCTAATTCATTTTAAAATGGAAAGTTTCCCATTCTCACAACCTTCATATAGTTTTTAAATTGATTAAGTTAAAGGATGTGAGAATGGGAAGATTTTTTATAAAGCAATTTTGAACTTAATCATTAAATTAAAACATCTATAGATGTAAATTAAAAGTTGTACCAAATTATTATAGATGTAAGAAAGCTAAAACATGGCTATGATATTGTTTAAAATATATATTTGTTCTTCACCATTACATAACTAGACCACTATGCAAATATATTGTTTACCACCATTCCCATTATCATTGTCATTTATTTTTGTGCACAAATTCAATCCTTATTTACGATTTTCAACTATTATATAAGTAATGTCCTTCAAAGCAATATTAAACTTAAAACTAATACAAGTCATATGGAAATTAGTTTTTCCCCATTCTCATAGCCTTTGTAGAGATATTAAAATGATATAGTTTATTATTGCTTGTACAAACAAAATTCCCTTTGAATACAAGAACAAAATGTTTGTTTGATTGAGAGTTGGAATATACCCATTCTAAACATTCTAATACAAGAAATATAATTTGAACTTAATCCAGGCCACTACCTGACACAAAGGTGATATTATTTTCAGTGTATTTTAAATGCAAATAACCTAAAACATGGCTATGAAAAAAATTATATTTGTTTCCGAAGATGACACAACGAATCTACAATAAAAAAATTGTTTTAAGACATGTATTCGACCACTTGTTAGAGTGAAATTGGAGATATTAATGGAATTTAATCCACGTCACTATGTGGTATAGTGGATATATTATAGCATAGAAATCATAGCATAATAATAGAGAAAAAAATTATTTCACAATTTTAGAATGTAGTAAATTCTATATCTATACTTCTGTGATCCCTATATGAGAATGGTCATATGCCCATTCTATATGCCCATTCTCACATATGAATCATAGTAGAATAATAGAAAATTAAATTTCATCTATATTATTGAAGTTAATAATTTTGAGATCTATATAAAGGCTGCGATAATGGGGAATTTTCCATTCTGAAACAAATTAAATTTTATCTCTATTAATTCTGTGATGATGTATGACTTTTGTTTATGTAAAATATTGACTGTGAAATGATCTTATTTAATGTTGATGTTTGAATCATTATTAGGCGCTACTATTACCTTGTTTTATATATTGATTATTGTGATGATGAATGACCTTTGTTTCTTTCTAATAAGATTTGTAGTTGTCTATATGATTATAAAATTAGTTAACAATTTTTTTTTCCAACAGAGATTGCATTATTACCTTGTTTATTGATAATATGTACTATGTAGATATAAATGATAGTTAATCATTTTTTAATCTTCATTTTATAATAATTCAACATGATTACAAGTTGAAAATTCATGCCAGTTCTTTGAAATGACATGCATACAATTTATTCTTCTTATCTGGTATGTAGGAATCAAAGAAATTTTTACAAAGTGACATGTTGTATTTGATACACTTATGTTTAGGCCATGATAGGTAAGTGCCTACACTAAAAATGTAAATTTTATCTGTCACTTTTTATTATACTTATTCGCATATCTCCATGAACAATAATGGACTTTCTATTTGGGTTGAAATTAAAAAGAATAGACATATGCCCATTCTTCATATAATAATGGTATCTCTATAATTCTTTTTTTTATATTTTCATTTATCTCTAGTATGAACAATAATTGACATTTTTTTAATGACTCCTTTACTAGAATAGGAAAATTTCCATTCTAAAATAAATATTAAAGAGAATACGTATATGCCCATTCTACTTATTTTAATCTTACTAATATTGTTTTTTGTATCTGTCCACTTAATACGAAACAAAACAAGCATTTTTCATTAGAATCCACATACGCCCATTCAAAAAGAAGTAATACAAGCAATACCAATGCTAGAAGATTGCTTCTATTATTCCTATTTAAACCTATTTAAAAATTTAATAAATGTAAGACTATTTAATCCATACTCATCTTATTTTTATTCTATTATTCCTATCTACGAGAGCAATTATTCTATGATTCCTAAATGCGAAGGGGCATCTGCCCATTCAATACAAGAAAATGTTAAAAAAACTCCATCAATTTCAAAATACTTTTAACAATGTGTAAGAATTGGAGACCTTTCTCCTATTATAAAGGGTGTACACCCATTCTAAACTTTATAATACAAGTAGTATTTATTATTTTGAGAATGGGCATGTGCACAATCGTGATTGTAACATATTTTTTTAATGAGAATGTGCATGTGCCAATTTTAAACATTCTCAAACAATTAATTATGATGTTTTGAGAGTGGGCATGCACACATTCCTCAATACTTACTCAATACTTAGTCATTTTAATAGTTATTTAAAAGTTGTGAGCATATATAATGCATAATATTCTATCATGATTTCCATCTTCCTAACAAATATATTTTTGATTTGTATATGAGAATAAGAAGACTCATATATGAGACAAGACAATTTAAACATGGTCAATAAATTTTAAACCGATATAAAATTTGTGAGCATGTATAATGTATATTGTTCATTCATGATACCTATCTACAAGCAAGTATTTTCTGAATCCTAAATGAGAATAGTTAGATAAAAACTATGATGTCCTTTCAAAACAATATGAAACAATTTTTTTTTCATGAGAATGTACATATGCCCATTCTAAACATTGTAATACAATCAATACTGATTTTATGAGATTGCCTCTATTATTCCTATTTTTATCTATTTAATAACTGTTAGATTGTGTTATCCATCCTCTTCTTATTCTTCTTGTATGATTCCTAAATGAGAAGGGGCATATGCTCATTCAATACAAGACAATTCGCATAAGCTCCATCAATTTCATGACTCTTTAACAATATGTGAGAATGGATGCCCATTATCAAACAAAGAAAATTTGATTATTTCTATCATAAAGGGCATATGCCCATTCTAAACTTTATAATACAAGTAATATTTATTTTTTTGAGAATGGGCATGTGCACAATCATGATTGAAACATATTTGTTTTATGAGAATGGGCATGTGCCCATTCTAAACATTCTCATACAAACAATTTTGATTCTATGAGAGTGGGCATGTACACACTCGTCAATACTTACTCAATACTTAGTCATTTGAATACCTATTTAAAATTTGTGAGCATATCTAATCCATACTCTTCTTTTATGATTGTTATCTTCCCTAAGAACTCTTTTTTATTCCTATATGAGAATAGGTATATTCCTATATGAGAACATGCATCTTCCCATTTGATACAAGACAATGTAAACATGGTCAATATATTTTTACCTATTTAAAAGTTGTGAGAATTTATAAAGCATACTCTTCTTTTATGATTCCTATCTTCCCAAGAAATTCTTTTATGAATCCTATATGAGAATAGGCATATTAAAAATTAAATGCCCATTCAAAACAATATGAAACAATTTTTTTTGCATGAGAATGCACATATGCCCATTCTAAACATTGTAATATAAGAAATACTTGATTTTATGAGTATGCATCTATTATTACTATTTATATCTATTTAAAAACTGTGAGATTGTTTTATCCATACTCTTCTTATTCTTCTTCTATGATTCCTAAATGAGAAGGGGCATCTTCCCATTCAATCTGAGTTCTATGTCAAAAAGCTCCATAAATTTCATAACTCTTTTAAGAGGATTTTAGAATGGGTTCCCATTCTAAAACAAAATAAATTTGATTATTCCTATCCTAAAGGGCATATGCCCATTCTAAACTTAATAATAAAAGTATTTTTTATTTTTTTTAGAATGGGGATGTGCACATTCATGATTGAAACATATATGTTTTATGAGAATTAAAATATGCCCATTCCAAACATTCTCATACAAGCAATATTGATTTTATGATGGAGGTTATGTGCACATTCATCAATACTTACTCAATACTTAGTCATTTAAATACCTATTTAAAAACTATGAGCATATTTAATCCATACTCTTCTTTTATGATTCCCATCTTCCCAAGCAAGTATTTTATGATTCCTATATGAGAATGTGCATATGTCCATTCAATACAAGACAATGTAAAAATTTGAATCCATTTCTTAACTTTATACAATCCGTGAGAATGGGCTCCCATTCTAATGATAGTAAATACAAAAATAGTAAATATTACAAGTGTCTAATTAGGTATGAGGGTAAATTATACTATATATTTTAAATTATTCAAATATATAATTAAAACATAAAATGGGTCCAATCAATTCAAATATATTTTAAAAATATTTAGACGTAGGATATTAGGATATTAACACATTTTATCATTTTAGCATTAAAAGGTGCTAATTTATTGTTGTAGGGTGGATTTTTAGTATAAATTTTATACAAGTTGTGAGAATGGGTGACCATTCTAAAACATAGTAAATACGTAAATAAGACAAAGTATTTTATCATTGTTTTAAAAAAACCTTCAAATTTTCATAATTTCATTATTAAACATATTTTTCAAGTAAATGTGGAATTTTTTAAAAATCACATGTTTCTAAATTCATATGATGATAAATTCTACTATATAGTTTTCATTATTTAAATTTCCATTATAAATAAATTCAAATATCTAAGCATATTAAAGCATATTTAAGCATTCAAGCATTACATTAGTACAATAGCTTATTAAAGCATTTAAATATGTACCCTTTTGTGGTTAAGTATTTATGATAGAATTAGTATATTAAAGGAATTTAAGCATCATAGGTTGGTGATTTATCATGGTATGATAGATTAGAATTTTGAGACTCAACATATTAGGATATTAAAGGCATTTAATCATTAAAGGGTGGTGATTTATTATGGTATGATAAATTCAAATTTTGAATTTTCAGCATTTTCTTTTAGAGGTGATTTTCCTTGGTCAAATAATTTATACAACTATTGAATTTTAATGGATTGGGTTTTGGTTGTTTGTCCTCCAATGGCCGAGTTTTTATTTTTTCTCTCTTACGGTGGGTTTTTCATTCAAATATTTTGTAGGAGAAAGATGAAGGTATGTGAAAGGATTTGGGCTGATTGGATACAAAGATTATTGAAAAGAAAGTTTTTACGGAGAGGTAATAAAACTTGTTGCGGAGGTCAAAAAAATACACAAAGAGAGACAAACATTACTGAGTCCATCTAATCATTTTTTCGCACCATAAACAAGTACACATTTTAGACCTTACGACATTAAAAAAGGAACAAAACAATTTTGATTTGTATATTTGGTAGTTGTTATGTTTATGAATGTAAAAAAATTGATTTCTATATTTGTTTTTGTTATGTTTATGCAAGGAAACAAATCAATATATTTTTAGCATTCAAATAAATGAGATATATGGAAAAATAGTTCAAATAGTTGATTGTGAATTAAAATATCTTTGTTAGTATACATTTTTTATGCTTTAGAAGTAAACTTGGAAAAAATGAGATATAAAAACCTTGAATAGCCTACTCTTCCATTGTTGTATTCCGTTTGAGAAATATTCAATAGTCTCCCTTGCAAAATCATTGTTTCAGAAGTTGTTTCTTCTTTTTTCTTCTACAAAATCTTTGTATCTTCATATCTTTCCTATTATCAACAACTATATATTCAAATTTTTTGGCCAAATTTATGTTCTTCATCTTTCCTAAGCTAAATCTCTAAATGAAAAATATCAGTTCGAATAGAGCAAAAACTAGAACCTGATTCATTCAAAATCAATATTTTTATATTGTACCCGGCTAAAATAAATTGCCTCATAAAAAAGAGTGCTAAAAAGATCAAACCTCACATAATAAATTAAAATTATGACTTTCCTCACAAAAATTAAACTATATATTATAAAATTTTAATCAATCTTGCGGAAAATATAAACAAAAGCATCGAAAATTCAAAATTTGAATCAAACCTATCATAATAAATGACCTGTACAAATTGCCTCCCTAGAATAAAGAAGCAAAATTTTGAAATTTGAAAAAATAAAAATGAAAGTGTTTCTAACCAAGATGTGATATTAGTAATTAATAGTTCATCATTAACATTAATTAGTAATACAAATCACTTTGTGAATATATAATATTAGTATTAATTAATAAACTAATAACATTAATTAATAATATTATATTTAAATAATTAATTAGTAATATTATAATTAATGTGAAACAAATATACTACCAATCAATATTAACAAGAAGAATTAATATTACTAATAAACTTCAATTATTTTATTAAAAATGACATCTAATTATATTATGAAACGAATAAAAAATAATTAATTAATATTATTAAAATATAATTAAACGTAATTAATAACTTAATTGCAATTATTTATAATGCTTAATTAATTATAGTGCATTTTATAAATAATTTTTAAAACTATTAAAAATATAATAAAACTTTATAAAATTAATTAACGACATAAAATCCACTAATATTTATAATACTTGATTACTTATAATGCTTTATTAATTATAATTCTTAGAATGGGCCAATAAAAACACTTAAACTTTAATCATCAAAGAATTTGAAATCAATAAATGTGTATTTAACATATCATATTATGTTGTAAACACATAAATTCAAAACCTATACCTTTAATCACCCACTGCACATATTTATTTAATCCATCCCTCTTATTTAATTAAATTCCCATCACCTTTAAATCCTATTTAATTAACATCAATTAATTAATTAATTAATTAATCCTCATCCATGCCCTAACCAGCTTTCCATTTTGGAATTTTTTCATTCTAAATCTACATCCATGCTTTTCCCTATGCTTTTTCTAACCTATCTCTACTACCAAATCACCTACACCTCATCCCTAAACAACCTCTTCCCACATAATGCTTTAAAGCATTCAGCCAACCCGTAAACAAATAAGAAATCATGACAAAAGTAGAGAAATCGTCCCATTGGGGAAATTTTCTTTCGATTGATGACTACCCAACCCAATGTCTGTTGACCCTATAAAGCTAATTGATTTCTTTCTATTCATTATCAAATACATGTGAATCCCCAAGATTCCTTGCAACCTATGACAAATATCCTATTTTGGAGCATACCGGAAGCAATGAAAGACATCCAAGACCTCCTTAGAATATGCTCACATCAATCATGATCGAACTTTGTGATATTGTTATCATTTCATACTTCTTTAATAAGATTTTATCATTTTATCTCTATAGTCTTGTGTCTAACATTTTTTAGGAGCATATAATCTATAGAAAAGATCACAAATTAATCATCAACCTCCCTTTTCAGATCCCTACTTACAGGTTGGTGTTCTAGATTTCCCTTCCTCGGCTTTATTCGACTTTGTCATAGTCATTGTCAACTCCAAAAGGTCACCTTCATCTCAGCCTTCGGTAGCCTTTCCTTTTATTATAGAACATTCTCTATCTTCGCATGAGCTCTGTGCATTTCCATGTATTCTCTAACCCTCGTCCAGTTCATCTCATTACACTAAAATAAGCCTATCTCGTAATGCAATCACCATCAAATAGGGTCCTAGTTTTCAATCCTTTCTTTTCACCCTTGTTTTTTTATCATTTCCTGGTTTTTGTTCCTTTATATTCCCTCTACTAGTATAATCCAACAACTCCAAACTTCGTAGCTTCAATATTGCATTATGATATTGCATACCGCATATTTCCCCAACATTCTAGATCCAAAGTATCCCAGTCTCCATCGACTGCCTCTGCAAAGTCTAGTTCACCGTTGACCCGACACTGTACATTTAAATTCCATTTATTTTGATGATCTCAATATGTAAATCATTCATAATTTTTGTTTGGATTCTATAAATATATTTTTTTGCATATTATCAATTTACTTTTTCGTTTATATCACTTTCGTTTAACAACAAGGGTTGACATTCATCGAGGAAGTTAACACTTCTCGGGTTCACTTTATTGAGAAACCTTTGCCCAATCCATCTACTATTTTTTGTTTTCCAGTCTCATCGACAAGTCTTATTCATTCTTATTGGCAGCAACAAGGATCCATCATCTATTTTGCACCCATATTCATCACATCACATCCGACGTAACATAAACCCTCTAGAATTTTTGAATTTTCTAGTTTCTTTTAGTATTTAGTGCATTAAATTCATTAATAATGATAAACATGGTAAATATTTATTTTCACGCCTAGTTGGACAACCCTTTAGGTGATCTCTTGCATTTATGTCTTTTATCTTTACATTTTTGTCTTGTACTAATACTCCTACGTGAGGCTCAACTTTATTGCTTTCTTGGGTTGGGATCATGACTTCGATCGCTCATTACTCATGAAGTGCCATTAAATAGGAAAATCACTATCTAGATAAATAATTAATCATTAATATTATATATAATTTCAAAAATATATCCTATCAATTAATATTAGCTAGAAGAGTTAATATTACTAATAAACTTCAATTATTATATTAAAAATGACATCTAATTTTATACTATCAAACGAATAAAAATAACTTCAAAATTAATTAAATAATATTATAAAAATACAAATGAACTTTATAAATGTAGTTAACAACATACTCGTCAATTTTTATAATGCTTAATTAATTAATCATTTTAATGTATTTTATAAAATTATTAAAAATATAGTAAAACTTTATAAAACTAATTAACGACATGAACTCCATTAATATTTATAATGCTTAGAATGGGCCAGTAAAAATATTTAAACTTTAATCATCAATTAATTTTAAATCAAACAATATGTATTTAACATATCATATTTTGTCTATAAACACCTAAATTCGGTACCTATATCTCATATCATATTTAATCCATCCCCTTATTTAAATTAATTCCCATCACTTTTAAATAATATTTAATTAACATCAATTAATTATTTAATTAGTTAATCCTCATCTATACCTAACCATATTTCCATTTTGGAATGTTCCCATTCTAAATCTACATCCATGCTTTTCCCTATGCTTTTTATAACCTATCTCTACTACCAACTTACCTACACCTAATACCTAAACAACCTCTTCTCCCCTAATGCTTTGAAGCATTCAACCAACTTATAAAGCAACAAGAAATCACGCCAAAAACAAAAACATCTTCCCATTGGGGACACTATCTCCATAATCAGTGGTGGCCCATCCTAGTCACCATCAACCCTATAAATCTAAGCACTTTCTTTCTATTCATCATCGAATGCATGTAAACTCCCAATATTCTTTCGACCTGCGAGAAATATGCCATGTTGAAGCCTCCTAGAAGCAATTATAGGCATCTCAGACCTTCTTAGAACTTGCTCGCGTCAATCATAATCAAAATTTATGATATTTTTATCATTTCGCACTACATTAATAAGATTTTATAATTTTATCTTAGTCTTTGTTGTGTCTAACCTTTTGTACGAGTACATAATCCACAAAAAATATCACAACTTCATTGTCAAACTCCTTTTTGAGATCTATACATATGGGTTTTTCTTCCAAATTTCCCTTCATCAACTTTATCCAACTCTTACATAGTCACGTCAACATCGACGGGTCCCCAATTACTCGGCCTTCTACAACCTTTACTTTTTGTTCTAGAACCTTCTCCCATCTCTACATGACATTTGTACCTTTGCATGTATATCCTTTTCCTCATCCAAGACCTTTATTACACAAAATCAACATATTTGCACCCCAAATCACAATCGATGAGGTTCCTAGTTTTCAATCCATCCTTTAAATCCTTATTTTCTATCATTTCTTAGTTTTTGTTCCATTATATTACCTCTGTAGGTTAACTCCAACATCTCCATAATTATGTGGCTTTGATTGCACTCAGATTCTACACAGTCTGCATATTTCCACCACATTGTTGATCTAATCTCCCGGTCTCCGTCAAACTAGACCGGTACATTTAAATCTAGTTATTTTAATTAGGTTAATATCTAAATCAATAATAATTATTTTTAGATTATGTACATCTTTAATTTTATTCATATTATTAGTTTACTTTTTATTTTATATCAATTTTTTTAATAATGGGGGTTGACATCCACCGATAAAGTTAACGCTTCTCGGGTCCTCCTTATTGAAAAACCCCCACCCAATCAATCTAATACATTTCATTTTCTACTCTATTCATAGGTATTCTTCATTCGATCGGAGGTAACAAGGATCTATCATCTATTTTTCTCCTCTATTCGTCACATCACATTTGAGGTAACATAAACCCTCCACTATTTTTGAGTTTGCTAGTTTCTTTAGTAGCTAGTGCATTAAATTCATTAAGAATGAGAAACTTGGTAGATATTTTCTTGCATACAGTGGGACCATCATTTAGGTGATCTCTTACATTTATTGCTTTTGTCTTTACTTTTTATGTCTTCTACTAACACTACAACATGAGGCTCTACTTTATTGCTTGTTCGTGTTGGGTTCATGACTTAGATCACTCATCCCTCAAGAATTATAGATAGATAGGAAAAATTGTTATCCAATTTTTCCCCTCTCTTTTTCGTATTTGTTGTTTTTGTATCATACTTTCCCATTCCTATCTATGTCCTCATCGAATATCACACTTTTTTTGGATTTAAAAAGAATGTTATTTTTACATCCTAGTTTCCTACATAGCTTAAATAGGGTTTTACATTCTACATCCCAAAATTTATCACACAACCCTAAACCTCAAAAATCAAATTAACACATCAAAACATCCTCTCACTTGGTCAACTGATTAGGATTTCATCACCCAATAAGAAGACACCTTAGACATTCCCAGACCATAAACCTAAAACCAAAAATAGATAACCTTCTCCTAGGAACCTGGTTATACATCCTATTTTATTTTCATACTTTCTTAAATAAACTAAGAACATAAAAAAAAATTCTCCTTGAATTGTTAGGGTAAAACTATTTTCATGCTTGTAGTTAGTCATTTAGCAACCAAAAGAATGGAAAAAACTTTTCATCAAATGATTCCTTATCTCAATAAATGAACCCCACAAAAATACACCATCTATGCTCTTGAGTACTCAACCACTTATCAACATCTCACACCGAAAACCTCTTTTTAACACTACAACTTTAGGAGATACTAACCCATCTTTTTACCACTAATCTATTCCATGTAGGCCAACAACCCTACCATCTGTTTGATCAGAGTACTTTGGAACTCCTAAGGTCCCTCTCTATGATACCATGTTCCAAGAGATTCTTGATGCCAATCCAGTGGTGCTCCAAGATTATCTCCTTAGGATGTCAACCAATATTTCCTTAGATGGTCCACCATTTCAACAACTTTATCCTTATCAAACCAATCCCCAAGCTACCCAGTTTGTAGTAAATGAGATTTCCGCAGCCCACATTACTTCCTCTTCCACCAATACCTCATCTCATCAAATTACCCAGATAATCATGCCTATTCCTCATATATCCCACCAATAACCATGACAATCAACACAAATTTCTCCCTTTCCTCTTCAAATCACTATTTACACTAGTGTCCCTAGTGAATATGGCCAACCATAATATCCCTTATCCATACAATACCATCTTCTCACATCTAAAGCATGCCTATCAATACTTCCCAAACCCCTTTCATGGGTTCTTTACATTATTTAAAATCTAAACCCTTTAAATAATAATTCCTATCTATCCATACCCACATTCCTACTCGCCCTTTCCATAGTAGCCAACAAAATCCCAACAATCCTATCATGTTCCAATCTCTAAGAAACAATTATTTCAACAACAATCCTTTCAATAATAGCCCATGGTTTACACTCACCCCAAAAAAATTTCTAAAACACCCACACATCTAAAATTTCTTCAAAATTCATCGGTCCGCTTCTTACATGTAACCACTACCTCTCATCCCCCAATAGACTCTTTCGAATGATCCCTTGCATGACCTCGTGAATAGGCTAGCTAACCTCGAGGATGTTAATTTAGGGAACTAAGGTATCATTATCGTATGAAAAAATATGTAATGAGCCTATTCACCCATCCATACGAATTAAATCATATCCTCTACACCTAGGAATTACCAAAATTTACTTAGTTTAATAACAAAGAGGATCCACAAGAACACCTTTGTGTATTTAAACATACATGTTATCTTATTGAACACGATTAGTACATGATGCTCCATACTTTCCCCATGTCCTTGGCCGGTCCTGCGTTGCATTGGTATAATAGTATCCCTCAATATTCAATATTTTCCTTCTCTGAAATCACATATTTAGTTCTAGAACACTTTTCGATTAACATTGTGTGAAAAATGACTATCAATGATCTATATGTCAACCAAAAGTTTGAAGAAAAATCCATTACAATTTTCATCACATGATGGCATGCCATTATAAATTAATTTCCCTTCACTCTTCTACACAATAATCTTATAAAGATCTTCTCATGTTCATCTGTGAAGCATATATCTTTGAATTTACAAATCCAATCATTCCTAACCTTTCACGAGGCCTTCAAAGCATGGCCCATAAGATTAAAACACATGCCCTCGAATAGTGCAATTTAAAAATAAAATAAAATAAACCCAAACATGAATTTAGTAAATCATCAACACTGAACAACATATCAAAGGCAACAACCAATGTTGTAGTTGTTAAATCATCTCCCACATCTATATCTAGCACATGGATTAAAAAATGAGTCACTCGAAAAATGTATACGTATACTCTCCTTCAGAGTCATATAGTAAATTATTTAATAAGATATTGATACTAAACCTTATCAAAATTACTCCTATCTAACTAGTTGATGAGTCTAGACCAAAACCTATCTAGTATCATGAAAACGATTACTAAAAATACCACAAAGTCCGAGGATATGACATAGAAAGATGTCAAAATTTCAAGGATTTGGTCTAAATAGTCATTGATTACGGTGATATTTAAGTCAAAAATCCAAACGATTCACCCAATCAACCATTCAACATCTTAAAACAACTTGTCCTAAACCATACATTGACAAGCCAACATACCACTTCTACTATAACCGAAGAACCTAATGCTCATGTAGTATAAATACCTAAACACTACCGATCGGAACCTATCCCATCATCAACTTCCCATCATTCATCATCAATCACATCCATTCAATTTTATATCTTCCATACATCTATTTCGACATCCACTCCCGTATCTACAACTACAAGGAGCCCATTAGCAAATATATCATTTATGCCCCTAGAGACTTTTATGAAGCAATCATTCCAACCTATTTCCACATCCGGTGTTGGTCTTATGTAAAATTATTTACCTATCATATCATATTCATAATTTACTTCATCCACTTTAGTAGGCTTGACCACCTCACCTAGATCTATTTTTTCCTTTCCCATCATATTGTCTATAAAACCTATACCTGTTATTTCTCCCACTCTTTTACCCATATCAAATGTTGTGGTTACATCTGCACAACCTTCTTACTTAACCCCAAATTTTTCATTTGAGTAATTTCTTAAATAATTTTACCTTGCAATGACCTCAAATGTTCTTTCCATGTCATTAACACAATCCCCTCAATCCCCACCATTTGTACATCACCTCGGAGAAATGTCATTTTTTATACCCAAACAAAATATGTCAATACCTTGACCCCCTAGTTAAGGTTCTTTTTACTCCTCCTACGAGGATACATATTCACATAAGAAATCTATAATCCCTCTTATTGTTAATCCATCCAATCCAAAATAATCTATTTTAGAACCACGAACATTTCAACCCACCAATCTAAGACTGTTCAACATTAAAACACCAATTAACTTTGAAAATGAATTCAAATCACCAAATTATCAATGCACTCGGGTTTTACCCCAAAAATCTAAAATATCTCAAAAGGAATATTCTATCACTTTGTTTAGATCATATAAAGAAATCTTCCAACACATACTACAAACCTTTGTAATCATGCTTCCACCTATCAAGGCCTTTCATCGAAAAGGAAAGATGCCTTTATGGTTCAATTCCAACCTGATGTGCACCTTTCATTGTAAACTTTAGCATGATATTGAGCATTATAGAGAGCTCCACGAAATTATTCATAAACTAATAGAAGAGGGAAAACTTCTTCATGGACCAGTCAAGTACCTTCCTTCAACATTTAGTCGATATCTACTATTTCACCTTACGGAGATGACTTGTCTAGTGATTTTCCTCCTTTGATCATTAATGTTGTTTAGGTAACAACTCAATATAGCCCACTTGAGCCCAAACCAACCTTCGAATAAAAAACCATGACCTTCATCGCCATTCCTCCTGCTAAGGAGTTGGCCACATAATCCAAACCAAAGGTTTCTATTTTAGCAACTCCTAAGCCCATTGAAAAAGTATCATTAAAAAGTTTCATCATGCCCCATCAATATGTCACTCTACGATCTCATCCACAACTTTATAAATCATAGAAAAGATCTTATTTAATCCTTAAAGAAAATTTTCACATTTTTGACAAATCTCATCCCTACACATCTATCGTAGGACGACTCACTTCTTCTACTAGAATATCATTCGATGAAACTTAAATTCTAGACATTAAACAAGAATAACACGAACTTTCCCTCTTTATTATGGTTAGGATAAATGATACATTGATTCGGTTGTCCATGATCAATCGTGGGGAAGAATTAATATCATTCTTTCACATAATTTCCACCAACTTAAGATCCCAAAGGAATTTGTCACCCAAACACCCATGGTTCTTTCTCGCACTTTTAACGATTCCATCACTCCCACCTTAGGAACAATTTTATTCCCTTCGTCGTGTCGGTGATAAGATCATCCAAGAGATCTTCTCCATCATTGAGCAAGAATTTAAATACAATTTTCTCCTTGATGACCATGGATCCACACCATGCATTAGGTCCCCTCTACACTTCATTGTTCCCTTAAATATGAGCATGAAGGAAAGACCCCAATTCTTCCTGGGGATACTCATCCCTTTCCAAGAAGTAACATGACCTATAGACTAAATTATGTACTCATTCCTAAGAACTATTCATGTACACTATGCAGCAGCTCCGCCATTCCCTCGTCCAAGCTAGCTAATGGGGACTCCTTGGATTATGTAAAGGAAAAATTACCATGGGGGAATACCACCTTCTCATACTCAATACCCTCTCACTCCTCATCGTATCATTAAAATTGATAAAACTTACCTATGTACCAACCGTAAATCAAGAATTTTGTCCCATTTGGTCCACCACATCTTCTCACTAATCTAATTTATGGTGGTTTTGATACCCCCTCTTCCCACATCCTTGATATTCCACATACCAATGTTTATACTAGTTGCTTTAGCTTTCTCAACAACCCATATTTTACCTATAATTATTTCCATCATTGTGCATGCAATGGATTCAACCTAGGATATTATGAACATGGACCACACGACCTTATTCTTGATCAATTTTGTAAACCTCACAAAAATTTGGGTTAGGATAGAACTAGAAATCCTTTGATCTTGTTCCACCATCTAAGATACTCATGAACATACCTCTTCTGCCTCCTTTTTCTTTTCCAACTTTTGAAGACGTGGACATACCTTCCCTACCTTCTCCATCTTTTCTTACTTTCGCATACATGGACATACCTTCCCTTCCTTCTCCATCTTGTCCGAACCTCATAGACATGGACATGAATTTCCTACCTTCCCATATCTTATAACTCTCAAAGGAATGAAAATACCTTCTTTACCAACTCTTGAAGACATGGACTGGATGACACAATTTCTATTTATTCCAACTTTTTTAGTCTACACCATAACTTTGGGATTAGTCACCTATTACTGTGAAAAGTAGGCTAGGTCCATTCCACTTTAACATCCAGGACATTATAAAAGAATACTCTTCTACAAATGAAGTACTTCGTGTAATGATGAAGATGCCATTCTTTCACACACACATGGGGGTAGAATATTATTACCTTCAGAATACCTTACCATCTGACACACCTGTTCTTCTTAATGAAGTTGCCAGTGATGTATGTATCAAGAATCCTTGGGAGCCTCACATTCTCAAAGTGGGTCAATATCTTGATCCACTCGAGCTAGAATATTTCACCACATTCCTCTCCCACCATAGTCAAACATTTTCATAGTCATATTCAAACATGCTAGGTATTGATCCTTCTATTGTCATTCTCAATAATAATAGTTATCCCAATGCTAAATTGGTAGAGTAGAAGCTTTGATGCATACACCCTCTCATTTCCCTCCTTGTTAAATAAGATTTGTAGTGTGTTAATTTCATCATCCCCATTGAATATCCCCAATATGTTTCTAACATTGTTCATGTCTCCAAAGCATCGAGAAAAATGGGAATATGTACTGATTTTTGAGATCTTAATCTCACTTTCTCTAAGGATGAATTCCCTCTTCCGAACATTGAACCACTTACGGATCTTAACACAGGTCATGAGATGATTTCTCTCATGGATGGTTTATCTAGTTATAATCAAATTCTGATCACAATATAAGTTCAACAAAAACCTCCTTCATCACTCCTTGGGGGAACCCTTGTTATCATGTTAAGCCCTTCTATTTAAATAATTCCCATGCTACTTATTAGTGTGCCATGACTTATATATTTCAAAACCATATAAAAAAACCATATATTACTATGTTGATATTTTAGGAAAATCTAAATATCGATGTGATGATATTTTCTTTCTCTAAGTCCTTTTTAAGAACCTTATTCGCTTCTACCTTTTTCTTAATCACACTAAGTGTGTAGTTGGAATATTAGCTGGTAAGGTCCTTATATTTATAATTTCTATTAGGGGATCAGATTTGACCCGATAAAATTAAGGCAATCATCAAAATTCCTCCTTTAAATCTTAAGCAACTTCACACCTTAAAGGTCACCTCCAATGTATCTATCATTTCATCTCACAACTTTCAGATCATTCCCAACCCTTTCATCACCTCCTTTGGAACAACATTGAATTTGATTGGGATCATGATTGTTAAAATGATTTAAATGACCTTAAACAATATCTCTTTTCTCCACTGATTTCACACCTCCACATGATTTAGAGCCATTTTAATTGTATATTTCCCAACCAATCATGCATTAGGATCCATGTTAGCACATCATGATGACCAAAATTGTGATCAAGCTTTTTATTACATCAAGTATAAGCGTTCATGAATTTGACACTGCTTGCTTTAATCGAAGCTGAAAAGATGTGTTACGCTCTCTTCTTTTATACTTCTAAACTTCGACATTACATTCTTAATCATAAGACATATGTCATTACTAGATTCCATCTCCGTAAAAGATTACAGTCTAATCCATACCATAAAGATTGTACCACTTGATGGATCATGCTCATGAGTGAGTTTGACCATGAGTTCATTTATAAAAAAATCATTAATGGCTAGGATATTTCCAACCGATTAACAAAAGCCCCTCTTCCTAGTACACATTTACCACATGAATAATTTCCAGACAAATCCATTAACAAATTTCATCATGAATATGAAATTTTTAAATTCACTCTCTTCTTTGATGACTCAAATTGTCAACAAGGGGGAGGCATTAACATTGTTATAATTCTTCCTTGGGAATCTCCTATTCCCTCACCTACAAACTCAATTTTAAGTGTACAAACAACATGACATAATATGCAGGCTTTCATCTCGGGTGTTGAAATAAGTTTATTTTTAGGTTTTCAAATTCTTTAGATCTATGGGGATTCGACCTTATGATAAAACAGGTCACAAGTGCGTATCAATGTAAAAATGTCAGTCTTAAAAATATCATGACATTTTTCATCTTCTTCTTGAAGCTTTTGATTCCTACACCATCCCAACTATTCCCTGATCGACCTATCACTTTGTTGATATGATGGAATCCCTCGTAGTTATCATCCCATGGATAACAGAGGATTCTAATCTTCATTTCATCATTCATTTCCATGATCAACCTTTCCATGAATTACCCCAAGTTAATCTTATTGAATCTAGTTCATTAGACCTTTCATATTTTCAAATTTTTTATTTATCTATTGATTATTCACCCACATATCTCCAAAAATGCTAAGAGGTCCTTTCTTCAGTGCACTCACCACTATGTGATCCTCATCGGAATTCTTTATAAAATTGTATTGGATGATGTTCCTCTCCGATATCTTAAATTCCATGAAGCCTATCAAGCCATCTAGGAATTCCATGATGTTGTTTGTGATGGACACTTTAGTGGCTTAACCATAGCTAAGTGCATCCATCCTCTTTCCTATTACTAGCCTTACCTCAATCATGAATGCTATGAGTATGTAACAAAATGTGAAAAATGTCAGTAACATTCCAATCTTATTCTTATTCCAAGTTAATCTCTGCAGCCAGCTCATGACCTTTGGCCCTTTTCACAATGGGGCCTTGATCTTATTGGTCTTATTAATCCTCATTCCTCACAACAACATCACTCTATCATCAATGAAACTAAATATTTCACTAAATGGATGGAATCAATCCAAATCACCTCAACTAAATATGGCCCGAGTCTTTAATTCTATTTATTAAATTTGGCATTCCCCACAAACTTGTTATGGAAAATAAAAATTCCTTTAAAAAAATATCTTAAGAAAATATATAACGCATTCAACATCCAACTCATCTTTTGTTCCCCATATTATCCCCAAGCTAATGGCCAAGACGAAGCTACTAATAAATCCCTTGGAAACATTTATTCAAAAACCATTGATCAAGTAAGTTGTAATTGGCATCTCCAACTTCCTTTTTCACTTTGAATCTATCACACCAGCATCCATACTTCTATGGGGGCTATGCATTTTTATCTTGTTTATGATTCTTAATCCATTCTTCTTGTTGAGGTTAAAATCCCTCTTTCCGTGTGTCTCTTCATGACTTCATATATGATGAATACTATCGCTAAGCTCGTATAGTGCAACTCGAGATGCTAGATGAGAATTACCTTCTTTATCTTGAGCACCATCATGTTTATCAAGAGCACATTAAACATTATTACAATAAATTCCTTAAATAACTTGTATTTAATTTGAGAAAATTTTTCCTCAAAGACAATCAAAATTTCACTACTCTAGAAAAGAAGCCAAGATAGAAAGTCTTCCGTAGCTGGATTGGACCATACTTTATTACACACAAGTATGGGTCAAGAACCTATCGTCGACCTCCCTTGATGTTAAACCAAAAGTGGAACCACTCAATACATTGCACTTGTGATCATTGTATTTTTAGCACATCTACCAATGTTATTATTCATATCCTTAGATCATTCCTCAATCTTAGCAACTTCCATCTCGATTGTGATGATTTGAAACTATGTTTTCTTTCATCACTTCCTAAATGTGACCTTAAATATGGACATCATGACTCTTCACATAGCATATTTCTTATGGATAGGCTATCCCATTTATTGGTAACTTTGTGATAATTACATCCATCACCCTATTATTTAGCTATTAGAATCATGTTATGGGTCTAGGGACTCTTGTATATTCATTTTACCCTCTTTAGTGGTCTACTTAGCTAGTCGACTCTCCCCCATGTAAAATCAAAATTCATGGATGCTCTAATCAAAAATAAAAGTTATCAAAAATAGATTGATCCCTCAAAGGAAAATTGTTCATGCAAAAAAAAAAAATAAAAATCAAAAGCATGAAATCAAAATCAAAATCAAATAAATAGAGTGATCCTTGAAGGATGACTATCATATATTATTCTTTCCATATATATATTTTATAAACAAGACCATACCCTCTAGCTATTATAATCATGTTATGGGTCTAGGGACTCTTGTATATTCATTTTACCCTCTTTAGTGGTCTACTTAGCTAGTCCCAGCTCTCCCCATGTAAAATCAAAATTCATGGATGCTCTTGTCAAAAATAAAATTTATCAAAAATAGATTGATCCCTCAAAGGAAAATTGTTCATGCAAATAAAAAAAGATAGAAATCAAAAGCATGAAATCAAAATCAAAATTAAATAAATAGAGTGATCCCTTGAAGGATGACTATCATATATTATTCTTTCCATATATATATTTTATAAACAAGACCATACCCTCGAAGCATGGATACTTCGGATGGAATTTGAAGGCTTCCCCATTGATGAACCTTCAATTTTATTAGCATCCTAAGAAAACTTCCCCCATTGATCAACTTACTTCTTGAAAAATTCCGCATTGATCAATTTTCTCTTTCATCTTCCTAGAGTTAGGAAATAGTTTTAGGGAACACCACTCTTAGAGAACCCTTTTTCCTCTATAGAAGTACATATTAACCCCTTGTTTCTTTTGTGCAGTAGGTTTATGATTTCATTTCATCCTTTTTTTCCTCTTGATCTTTACGATGACTAAATGTCATTGGTTATGTTTTAGCATCAATTTTGGTCACATGTGCCTTACATCACCTATATCCCCCTCTTATTTACCTCTAATGCAGTTAGAGGAATATTTTCTTGCATGTTCCTTGATATGAGCGTAGATAAATTTGTATCTATAGGTTGTTATTGCTAAGGTTTCATCTTATCCTACTCCTCATCTAATCTTATTTCATATTTTTGATATTCAAGTCCACTTCTTATGGCCATATTTATTTTCCTCTGGGAATTTTATTACAATATTCAAACTATCCCTTTTTTTGGGCATATATTCTTGTTCCAAAGTCTACATTCATAGCCATATTCTATATTCTCCCTTTAGGGAATTCCATTTCCATATTACGAATCCTATCCTTCTTGTTCAAGTCCACATTTGTGGCCATATTTGATTTCCCTTTCTCATTTTAGTCCAACCCACCTCCTAAGTCCCATTATATGGCCATACTCACTCTTCTTTAGGAATTTTTAACAATAATATCTAACTTGTGCATGAAGTCATCCTTTGAGGCCATACAACTGTTCCCCTCTTGGGGTATATTTTCTTTCCTTTTTTAGCTTCGCAGCCATACTTTCCCCTCGTGGGCATGTTATTTCATCACTCGATTTTTCATTTCACTTTATCGGCCATTTTTAGTGTCTGATTGGGCACCATATCGTTCATCATCATCCCTTGTAGATGCATACATTTTTGCTCGATTCCTCCTGTACAAATGATTTTCTAGACCTTTTTGCATATATTTGTGCATATATTGATGACTTTCACTACCCGTTTGTCATCCCTACTTTCATCCATAATTGAAGTGATCTTCACTCACTCATTGGTCTATATAACATTGAGTCCGTCTCAATTAAAACCGAAATTGATCTCTACTAATGTGATATTGGTTTCACTGCCACAATTTTTTTTATATTGCAATCCTTTTTCTTGGGGCATCTTTCCTTGGTAATCATTTTACCCATGTTTTCTTCACCCACCCACCCTTTTAGATTTATCTTTTTCAAATGTGTCATCGATTTCCCTTAGCGTCAACAATACCCTATTTTAGGGGATCTTATAATAAATGCTTATCTAAGTCTCATTGTTTTGTTCGCATGGGTTTCTAGCTCAAACACTTCAATAAAAGGGGCAAAATGCAAACACCTAAACTCGGTACCTATACCTTTAATCACCAACATGCGTATATTTATTTAATCCATCCCCCTAATTTAATTAAATTTTTATAACCTTTAAATCCTATTTAATTAACATGAATGAATGAATTAATCCTTATCCATGCCCTAACCATGTTTCCATTTTGTAATGTTTTCATTCTAAATCTACATCCAGGATATTTTCCTACACTTTTTCTAACCTATCTCTACTACCAACTCACCTACACCATATCCCTAAACAACCTCGCGAGATAATTCTATAAATAATTAAGAGAACTCCCCAAAAAAGAAAAATCTTCCCATTGGGAAATTTTCTCTAAAATTGGTGATGACCCATCACATTCATCATTGACCCTATAATGAGAAGTGTTTTATTTCTATTCATCATTGAAGATATGCAAATTCCCAAACTTCCTTTTGACTTATGAGCAATCTACCATGTTGGAGTATCCCATAAATAATTATAGACATCCCAAACCTCTTTGGAATGTGCTAGTGTCAATCATGATTGGCCTTTGTGAGATTGTTATCATTTTGTATTTCTTTAATCAGATTTTATCATTTTATCTCGATATTTGTTATGTATAACATTTTATAGGAGAAAATAATCTCCAACAAAGATTACAACTTCATGATCAACCTCCCTTTTCAGATCCATACTTACAGGTTGATCTTTTGTATTTCCATTCATCACTTTATTTTACTTTGTCATAGTCATCGTTGACCTTGACAGTCTCCTTCGACTCGACCTTATATAGAATTTATTTCCATTATATAACCTTCTCCCATCTCTACATGAGCTCTATGCCTTTATGTGTTTTCTCTAACCCTCATCAAATTCCTCTGTTACCCTAAATTCATCCTATTTGCACCCTAGTCACCATCGACTATGGTTATAGTTTTCATTCCTTCCTTTTAATCCTTGTTTTATATCATTTCATTGTTTTTACTTCAGATTTTGTTTGCATGTTGAATCCATCATCTCAAGACTTCGTATTTTTAGATTTCACTCGGATCCTACACGGTCTACATATGTCCCCCACATTCCTGATTCGAGTCTCCCACGATGTCATTGAACTACCTTTGCATAGTCTTGGTCGCCATCGGCCCAAGCTAGGTACATTTAACTTCTAGTTATTTTGATTAGGTCAATATATAAATCTTTGATTCTGCATATTATTAGTATATGTTTTCGTTTATATGACTTTTGTTTAACAAGCGAGAGTTGACATCCACCAAGGAAGTTAACGCTTCTCGGTTCCACTTTGTAAGAAACCCCTACCCAATTTATCATAAAATTCTATTTTTTATTCTATTTGTAGGTCTTCTTCATTCGATTTGTAGTAGTAAGGATCCATCATCTATCTTACACCCATATTCATCACATCACATCTAAGGTAACATAAACCCTCCAGCATTTTTGAGTTTTCTAGTTTCTTTAGTAGTTAGTGCATTAACTTCATTAATAACGAGAAACATGGTAAACAAGGACTTATCAAAATTAATTAATTAATAAAACTAATTAATAATACTAAGAATTAAATTCAAGAAATAATATTTTACATTACAAAAAATAAAATGATTGATGTTTATGAATGGGCTTGAACCCATTTTAATACCTCTATAAAGGACGCTATAATGTGTTATATCTATTCTTACAACATGATTTATTATGTCATTCATATATGATGTTTTCTATGAGAATGAAGTAAACTTCACTCGAGATAAAAAAATTACATTGTATTCAAGATAAGATGAAAAAAATGTATGTTTTTATGAGAGAATGGGAAACTTCCCATTCTTAAACAAAGACCGAGTTAGATATGATTACTATAGAAGCGCTAAAATGACAAGAACTTTCATCTATTACTCATAATATAATATGGATGTGAAAATGATTAAAAAAATATATAACTTATAGTACTCACATCAGAGGTTTATATTAGATGTTCTAAATAATGATATGGTACCTTGGAAGAACATTTAGAGCAATTATTTTTTATTCCTTTTTGAGAAAAAAAAATTAATGGCTGAAAAAGTGAGTAACAAGAACAATGAAAATGAGGCAATACACATAGACAAAATGGGCATATGTCCATTCTCATATAAAACTCATAGAATAAAAATACACAGACATAACGGGAATATGTCCATTCTCATAGAAATAAAAAATTTAATATTTTATTAAATGGACATAAGTCCATTCTCATATAAGAATTATATAAGAGAAATAGAGGTATTAATTTTTTAAGAATACATGATTATTCATTCCGACCTCCTTTATAGTGATATAAAAATGATTAATTTCAATATTCCTTCAATGAGGTAGAATGGTTTGAATAGGAATATTCCAGTTCTAATAAAAACAAAGATTTTTATTATTGTGATGAGAATGAGCATATGCAAATTCTCATATAAATAAAGAATTTTATCATTGTGATGAGAATTGACATATGCCCATTCTCATCAACCCAATATAGAAAGAAAGAAAAATTCTCATATGCGAAACATAAAGAATGAATGAAAATTACATCCTTTTATGATAATGTTTTAAATGGACATATGCCTATTCTCATAATCGGGAATATGGGAAGTATGAGGAATTATTATAAAAGTAATATATAAAATTAAATCCTTTTATGAGAATGTTTAAAATGAAAATTGAAGGGCATATGCCCATTCTCATATAAGAATCAAAGAAGAAAAATACATAGACAAAATGGGCATATGTTTATTCTCATCTGACACATTTTTTTATTTTGTATTGAATGGACATATTCCCATTCTCATATAATAATCATAGAAGAGAAATAGAGGAAATATTTACTTATTTTTAGAATGGACAGTTTTGAATCCCACATCCTTTATAGTGATATAAAAATGATTGATTTCAAATAAAGAAATATTTTTATCATTGTGATGTGAATGGACATATGCCAATTCTCGATAAAATCAATATAGAAATAAAGGAAAATTCTCCTACGTGAAACTTAAAGAATGAATGATAATTACTTCCTTTTATGAGAATGTTTAAGATGGAAATATGCCCATTTTAATAATCAGGCACTATTGGAAGTATGAGGAATTCTTGTAAAAGTAATATATGTTATGTTAATATGATGAAGATATTTGGATGAAGCGGTTAGCAATCAAGTTTCTAATTAAATTCTATTTAACCTCTATACATTTATTTATCATCTTATAAATTCAACCTAAATTATTCTTTAATGATTCATATAAGAGACTAGGAATTTTTCCATTCAAGATATAAATGTTTGTTCGTATGAGAATGGGTGTATGCACATTCTTATCATTACAATACAAGCAATATTGAAGTTTATCATTACTATGAGAAAAGTAATATGATATAAGAGTGAAAAATAATGGTCAATCTTATACAAGAAATATTTAAATTAATCAATTTTAAAAGCGTATGAAGCACTGTCAAAATATAAGAGTGAAAAAGATTAGTCGATCTAATACAAGAAATATTGAACTTTGTCAATTTAAAAACTATATGAAGGCTATTAGAGCAGGAAACTTGTAATTTAAAACAAAAATAGATTTTATCTGTATTCTTATTTTATGATTCCTATATGGGATTGGGAAGTTTTCATTTGATACAATATTGAACATAATAATTTTAATACCTATGAGGGTTCTTCCTTCTCATTTTCTAATGTCATGGAAGAGCGAGTTGAGATTACTAATGGATAGTAATCTAGACTTTTAGTTCTTCTGCGGTATTTTTCATAAATTAAATATGGATTTTGTAGTTTTCTCTCTTCAAGTTACCTTTTTGGTCACTGCTACTTTTACGCTATGAATTTCAAATTTCCTTTTAGGCCTACAACCGCTTATCGTAAGTTTCCACGTTCAAGTAAAAATAGCTAAATTATTGATCTTATTTTATTCCAATCACATGTAGAATTATAAACACTAAAATATAGTAGAGATGAAATAATTTGAATCACATAAGAAGGATATCGATAAAATTTACTATGATTATATTAGTTGTCAAAAATATAGATTGTGTGTGTTTCTAGATGATTCAAAAATTATTACAAAACAAATAATGTGCGTCCTTTATTTCTCTCTTCCATAGTTCTTATATCGAATGGGCATATTCCCATTCAAAATATATATTCTTCTTCTATGTTTCCTAAATGTGAATGGACACACACACACACACACACACACACACACACACACACACACACACACACACACACACACACACACACACACATTTTATTATGAGAACTACATAAGGTTTGATCCCTCTCGAGGGTATGTAGAGCATAATATGCCCATTCTAAACATATATTATTCTTGAATCTATTACTCCATAAAGGCTGTCAAAATTTTTTTACACTATAATTATTCTTCTAATATGGTCCTCCTTCCATAGAAATGGTCCTCCTTCCATGCAAAATGTGGAACAACCCAACAAAAAAATTTGTTTGTTCGAGGATGGAAAAATGCCCATATTTCTAAATAGTCCAACACAATTGACCAAAAATATGGCCAAAACAAAATGTTAGAATGTCTAGAGAATGAGATAATTCCTATACTCATTATTACTCCAATATGAGAATGGGAGGAGAATGGGCATCTGCCATTTCTAAAACAAATTAATAGAACTACATAATACGAGAATGGGCATCTGCCTAAGGGAATGTAGTGCATCAGTTGGCGAGCCAAGAGGTGCATTCCTAAAACAAAATAATAGAACTACATAAGGCTTGATCCTCATCGTGGGTATGTAGTGCAACACCTGATTGATCTAGAAAGCTGTCTCGTCAAGGTAAGTCTAGCCATAACGATATAATTGTATTAAAGAAGAAATGAACAAAGAAAAGTAAATTTTATCTCTCCAATAGCATCATGTATTGTAGAGTTAGATATGATTACCATATAAGCACTAAAATGACAATAACTTTCATCTATTCCTCATATTATAATTGAATGGGCATATTCCCATTCAATTCATATCAATTTATTATTTTTACGTATTAGAAAATTTACATTGTATTCAAGATAAGTTGCAAAAATGTTTGTTTGTTTGTATGGGAGAATGGGAAACTACCCATTCTTAAATAAAGATAGAGTAAGTAAATTTTATCTCTCCACTAGCATCTTGCATTAGAATGTTTAGGACATGAGCATATGCCCATTCTAATATAAGAATCACTGAGAAAAATAGGCGTAAGGTGAACTGTATATGGGCATTTGTCTATTAAGTGGTCAATGACATTGGCTAATGTACATTGTCTTTAGGTCATGGATGTTCCCTCTCTTCCTACCATCTTTATACGGAGTGAAAAAAATAAAATGGCCTTCTTCAATTCCATTTCTAGTTCACATCTCAAGTGGGTTTTTAGGATTGATTCATCACATGTCTATGAAGAAATTGAACATGTTATGGGTTAGGCCTATTGTTGTTATTCAGAAAGAGATCAGGTCAACTAATTAATTGCTTCGGTGTTTGTTTCAAATCTATTTCTTGTTAGCCATAAAAAAATTGGAAGTTTCTAGTATTTCCAATTTTTTTAATCTTGCGCTCACATAGGGCTGGTTTCGATGAAGAAATTGTGAAATGTAATCTCAACAGTCTATCCATGTTCGTCGATCTTGATGCAAAATCTGGTTGGTTCCATCATTCTTTTCTGGAACCTTTGGTGGAGAGGGCACTGAAGCCTCACCAAATTTGTGCAGGATATCTTATACCATTGTACATCCAAGGACTCAGACTGAACCCCTCTCCATCTTCCTAGAACTATTGATTTAACACATATTCATATTCCAATCATTTGCAAGTCTACTAGTGTTTCATGTTACAGAGCTATTGTGTCCCACCTACACATTCTGTTAAATATTTCCACTACTAGTGGTGGTCGCCATAGTATGGCTACTCGGGGTAACTTCGTGGGTTCTTCCTTCTCATTCACTAATGTCAAAGAAGATCCAATCAAGATTTCTGATGGCCACTAATTTGGATTGTTAGATCTTTTGATAAATTAAATATGCATTTTGTATTTTTCTCTCTATGTGTATCCTTTTTAGTGACTACTACTTTTTAGCTCTATAATTACTTATCTTAAGTTTTCGTTTCTGTTAATTTAGCTAAATTATTTTTTTTGTTATGTTCTAATCACACATATAAATAATCATCATCTATATTTAAGAATAACCATGTTTTAGGTTATTTTCATTTATAAGTAAATGGTGGTAAAGGATATATTTGCATGGTGGTATCGATATGTCATTGTCAAGAACAAATTTAAATTTAAACATTTAATTCATTCTCAAAACCTGGATTATATATATATATATATATATAGTATGTATGATGATGTCACTATGACATGGTCCCAAAAAAATAAATTAAACATTAGCAAATTAAACCATTCTCAAAACCCATATATATACAAAAGTAAGATGAGAACTACATATAGCTTGATTCATCTCGAGGGTATGTAGTGCAACACCTATCTCTTTCGGGATAGTCTAGCTAGTATAGTACAAATATTAATAATTACTAAAAAATCACTGTCACAATGCATAACTTCCCATCACATATGTTCTTGTCATAATGCACAAATTCTTATTCAATCATCTGTAATTTTTATATAAGAATGGTCATATGCCCATTCAAAATATCTTTTCCTATTCTATGTTTTGTAAATGTGAATGGACACACACACACACACACACACACAGACACACACACACACACATATATATATATATATATATATATATATATATATATATATATATATATATATTGTAAGATGATAACTAAGAACTACATAAGACTTGATATCTCTCGAGGGTATGTAGTGCACTACTCAGTCTACGCCAATGATAGTCCAAGCTATTATAATACAATTATTAAAAATTTCAAAACAAAAAAATTGTTTTCATAATGCACAAGGTCCCATCGTGTATATGTTACTATTATCACAATGCAAAAATTCCCATACTATCTTATATAAATCTTATATAAGAATGGTCATATGCCCATTAAAAATATCTATTATTCTTCTATGTTTGTTAAATGTGAATGGATATATACATATATATATTATAAGATGAGAACTGAAAACTACATAAGGATTGATCCCTCTCGAAGGTATGTAGTGCAACACTTCGCTCTGTCAGGGATAGTCCAACTAGTACAATACAATTATTAATAATTACAAATCAAATAACACTAGCTCACTTTCCCTCCAACGAGTGGTAAAAGATGTGTTTTAAAAAAATTACCTTTAATTAATAAATAAATAGTGGTAAATAATTCCCTCTAACAAGTGGTCAAAGACATGTTTTAAAATAATTACCTTTAATTAATAAATAAATGATGTTAAATATATATAATATGAGAAATAATATATTTTAATGATAAATGAGAATGGGATGAGAATGGGCATCTACCCATTCTAAAACAAAATAATAGAACTACATAATATGAGGATGGGTAGATGTTATGGTGGTAGGAAACATAGTTTAAGGATTCCTATATGATAATGGGTAGAGAATAGGCATCGACCCATTCTAAAACACAATAATAAAACTACATAATGTTAGAATAAGCATATGCTAATTCCAAAATAGAATAATACAAGGCAAAACAAGACAAATATAAACAAAGAAATGTAATTCTTAGTCTAACAAAAATGATTGAGTTCAATATTTCCCACCCATTCTTAAAAAAATTAATATAACTACATAAGGCTTGATCCCTCTCGCAGGTATGTAGTGCAACACTTGGTAGTGCTGTACTTGGCTCCACCAAGGTTAGTCCAACCAAAATGATACAATTATAAACCAAATAATAGAACTACATAAGGCTTGATCCTTCTCATGGGTATGTAGTGCAACACTTGGTGGTGCCTATTGTTGTCCAAATTTATAGTTTGTTATCAAATTAATGAAATAGATATTAAAGAAGATACAAATCTTATAAATACTAGAGGGTTTATGTTACCTTGGATGTACGATGATACAAGTGCATGATGGTTTTGGATCCTTTCTGTTGTAACCAGATTATATCTAAAAATAAGACTAAAAATAATTTTGATTATATGATTTGGGTTCACGATGGTTGTTCAATCCTTGGCAAGGTAGACCAAAGAAGTTTTAACTTCCTTAGTAGATGTCAACCCTCGTTGTTTAAACAAAACATACAAACAAAAAATTGATATATATTGACAATATGAAGAGATTGAAAGAATATAAAATATAAAATCACTATTAATTTATTTAGATATCGATATGCTTAAAAAACTAATAGATAAATATACCTAGTTTGGGTCAATGGTGACCAAGACTATATAGAGGTAGGTCAATGGTGACCTAGGAGACCAGATTAGGAAAATAAGTGAAATATGCACACTATGCCGGATCTAAACATAATACGGAAGCTGTAAAAGTATTGAGATGTTGGATTCAACCTACAGAGGAGATTTGAAGGAATAGAAACCAGGAAAACAATAGAAAATAGGGATTAAGGCAGGGGATTGAAACCAAGACCCTATTCTATGGTGATTACCATGTCAACGAGGTTGATTTTGTTGTGCAGAGAGATTGGGTGAGAGTTTAGAAAATGGGGTTAGAGGTAAAGCACATGGACAGGATGAGGATGGATCTAGAACAAAAATAAAGTGATACTTATGCTTTGAGTTGATGGCAACCCATCAAGGTTGACGGTGATTATGTGAGAGATTAATAGGATGAGGAAAGGAAAGACAAATGAGAAACCTATAATTATAGATTTGCATAAAGAAGTTGATGATGAAGATGTGACATCGTTGCTGATGTTCTAAACCTATAAAAGGTTAGATATGATAAATACCAAGATAATATGATAAATATTACTAAAGCAATTTACAAATATGATAATATAAAAATACCGATCATGATTGATGCATGCATGTTTAAAAGAGTTCTAGAGGTATATAGTGGATTTTGGAATAGAAAGAACGAAGGATTGTTTGCAGGTTGCAAGATAGATGTTGGATTCTTCTTGCATTCGATGGGGAATAGAACAAAGGACATAGTTATATAGGGTCGATGGAGAATTGGTAGGGTCTCCATTTATTGCGGGAAAGTTTCCTCAATGAGAATATTTTCCATTTTTTCACGATTTCTTGTTTTTTTAGGAGTTGGCCAAATTATTTAAAGCATTGGGTGGGAAGGGTTTGTTCAGGGATGAGGTGTAGGTTTTTTTGAAGTGGAGATAGGTTAGAAAAAGTGTAGGGAAAAGCATAAGTGTAGATTTAGAATAAAATCATTCCAAAATGGAAAGTTTGTTAGGGCATGATTAATTAATTAATTGATGTTGATTAAATAATACTTAAAGATGATATGTATTTAATTATTTAAGGGGGATTAATTAATTAAGAGGGGATGAATAGAATAAAATATGGCCTCAAAGGGAGGTGGGGAACTGAATGATTAAGTAAAATTATCCTAGGAGAAATACGTATGGCCGTGAATGTGGACTTTGGGATGAATTGTTGAATTAAATGCCTTGAGGAAAGAATAAATATGGAAAAAATGTTGACTTAGGATGAAACGCGGAGGATGCGAAATATTGAAACAAGATTCCCTAAAAGAAGAATATAGATGGCCACCAAGGTGGACTTACGACGAGAGAGATTGGATAACAAAAAATAAGACACAACTTAATGATGGTTATCCATAGGTATGACTCTACATCATATCAAGGAACTTGCAAGGAAAATATGAATCTAACTATATTGGAGTAAACAAGGAGAAGATCCAAACAATGCAAGGCACATGCGACAAAAGCGACGCTAGAAAATAACCAACAGCAATTATTCATTTCAAATATCACAATGAAATGATGTATTAAATGATATCATAAACCTAATGTTGACATGACAAGAGGTGTTTGATATGTACCTTATATAGAGGAAAGAGGCTTCTCCAAAAGCGGTGTTCCATAAACTATGCCTCGATTGTGGGAAGGGGAAAGAGAAAGCTAATTAATGTGGGAATATTTCTTAGGATGTTGATAAAATGGAAGGATGATCAATGTGGGAAGCGTTCAAACACCATAAGGAATAGCCATCCTTTGAGGGTATGGTATACTTTATACAAAATGTAGATGGAAGGAATAATGTATGATATGCGTCCTTTGAAGGATTGGTATATTTATTTGATTTTGATTCTCATTTCATGATTTTATTTTTTTCTTTTCCTTTTACATGAACAACTATCCTTCGTGGTATCAAAATATTTTGTATAAATTTGATTTTTTATTTAAGAATCCATGATTTTTGATTTTATACAGGAGAGCTTAGACTACCTAAGTAGACCACTTAGGAGGGGATAATAATGTACAAGATACACCCCTTTACCCTTTGCATGGTTCTAATAAATGAATAAAAAGGTGATGGATGTGATGATCACCGATTTCCCACCGAGAGGGATAACATATCGATAATTATATTCTACGGGAAGAGATGTAGTGCCCATATTTAAGGTCACATCAAGGAAGTGATAGAATACCGCATAATTCAAAACCATCACAATTATATATGGAAGGTGAGATGGAGGAATGATCGAAGACATGACTAACAACACATTGGTAAATATGCAAACAATAGAATGGTCACAAGTATAATGCATTAAGTGGTTCCACTTCGGTTTACCATCAAGGTAGGCCAAATCATAGCTTCTTGACCCATACTTGTGTGTAATAATGTATGGTCTTATCTAGTTAGGGGAAAAATTGCATGTTGGCTCCTTTCTCAGAGTAGTAACATTATGATTTTCATTAAGAACGAGGTCATCGACATTAAATTCAAGTTATTTAGGGTTCTTATTGTAAGTACGTTTAATGGATTTCTGATAAACATGATGGTGTTCAAGAGTGAGGACCTGACACTCATCTAATATCTTGAGATGTGCTAGAGGAGCTTTGTGGTAGTCTTCATATGTGATGAATTTTTAAAGAGACACACACAAAGATGGAATTATTAATTCAAGGGAAATAACATCTTCAGGACCATAAACAAGAGAAAAGGGTGTATCCCTAGTAGAGGTATGAATTTTAGTATGATAGGCCTAAAGCGAAAAAGGGAGCTGGAGATGTCAATTACAATCTACTTGATCAATGGTTTTGGAAGAATTTTTTGAAGGGTTTTATTAGTAGCTTCGGCTTGCCTATTAGCTTGGGAATAATATTGGGAAGAAAGTATGAGTTGGATGTTGATTGAAAAATATATTTTCTTGAGATATTTATTTTTAAAGAACTTAAAAAATTTGTGGGGAATCCCAAGTGGCGAGATAATGTGTTGATAAATAAAATTACTGATTGGGAAAGATTAAGTTGAGGTGACTAGGATTACTTCCACCCATTTGGTGAAATAATCAGCTCCAGTTATCATAGAGTGATGTTGTTATGAGGAATGAGGATTAATAACACCAATAAGATTAAGGCCCCATTGTGAGAAGGGCCATAGATCCTGAGCCGATTGCAAAGCTTGACTAGAAATATGAATAAGATTGGAATGCTGCTGAAAATTTTCACATTTCCTAACATATTCACAACATTCATGATTAAAGGAAGCAAAGTAATAGCAAAGATGAAGAAAATGTTTAGCAAAGGCTAAGCCACTAAATTTTCCACCACAAAAACCATCATGGAATTATTGGATGGCTCAAGAGGATTCATTGGATTTAAGACATCAGAGAAGAAAACCCTAAAATATGTGTTTATAAAGAATTCCAGTAAGGATCACATAGCGGTTAGTGCTTTGAAGAAAGGACCTCTTAGAATTTTTTGAGAGATTAGTAGGAAAGATGGATTTAGATAGATAATCCAATATATGAGAATACCAAATATTTGATGAAACAGATTCAATAAGGTTAACACGAGGAATTCATGGAAAGGTTGATCACAGCAATGAACGATGACATGGATCTTAGAATCCTCTGTTTTCCATGGGATTAGAGTTGTGAGGAAGTGAATATATCAACGAACCGATTAGTCGATCGGGAACAAATTTGATGGTTTAGTAATAAAAATCTTCAAGGAAAAGATGAAAAATGTTGAGATATGTTTGAAGGGTATCATTTTTACATTGATACTCACATGTGACTTGTTTAATTATAAGTTTGCAATATTAGTAGATGTCAAGAATTTGAGCACCTAAGAAGATGATGATTTCAAGAGCTAAGATGAGGGCCTCATATTTTGCATGTTTTTCTACACTCAAAATTGAATTTATATGCGAGGGGAATAGGATTTTCCTAAGGAAAAATGAGAAAACGGAAGCACCTCCCCCGTTCGACATTTTGATTCATCAAAGAAGAGATTGAATTTGATAGTGCCATATTCATGATTAAATTTATTAATGGATTCATCCAGGAAATTTTTCATGAGGTAAATGTGTACTAAGAAGAGGGGCTTCTACCAATTGGTCAACAATAGCTTTTCCCTTAATGTATTTTTGAGAAATAAACTCAAGGTAAAACTTTTTCATGAGCATGAGCCATCGAGTAATGTGATCATTGTGATAAGGTTTAGAATGCAATGTCTTAAGAAGATGAAAGCTAGTAACGACATAAGTCTTTTGATTGAGAAGATAATTTCGAAGCTTAGATGTAGCAAAGAAGAGGGTGCAACACAAAATTTGAACTTCAAAGTGTAGCAGGTCTCACATTCATGAAGAGTACGACTAATGTAATAAACAACATGTTCATGACCTTGGTCATCACGATGTGCTAGCATGCATCTTAGAGCATGATTAGTGGGAGAGATATATAAGTAAAATGGCTCCCCCTCGAGTTGAGGTACGAGCACCTATGAATATAGGAGATATTTTTTAAGATCTGAAAAATATTTTTGACAATCCTGAACCCAATAAAATTCAATGTCCTTGCGAAAGAGGTGATGAATGCATTGACAACAATCTGAGAGTTTCGAGATAAAGCAACAAAGCAGATTGAGGTACCCTGAAGGTTTCAAAATTGCTCGAGATTTGAAGGGGGAGGAATTTCAATGACTTTCTTGATATTTACAGCCTCAAGTTCAATGCCCCTAATAGAAATTATAAAGCCAAAGAGCTTTCCAGTTAAGACTCTAAATACTGAGACTTATCTAGGTTGAGACTAAGACAAAAGAAAATGAGGCGCTCGAAAATGAATTCAAGGAAAGAAACATGCTTGCGTCGATGCTTATAATTTTATAAAATATCATCAATGTAGTCTTCTATGGTTTTTTGGATGAGGTCGTGAAATATATAAGTCATGGCGCATTGATAAGTAGTGTCAAAATTCTTTAAACCAAAGGGCGTGACACGATACAAAGAGGTCCCCAAGGGGTGATGATAGATTTGTTGTGTTGATATTTTGGTGCAATGAGGATTTCATTATAACCAGAGAAACCATCCATGAAAGAAAACATCTCATGACCTACGATAAGACCCACAAGATGATCAATTTTTGGGAGAGGGAAGTCATCCTTAGGGAAAGTGAGATTAAGATCTCGAAAATTGATGCATATGTGAAATTTTCTTGATGCTTTAGCGATGGGAAAAATGTTGGAAACCCATTGGGGATAATCAATGGGGATGATGACATAAGATGAAAAATGCATTGTATCTTTTTCCTTAACAAGGAGAGTGATGTGAGGATGCATGTGGTGAATCTTCTCGCTTCACTCATTTAGAATTAGGCTAGGTAATAATATTGTGAATGATGATAATGTGGTCAAGACTTGGCATGTCTGAATATGATCATTCAAAAAATTTTCTAGGATGGGAGAGGAAGAAGGTGATTGATTCTAGCTCATGTGGATCAAGAGATTGGCCCACTTTGAGAATGTACGGCTCCTAAAGAGTCTCGATATTGACATCAATTGTAGCTTCGTTAAGAAGAGTAGATGAATCAGATTATAAGGTATTTTTAAGATAATATTCTACCCCCATGTGGGAAAGTATGGCATCATCATCAACATACTCAAGGATTTCAAAAGTAGGAGAATATTCTTCTATCATATATGGATGGAAAAGAGGAAGGTACGTAGTCTAGTTGGCACACTAATAGATGACTATATAAATGAAAATTGATGTACAACCTTATACCACACTAGAACCCTTGAGCTCATTCTGAGTAGCCGATGTTCAATGTGTGTGGCTAACTATAGGAGGATCAATGACTAAGATTTTGTAGTGTGATCTCTGGTAGCTAAGTTGGAAAAGGGAAGGTTCAGTGACTATGAATGGGTAGCATAAATTCCCTATGGATTTCTTGCAAAAATTAGATATAAGTATTGATCTAGTTTGAATCATCCAAATTAATTAAGATAGAACTAAAAATTTATGCTACTACTAAAAGGAAAACTAATCTAAACAAACTACAAAAACTGAAATATTACAATAAGGAACAACAATTTGTTTCTATTCTAAATGATCAAATCTAATTCTACACTAAAACTAAAAATGCGACATAACCCGATATGGATATTCACCTATACCTTGAGTGTATTAAAACTAAAATAACTTCAAACAAGAACTTTTCCAAATGATGTATGATATGTAAACAACCTCCTACAGATATTCTCTCCTTCAGATCCACATGGATAGGAAGAAGAGGATCCATCACCAGGAGCTACTATGAAAGATTTAAACCCTCTTGAAATTAACTAATTACCTACAAATGAAAGGAAAAAGATTTCTACTCTATTTGATATGATATAAAAATGATAAATTACATGAATAAAGAAATAAAACAACAACTCCAACTTTGAATTCATAGAAAAAGGTAAATCCAGATGTGTACTAATTTTCCCCTCATTTTGTCCCTTTCTTTTTCTTAGTTTTCATTTGAGTCCAAGGAATTAGGAAGAAGAAAAATAGTAGGAGGATGGCATTTTAGAAATGACAACTTGAAGGCGATCTAGATGGAATGTAAGTAGAAGACGAGATAGCATGAGATATTTGAGCTTGGCTATGTAATTCCAAGAAAGATTATGGCAGAAATACAATCCACATGATACACAAAATTCTCGTGCCTTTTTCTTAAATACAAACATGAAATATCTAAGAATTGGGGTTGGGATGTAACTCATGCACAAGGAAAGAAGAGGCAGTTCAAATAATTAAATATATTAAAAAATAGAAGAGGCAGTTCAAATAATTAAATATATTTAAAAATAGAAGCAATCAAAATTTTTGTTAGACAATTTGGCTCATGGATGCATCCTAAAAGTTAAGTTAAGTGAAGCATCACATGTTGAAAATAGCATGATGGAACCTAGAAAAAGTGGGCAAAATCATCGCCCTACCTCGGCAATATAGTTTGAACCGCCTAATAGGTAGGCGGTAGTCCTAGCACTATAGGCCAAAACATGAATAGAAAGAAGTTTCAGCAGCTAGAAGAAATCATAGAAAGGCTAGATAAGGATGTCTAGGCTATAAATATACACTGCGAATGGGTTTCGTGAGCTCGAACACCTTCTCAAAAGGACCTAAATCATCATTGGGGACTTTTGTAACCATTTTCTCACAATGTAGCACATAAAGTTTTGTTTGGGTACATATTTCCCCCTCAGAGAAGTGTCTTAAACATGAAAATGCGTAAAACATAGAGTCCGAGTATGGCGTTCATGAAATGGGGAGCTAGAATGTATACTTGACCTGCCCATGTGTCAAAATGTCACCATCCAAACTCTCACTACCTACAAGAGAAAGATAAGACTAAAGTGTAGATAGATAAAGTATTGAAAAAATAAACACTAAATTAAAATGACAAGAGGACTTACCATTTGTGCAGGATATAGAAATATACTTGCATCGACGCTCCAAACCTCGCGAACATATGCACTCAAAATGAAGTTATAACAACATATATATCTAAACAAGCTGATTTTAAAATTCATTTGCGCATATCGACTTGGTGATTTTTGACCTCTAGGCCCATGCTTGTGATTTTGTTTTCCAAAGATGGTTGAATTTGAATGGATTTGGGAATGGTATTTTATGCCGTGCTGCCCTTTGTTGTTCGATTGTTTTTTAGAAGAACTCCTAAGAAGTTCGTAACTAGAGTGTTCATAAGGGGCCTCAAATAGTTAGATAGGGAAAGTGCCTTTATTTCTTAGTCTCCATTTTGTGAGGAATATATGATGTTTCAGTATGTCATGCTCCTTGCGAGTGTTTTGACCATACCTAGTGTACGATGGCATTGTACAAAACTATAACACGCCATGATATGTATAGATATCTATTTTTGGCTTGGTTATTCCTTGTATAGATTTGAATTCCATCTATGGTTTGATACACGTGTGTACTCTTAGTTGTTTATAACTTTCATTTTTATATGCTTTTCGGAATGTATACAATGGATATGAATGCTAACAAAATAATCTTTTTTTGTGTTTTGTAATGTTGATATATGATAATGTGAACACATTTTGATGCTAAAATTGAGTTTCTTTAAGGTTTTTTTATTTAGTACTTCATATTGTCTTGGTAAAATGTGATGAGACAATGATATGATAAGAAAATGAAACTTCCCCAATCCTAACCCCACGTAACTAGCAAGATGCGAGGGCTCAACACCAAGAGCCGTAAAGGGTACAAAATATGAGAATTTTTGAATGGTAATGATGAGAGAAAGACAATGGTTTTGTAAAACCAAATTGAGACACTAAAATGTCACTCTACTCAAATTACTTCATAGTTTAGAATATAGATTGCTTTCCAGTTTATCTATACTTAGATCTAGAGATGGCTACTTGGTTGAAAAATATGGTTTGGGGGTTTGATTCTCTTTTGGAATTTTGGACATCTAACACATTTTGTTTTGACTTATGATTTCACAATATTTGAATGAATTGTTTCTAACTTTCAATTTTTTTCAATGAGAGCCCTACACTGTGCCCCATGCTACTCGGTAGGAAGCATGGGCTCGTCACCATGGACAAGGCATAGGAAAGTAAGGAGTTTCTCTCCTTTCCCAACCCCACATCACTAGTAAAAGTTGCAGGTTTAACACCGAAGGTTGATAGGGAAAATAAATTTGTAAAATAAAAAAATTATGTGGATTTAAATTTAACTTATTTATCTAGGAAAAATGTCTATAATGATCTTGGGATAGATGTGACACCATGAAGCTACTAGAACAAACCATAGGAAAATATACCTAATCTAGAAGGAACTACCAATAGAACCAAGTATGAAATCCCTAGTGTGGTTAGTGTCAAATATTTTATTATCTTATTTGGGTTGATGAAATTATTTGAAAATAATTGATGATCTTGTGAATATTTGAAATGACATGATTTGAATGTTTTCCCAATGTTTTAAGAAGTTTTTAGGAATTACTATAACAATAAGTCCTTTGACCACAAATTTTACAAAATGAACTAGAAGGTGAACATGCAATGCAGATGTAGTAATAAACATATGGAAATGCAAGCAAAACTACATGTGAAGATAGCTTAGGTGAAGAAATTTGAAAATTATCAAATTCTTCACCCCTAAAAGTACATAGTGGAGAATCATGATTCTCAAAATTTATGTGCTCTTGACAAGGACCTAACATTTTGGGTTTAAACTTACAACCATTTATTGTAAGTATATATGTCCAATCATTAAAGTCATTTTTCTATGAGAAGCATTCATGCACCTACTTGTTACGTTCTTGAGACATGGTGTGTGGGTGAGAGCATGACTATTTTTCTTGGCCTTGCTTCCTATGTAGAGCATTGTATTTATTTGATACACTTGTTGAATGATGAGGCCTTTCCCCATGGATATGGAAAGCTTAGTTTCGAGATGTACATGGGTTAAAAGCGGGGTTTAGAATAGAATAACACACCGATATTTTTGAAGCGTATGGTTTCAATCTCAAATTTCCCTTCTTTGTTTGTTAATTCTATCATGTTTACACCTAGACCTAGGTCATTGGAGGAAGAGATGCTAAGCGAGAAGACTACCCATCACCGTGGCTCAAATGGGAGGAAGATTGGATCATCAATCTCTAAGAGTTTCATAATTTCCATTGTGGTCCTAGTGGACATTGCTTCATAGATATTAATTTACCTTTATCTTTCTTTGCCACCTCAAATTTTTATGGGTCAATAACTTGAGCCTTTGGAATTTCAGATGTGACCGAGACTAACTCTTTTGATGCAGGAGGTTTTTTCAATTGATTTTAGGAAGTTCATACTCCGTACGGACCCATTTCTTCTTCTTGAGGTTTTCTAAGTGTATATCAAAGGCTTAGGATCCCCTTGACTGATGAAGACCTTCCCCAAATGGAGGAATCTAGTCTATTGAAATAGGATATAAGGGATAGCCTTAATTCGATGAATCCAAGGTCTCTTGAGGATCATGTTATAACTTGTTTCTGGTCAATAATGTAAAATTACATCAAGATTGGTTTGGACCAAGCATGACCTGGAAGAACTATGGTTCGATTGAGGCCACTTTAAAACTAACACACCCCTGTAACATGTTTCTTGTAGAGGAACAATTTGTCTTTGTATATCCTAACTTTTTAAAGAAAGAGAATGGAACCACATTTATAAGCAACACCATGTTCAATCATATCTCTCTTGATGCAATTTTTATAAACCTAGACTTGTAGAAATAAGGAAAGATTACCTCTTTGGGAAATTTCAACGTCATATGACATCTTGTCTATATCAAAACAAAAACCAATATCCCTATCATTCTATCCCAGAGGATGTATCTAAAAGTTGATACAATTTATTTGAGCCCTAAGAGGTGGTAAAATAGGGATTAGATGACCAAGACCTAGTGCATTAAGCAAAGTAGAATGATGCATAGGTGAATTCTTTAACAAATATAGAAATGAAATGTGAGAAAAGGTCTTGTTCAAATCCAATATTAAATCATAGGATCCTACTAGTTTAATGATTATAGGAATGTCATCATGTGGGTAGGGAAACGTGGGTGAGGGTTTTGAAACATAATCCTTCATCCAATTTTTGCATTAATTGATCGCTCGAACTCTAGCTAGACCAACCCATAGAATTTTATGTTATCATTTAAACCAAGGTTAAGAGCAATACGAGAATTGTTAGAGGTCAAGGCTTCACGATCAATGTTTCATATAATAAGGATCTTGTTTATATTTTTAGGATCCATTTGGGAATCCCCATGGCATTTAGGGTTTAAATTTTGAGGTATGACATGTCGACATGCCTAGGCTGCGGGTTTGCTTCAAGATTTTCTAGGAACATGTCTACAAAAAGTTTCCTTTTGTTTTTGGGAAGTCTTTGTAGAATATTATTGTAATTGCAGAAATTCCTATCATCATGAACTCAAACCTTATGGAAACCACAATATAAATTAGGTTTGTAATCTCTAGGCCTTTGATAAACATCTTTATGTTGTTGATTATAACCTCGTTTTAGTTTTGAAATTGATTGTTATAACCATGATTCATTTCCCCTTGGCAAGAGTTTTGAAACTAGTTTGGGCCTTGGGTTTTGAATTTTATTTTTTGGTGGATGATTTACATCAAGTGTGGTGATAGATGACATAGTGCTAGGTCCTATTTTATTTCCCAAGTTATTGTGATCATTATTGTTGTTGTTTGTAAAACCAACATTCTTTACTTGATTAGTGGCGTATTCGTGGTAGCCCCATGATTATGATTCACACCCTTATGTCCTTGGTTATTGGCACCATTTTTTTGATAGTTTACATTATTTTGATTTGGGGATACCAATTTCTCATTAGAACCATAGGTCTTACGCCCAATATCAATAACAGCTTGGTCATTCCAAAGTGCACCTTCTAATACTTCCTCATAACTAGGGAAGCGATTTTTTTGGAAATCCTCCCTAGTTTGTCAATTGAATGAGTGAAGGAAAAGTTTGCAAAGTTCCATTTAGTCCATGTTAGGAGAAATTGCAAAGGAATAGATAACTTGGTTCCATGTATGAATTAAATGGGCGAAAATTCATTTTGCTCCTATCTAATATGTAAGAGCTTCTTCATTCTGTACGTAAGAACTTGTTCATGTAAAATGGTTTGATGAACTCAAAAACAATTTGTTTAAAAGAATGTATGGAAGCTTCTAGAATACTATAATACTAATCTAATGCAATTCCTTAGAGATTCTTTGGAAATATTTTTACCAAGACAACATCCTAAGGAGGAAACTCACGATAGCGATCATCGTAGGCATTAATATGAGTGTTCATGTCCCCTTCTCCCTTAAATTTTGGAAGATCCAAAAATTGGCATGGAAGAATGACACCATGTATGTTGAATTCAAGAGGCTCCTTTAAGTACTTAGCATATGTACCCATTGCTTAAGATTTAACCATTAAAAATCCTTGATGAAGAGGTGGTGGAGATGGAGTTGGTTAAGCTACACTATAAGCATTGATGGGAACATATCAGATCCTCGATATGGCATGTAGGGAGAAGGAATGGTGTATGGATCCATTTGGGGGTTTGAATACATATACATGTAAGGTGGGATAGTACTAAGATAATGACTAGCAGACGTAAAACAAGGGAACATGGCATTTCTGTTGTGGCGAGAATTCAAGAATGCACTTCCAGCCAGCCCTTGAGAAGGATGAGGACCCATCCCTAGTGTGTCTAACCTTGTGAGAAGATCACCTAAATTTGAATGAACCAGATAACCTTGGTGTATAGGATATTGTGTTGGTTTCTTATTTGAATGGATGCATTATTTGATGTTGATTGTATACCCCATGGTATTCCCTACTACATGTGTTGGTTGTGAAGTATGGGAACTTTTAGCTCTCTAATCCTCCCTACTAAATTAGAAAAGAGATCGTTGGGAGAGGATTGTGTCCCTTTTTGGGGTTTTCGTGGCGTATAGTATGATTGAGCGGGATCATGATACCCTGTTATGAATTGTTCAGTGTTATAATTATTTTATTCCTCATAACTAAGAATATTAGGATAGACATTTGAAATATCAAAGGCCGTAGCCTTCATTCTTTCCAAAGACTCATGTCTATCTAATAAAGAGTATTAGTTATCCATGTAAATAAATCTTCTATTTATTGCATGGCAATGTGAGTTCTTCACATGACTCTATGGTAATAACCTATTCTATTTGTGATAACAATGAGGTTTACATCGGGTTGATTGTATTGCATGTTTAACAATTGATCAACCTCCTCCATCCTTACATATCCGATGGGGTTTGAAGTGTAACTAGGGAGGTTTGAACATTTCTTGTGTAATTATCACCCCACCTAAAAAGAAAAGGGGAATTTTTGTTTAACATTAGTGCAATATCAATTAGAGCCAAATGGCCCACCGACCTCTCGTCTGCAGACATTTTTGAAAGTATCAAATACCTACCAAAATAGGGGAAGAAATGAAGATGTGATGTAATAACAATGAAATAAAAGGAAACAAAAACGAATTAATCCTTCATGTGAAGTTCACCAAATTGTATCGATGAAAAATGATGTGCAACCTTCAACCGCACTCGACCCCGAGATCATGCCGGAGAAACCAATGTTGAACGTGTGTGGCTAACTATAGGAGGATCGGTGACTAAGATCCGGTAGTGTGATATCCTGGTAGTTGATTAGGAAAAGGGGAGATTTAGAGGTTATGAATGGGTAGCATGAATTCCCTATGGTTTTCTTTCCTATCTTGGATCTAAGTGTTGATCTAGTTTGAAGCATCCAAATTAATTAAGCTAAAACTAAAAATCTATGTTCTTGCCAAAATGGAAACTCATCTAAACAAATCACAAAACTGAAATATTACAATCATAAACAACAATTTGATTCTATTATAAATGTTCAAATCTACTTCTACACTGAAACTAAACAAAAAAGATAACCCGATATATCTATTCACACTGTGCTAAGTGTATTGAAATTAAACTAACTTAAAACAAGAACTTTTCCAAATGATCTATGATATGTAGACAACCTCATATAGATAGTCTCTCCTTTAGATCCAAAGGGATGGGAAGAAGAGGATCCATCACCGGGAGCTACTATTAAATATTTATATCCCCTTGAAAATTAACTAATTACCCGAAAATGAAAGGAAAATGATTTATACTCTATTTGATATGATATAACAATGATAAATGGCATGGATAAAAGAAATCAAATAACAAATCCAACTTTGGAATTCACGAAACAATGTAAATCCAGATGTGTAGTAATTTTTCCCTCATTAGGTAGGCATGAAGTGTCAAATAAATTTCTTTAATTCCATCAGGACATCTACAATTGACCCATCAAGTTGTAAAACACCCCTAGACACAAGATTGTATTTGAGACCTAGGATATCAACAATTTTTTTGCAATAAAGAGGTACTAGCCCTTGAATCAATCATATAATTATGAACTAGGTATTTACCCATGATTATCAACATTTAAAAGGGTGGGGTTTTGATAGTTTTACTTACTTGATCATTCTTTAGTTGACAAAAATTGACTGCAACATGATGGTTTTGCATTACTTGATCCTCGGGAGGCATCTTCTTGAGGGCGTCACACGGGATGTTCCACTATGATGGGATAACAAGCGCATACCACATAGAAACATTGACATTGGTATTTTTCATTTGTTCAACAATTTTGAATAGGATACCCATAGATTTATGCATCTATGGTATACCTAAAAACTTTTCGGTCTTCATTCCCCTTGTTGTGGTGACGTTTGATTTAGCGAGTTTTGGTTAAGTAGTAACTTGTTTATCCATAGCCTTTCCTAGAAGTTCAGATGGCTTACTTTTTTTCATTATGAATTTTTTTTCCTTGGCCATGGCTTTGAATTGATCCATGGAAGTTTTGGATTGTGACTCCAAAATCCTTTTCTTTTGCCACATATTGTCAACCACATTGATTGATGGTTTGTTGGAATTTCCTACCACTTGGTTGACCATGCAAAAATCCTCAGCTCAAAGAACATGAGATTGGTAAAATTGTTAGCTTCTTGGTTTGAGTTTGTGGATAGACATGGTGCGTATAGCAGAAATTCCTATTGAATTGAATATCCTTAAACCATTTATTCTTGAATGTGCATTTCCCTTTCATAACCAAGTTGGTTATGTGGAAAATGACATAGAAAAAACTACTCTGTTTCTTATACTAAATTTTTGTTCATGGGAACTAAGGCTTGACTTAAAGCGGCAAGAGGAAGTTCTTATAGAGAAGGAATGTTAGTAATGGAAGAGGAGCACTTTGAGCCTTATATGGTTGATATCCTTGATTAGAAGATTGTCCTTGATTCGATAACTCTTATCATATCGTCCTTGTTGTTTCTCTAGGGATATAATTTTTTTGTAAAATTTATCATCAAAGTCTTCATTTCTTCATCCTCCTTTTGTTGGGAAGGAGTGTTTGAGGTGGGAGAAATAGGTTGTGGATTTGGCTGAGGGTATGAGCAATAGAAGGTTGAGAAAATTTAGATAATTCTAGATACAATGGCATGAATGTTTTAAAAGATAGTTTCAAGCTTTTATTATAATATTTTCATCTCTAATTGTAATTGCATTAAAAAATGAAAGAGCTATTCCTCCCATATATTTTATCATAAAAATATATCATAGTTTAGAGATTTTAAAAAGTAAAAATGCACCTTCGCTACTGAGTCTTACGGGAGCTGGAATTCTATCCCAGGTTCTCTGGAATCTAAAGTTGAAGTCCACCATTCTATCATTATGTGCTCTCATGATTATAGTTAACTTATCTAACAAAGATAGGTTATATTTTATCTCTACAAACTAGTCATAAAGGGATTTGCATAACTCATTCCAATTTCTAATTGATCCCATGGTTAGGCTTATGAACCATAGTAGTTATTTTCCCTTAAGTGATGAAGCTAAAATTTTCACCTTTGCTACATCCATCTTAGCAATATTATGAAAAGAATAGACATTCGGAATGTCTTGATTATGGTCAAATGGAGTAGTGTGATTTTCTCTAGTAAAATATGGGATATTTTTCAAAGCATTTTCTTGGAATAGGATTTTGAGCATTCAAGGCAAGTGGACTGCTGCTTGTAAAGTCTACAAATGGGTTTTGTTATGGTGGTTACTATTGATGATCCATTCTAATAGGTCTTAATAATCTTGTTGAATACAAGAAGAGCCTATCGGGAGGAGGTGTAGAAAGATTTTGATATAGACGATATGGAGATTTTTTAATATGTCTTCCTCTTCTACCTCTACCTCGGGATAAGCTGTAAGTACTCAAATACAACTTCTCATCTCAATCTTTAATGTGTTTGTATCCTTCTCATAAATAAAGCACACTAAAAGCATGGGTACTGCTGAAACCAATTGATATTTTTAATAGAGTTACTAGATGTGTTACCGTAGATCCTATAAAGGCTAGAGTTTCACCGAGATACACATCAAAACTTGATAAAACTTGAAATATTAGTTTCAAAGGTCCCACCATGTGTTCCAAAACTGTTGGAGCTCAAAATGTGCACTTTTTCTTGAATCATTGACAATTTGGGATCTAATACAACATGGGATTGTCTCCAAGTTGTAGGACTCAAAGCGAGACAGACCTCAGGAGAAGGTTGACTTCCTCTAATTAATCCTAACGTTAAACTACTCCTAGGAATTAAAATGTAACTATTTATCTCTACACTAACTTTCCAAGAGTCTAGGGTGAGAATAATATGCATAAAATAGAGACCCAAACTAGAGAAGAAGATAGAAAAAAATGTAAGGGGATGAATACTCATGCATGAGAGAAAATGGAAGAAAAAAACAATGAAGAGGACCGAAAAAATGGCCACTGAGACCAAAATCGCGTTGAGAGTTCCACTTCCATAATTCATAATAGATAAAAAAATCTGAAACAATACATAAAACACACCTTCAAGAAAATAAGAGGCAAGATAATGTAATAAAACAACATCTAAGCTAGATACGAGCCACAAAACCAGAAATTTTATTGCTGAAAGATCATGCACTGAGATCATCACAATATAGGAGCAATATGCAAAAAATTAATAGAGACATACAACAAGGCATGCAACTCTTAGAACAATTATGCAACATGAAATGATGCTCATGCATTCCCAAAGTATCCAACATTAAAATAAGGCATCATTTTAAAATATATAGTAAGATGGAAGAAGGAGAAGAAAGAGAGAGAAAATTTGAATTTGCCTATTACACCAACCAACCACCTCCATTAAATTCTCTGAGAAGATATGATATTCCAGAAAAAAATTCCTCCCCATGCCACTTTCCTTGTTTAAGAGGGAATGATGCCCATATTGCATTTAATTCTAGTGGTTGAGCCATCTAGAACAACCCCTTTGCATGTTAGAGATGTATTTCTTCACTTCAGCCACCCTACAAACATTTAAGATCCATGAAATTGGATTCACTTCACATTGTGAAGGCTGATATTCCTTCTAATAATATAAGATTTGCAAAGATCAAATAAGATTCATGTTCATTTAGTAATCCATAGAAAACTATTGTTTTCCTTAAATACGCGACTTTATTTTTCTAGGCTTGTATGAATTTTAGCTTATGAAGTTCTTGCTTATGTTCTATGGAATTCCTAAATTTTATGCTTTATTCCATGGCATTACTATGGTACAGCCTCATGTTGTCTTATGTGGACTAATTATTCTTTACCCCATGGCTTTTTTATTTGTTTGATCTGTGGTTTTGGTCCTTCATTCCACGTCATTCAAAATATCTATGGACTTGCTTCCTTTTTCTTCACTTAACTCAGATGTGTTTAACCTTTTCCCATGACATGCATAATTATTCTCAGAGCAATTAATCTAAGGTTGTAGCAAACCAAGTTGCTCTATTTTTCACGTGGTGCAAAAATAGAGAACAATAATCTCACAACCTCTTCCATTTGAATCAATGAAAACTCCTACTCCACCTCCTCAAGGATCCTACCATGATATTCCACCTATCTAATCAACTAAAACTTCCCAACCACCCAATATTTACATTCGAACTAATCCTACAACTAATTAATGTACCTTACATCAACGTATTCAACCCAACCAATCATATCATATTCCCATCTCCAACCATCAAGTTTTGTCTCAACCCATACTATCACAACATTCTTATTATATCCCACCTTAATAACCACCTCCATCAACCCCAACACATCCTCAAAACTTCCAAACATATCAACAATCCCATCTATACACTTCATACACATCTCATATTCCCATTTTGACATCTTAACCACCTATTGATCCCTTGTAAGTTCTATTGAGTCCAATGGCTAATCTTGAAGATGTAACTTTGAGATTTAATAATTCTTTTTCATGCGATCAAATATGTAATGAACACATTAACCCATCTCTTTTTGTTTTGGCTTCTCCTTTGGCTCTAGAGAAGACAAGTACTTGACTGGGCACGATCTGATCCTTTGAATTTGCCCATGGTTCTGAACTCAAACTTCAAGAATGGATCCTTCTTGTTGACCCTCATGGATGGATGGTGTGGGAGGAATGGTGATATTCTCTTTCCTTTTCTCTTCCTTCTCCTATGAAGAACATGGAAGACTCATATCTTCTAGCCTTGGTTTCAGAGATCCATTATGAAGTGCAGGTTGTTGCGCTTGGATGTTCTCCTTCATGGTAGTAGACGCATATGCTTGGAAGGTGGGTTATGGAGGAGTAAATGATGTAATCTCCATGAGCTCTTCTCCATCAAAACAATCCTCCAAGACAGATAGATAGTTTTTATCCTTGTTGTTTTGTTGCATATGCTCTACCTCCTCCATGGTGTCCTGATCTGTAACTTGCTCACCATCGTTCCCTTTATCTTCAAACATGAATTTTAAAATATAAAAATCCTCCTCAACATTAGAGATTAAAGGAGATGAAGTGGGAGGAAGAACTGAAGGTTCCTCTATGGCTTGCTTCTCACCTGGAGCCTTTGAAACTATATGGTCCTCCTCTATCATGGATTCATCAATCAAATCAGGCCCTCGAAATGAAATTTAAAAATATTCAATGTTTCTTTCTTCATTGAATGGCCTCAACATTGATTTGATCTCTCCCAGCTGCTCCTCTTCAATGGGGCTTGGAGCTGATTGTTCCTCCTCTTTAACTAGTTGTGCAGCTTGGATTAGATCAACATTCTCCTCAGACAAAGTGCCATTAGGTACACTGCATTTAGAGAAAACAAACTGCTGATCTTCTTCCTCTTGTTCTTTCTCTTCTTTTGCTACAAACTCAGCCTCAGCCACCATTGGCTCTTCAACCTTGACCTCCTCTATTGGCTTGACCATCAAGGGGATATTTCTAAACCCAAATTTGGTAGCCCAACTCTTCAGATTGTCTGTCATTTATTTTTGTTAGGCTCCTCTTCTTGTTGTTCTCCTTGACTAGATTCTTGAGTCTCTTTCCAACATGGACTTGGGAAAACAAGAGGAGTGGCAGGTTGGGGTTCAACCATATTTGTAATTGTTTTTGGTTGAGACAGAGGTGGAACTTCTTTTTATTTGGATGGGACACTGTTTGGAAGGGAAAAGGATAGAAGAACTGAGATGAGGTGGAAGATCAAGGGATGGAGAAGAGAAACCAACACTTGGGGCAGCAACTAAGTGGCTTGACTCTTGACCATGCTGAAATGATAAAGTTTGAGAAAAAGGAAATGAAGGACATGGAGCTGGTGATTGACTTACCCATTGACAAGGTTGTCTCACACTTTTCTCATAAGCTTCAATGTCCTCAATCCACTATGTAAGCTGAGGAAGCATTTCAACCATGAATTCAAGCTTCTCCTGAGGGCTATAATGTCTTAGAAAAGAGCCTTCCCATGGACAAGGTGCCTTGTAACCAATCTTGAATGCCTTCATTTCTGCTATGGCCCTTGATTGAACCATACCAGCCTATATATTTTTAATCTTCTCCAGCAAACCAGCATTCTCCATTTGACTGTTGTCATTGTATGCATACCCTTTGTCTTGATAAGCTCCATGGCCAATATGACTTTGACCTTGCTTATATGGGTAAGCATAGTTACTTTAGATCTGATCATAGTGTTGATCTAGAGGAGTTGAAAAATACATTGGAGGTAAACTGTATTGCTGCTATAAGTGTGAGTTCTATGAAGGAAATGAAGTTATGATTGCAAGATTCATGGAATGGGAAGGAAATGGAAGAGATGGAAGAATAAAATGAATAAAAATGAGTGGAAATGGATGGAAAAGGTGTGTAACTCGAGAGGATGGGTTATTGACAAGATGGATTTTCCGGATGTGCTTGTATGTGCCTCAAAAGGATGAATTTAACACAAACACACCAACCTTCTAAATTAAGTGGCAAGGTGCTTTAGACCTGTCCCACCAGGTGTGCCAAAAATGTTAGTGAAAATACATAGCACCTCGAATGGCACTGAAATCTTGGTGTGGGGAATTCAGTGTGATTGCACAACATGGGACCATCTCTCAAGCTGTGGGACTTGTAAAACTTGAGATGGACCTCGGGAGAAAGCCAATTATTTCTTCCTAATCTACCTGCCACAAGATACTCCAATGTAGGTAGAACCTATCCTATCCTAATATAACTATTCCAAGGGGATAGAGAGAGAGAGGGTGAAAGCACCTACACTAAGTGGTCATACACCGAGAAAAGGAAGTGGTTAAATCCCAGACCCGATCACCTAAAGTGGAGAGAGGTGAGAAGAGGAGAGGGTGAACAAGATGCACTATAGGAGGAGCAATCAATGTTCAATGTGTGTGGCTAACTATAGGAGGATCAGTTAATAAGATCTGGTAGTGTGATCTCCTGGTAGTTGAGTTGTGCAAAGGGAGATTTAGAGGCTATGAATGGGTAGCATGAATTCCCTATGGTTTTCTTGTCAAACTTAGATCTAAGTATTGATCTAGTTTGAATCATCCAAATTAATTAAGATAAGACTAAAAATTTATGCTCTTTGCTGAAAGGGAAACTAATCTAAACAAACCAAAAAATTGAAATATTATAATCACGAACAATAATTTGCTTCTATTCTAAATTCTCAAATCTACTTCTACACTAAAACTAAAAAGTGAGATAACCCGATATGGATATTCACCTACGCTGATTATATTGAAACTAAACTAACTTAAAACAAGAACTTTTCCAAATGATCTAAGATATGTAGAAAACCTCCTGTAGATATTCTTTCCTTGAGATCCACATGGATGGTAAAAAGAAGATCTGTCACACCGGAGCTACTATGAAAGATTTAAAACCTCTTGAAAATTAACTAATTACCTACAAATGAAAGGAAAATGATTTCTACTCTTTTTGATATGATATAGAAATGATAAATTGCATGAATAAAGAAATCAAACAACAACTCCAACATTGAATTCATAGAACAAAGGTAAATCCGGATGTGTAATAATTTTTCCCTCATTTTGTCCCTTTATTTTTCTAAGTTTTCGTTTGAGTCCAAGGAATTAGGAATGCAAGAACAACAGTAGGAGGATGGCATTTGAGAAATGACAACTTGAAGGCGATCTAGATGGAATGCAAGTAGAAGAGAGATAACACAAGATATCTGAGTTTGGCTATGCAATTCCTAGAAAGATTGTGGTATAAATACAATCAAAGACACACAAAATTCTCAAGCCTTTTTCTTGAGTACAAGCATGAAATATATATGAATTGGGGAAAGGATGCGCCTCATGAAAAAGGCAAGAAGAGGCAATTCAAATAATTAAATCTATTTAAAAATACAAGAAGAAGGAGAATGAAGAAATCAAAACTTTTTTAGACAATTTTTCTCATTGATGCATCCTAAAAGTGAAGTTAAGAGAAGTGTCGCATGTTGAAAACGTGCATGACAGAATCTAGAAAAAGTAGGTAGAACCACCACCCTACTTGGGCAGGTAGTTTTAGAACCGTCTCTTAGGCAAGGTGGCGGTCCTTACACTAAAGGCCAAAACATGCATAGAAAGAAGTGGGGAGCTAGAAGAAATCATAGAAAGTATAGATAAGGATGTCTAGGCTACAAATATACACTGCGAATGGGTTTCAGAGCTCGAACACCTTCTCGCAAGGACCTAAATCACCATTGGGGACTTTTATAACCATTTTCTCATAATGTAGCACATAAAATTTTGTGTGCATACATATTTCCCCCTCAGACAAGCATCTTAGCCATGAAAAGGCTTAAAACGTATATTTTGAGTATGGCGTTCCTGAAATGGGGAGCTAGAATTTATACCCAAGATGCCCATGTGTCAAAATATCACCATCAAAACTTCTTCTACCTACAAGATGAAGAGAAGACTCAAGTGCGAGATAGATAAAGTATCAGAAAATAAACATTAAATTAAAATGACAAGAGGACTTACCATTTGTGCGGGGATATAGAAATATACTTGCATCAATGCTCCATCCCCTATGAAACATATGTGCTCAAAACAAAGTTATAAGAACATATATATATATATATATATATATATATATATAAACAAACTAGTTTTAAAATTCATTTGTGCATCTCAACTTGGTGATTTTTGACCTCTACGCCCACGCCTGACTATTTTTGTTTTTGAGTATGGTTGAATTTTAATGGATTTGGGAATGGTATTTTGCACTAGGCTTTTCTTTTTGCTATTTGACTATTTTTTAGAAGAACATCTAAGAATTTCGTAACTAGAGTGGTCATAAGGGGACTCAAATAAGTGGATAGGAAAAGTTCCTTTATTTCTTAGTCTCCATTTTTACGAGGAATAGATGATGTTTTTGGTATTTCATGCTCATTACGAGCATTTTGACCCTACCTAGTGTGTGATGGCATTGTACAAAACTATAACACACCATGATATGTATAGATATCTATTTTTTGCTTAATTATTTCTTGTATAGAGTTTAATTCCATTTATGATTTGATTCATGTGTGTACTCTTAGTTATTTAGAACTTCCATTTTTATATGATTTTTAGAATGTATACAAAAAATATGAATGCTAACAAAATAATCTTTTTGTGTGTTTTATAATGTTGTTATATGATAATGCGAACACATTGTGATGCTAAAATTGAGTTTCTTTAATATTTTTTTTTAGTACTTCGTATTGTCTTGGTAAAATGTGATGACATAATGATATGATAAGTGAATGAAACTAACCCACTCCTGACCCCACGTAACAAGTAAGCTGCGAGGGCTCAAGACCAAGAGCCAGATAGGGCACAAAATATGAGAATTTGTTGAATGGCAATGATGAGAGAAAGACAATAGTTTGGATGAACCAAATTGAGACACTAAAACCTCACTCTACTCAAGTTACTTTATAGTTCATAATATAGATTGCTTTCCAATTTATCTATACTCGAGATCTGTAGATGGCTACTTGTTTGAAAAAATATGGTTTTGGGGTTTAAAACTCTTTTGGAATTTTGGACATCTAACACACTTTGTTTTTTTCTTATGATTTCACAATATTTGAATGAACTGTTTCTAACTTTCAATTTTTTTCAATGAGACCCCTACACCTTGCCCCATGCTACTTGGTAGGAAGCATGGCCTCATCACCATGGACAAGGCATAGGAAAGGAAGGGAGTTTCTCTCCTTTCCTAAACCCACATCACCAGTAAGAGTCACAAGTTTAACACTTGAAGGTTGATAGGAAACAAAATGTGTAAAATATTTTTTTGTACATTTGCATTTAAATTATTTATCTAGGCAAAATATCTATAATGATATTGGGATATATGTGACACCATGAAGCTTCTAGAATAGACCGTAAGTAAAGATACCTAATCTAGAAGGAACCACCAATAGAACCAAGTATGGAAGACTGGTATGGTTAGTGTCAAATCTTTTCTTATCTTATTTGGATGGATGAAATGATTTGGAGATAATTGATGATACCATGAATATTTGAAGAGACATGATTTGAATGTTTTCCCAATGTTTTCAGAAGTTTTTAGGAGTTGTTATAACAATAAGTCCCTTGATCACAAATTTTATGAAATGAAGCTGGAAGATGAAAATGCAATGCGGATGTAGTAATATACATATGGAAATGTAGGTTAAACTAGATGTCGGGATAGCTCGAGGTGAAGAAAGTTAACAAATATCAAATTCTTCACCCCTAAAAGTATACATTGGAGAACCATGATCCTAAAAAAAAAAATTCTCTTGATAATGGCCTAACATTTTGGGTTTAAACTTACAACCCTTGATTGGAAGTATATATGTCCAATCATTAAACTCATTTTTTTGAGAGAGGAATTCATGCACCTCCTTATTACATTCTTGAGACATTGTGTGTGGGTGAGAGCATGACTATGTTTCTTGGCCTTGCTTCTTATATAGAGAATTGTATTTACTTGTTACACTTGCTTTGAATGATGAGGCCTTTCCCCATGGATATGGAAGTCTTAGTTTTAGACACACATGGGTTGAAACTAGGGTTTAGAATAGAATAACCCTCACATATTTTTTGAAGGGTATCATTTCAATATCAAATTTTCCTTCTTTGTTTGTTAATTCTATCATGTTTACACCTAGACCTAGGTCATTAGATGGAAGATATGCTACATCGAGAAGACTATCCATCCCCTGTGGCTCAAATGGGAGGAATATTGGATCGTCACTATCTAAGAGTTTCATAATTTTCGTTATGGTCTAGTGGACATTGCTTTCATAGATATTGATTTACCTTTATCTTTCTTTTCCACCTTAAATTTTTATGGGTCAATAACTTCAGCCTTTGAAATTTCAGATGTGACTAGAACTAACTCTTTTCATGCATGTGGTTTGTTCAATTGATTTATAAGAAGTTCATACTCCGTATGGACCCCTTTCTACTTCTTGAGGTTTTCTAAGTGTATATTGAAGGCCTTAGGATCCCCTTGAGTGATGAAGACCTTCCCTAAATGGAGGAATATAATCTATTGGAACAGGGTAGAAGGGATAGCCTTCATTTGATGAATCCAGTGGTGCTAAGGATCATGTTATAACTTGTTTCCCTACCGATAATGTAAAATTACATCAAGATGGTTTTGGACTATCGACATTAAAATTTTCCTCCGTAATTTCTATTTTATTAATGTATGTATTATGAACATGATGTTGTTAAGTATAATTAGTAGTGGTGTCAATAGAAGATAAGGGCGCCATTAGTACAGTACCACCAATAAAGTAGAGTACATAACAATAAAATATAATAGGAATGTTGTAAAAAGTAAATATTTGTCGTAAGTGGTCCGGTAATGTTAAAATGTCAAAGTTTGGGTAAGTAGAGAATTAGGGTCTACATGATTAGGAATTAGAAATATTATATTTTTAATAAGGAGAAAGAGTGATGTCATAAATATTTTCTGTATTTTATTTGTGGAAAAGTTTAAAAAGGTGGAACCCATGTGAGATGATAAGGTTTATCTTATCTTAGAAGATAAACCTACATGTAAAGGCAAGAGTTTAGGCATGGAATGTGATTGGACGGAAGAGATTTCCTATCCTATCTTAGAGATAGGGTGGATAAGCTTGAATTCATATAAATAAAGAGGCCACCCCCTCATTTAGCATAGAAGGAAGTAGTGAGAAATATTGTATGAGTAAGTGTGGAAAGGAAGCCATTATTTTGAAGGTGTGTTAAAGAAGCCATTAAGAGGTGTAATTGTGAAGTTTCTCCCATAGTTATTGTTGGAAGGCAAGTTAAGTCAATAACACTTGAAGTACCTCATGGGTGAGATTGTAACAATTTCATATTGATATGGTAATTTACACTGATATTTCAGATTTATCATCATTCCTTCTTATCATAGTCTATGGTATTCTTGTGTTATGTTTGTTGTTGTGTTTCCATATTACATCCACCAAACTAAAAGTTGTGCATTAGTAAATAATCATAGCACGAGAAGTTCCCAGTGAAGAATTGTCATAGTGCCAGATTGGTGTTGACATTTTGGTTCCGTTGCTGGGACCATTCCTCGTTGATGGATTTTACGGAAAGATATTTCCACTTAGTCATAAATCAATAGGAAGGTAACCTTTTTTTATTGTGCTTAGTAGTTACCATGGTAAAGTCACTAATTACCATGCATAGTATTTACCACAATAACTTTACTTTTTACCGTGAATAGTATTTACCACACTAACTTCATTTTTTTTGTGAATAGAGTTTACCCCATGGTAACTTCATTTTTTGTGAATAGTGTTTACCATAGTAAAGTCATTTTTACAGTGATAAGTCAAGTTTTACCATATTTACCATGGTCATTTCTATTTTCTATTATAGTGATTCCAATTATTTGTGCACATAAGTCTTGTTGATTGTACTTGTGGGTTGGTATTTCACTATGGTTACTTTTGAAAATGGGGAAGATTCCTATTTTTTCAGCCCAATCTAATGAAGATGCTTCCTCTTTCATTCAAGAGTTTAAACGATCTTGCATTTGTAATGGCCTCATAAGAAGGGAACAATGGAATGAATTTTTTCCTACCTTTTTGGATGGTTCAGCCCTTAGGTGGTTTGAAACACTAGGTGATAATGTGAAAAACTCATGGGATTTATTAACTAAAAGTTTTCTTGAAGAATTTGGTGAACAACAAAAATATACAGATCTCATGATTGATATCACAAAGCTATCCCAAGGAGAGAAGGATACGATAAGGGATTATCATGCTCATGTTCTAAAGCTAAGGAGGAAGCTCGATGCCCAGATCCGGAAGGAAGGATTATTGGATGGGTTGATGAATGGTGTGGATAATCTCCTCTATAAGCAATTCATTCTTTGGATGAAGCCAGAGATCAGACAACGAGTCAAGTATGACCACCCAGCTACCATTGAACAAGCAAAGGAGATTGCAAGAATGCAAGAAGAAAGCATGCAAGAGGAGCCCAAAGAAATTAATGCTAAGGTAGAGCCTACACAAACACCTTTGGTCCAGAATCCACAACCACTCTCGGTAAGCACAAATATTTCTCATAGTACATCTCGAGTATGAAGATCTACTCAAGAAGATGGGCACATTAACTATTAATCTTCTTCAAGAAAAAGAATTTAGTTCGTAGGGATGAGATAGAGGTCCAAAAATAAATATTTCTAAAGTTGTATGTTATGGTTGTTATAAAAGGGTCATTATATGTATAATTGTCTAGATAGAGCTTCACATCTGGTACAAGAGATAATGATAAAGGAAAATCACACTGTGAATTCTTTTGATGTAGTAGATAAGAGCATAAATAATGAAGTAGATGTGTTTGTAACAAAAATAAAGAAAGAAAAAGAAAACCAAGATGGAAATGATCCTAAGTAGATGAAAGGAGAATTTAGTAAGAAACATAGGAGAAGAAACTTGGGTGTGTAGAAAGTTCGGTGTGTAGGATTTTCTAATTTCACGGGGACAAGGACCATACTCCATATTATAAGATCTGTCAAAAGGCTGTAAATATTACATATGGTCAACTCTTAGCTATGTCTTCTTAGAAGAGGCGGGAGCTGTGAAGTGGACTCAATGCTCGATGAAGGAAGGAGGTTGAGATCCTTGTTTTGGAGGTAGAGGAAGATCCCTACATTCCTTAAGTGAGGTATTATGTAATGGTATTTCAATTCATGATTGCTTAGTTGATGGAGGTGCTACTGATTAATGTAATGACCGAGTCTATAATGAATATGTTGGGTCTAAAAAATGATCGCCCCTCAACACTTATGTTAAGTTCATTAAATAAGGAAAAACTAAACCCGAAAGTGTAGTATCAAATGTGGAAATATCTGTTATGGGTGTTGTATGTGTGGTAGACTTTTAAGTGATGAAAAATGGTCTTGCATTGCATACCCAATGTTGTTGGGAAGACCATGGCTAAGGAGAGTTCATATAAGAAACTACTAGAATGAAGGCTTCATGACACTTGGACATGGTAGAGAGAGGGTGAAGATAAACATGATCCCTCGGCATCATAAGAAAAAACCTGTGGATTCAAGTGAAAAAACTGATGATTGGACATCCTCTGATTACTCTAGTACTAGTGAAGTGGACAGAAGATGAAGAAAGTGAGGTTGATGTTTTGGTTATGGATATCCTTCCAGTCACACCGACTCATGAACCCATAAAATTATCTCGAAAAATAAATTGATGATCATTTCTAATAAATAAAGATTGTTAATGCTATGATGGAGAGTGAGAAGGAATCCTACCTCTAGCTCTTTCGAAGGTACATACACATATTTACTTTTGATTACAAGGAACTCTATCAAGTAAGTTGGGTAGAACATTCTATTGAGCTGATAGATGATGCTAAGCCCATAAAGAAAATTCCATATAGAATGAATCCTAATTTTTCCAAGACTGTAAAAGAAGAAATAGATAAGTTACTTGATGCAGGATTCATATTTGCTGTGGAGAATTCAGAATGGGTTTCTCCCATTGTGATCTCAATAAAAAAGAATGGGAAACTACACATTTGTGTTGATTATAGGAAGCTCAACAAGGCAACAAAGAAGGATCATTACCCTCTTCCATTCTTAGATCAGATCTTGGATGAAGTAGTTGGCCAGGAGTGCTATAGTTTTGCTAATGGATATAGCGGATACAACCAAGTTCGTATAGCGAAGAAAGATCAGTTGAAGACCACATTCACCACTCCTTGGGGAATGTTTGCTTATAGAGTTATGCCTTTTGGGTTGTGTAATGCTCCGACAACATTCCAGCACTTGATGAATAGGGTGTTTGAACCCTACATTGGGAACTTCATCAGAGTATTTCCAGATTATTTTTGCATCTATGGGAGCAAGATGGACAACCTGCACCAGATGGAGACATTATTTCAAAGGTTAGATGAGGCACAAGCCTCACTAAACCCTATAAATTATGTCTTTGGATGTTCGAAAATCATTTTGTTACGGCATGTTTTATCCAGAGATGGTATTAGTGCTCGATCCCGATCAAGTTTCAAAAATCAAAGAGTTACCATTTCCTATGAATAGAAGAAAGTTGAGATCACTTTTAGGCCATTTGGGTTACTATAGAAGGTTCATCAAGAATATTTCAAAGATTTCACATCCACTAACCTTGATTTTTAAGAAGGATGTTACATATGAACACGGAAATAAGGTTCATGAAGCTTTTGAACAACTAAAGGAAATCCTAGTGTCTTCACTGTTTTAAAGAATCCAGATTGGAGAAAGCCATTCATTGTATATACGATGCCTCGGATGCAGCACTAGGAAGTACTCGAGCCAAAAGGATGAAAATGGGAATGATTATCCGGTTTACTTTGGGAGCAGAAAAATGAGCGATCTTTGAGGTAAATTATCTTGTAACTAAAAAAGAGGCTCTAGCTATCATTTTCTTTGTAAAGAAGTTTAGAAATTACTTGCTAAGGAAGAAATTTATAGTTATAACAGACCATCGAGGCTCTAAAATATATTGTAAATAAGCCCAACCCATCGGGGAGGATAACAAGATGGATAATTTTGCTACAATAATTTGATATTATAAATAGGCCGGGGAAAGAAGCATGTCAATGCAAATGCACTCTGTCGAGCCTATGATGGTTTAGGTTCATCTTGTGATGATGATGATTTCCCATATGCAACATTGTTATCCCTTGACATAATCCCTAGTGAATACATAGATATTTGGAATTATCTGAATGAATTCAAGTTTCCTGATGCTGCCAATGCAAAGACTAAGAGGAAGATTACTCAAGCCAGTCATCCATATTCTATTATGCATGGAGTATTATTTCGAATAGGACCTAATAGAAAGTAGAAGAGGGAAGTTGGACATGATCAAGGGAAGGATCTGATAGAAGAATTCGACAATGGTATATGTGGAGGACACTTCTCTGGACAACTTATAACAAGAAGGATCTTAGAAGTAGGTTATCACTGGCCCACTCTTTTTCAATATTGCTATAATTATTGTAAGAAATGTGATATTTGTCAAACACATGGTAAGCGTAAGACTTCATCAGCTCCATTATGCCCTATTCTTCCACTTGGTCCCTTTGAAAAGTGGGGAATAGAAATTTTAGGTCCACTTCTAACTACCCCACACCAAAATAAGTATATTGTAGTTGCCACAGACTATTTAACCAATTGGGTTGAAGCTAGGCCATTGAAAACAGACTTCCATGGATGAAGTGGCAAGGTTCATTTATGAACGCATTGTCACTAGATTTGGTTGCCCATTAGAAATTATAATAGATCAAGGAAACCACTTCATTCATGAGGTGGTGAAGCCCAAGTCAACAAATTTTCTATTAAGCACAAGAAGGCAACAACATACAAGCCAAGCACAAATGGACAGTGGAATGGACAAATTTTGTGTTGTGTCAAATTCTAGCAAAAGATGTAGCCTTACAGGTACATAAGTGGGATAAAAGGATTCATACGGCATTATAGGCATATAGGGCAACATCAAAGTCAGCAATAGGATACTCCCCATTTCAGTTGGCTTATGGCATTGATCAAGTTCTTCCTATTGATTTTGATATTCCCATTGTGAGAGTTATGAAAAACGAAAGGATGGATGAAAGTGATTCAAGAAAAGAAAGGTTGGTGCATCTTCATTTACTAGAGGAAATGAGGGAAATAGTAAAGGATACAAGCTATAAGAAGAAAATGAAGCAGAAGGAATACTTTGATTAAAAGATCCATTGGTCTCTATTTCATGTGAATGACTTCGTTCTAGTATATGATTCCAGATACAAAAAAAGAAGGCAGAGAAAATTTCTTCCCAAATAGATGGGGCCCTACAAAATAGAAGTTGTGCATGAAAATGGTACATATCGACTAGAGGAATATGATGACACCCCCATTACGAAATGGGTCAACCATGACAAGTTAAATATTTCCAAAGCACTAGAATAGTCTACTCCAAGGACAGAGTAGAACCTAGGAAGGGGCGAAATGTTGACACTAAAATTTTCCTCCGTAATTTTTTTTTTTATTAATGTATGTATTAGGAATATGATGTTGTTAAGTATAATTAGTAGTGGCATCCAATAGAAGATAACGATGCTATCAGTATAGTGCCTCCAATAAAATAGAGTATGGTAATAGTCAAAGTACAATAGGAATGTTGTAAAAAGTAAATATTTGTTGTAAGTGGTCCGGTAATGTTAAAATGTCAAAGTTTGGGTAAGTAGAGAAGTAGGGTCTACATGATTAGGAATTAGAAATATTATATTTGTAATAAGGACAAAGAGTGATGTCATAAATATTTTGTGTATTTTATTTGTGGAAAATTCTAAAAAGATGGAACCCATGTGAGATGATAAGGTTTATCTTATCTTAGAAGATAAGCGTACATGTAAAGGCAAGAGTTTAGGCATGGAATATGATTGGATAGAAGAGATTTCCTATCCTATCTTAGAGATAGGGTGGATAAGCCTGAATTCCTATAAATAAAGAGGCCACCCCCTCATTTAGCATAGAAGGAAGTAGTGAGAAATATTGTATGAGTAAGTGTGTAAAGGAAGCCATCACTTTGAAGGTGTGTTAAAGAATCCATTAAGAGGTGTAATTGTGAATTTTCTCCCATAGTTATTGTTGGAAGGAAAGAGATGTCAAGTAACACTTGAAGTACCTCATGGGTGAGATTGTAACAATTTCATGTTGATATGGTAATTTACACCGATATTTTAGATTTATCATCATTCCTTCTTATCATAGTCTATGGTATTCTTGTGTTATGTTTGTTGTTGTGTTTCCATATTACATCCACCAAACTAAAAGATTTTCATTAGTAAATAATCATAGCACGAGGAGTTCTGGTGAAGAATTATCATAGTTCCAGATTGGTACCTTGACATGACCAAGTGTGATTTGGAAGAACTATGGTTTTGATTGAGGCCACTTTAAGAGTGACATACCCCTACAATGTATTTCTTGTAGATGAAAAATTTGTCTCTCTATATCCCAATATTTTCAAGAAAGAGAATGGAACCACATTTATAGCAACCCCATGGTCAATCATATCTCTCGTGATGCAATTGTTCTAAACCCATACTTGTAGAAATAAGGAAAGATTACCTCTTTGGGAAATTTCAACGTCAGATGGCATCTTATCTATATAAAAAAACCAGTATCCCTATCATTCTATCTAGGAGGATGTATGTAAGAGTTGATACAATTTATTTGAGCCCTAAGATGTGGTGTAACAAGGATTAGATGACAAAGACCTGGTGTATTGAGAAAAGTAGAAGGATGCACAGGTGAATTCTTGAACAAATCTAGAAATGAAATGTGAGAAAAGGTCTAGTTCAAATATGATATTAAATCATAGGATACTAAAGGTTTAGTGATTTTAGGAATGTAATCCTATGGGTAGGGAAATGTGGGTGAGGGTTGTGAAACATAATCCTTCATCCGAGTTGTTGCATTAATTTATCACTCAAACTCTACCCTGGACTAACCCATAGAATTTTGTATTATCATGTGAACCAAGGTTAAGAGAAATATGATAGTTTTCAAAGCTCAAGGCTTCATGATCATTGTTTCCTATAAGAATGCCCATGTTTATATTTCTAGGATCTATTCGGGAATCCCTGGGCATTTAGGGTTCACATTTTGAGGTGTGACATTCCCGACATGACTAAGTTATGGGTTTGTTTCAAGATTTTCTAGGAACATGTCTACAAACAGATTTCCTTTTGTTTTGGGAAGTCTTCGTACAAGCTTATTGTAATTGCAGAAATTCCTATCATCATGAACTTGAACCTTATGGAAACCACAATATAGGTTAGGGTCGTAATCTCTAGGCCTTTGATAAACATCTTGTTGTTGTTGATTATAACCGCGGTTTTAGTTTTGAAATTGATTGTTGAAAACGTGATTCATTTCCTCTTGGCGAGAGTTTTGATACTAGTTATAAGAATGCCCATGTTTATATTTCTAGGATCTATTCGGGGAATCCCAGGGCATTTAGGGTTCACATTTTGAGGTGTGACATTCCCGACATGACTAAGTTATGGGTTTGTTTCAAGATTTTCTAGGAACATGTCTACAAACAGTTTCCTTTTGTTTTTGGGAAGTCTTCGTACAAGCTTATTGTAATTTCAGAAATTCCTATCATCATGAACTTGAACCTTATGGAAACCACAATATAGGTTAGGTCGTAATATCTAAGCCTTTGATAAACATCTTGTTGTTGTTGATTATAACCTCGGTTTTAGTTTTGAAATTGATTGTTGAAAACGTGATTCATTTCCCCTTGGCGAGAGTTTTGATACTAGTTTAGGCCCTAGGTTTTGATTTTTATTTTGTGGTGGATGATTTACATCAACTATGTTGACATATGAGACAAAGTATTAGGGCCTATTTGGTTTCCCAAGTTCTCTTTTTGTGATCATTATTGTTGTTGTTGTTTGGAAAACCAACATTCTTTACTTGATCAGTGGCACTATTCATAGTAGCACCATGATTATGATTCACACCCTTAGGTTCTTGGTTGTTGGCACTATTGTTTTGATATTTTATATTATTTTGATTTGGGGATAACAATTTCTCATTGGAACCGTAAGTCTTACACCCACTATTGATAGCGGTTTGGTCAATCCAAAGCGCACCTTCTAATACTTCCTCATAATTAGGGAAACAAAAATTTGGACATCCTCCCTAGTTTGTCGACCGAGTGAGTGAAGGAAAAGTTTGCAAAGTTCCATTTAGTCCATGTTGGGAGCACTTGCAAAGGAATAAATAACTTGGCTCCATCTCTGGATTAAATGGGCAGAAAATTCATTTTGCTCGGTCAATATGTAGGAACTCCTTAATCTATGTATGTAACAACTTGTTCATGTAAAATGCTTTGATGAACTCGAAACAATTTGTTTAATAGAATGTGGAGAAGCTTCTAGAATATGGTAATACCAATCCAATGCAATTCCTTTAAGATTCTTTTGAAATAGTCTTACCTCTACAACATGCCAAGGAAAAAACTCCATAATAGCAGTACCCTAGGCCTTGATATGAACATTCATGTCCCCTTCTCCCTTAAATTTTGGAAGATCCGAAAATGGGTGTGGAAGCATAACACCACTTATGGTGAAGTCAAGAGGCTCCTTTAATTACTTAGCATATGCACCTATTGCATAAGATTCAACCATTGAAGATCCTTGATGAAGAGGTGGTGGAGGTGGAGTTTGATAAGTTGCACTATAAGTGTTCTGGGAATGTATCGGGTCACTTGATATGGCATGTAGGGAGAAGGAATGGCGTATGGGTCTATTTGGGGGTTTTAAATACATATGCATGTAAGGTGGGATACTACCAAGATATGGACTAGCGAGACATAAAACTAGGGAACATGGCATTTCTGTTGTGGCGGAATTTGAGAATGCACTTCCAGCCATTTTGACCCCTAGCATAGGATAAGCTTGAGAAGGATGAGGACCCATCCCTAGTGTGTATAACCCTATGAGAAGATCACCTAAATTTGAATGAACCTAGATAACCTTGGTGTACATGATATTGCATTGGTTTCTTATTGGAAGGGATGTATCCTTTGTTGTTAATGTGATACCCAGTGTTCTTCCCTACTACATGTGTTGGTTATGAAGTCTTGGAACTTTCTATCTCTCTAATCCTCCCTACTAAATTAGAAAAGAGATCATTGGGAGAGGATTGTGTCCCTTGTTGGAATTTTTGTGGGGGTACAGTTATATTGAGTAGGCTCATGATACCCTATTATGAGTTGTTCAATGTTATAATTATTTTATTCCTCACATGTAAGAATCTTAGGATAGGAATTTGAAATCTCAAAGGCCCTTTCCAAAGACTAATCTATCCGATGAAGACGATTAGCTATTCGTGTAAATAAATCATCTTCTATTGGTTGCATGGCAATGTGAGGTCTTCACAAGACTCTATGGTAATAACCTAATCTATTTGTGATAACAACGATGTTTACATCAGGTTGATTGTATTGCATGTTTTTAATGGTTTATAAATCTCCTCCATCCTTAAATAGTTGATGGGGTTTGAAGCATAACTAGGGGATCTTTGAATGTTGCTTGTGTAATTGTCACCCCACCTCGTAGGAGAAGGGGAATTTTTTTTTAACATTAGTGCAATATCTATTAGAGTTAAATGGCCCACCAAAATCTCTTCGGACATATTTTTGAAAATATCAAATACCTACCAAAATAGGGGAAGAAATTAAGAGGTGGGGTAATAAAAATGAAAGAAAAGGAGAGAAGAAGGAAATAATCCTTCATGTCAGGTTCACCAATTTATATGGATGAAAAATTATGTGACCTTAAAACCGCACTCAACCTCCGAGATCATTTGGAGCAACCAATGTTGAGTGTGTGCGGCTAACTATAGGAGGATGAGTGACTAAGATATGGTAATGTGATCTCTGGTAGCTGATTTGGAAAAGGGAAGATCCAGAGGTCGTGAACGGGTAGCATAAATTCCCTCGTGGCTTACTTGCCTAACCTTGATCAAAGTGTTGATCTAGTTTGAAGCATCCAAATTAATTAAGCTAAAACTAGAAATCTATGTTACTTCTAAAATTGAAACTAATCTAAAAAATCACAAAATTGAAATATTACAATCACGAACAACAATTTGATTCTATTATAAAGGATAAAATCTACTTCTAGACTCGATGCTAAACAAGAAAGATAACTTGATATGGATATTCATCTGTGCTAAGTCTATGAAACTAAAGTAACTTAAAACAAGAACTTTTCCAAATGATCTATGATATGTAGATAACCTCTTACAGATGTTCTCTCCTTTAGATCCAAAGGGATAGGAAGAAGAGGATCTGTCACCAGGAGCTACTATTAAATATTTAAATGCTCTTAGAAATTAACTAATTACCTACAAATGAAAGGAAAGTGATTTCTACTCTATTTGATATGATATAACAATGATAAATTACATGGATAAAAGAAATCAAATAAAAAATCCAACCTAGAATTCATAGAACAAAGGTAAATCCAGATGTGCGAGTTATTTTTCCCCTCAAATTTTCCCTTTTTTTCTCTAAGTTTTCATATGAGTCCAAGTAATTGGGAATACAAGAACAAAAATAAGAGGATTTCGTTTGAGCATTGTCAGCTTTAAGGTAGTGTGGATGCAATGCAAGTAGAAGAGAGATAAAACAAGAGATTTGAGCTTGGCTATGCAATTCCTAGCAACATTTTGGCAAGTAATACAATACAAGATACACCAAATTCTCGTGCCACTTTCTTGAATACAAGTATGTAATATATTAGAATTGGGTTTGGGATTTACCTCATGCACAAGGCAAGAAGAGGCAAGTCAACTAATTAAATCTATTTAAAAAAAGAGGGAAGGAGAACGAAGAAATAAAATCTATTTTTAGACAATTTAGCTCACGGATGCATCCTAAAAGTGAAGTTAAGTGAAGCATCACATGTTTAAAACAAGAATGATGGAATCTAGAAAAGTGGGTAGGACCGCTACCCCAATGGGGTAGCGGTCCTTGCACTAAACAGAAAAACATTCATACAAAGAAGCAGGGAGATGAAAGAAAGCATAGAAAGGCTAAGTAAGTATGTATAGGCTACAAATATACACTTTGAATGGGTTTTGGAAATTGAACACCTTCTCGAGAGGACTGAATCATCATTCGGGACTTTTGTAACCATTTTCTTACAATGTAGCACATGCATATTTGGGTGCATACATTGACCAGTCCCAAATTTATAGTGGAGACTAAAAAAATGTCAGAAGAAATGGAAATTTTTTCATCCAGTTCCATATCCTCAAGAGTAAAAAAATATGGAGAACGTATGTTCATGTCTTCAAGAGTCAGAGGGGATGGAGAAAGTAAAGAAGGTATGTCCATGTCTTTGAGCATGTCTAGATCTTTGAGGGTTGGAAAAGATGGAGAAGGTAGAGAAGATATGTCCACATCTTAAAAAGTTACAAAATATGAACGAGTTAGAGGAGGCATGTCCATGAGAATATGAGATGGTACATTGGGGTTAGGGGACTACTCCCAGTATCTTAACCCAATTTTTTTAAGGTTTACGACATTGATAAGGAATAAGAGCATGCACGATGTGTTCATAACATCCTAGGAGGAATCCTTTCTAGGCACAATGATGGAGATAGTTATAAGAAAAATATGGGTTATCGACAAAGACAAAGCCACGGTATAAGATGTGGCGTGTGGAAAATCATCGACTTGGTAAGAGGGGGTATAAAAACCACCATAAATAATATTGGTACAAATATGGGTTGGACCAAAAGGGACAACATCCCGACATCCGGTTGGTACATAGGTGCCTTATCTCGTCTATCGATATGGTAAGGAGTTGGAAGGGTGTTGAGAAAAATAAGGCAATACTTTCCCCATCATAAATTTGTCCATTACATTATCCATTGAGTCCTTGTTAGGGAGTTTGGATGAGGAAATGGATGAGATGGTGGTTGATGTAAATTGATTTCCCTTAGGGTATGAGTACGTCATTTGGTCTATAAGTCACATTACATCCTTGGAAGGGAGGAGCATCTCTAGGAAGCATAAGAATCTTTCATTCATGTTCATATTTAAAAGAACGATGAAGTGTATATGGGATGTAACACATGGTGTGGATACATGGTCAATTGAGGAGAATATTTTCTTGAAATTCTCCCTAAATTGTTGAGAATATCTCATGGATGAGTTTCTCATCAATATAGATAGGGAGGAACAAGGGAGGAAAATTGTTCCCAAGGTGAGAGAAATGATATCAATAAACGCACGAAGAACCACGAGTGTCTAAGACATGATTCCTTTGGGATATTAATCTTTCCCGTTATTGATCATGGACCATTGAATGAACATATCATTGATTCGACCATAATAAACATGGGAAGTTCATGTTCTTGCTTTGTGAAATGTCTTGAATTTCAGTTTTATTGAAGGATATAAAATTATAAGAAACAAGTTCTCCCATGAATGATGCAAAGGGCTGAGCTTCATCATTAGATGTCAGAATTCACTTTAAGGATTCGATAAGATCTTGTCTATGATCTAGTGAGATTTGTATGAGCTCGTAGAGTGACATTTTGACTAGGTATTGATGAATCTTTCTAATGATGCTTTGTTGAAAAGGCCTAGGAGCCACTAAAATAGAAAACTTTGGTTTTGATCATGTGACCAACTCCTTAGAAGGATGGATGGTGATGAAGTCCTTAGATTTTGGCTCGAGGGTGATTTGGGCTCACATGGGCGATCGAGTAGTCACCTAAATTGCATTGATAAACAAATGAAGGCCATCGCTAGGCAAGTCATCTCCTAAAGGAAAATTAGCCAATGTCATACTTGGTTGTGGAAGGGATAACATTGGAGGTCATTGTAAGGTAAAGTTACTTTAAGGATTCTTAAAATTATGAAGTTGGGGTGAAATTATAAGGTGGTGCAGATGTAACCACATCAGTTGATGTGGGCAAGAGATTGGGAGGAAGAACCGGTATGTGTTCCACATATGTTATGATGAGAAAGGTTGGAATAGATATAGGCGAGGTGGTCAAGCCTACTGGAATGGATGAAGTAGATGATGAGGTGGATAAGGAAGTTGACGAAGGACCAATCCCAGATGTGTAAATAGGATGAAATGGTTGCTTCATGAATGTCTCTAAGGGCATGAATGATATATTTTCTAATGGGGTTCTGGTAGTTGTAGATGTGGAAGTAGATGCCAAGACATATGTGGGTATAATAGATGTAGGGAGGATATCAAAGGGAATGGATGTGGTCAATGATGAAGTTTTGGATAGGATATATTCTTGATCAATAGCGTTCATGGTGTTTATAATATGATTGTTATGTGCTTGGGTTGTAGTAGAAGTGGTATCTTGGCTTGTCAATGTATGATTTGGGAAAGGTTGTTTAAAAATGTTGAGTGGTTGATTGGGTGAAGCATTTGGATTATCGACTTGAAGATCACCCTGATCAATGATTATTTGGACCAGATCCTTGAAAGTATGACATATTTCTATGTAATTACCTTGGACTTGGTGATACTTCCAAAGAATGGTCATCATAATACGATATAGGTTTTGGTCTTGACTCATCAACTCGGTCGGATAGAAAGAAGTCTCAGTAAGGTTTAATTTCATTAATTTTTGAAATATTGTATTGTATGACTCCTCAAGGGGAGTGTATTTAAGAGGTGCTAGAGTGACTTGTCGTTGAGTCCACATGCTAGATGTAGATGCAGGAGATGATTTTAAAAATATAGTATTGGCCATTGCCTTTGATTTGTCATTTATGGTGGATGGTTTAGTAAACTCACATTTATATTTATTTGACTTCAATTTTAAATTTTGCTACTTGAGGGTCCATGTTTCAATTTTATAGGCCATTTTTAAGTCCTAGTCGAACGTTAAGTATGATTGAATTTGTAAAGATATATGCTTTTCACACTATTTTGAGAAGATCTCGATGAGATCATCTTGCGGAAGAGGAAAGGATAATTGGCTTATCATGAGGCGTCATCATGTGATGATATTTATATTGCATTTGTCTTAAAAATAATTGATGGCTAATAAATCATTTATGGTTATTTTCCATGCATTGATGATTAAAAAATGTTCTAGAAATAACTACACGAGTTGGGAGAGATAGAATATTGGATATTAGGGAATAGAATTATACTAGCATAACACGACACCAACTAAGGAAATGGGGAAAGTGTGAAGCATCAAGTCCTAATCATGTGCAATAAGATAGCATGCATGTTTAAATGCATGAAGGTGTTGTTGTGGATCCTCTTTGATGTTATACTTAATGAATTTTCATAATTCCCAATGTAGAGGATACGATTTAATTGGTATGGATGGGTGAATAGGCTCATTATATATTTTCTCATAGGATAATGAGACCTTGGTTCCTAAATTATATTCTTCAAATTTTGATAACCTATTCATAAGGGAATGCATGGGATCACTCAAAAGAGTTTGCTCAGGGGATAAGAGGTAGTGGGTGCATGTAAGAAGTAGTTGCATAAATTTGTTGGTGAACATGTAGATGTGTTTGTGTTTGGGAAATTTTTTTGAGGGTAATCCATGGGATGTGATTGGAGGATTGGTTGTTAAAATAATTTTTGTTAGGTGATAAGAGTTCGTGATAGGATTTTCTAGATTGGGTAAGATGTTGTATTAAATGTTGAGTAGGAATGTGGGTTTGAATAGGTTGAAAGCTGTTGTTGAAAGGGGTTAGATACTACATAATGTAAATAAATCATGAAAGGGGTTAGGAATTATTGACAGATATCTTTGGATGTGAGAAGATAATATTTTCTAGATAGGGGTATGATGTTTAGGCATGTTGAGTGGGGATACTAGTTGGAATAGGTACTTAAGAGGTTAGGGGAAGAGTAGTTTCAATCATTGTGCTAATTAGTGGGAGTTTGTGAGGAATAGGCATGCATATTTGGGTAGTTTGATGAGTCAAGGAATTAGTGGAAGAGGAAAAGAGGTGGGATAAATAAAACTCATTAGCTTCAAGTTGCGTAGTTTGGGGATTGGTTTGATAAGGATAAAATTATTGGAGTTTTGGTCCATCTTGGGTAATCTAGGTTGATCTCCTAATGAGGTAATATTCAAGAGCCACTAGATTGGCATCTGGAAGCTCTTAGAACATGGTATAGCGAGAGAGACCTTAGGAGGTCCGAAGGATCCTAATCAAGTGGATGGTGGATTAGATGTTCTAGACAAGATAGATGGGTTAGTCTCACCTAAAGTTGTAGTGTAAACAATGGGTTTTGGATGAGAGACATCAATAAGCGGTTGAGTGCTCAAGGGTATAGATGAGGTGGCTGTTGTAGAGAACATTTTTTGAGATAAGGAATCATTTAAAGAAAATATTAATTATATTCTCTTAGTTGTTAAATGAGTGACTACATGCATGAAAATAGTTATTCTTGAAACAAGTAAAACTAACATTAATTATTATGTTTGATTATTAAGAGAGTGTGAATAAGAAAAGGGGATGGATAACAAGGTTCCAAGGAAAAGGAAAACATCATTTGGTTTTAGGTTTGTTATGGGTGGGGAATGTGTGAGGCGGTCTATTGTTAGGTGATGAAATCCTAATCAGAAAACTAGGTAAAGGGATATTTTGATGTGTCGGTTTGATTTGTGTGGTTTAAGGTTGTGTGTGATAAAGTGTGGGATGCATAGGATTAAACCCCTATTTAAGCTATACGGGAAAGAAGGATGCAAAAAGAATGTTATTTTTAAACCCAAAATGAAATATGACATTGGATGTGGACACAAACTTGAATGGTAAAGTAAGATGCAAAAAGGAGTAAAATAGGGAAAAAGTGAGGAATATCTGAATAATGGTTTAAATATTTATCTAAAATTCTTGAGTGATGAGAAATCCAAACCACAAAGCCAACATGAACAAGCATTAAAGTGGAGCCTCACGATGTGGTTTTAGTGGAAGACAAAAAAACAAAAAACAAAAGAAAAGCAATAGATGCAAGGATCACCTAAATGGTTGTCCCACCAGGTGTGCAAAGAATTTTGTCCAAATTTCTTGTTCATTATCAAATTAATGATCTAGCTACAAAAGAAGCTAAAAACTTAGAAATGTTGGAGATTTTATTTTACCTCGATGTATGATGATACGGGTGCATAATGGCTATTATAGCTTTATTGTTGTAACCAAATGGAATCTATAAAATTACTAAGAATAATTTTGATTAGATGATTTGGGTAGGGGTTTCTGGAAAGGTGGACTTGAGAAGCGTTAACTTCCTCAATCTATTTCAACCCCTATTATTTAAACAAAAGAGATGTAGACAAAAAAAGATATTGATAATATGCAGACTAAAAGATTACATAATCAAAGAATTGTTGGTTGATTTCTCTGTCAATTTGATTAAAACAACTCGAAAGATAAATATACCTATTCTAGGTAGATGGTGACCCAGATTGTTTAGAGGCACATCGAGGAATCTTGGGAGACTGTCATCACCAATCGACACTATGATAATTATTCATCGGGAACTCCTCTCTGCTATGATTATTAACTAATGCATGGCTTTTAGTTTGGTGGATGTAATCTGGAAACACAACAACAAACATAACACAAGAATACCATATACTATGATAAGAAGGAATGATGATAAATCTGAAATATCATAGTAAATTATAATATTAACATGAAATTGGTACAATCTCACCCATGAGGTACTTCAAGTGTTACATGACTTCACTTTCCTTCCACCAATACTATAGGATAAACTTCACAATTACATCTCTTAATGGCTTCTTTAACACACCTTCAAAATGATGGATTTCTTTACACACTTACTCATAAAATATTTCTCACTACTTCCTTCTATGCTAAATGAGGGGGTGGCCTCTTTATTTATATAACTTCTAGGCTTATCCATCTTATCTCTAAGATAGGATAAGAAATCCACTATGACGAATCATATTCCATACCTTAACTCTTATCTGTACATGTAAGCTTATCTTTTAAGATAAGATAAACCTCATCATTTCACATGGGTTCCACATTTTTAGACTTTTTACAAATAGAATACACAAAATATTTATGACCTCACTCCTTTTCCTTATTACCAATATAATATTTCTAATTCCTAATCATGTAGACCCTACTTTTCTACTTACCCCAACTTTGACATTTTAACATTACCGGACCACTTACGACAAATATTTACTTTTTACCACAACATTCCTATTGTACTTTTGACTATTACCATACTATACATTATTGGTGGCGTCGTACTGGTAGCGTCGTTATCTTCTATCAAACGCTACTACTAATTACACTTAACAACATCCTATTCCTAATTAATACATTAATGAAATAGAAATTACGAAGGAAAATTTTAGGTTCGACATCTTCCCCCTTCCTAGCTTCTACTCTGTCCTCGAAGTAGACTATTCTGGTGCTTGGAAAATATTCAACTTGTCGTGGTTGACCCATTTTGTAATGGGAGTGCCATCCAATTCCTCCAATCGGTACGTACCATTTTAATGCACAGCTGCTATTTTGTAGGGCCCCATCCATTTTGGAAGAAATTTTCTCTGTCTTCCTTTTTGTAGCTGGAATCATATACTAGAACCAAGTCATTCACATGAAATGGAGACCAACGGATCTTTTGATCAAAGTATTCCTTCTGCTTCATTTTCTTATTATAGCTTGTATACTTTGCTATCTCCCTCATTTCCTCTAGAAAATGAAGATGTACCAACCTTTCTTTTACTAAATCACTTTGATCCATCCTTTCATTTTTCATAACTCTCAAAGTGGGAATATCAAACTCAATAAGAAGAACCGGATCAATGTCATAAGCCAATTGAAATGGACAGTATCTTGTTGTTGACTTTGATGTTGCCTTATATGCCCACAATGCTTCATGAATCATTTTATCCCACTTATGTACCTATAAAGCTACATCGTTTGCTAGAATTTGACACAACACAAAAAAATTCGTTCTACTGTTCATTTATGCTTGGCTTGTATGGTGTTGCCTTCCTGTGCTTAGTAGAAAACTTGTTGACTAGGGCTTCTACCACCTCATTAATGAAGTGGCTTCCTTGATCTGTTACAATTTCTAATGGAAAACCAAATCTTGTGACAATGCGTTCATGTATGAACCTTACCACTTCATCCATGGAAGTTGTTTTCAATGGCCTAGCTTCAACCCACTTGGTTAAATAATCCATGGAATCTACAATATACTTATTTTGGCATGGGGTAGTTGGAAGTGGACCTACAATGTCTATCCCCCACTTTTCAAAGGGAACAAGTGGAAGAATACGGCATAATGAAGCTGATGAAGTCTTACAGTTACCATGTGTTTGAAAAATATCACATGTCTTACAATAATTATAACAATCTCTAAAAAGAGTTGGCCGGTGATAACTGCATCCAAGATCCTTCTTCTTTGTAAGTTTTCTAGATAAGTGCCCTCCACATGTACCATTGTGGAATTCTTCTATCAACTCCTTCCCTTGATCACATCCAACTACCCTCTTATACTGTCCATCAGGTCCTATTCGAAATAATACTCCATGTAGAATAGAATATGGATGACTGACTTGAGTAATCTTCCTCTTAGTCTTTGCATTGGAACCATCAGAAACTTAAATTCATTCGGATAATTCCAAATATATATGTATTCACTAGGGATTGTGTCAATGGATAACAATGCTTGCATCTAGGAAATCATCATCATCACAAGATGAACCTAAACCATCATAGGCTCGAGAGAGTGCATCGCATTGACATGCTTCTTTCCCTGGCCTATCTATAATATCAAATTAAAATTCTTGTAGCAAAATTATCCATCTTGCTATCCTCCCCGATGGGTTAGGATTATTGACAATATATTCTAGATCCTCGATGATGATTCACATACAACTATAAATTTTTTCCCTAGCAAGTAATTTATAAACTTCTTTACAAAAAATGATAGCTAGAGCCTATTTTTCGATTACAGTATAATTTACCTCAAAGATCTTTGCTCATTTGTCTTCTCCCAAAGTAAACCTGGATGTTCATTCCCATTTTCATCCTTTTGGCTCGTAGTACTTCCGAGTGTTGCATCTAAGGCATCGGTGTACACAATGAATGGCTTGCTCTAATTTGGATTCTTTAAAATAGGTGAAGACACTGGGCTTCCTTCAAACTGTCAAAATCTTCATGCAACTTATTTCCTAGTTCATAAGTAACATCCTTCTTCAAGAAGCGGCTTAGTGGCTCTGCAATCTTTGAGAAATTCTTGATGAACCTTCTATAGTAACCCACATGGCCTAAAAATGATCTCAACTTACTTCTATTCATAGGAAATGGTAACTCTTTGATTTTTGAAACTTGATCGGGATCAAGCACAATACTATCTCTAGATACAATATGCCTAACAAAATGCCTTTAGAACATCCAAAGACACACTTTGTAGGGTTTACTAAGGCTTATGCTTCATCTAACCTTTGAAATGTTGTCTCCATCTTGTGCGGGTGGTCCATCTTTCTCCCATAGATGCAAAAATCATCCGTAAATACTCGATAAAGTTCCCAATGTAGGGTTCGAACACCCTATTCATCAAATGTTGGAATGTTGCAGAGCATTACACAACCCAAAAGGCATAACTCTATAAGCAAACGTTCCCAAAGTGTGGTGAATGTGGTCTTCATCCGATCTTTTTTCTGCTATACGAAATTGGTTGTATCCACTATATCCATTAGCAAAACTATAGCACTCCTGACCAGCTACTTCATCCAAGATCTAATATGAGAATGGAAGAGGGTAATGATCCTTCTTTGTTTCCTTATTGATCTTCCTATAATCAACACAAATGTGTAGCTTCCCATTCTTTTTATTGAAATCACAATGGGAGAAACCCATTCTGAATTCTCCACAAAGCAAATATGAATCCTGCATCAAGCAACTTATCTATTTCTTATTTTATTTTCTTGGAAAAATTAGGATTCATTCTATATGGCATTTGTTTTATGGGCTTAGCACCATCTACTAGCTCAATAGAATGTCCTACCCAACTTGCTTGATGGAGTTCCTTGTAATCAAAAGTGAATATGTGTATGTACCTTTGAAAGAGCTAGAGGTAGGATTCCTTCTCACTCTCCATCACAGCATTACCAATCTTTATTTGTTGGAGACGATCATCAATTTATTCTTCAGATAATTTTATGGGGTCATGAGTAAGTGTGACTGGAAGGATATCCATGACCGAAACATCAATCTCACTTTCTTCATCTTCAGTGTCCACTTCATTGGTGCTAGAGTAATCAGAGGATGTCCAATCATCGGGTTTCATCACTTGAATCCACAGGTTCTACCTTATGATTCCGAGGGATCACGTTTATCTTCACCCTCTCTCTACCACGTCCCAAAGTGTCATGAATCCTTGATTCTAGTAGTTTCTTGCATAAACTCTCCTTAGCCATGGTCTTCCCAACAACATTGGGTACGCAACATTTTTCATCACCGAAAGTTGATCACACATACAACACCTATACTTGAGATATTGCCACATGTGAAACTACACCTTCTAGTTTAGTTTTTCCCTTATTTAATAACCTTAACATAAGTGTTGAGGGGTGATCAATTTTTAAACCCAACATATTCATTACATACTCGGTCATTACATTAACTGCAACACCTCCATCAACTAAGACATCATGAATTGAAATACCATTACATAATACCTCAGCTTGTGGAGCGTAGGGATCTGCCTTTGCCTCTAAAATAGGGACCTCAACCTCCTTCCTTCATTGAGCATTGAATCCACTTTCAGCTCCCGCCTCTTCTCAGAAGACATAGCCAAGAGTTGACCATATGTAATATTTGCAGGCCTTTTGGATAGATCTTCTAAGATGGAGTATGGTCCTTGTCCCTATGAAATCAGAAAATCTTGCACACCCAACTTTCTTCTCCTATGTTTCTTACTAGTTTCTCCTTTCATCTTCTTAGGATCATTTCCATCTTGATTATTTTTTTTTCTTTCTTTTTGTTACAAACACATCTACTTCATTATTTATGCTCTTACCTACTACATCAAAAGAATTCACCGGTGTTTTTCCTTTATCATTATCTCTTTTACCACATGTAGAAGCTCTATCTGGACAATTATACTTATAATGACCCTTTTTATAACAACCATAACATACAACTTCAAAAATATTTCTTTTTGGACCTCTATCTCCTCCCTGAGAACTAAATTATTTTCCTTGAAGAAGATTAATAGTTAACTGACACGTCTTCTTGAGCAGATCATCATACTCGGTAGATGTACTAGGAAAAACATTTGTGCTCACCAAGAGTGGTTATGGATTCTAGACCAAAGGTGATAGTGTAGGCTCTACTTTAGCAAAAATTTCTTTAGGCTCCTCTTCCATGATTTCTTCTTGCCTTCTTACAATCTCCCTTGCTTGTTCAATGGTAGTGGGTGGTCATACTTCACTCGTTGTCAAATATTTGGCTTCATCCTAGGAATGAAGTGCTTACAGAGGAGATTATCCACACCATTCATCAACCCATCCGCTAATCCTTCCTTCCAGATCTAGGCATCGAGCTTCCTCCTTAGCTCTAGAACATGAGCATGATAATCCATTATCTTCTCCTTTTCTCCTTGGGATAGCTTTGTGATATCGATCATGAGATCTGCATATTTCGTTGTTCACCAAATTCTTCAAGGAAAATTTTAGTTTATAAATCCCATGAGTTTTTCACATTATCACCAAGTGTTTCAAACCACCTAAGAGTTGAACCATCCAAAAAGTAGAAAAAAATTCAGTCCATTGTTCCCTTCTTATAAGTCCATTATAAATACAAGATTTATTAAACTCTTGAATGAAAGAGGAAGCATCTTCATTAGATTGGGCTAAAAAATAGGAATCTTCCCCATTTCCAAAAGTAACCATAGTGAAATACCAACCCACAAGTACAATCAAGAAGACTCATGTGCACAAATAATTGGAATTACTATAATAGAAAATAGAAATGACCACGGTAAACTATGGTAAAACTTGACTTATCGTGGTAAAAACTGATTTTAATGTGGTAAACACTATTCCCAGTAAAAAGTGAATTTATGCGGTAAATACATTTCACCGTAAAAAGTGACTTATTGTAGTAAATACTATTCACAAGCAAAAAGTGACTTTACCATGGTAACTACTATGCATAGTAAAAACAAGGTTACCCTCCAAATTATTTTTGACTAAGTGCGAATATCTCTCCGTAAAATTCACCAATGAGGAATGGTCCCGACAATGGAACCAAAATGTCATCACCAATTCGGCACTATGATAATTCTTCATGGGAACTCCTCGTGCTATTATTGTTAACTAATGCACATATTTAAGTTTGGTGGATGTAATATGGAAACACAACAACAAACATAACACAATAATACCATAGACTATGATAAGAAGGAATGATGATAAATCTAAAATATCATAGTAAATTATAATATTAACATGAAATTGGTACAATCTCACCCATGAGGTACTTCAAGTGTTATGACTTCACTTGCCTTCCACCAATACTATGGGAGAAACTTCATAATTACATCTCTTAATGGCTTCTTTAACACACCTTCAAAATGATTGCTTCCTTTACACACTCATACAATATTTCTCACTACTTCCTTCTATGCTAAATGAGGGGGTGGCCTCTTTATTTATAGAACTTCCAGTCTTATCCATCGTATCTCGAAGATAGGATGAGAAATCCACTCGACGAATCATATTCCATACCTTAACTCTTATTTGTACATGTAAGCTTATCTTTTAAGATAAGATAAACCTTATCATTTCACATGGGTTCCACATTTTTAGGCTTTTAACAACTAAAATACACATAATATTTATGACCTCACTCCTTGTCCTTATTACCAATATAATATTTCTAATTCCTAATCATGTAGACCCTATTTCTCTACTTACCCCAACTTTGACATTTTAACATTCTTTGGACCACTTACGACAAGTATTTAATTTTTACCACAACATTCCTATTGTACTTTTGATTATTACCATACTATACATTATTGGCGGCATCGACTTGGCAAGGCGCCGTTATCTTCTATCGGACGCTACTACTAATTACACTTAACAACATCCTATTCCTAATACATACATTAATGAAATAGAAATTACGGAGGAAAATTTTAGTGTCGAAAGAGTAGATCAAGAAAATAAGAGAAATATGCAAACTATGTAGGATCTGAATGTAATTTTGAACCTACAAAATTCTGGAGATGTTTGATTCAATTTATCGAGGATATCTAAAGGAATAGAAACCAAGAAAAAGATATAAAATAAGGATTAAGTTAGGATATTGAAATTAAGACCCTGGTCGATGGTGACTAGGGTGTAAGTAGGTTTTTTTTTCTATGGCAAAGAGACCTAGTGAGATTTAATAGAAACTGGGACAGAGGATAAGCACATGTAGGGGTTGCGGGTGGATCCATAGTAGATATAAAGGGATACTAAGGTCATGTTGAAAATGACCCGTTATGGTTGATAATGATTGTAAAAAAGTTGGATAAGACCAAGGAAAGGAAAGAAAGATGAATAACTTACAAGTACATATTTGTAGAAAGAAGTTAATGACAAATTTGTGAGCACTGGTGATTATGTTATACATGTACCAAATTTTAGATACAAGAAATACCAAGATAATATGATAGAGATGACTAAATAAATTAAAAGTGATGACATTCTAACAAAAATACCGATCACGATTGACACATGCACATTGTAAGGAGGTTTGGGAGGTTTATTATGGCTTCGGAACATAAAGCAAAAATGATTTCCGCAAGTGCAAGAGATCTATTGTATTCTACTTTCTTTCGATGGGGAATAAAAATAAATCACATAGCTTTATAGGGTCGATGGTGACTAGGTGGGTCACCACCAATCACGGGAAAGTTTCCTCAATGGGAAGATTTTCCTATTTTTTGTGTGATTTCTTGTTTTTAGGAGTTGGTCGAATTCTTTAAAGCATTAGGTAGGAAGGGGTTATTTAGGGATGAGGTGTAGGTGATTTGGTAGTGGAGATAGGTTGGAAAAAGCATAGGGAAAAGCATAAGTGTAGATTTAGAATAAAAGCATTCCAAAATGGAAAGTTGGTTAGGGCATGATTAATTAATTAATTAATTAATTTTAATTAAATAGGACTTAAAGGTGATGGGAATTTAATTAATTAAGGGGGATGAATTAATTAAGAGGGAATTTGATTAAATAAGGGGGATGAATAGAATAAAATATGTGCACACAAAGCGATCAAAAGTATAGATTCCAAATTTAAGTGTCTACACATGTACTTGGCTCTAGTAAGGTTACTCAGCCAAAATGATATAATTATAAATAAAATAATAGAACTACATAAGGCTTGATCCCTCTTGCAGGTATGTAGTACAACACTTGGTGGTTTCGTAATTGGTAACACAAAGGTTAGTCCATCCAAAATGATACAATTATAAAAATAAAATAAAACCACATAAGGATTTATCCTTCATGTGGGTATGTAGTGCAACACTTGGTGGTGGCAGCACTTGGCTCCACCAAGGTTAGTCCAACCAAAATGATACAATTATAAAAAAAATAATAGAACTACATAAGGCTTGATCCCTAATATGTTGAACTTAAAGTTATCTCTAATCTTCTTCTATTAGATATATAAGATATTTCTATTAGTTATACATGAGAATGAGAAAACTTATCTCTATTCTTCTTCTATTAGTTATGTATGAGAATGGGCATCTGCCCTTTTAAAGTGGAAAGGATGAACAAGTAAAGTAGAGAGAGTAAAAGTAGGATAATTAATTTGTTTGAATCTTGTTAAACCTGTCACAATCCACATCTTCACGTTTTATTCTATAATTCTTATTTGAGAATTCGCATATGCCCATTAAAAATATCTATTCTTCTTCTATGTTTCCTAAATGAGAATGGATATATATATATATATATATATATATATATATATATATATATATATATTGTAAAATGAGAACTACAGAAGGTTTGATCCCTCTCGAGGGTATGTAGAGCATAATATGTCCATTATAATCAAGAACTTGAGCTATGAATTCAATTATTTCCCATTTTGTGTAGGTTTCGAGATGGGGTGCTAGAAAACATAAGCACCTAATCATTTCTTCATTAAAGAATATTCAACTATCAAGAATAATAGAAGTTTTTCATTTAATCTTGAATATGTGATTAATGTTGGTTTTTGTAATGCAAGACCAATATGTGCATGAATTATATCTTCAAGATGAAATTCTTCACTTCTATTACTACCTTGATGCTTTAATTCATCTTCAAAATGAAATGCTACACTTCTATTACTACCTTGATAAACATCGAGTTCTTAATATGATGATAACTGCAGAAGGCTTGATCCCTCTAGAGGGTATGTAGTGTAGCACTTGTCTCGATAAGGATAGTCCAAACAATATGATACAATTATAAATAATTAAATAGAGTAGAGATAAAATAATTTGAATCACAGAAGAATAATAGACATACAAATAATTTGAATCACATAAGAAGAATATAGATAAAATTTTCTATGATCATATTAACCATATAAAAATAGAAAATTATATAATATATATATATATATATATATATATATATATATATATATTGCGTTTGTGTGTGGAGATGATTCACTTGCATTGAATTATTTCATGTTTTGTCTGTGTAGTTAACCATTCAGGAGAGGGTGCAGGGAAACTAAGTTTGTTAGAGGGGGTGCTCTAGTTTAATACAATAATCATAATTACTTCAAAACAAACAATGTGTGTTTGTATGAGAATGGGCTTGTTCCCATTATACACATGCACAACTTCCCATTCTAAACAAAGTAGCTTCCCATGTTAAAAGAAAGTAAATATAATATGTTGAGCTTAAATTTAAATCTTATATTCTTCTATTAAATTAGATATATATGATATTTATATTACTTATACATGAGAAAGAGCTCATTTACTTGTCTTATTTTTCTATTAGTTATATGTGAGAATTGACATTTACCCTATTAAATTGGAAAGGATAAATAAATAAATTTGAGAGAGTAATAGTAACATAAACATTTTCTTCAAATCTTTTTGAAACTCCTAAACTTGCAAATTAGATATATTAAAAGTAACATAAAAGACCATATTTCCTTGTATTATTAAGAATTACATGAGAATGGGCGTCAACCCATTCAAAATATATATTCTTATTCTATGATTCCTAAGTGTGAATGGATATATATCGATATATATTGTAAGATGAGGACTAATTAAGGCTTGATCCCTCTCAACAGTATACAAAGCTTAATATGCCCATTCTAAACATCTATTATACTTGAATCTATTACTCTAGCCAAAACAATATAATTATAAACAATAAATTGAGCTATGTATTGAATGATATCCCATTTTGTACAATTTTTAGGATGGGGTACAAGAAATCATGAGTACGTAGTCATTTCTTCAGCAATGAATATTTAACCAAAAGTTTGAGTGAAATATTATCATTTAATCCTAATATGTGATTCATGGTGATGTTTGGTAATGCAAGACCATTATGTGATTGAATCACATATTCAGGACTAATTGCATCACTTCTATTACTATCTTGATGTTTCACTTTATCTTCGAAATGAAATGCTTCACCTCTATTACTAACTTGATATACATCGATCTTCAATATCATTAGAATCGCATAAGGATTGATCCCGATCGAGAGTATGTAGTGCAAAACTTGGCTCGGCCAGGGATAGTCCAACCAATATGATACAATTGTAAACAATTAAATAGAGTAGAGATAAAATAATTTGAATCATAAAAGAATAATAGGAATACAAATAATTTTATTCACCTAAGAAAAATTTCGATAATTTTTTTATGATAATATTTACCATATAAAAATACAAATAATGTGTGTGTGTGTGTGTGGGGGGGTGTGGGGGAGATGATTCACCTTCACTTAATGATTTCCCATTTTTTCTGTGTAGTTAACCATTCAAGTAGGGGTCAAGAGTATAATACAATTATTAATTATTATAAAGCCAACAATGTTTGTTTGTATGAGAATGTGATAATTCCCATTATAAACAAGTACAACTTATATAAAGGGTGTTACAATGCATGATTTCCATTCTAAAACAAATTACCTTCCAATGTTTTTAGAAAGTAAACTAATGTGTTGAGATTTAAGTTATCTATATTCTTCTTATATTAAATTAGATATATATGATATTTCTATTGGTTATACATGAGAAAGAGCTGATTTCTTTATATTCTTTTTTATTAGTTATATCTTGGAATGGGCATTTGCCCTTTTAAATAAAAAATGATGAACAAATAACATGGAGAGAGTAAAATTAGCATGAAATTTTTCTTCAAATATTTTGAAACTCGAAACTTTAGAATTAGAGAGAGTAAAATTACCATAAATGACCATATTTTCTTTTACTCTTAAGTATTACATGAGAATGGGCATCAACCCATTTGCTACAAACAAAAAATTATTTCCAATAAGAAAGGCATCTACCCATTCAATACAAACAAAAAAATATATCATGGGTAGATGCAATCATATAAAAATAATAGAGTTTAAAATGGGAAGTTGCACGTTATCACAACTTATTACTTTTATAAAAAAATGTTAAGTCTGTGAATATTGTGATATACATTACACTAAAAAAATTGTAAAGAAAAAAATGGATGGTATTACCACTACCTCGTACAAGGAAATTTCATTTTTATGGTGCAAATGACTATAGAAGAAGGGATGAAAAATGGATTATTGAATTTCACACTCTTCATAATTGTTAAAATGATCTATGATTTTTTCATTCCTTGGGAGACCAAAGTGCACACCAATTCAAATTCTTTCCGAGCATAAGTTATATAAAAATATAATTGTATCTATTCAATTTGAAAAAGTGGACAACACATTGAGAACATGCTCAGTACATAAAATGGAATTACATGTTTCACTTTACAAAAATATGGCATGGAAAGGTCCATAAAAATAAAAAGATTCATGTTATAGTTATGGTTGGAAAATTGAGCCATACACTAAAGGGGACAAGAGTGGTGTGCATAATAGTGAAGCTATTTGTGTAGGAATTGTCACCGTATTCAAAATTTTATATCAGTATGCATTCACATACTGTTTTTTCCACCACCTGAATATGGATAAGGAATTGGGCCAAAAAAATTACATTCGAACTATTTTACCATGATCATAAGACAAAAATTATCTAAGATGCAAAAATACATTTCAAAATCACATTTTCAAGAGGTGAAGCAATTTGCAAAAGATAAATTATTATTAAAACAAACACAAACTGAATTTTAAAAAAGTGAATCTACATTATCTGAAGAGATTCATATTTTTTTTTTATGAAAATTCATTCAAAATTGATATTGGTCATTTCCATGTAGCTCCTACAAAATACCAATACAAATCACTTGATTTAGCAAGTGTCAGTATCCTTGTCCACTCTATGTTATGCAACCCGGTACCTCTTCAGTGGGATGCAATTTTTCTTCCTTTCAAAAAAAATTACTAGAGTTATTTTTAACATGGAGTTTGAGTATGAAATTCACGACATTGAAAATCATTTATAGATTATTGACGGGAAACATGTAATGGGATCCCAAAAAAACCTTGCAAATTCTGATTTTTCATTTGTTCATGATAGCATAAAACAAATGTCTACCCGTATTTTATCTTCGAAAGGAACAAAAAAACAAATAATCAATATTTGCAAGAAACAAAATATGGAAAACAAAATGTGGGTTAAAACAATATTTATTGACTCACTATAAAAACCAGTCAAGGTGGATCTTAGAGAAGAGACCACAACATCTTGGTTCTAGTCACGATAATTCAAAAGGATGGAAGGTATTTATAAATTGTACTAAGTTATTTTGCACATATAAATTAACTTAAATTATTTCTTATAGAATGCTAGACTAATAAAATTTATTTTAATATGTAGTCATTCAAAAGGAATTTATTTCTTATTTTTGGGAAAAAAATTGGAAACTTTTAAGGATAAACTTTGACTCCTTGTACTCCTAGATGAAATTTGGGATAAGTGGGTATTAGTATTTGATTTGTATACCAAAAATGGGTTTCCTTGTTGCCTCAAAAATCTATAGACCCAAATTTCAAGCCAAATTTGTTAGATATGCTTACTACAAGTCTATTGAGAGGCACACAAGGTACGACATATGAAGACTTAGATGTCCTTGCTAATAAATGCATAAGTGATGAATTTTGGTTTAGAGAAGTGATTGGGGTTATAGCAATATTTATAAAATATTACTGTAAAAGAGAAAAGTAGAGTAGAATAAAAAGAGCCAAAGTTATGTATTATATGTTGGAAAGAGTTCCATAATACATTGCTTGTATAGGATGTAATGAATTAAATGTGATTGAAAAATTTGACATGCATGAGTCTCATTTTTCTCAACTATGTGAAGATCTTATATAAGAAAAGAAAAATTTGAAAACGAAGGCTACACCATCAGGGGAAGGGAGTCATGGAAATTTTTCAAATTATTAAAAAAATGCTACTGAACTACATGAGTTGTATGTGTCTCGTGATTAATACAAATTATCATCCAGGGGATGTAAGATACATATGAATTCACTTGTTAATGTTCTTATCCTTTTTTTCTTAGTAGAACATTTAGAGGTTTGGATTTCCATTTTCTGCCACTCAGTGTAGAAATTGTAATTGCTTATTTTTGTAATCTTGTGATTACTATGTCACGTGAATGATATTATTGATGTTTTAAAAGTCATTGGGTGCATTATGATGATTCATGTCTGCATCTTCATACTTCTAGCAATACAAGATTACTCATTTTATACTACTATAAAATTATGCGCAAAAAAAGTAAAAAAATCGCCAATAATTTCATAAGGATGTTACTAAATTATAAATGCAGAACATGTATTTGAAGGAATTTCAGTCATCTTTTTCCATATGTGGTGTTCATAATTGAACTGGTATAGAGGTGGAAGATGTGATAATGGATCTATATTGGAAATATTCAAATCCCTTGGATATTATTAAACTAAATGAAGTTGGAATTGTCTTCCCGAACATCCTTTTAGATGTGAGAGACCAAAGGCATTTTGAGAGCACATGATTGAGAGACATAAAAAAAAAACTCCTATTTAATTTTATATGGTGTGACTATCGAAGTGATGAAAAAGATCTGGAGGGAATCTATGAGCATCAAAATGTTGCACTCAACCGTAAAATGACGTAGCTTCAAGATAGAAGCAAGAAATCACCCATGAGAGCAATGTGCATACATCAAGAGAAAAATGGCTCAAAACCATACTCTATTCTATTGGATTATCTTTGTAGATGAAAGGTGTACATATAGTAGTGGGGTGTGTAATTCCTCACAAATGTAGCCATCAAGAGGTGGGAGTTACATTTCCGAATATCCGGTCAAATGTAACTCCAATGACACTCTATGATGTGTGTAAGGCCATAATGACACCCTAGGGCACCTAAGTATAGTGAATCACCTATGTGGAGGAATTCCATGTACTTCAAATATGTGCATGGTAAATATCCTACAACAACACTCCCTCTCAAACATAGCTTAGGTGGACACATAGATGAAAACAAGGAGAAGTGGGTCCTGAAACAAGCCCTATGAGGTATCCACTTACAATAAACTCTCAAAAAGTGGAGTAAAAGGAGAAAACTCAGTGGGAAAAATCCCCCCTAAAAGAGAGATAAGTCCACTCTCTAATCTAAGAAAGATTCCAAGGATAGGTCCCACCATAGACAAGCCTGTAAAGGTTCCCATGTAAAAAGAGGCAATCTCTCATAAAAGAAGAAGAGAGAAGAAGAGGGAGATGAGAGGAATGTAGAAGATGCCATGGATGGATTTGAACTCTACACTCAAGATCTCCTAGATGAATGTCAATGACGATATCCTCTCGACTCTAGATTGAAGAAGGGCCACCGCACCGAACTGTGTGCCTACCCTTAGGAAGGAAAAAAATGATGTGATGAAAGTCTGCCCACTCCGTGAAGGAAACCAAAGGCAACAACATGAATAACTCTGAGTCTGGTCCACGAAAGTGTGACATAGGTCTAGCAAGTGAGTGTAAAGGAACCAAAGGTAACGTCATGAATTTAAAACTATCAGAGTGAAGAAGGGGAACACCTGTAGAAAGGATGTCCAACTGATGTGAAGGAAATAAAACATCCCCCATAATAGAAAATGGATCCACATGCAAGAGTGGATTAATGAAAATTTCTAGTAAAGTGGAAGTAGTTAGAGTCCTAGAAGTGGTACTCCCAACAACGGAGATGATGAACTCCTCTGAAATACCTGTCGTTGGATGATGAACTTGTAGTACATCACAAGTATACTCGACGAAAAGATGACTAAGGTTAGGTAGATACTCGTGCCAATGAGGGGGCTCAACAAACAGAAGAGCAATGTCAGATAGGTATGAGTCATCCTATGAAGGTAAAGGAGTGGAAGGGGTCTCACTCGCTAAAGGTGGAAAAGAGGTGAGTTTGATGATTGTATGAGAATAAATAGAGACTCGCTTGATATCTGATGAGATGTAGGATGTGTCAACACTATCTGGAATAGTGAGAGAACGAGGAGAAAAATCCTTTGTCGTACTCTTGACATCAGAACTGGGTGCACAATCCTCGTCATCAGAAGTAGAACCAAGTGAGTCTATGTCGGTGAAACTCTAATCGCATAAAGAACAAGAGGAGACAAGTGGATCAGAAACAACAACAATGGTGACAAAAGATGCGAAGGGTCTTTATAGAGGGATCGAAGAATTCTCAAGACACGACGGGGTGGATCTGAGTCTGCCACATGAAACCAAAGAGATGAGGATATATGTATCATCAAGTGACCACAAACATAGTCACAAGTGTTGAGAAAGTCATTAAGATGATGATGATCAGTGGGTGTAGGAACTGGCCCAAGTAAGAAGTGTGAAAGACCCTCGTAGGTGAAGTAACGTTCCATAGAAGCATGCCAAACTAAATAGTTCTCTCTCCCAATAAGAAGTGGTGGAGGTTATAAGGTGATCCTATGATGCTCAAGTCTGGAAAGAGCACCCTCCATGATGTGGAATCAAAAGTGCAAGGTGCACAAATGCAAGATGTCAGAATCAGCTGATAATGCATCTATAGGTAATATAAGGCCCAAGAGTATTAGTGGCCCCCCTGAATTTGACACTTCATAAAGTAGTGCGTTTACAAACCGACAATTTCATCACGTAATGTGTGCAAAATCATGTAACTTTGACTAAAGAATCTATCAAAACCTAGCAAAGTGAGCTAAAATTTATAACAAGAATACAATTCCCGCAATTGATGGAAAATGCCAATGAACTTTACAAACTGATTAAAAAAGTGCCCGAAATGGGTGCAAAGGGTATCATGTGGGTACTCGTTAGAAACGGCATCAAATTTCAGGCAAGGTTTATTTTTATTTTGAGGAGGAGTTAGCCTCCTAAAAACCTAAACCTCACCCTCCGTCTTCGACACGCAAATGAAGGACATAATTACAAGGAAATTAGAGCCTTAAATTTATTACAATGCCAAAAAAAATGTTTTTCACCTTAAAATCATTAAAAAGGGATTGTTTTAACTTTCAAACAATTCTAAAAGGGAGGGGCCAGTGAGGTGTGCTATCCTGTAAAATTGATGAGGGCAATTTTAGGTAACAATACCAAATTTTGCCCTAGTCCCTCGTTAAGGACCCCTCTGCATTTAGATTGTTCAGTAATCCCTTCCGGGAAATCTGGTTCTCTCGAACTTAGTCATTTTGGTCCCTTTTGGCTGGGTACGCCTTTTATCTATCTAAGACAGAGTAAATTTATGCCCCCTTTCATTTCCTTTGGCGCACAGTTTGACATGTCGACACATCAATTGTTGCGCCTTCCCGTGATGCACCTTTCTTGTGTGCGCCAAGGTGCATGCGCCTTCATGTTAACAACTAAATTGTTACACCGTGTTTTGGTGCACCAAAGGGCGTAAGGAATGAAGTGTTGACAGTCTTAAAGTTGTGCCAAACGCGTAAATCTTCCCGTGTTGACACGTGTTTATCCGCGCCAAAGGGCGTAAAGTTTTACGTGTTGACACGTGTTTTGGTGCACCTATGGAAAAAGTGGTTGGCACATTTATCGCACCTTTGCCTATATATATAGGCATACCCACCTTGTCACTTTCACAATTTAAAAACACGTGATAACTTGATTCCTATGCACCTATCAGCATGCCCGTCCTCCTCGTGTCGCGTTTGTGGACCCCGTTTTGTCTCTCGCCATTCTATATATTCCACGTAGGTGGTTCTTACTCCTCTTATGTTTTGTTATGATTGTTTGTGTGGTAGGAAACAATAGATCTATGAATCATAAAGCCCCTCCCCTGTTGTTCTTGCAATATTTCTCCCCAAGTTGTTTTCCTCCTCTTTCCAGATCTGCTGGCCAAGAGTACTCTACCTAGAAAACAAATCCAAACCTCTTTGCTTTGCCCCCTTCACCACTTGAATCAATATGGAGTTAAGCCTAAAGGATCATGAATCTGTCAAAGAGAAGGAAAACTTGAAAAACTGTTTCCAAACTACATTTTTCCCCTTGGCGCAATCGCCACCCTTGCAACAGGAAACACAGTCACACTTATGGCGCACTAATAGTGATTGCAACACATAAGCTCCCTGCACCATGTCTAAACCAAGTATAAAACTGCATAACGGCGCAGGTGCATCCCTGCTTACCACAACAATATGTCATACAAGATTTCCCTGCGCCACGCGAAAGTCCCCTTCTGCGTGCCTAAAGTTGGTGCTACACACAATAAACCTACGCCCTTTGGCACACCAAACTTCCATGTTGCAGGTCAAATACTTGCGCCATAGGCGCACCCTACCCCCATGCAACACCAACATTACTTGCGCCAAGTATAAAACTACATAACGGTGCAGGTGCATCCCCACTTACAATAAAAATAATGTCATATGAAAAATCTTTGTGCCCTGCGCCCTTTGGCGCTGATTTGTTCCTTGTAACACTCGATTCAGTGTGCCATTCTAAAAGCTTTGCATCTGTAGTGTCCCTATGCCCTGCACCCTGAGGCCTTAAAATTGCTAACTCCTCATTCCATTCTCGTAGTGCTTTAATGGAAGATCTGACAGCTAATATGGCTCTTTGGCGTTGGAATTCTCTTCTTCTTCTTGCAAATTAGCAACTGAACTTAGACCCATATATGTCTACATCAAGCAAGAAGCCAACCAAGTCAAAGGGTAAGGCTAAGCTTATAGAAGAAGAGATGAAGTATAAATACCAGAGGGTTAGGATGCCTGAGTCCTAGGCAGAATGTGACCTGGACATAAGAGACTCTAAACTCGCTCACATAGACATGGAGGATTCTGGGCTAGAACCAAGAGAGTCATAGTAAGTCCTTAGATGGACAAGCTAGTGGGCAGTGGACTACATTTTGCTAGGGAGATCCCCATTAGTGCAGTAAACAATGAATTTATGATGGTAGTGGCCCGCTATTACAACAAAGACACAAGGTGTGTAGAAAATGAAAAGGGCAAGGTCATAATCAACCTCACCGCCCGACACTTCGAAATCATGCTAGGCATCCCTCACCACCGACACTTTGTGGCTGTAAGCCAAGAGGACTGCACCAAGGTATGGGAGGACAATGAAGACAAGTGCATGCAGCTGATGAATGAAGTGTACTTGAAAAACAAGAAGGTAATAACAAGATGGCCACAGGTTATTCACCGCATGACTTCTCCGAGAAATGAACAATACCATCACACTTCTTAGTAGAGTTTTGGGCTTTCGATGCCCATTAATTTCACAAATGGATGCTCGTGTACCTTGAAACTATGAACAAGAATGTACCGATCAATGCTTTGAGTGGGCGGAGGTCATAAGCAAAGCACCATATCCGGGCAGCTCCAACAACTCACCACAACGGGGAGATTCTACATGAACTCCTACGTAGATTACGCTGCAGCCTCGGAGAGGGATTATCTAGCACTAAGCCGATGGGTTTGGCCCTGTAAAAATATATGAATACAACCCAGAGTCAAGGAGAACAAAGATCCCAGCTTTACTAAAATCAACGATGTCTTTTTCTATGGCATCATCTCGTCTATGAGGCCCAACATGACTCATGGTCAAACAACTAAGAGCATTGTCACAAAGAACGAAGAAGTGGGGGCCTAATTTACAAAATTTCCCACCTTCACCTATCTCAGGTAAGCTAACTTCTGGGTGAGCCCACTAAATTGCCAAGGTATGTTGGCCCCAAGCTGGTCATGTTGGAGCTGTCCATACAGCTCATAATATACCATGAGAAGTGTCTGAAGAGAAAGAAGGGTGGAACTCGTTTCCCCCTTACAATGGGAAGATACACATGCATCTCTCACCATAAAGCACTTCTCAATTTGAAGCACAACTTCCCGGTGAGGCCCACTTTTGATCCAAGGAATTGCCTTCCCAAGGCAAAACTTGATCCAATCCATATTCCACAGATCGAGGACATCTATATCAACCTGTACCATGAGGTCAAACTTAGAAGGAAGGACCACTCCCACTTGGCCTTGGCAGAGATTATTCAATACAGTGTGGCCATTGTTCCAAAGGATTATCAAATTACCAATCAAGAAGTTGATCAAGTATATCTGGATATAGATGGGGACAATCGGTCGTTTGTTGTGATCGATGAACAAAAGTGCCCCAGACCATTGAAGAAATGGTCAAGGAGACATTGCGGAGGATAGAACACTGGTGCACAATGAATGACCTTACCTAGCTCGGGGTATATTTCACTACATCCCCATTGGGTAACACACCTATTAGGCCAAAGCATCTGGCAAAAGGTAAAAGGAAAGGATAAAGAGGGTGAATCAAGCTCGCTCAAGAAGGAGCTCCTGAAAGTCCTCCTTCCGCTACACAAGAATAGGTTGTAAGTCTGGTATCCCCAAAGAAAGAAATGGCGGAAGGTGTTTTGACGGGCACAACCACCGAGGTCCCTTCTATTCCTTCTCCCTCTCCTCCTCCTCCTCACGTAACCCAAGTGACCATTCCTTTGGTTGTTTCCTCTCCCCTATCTTCTATTGTTCCCCCTTCCTCGTCATCCATCTTATTTTCTCTCACGGAGCTGTCCCCCACCATTTCTTCTCTCATCTCTTAGCTCCCTTCCATTCCCATGTCTACCTCCCTTGCAGTATCCCTTCCTCCCGTGAGCACTTTCTCGACCTCCCTCTCGATGCCGCCACCAAGTGTCTTTACCCATTTCCCCTCATCCACTATAGCTGCTCCCTCTTCTACCTTTGGTCCCGTTCCCTTAAGTCCAACATGGATCTCCCAAGATCTGAGCCAGCAAAAGAGGAAAGTCCCTATCACACCGATGGACTTCTCCATCATCCCAGCAAAGGGGGCTAAGAAGCAAAATCCTATAACCCGATTCTCTCAGAGTGTATTAGGAGAAAGAGTGATGGAGATTGCCTACCTCGATCCTTCAAAGGGTAAAAAATATTTGTCTCAGATAGATTATACAGTGACCCAAGTCACAATGGGAACGTCTTGTAAAGTCTTCAAGGAGAGGCCCTATCTGCGGTGGATGCCCTTTGCAAGAAACTTCAAGAAGCAAAGAAGGAGAAGAGGTTACTAAAAGAACAAAACAAACATCTTCTCCACGCCCTGCAGAAAATGGGCAGTGCACCTCCTACAACTACCACCGAAACTCCTGAGGTCCTAAGTCAGGACAAGATAAATGAGTACGCCAAAATTGGTGAACAAGGTATGGCAGTTTCCACCTGGAGGAATCAAATCCTCAAAGATAGCGAGGAGGTAATAGTCAAGTTCACCGAATTGTATCAGAATATCAGTCGGGTGAACAAAGATCTCTAGGTGATTATAGGACCTATCTCCGAGGAGTTGGACCATGCAAGGTTGCAACATGAGACATTCTAGAAAATGCTCGACTGCTCAGTCGACGATCTAGTGAAATTCGACATTTTTAGTCACCCCAGGGTACCCAACAAGATCCTTGCTGCATTGGATTACCGGGTCGACCAGATGGAGTTCATCCTAGAAAAGATTGATAAAGTCAAGGAGGAAGCCCTAGATGCAATGCATCAAATGGAGAAAATTGTTCTGAGGATGTCTCCAGGATTTCTTACTCCTTTTGCCTTGAGGAAGGCAGATGAAACTATCCGGATCTTCAAAGAGATCATCTTGCAAGGGTTAGGGCCAGAAGCCACTTTCAACACCGAATGCATCAACAACCTTCTGGCTTGCCATGATTTTTTGGGGTTCCTGATGGAGGTAGGAAATGAATATTTCAAACTCCCTGAAAAACTCAGAGATGAGTGGGAGACTTGTGAGGTCATCGGTGATCATACGAAGGGTCCCCCAGATCAACTTTTACCTATGATCAGTAAATTCATGGAATATCGAACTCAGTTCCACATCACCTCTCTCAAACAACAGCAAAAGCAAGATACCCCCTTCCAGCCACGAGACAACGATGAATAGATTTCTTCCTCTTGGCTTCCTTTTTTGTAAATATCTAATAGTATGTTGGTACAAATGATGACCTCATCCATGTTGCACCATGGGATGTTGTCATCCACCAAGTTGTCCAAAGTCAACATTGACTTTTAGATATTTTGTAATTAGTTGTTGGTTGCCTTTTTCCTTCTCTCTTCTCCTTCTTCTATATATACTTGGATACTTGTCATATGCCAGGGGTTGGATACTTTTTAGATGAAAAATAGAAGTAAGAAGAAAAGACTTTGAGCTTTTTGTAATAGAAGAGAATATTAATACAAATATTAAGACTTTGTGCTGAATATGTGTGTTATGAGCATTTAATCTTTCTTATGTCAGATTTATGTGTTTATTCTGTTGAATCTATCTTTACTTTTTTGTCATTTATTCACCAGTATTGCTTTGTTTGTCTATGCAAGTAAGTTCGGCTCTGTTTACTACCAGCCCAAAACATAGACCCTCCGACCTTTCTACTTTGGAATTCATTTCTTTTCTCCCTTCAGATCTCTTCTATCTCCCCACCTCGTTTCTTTCCCTTCTTCTCACAGTGGGAAATACCTCTACTGGGATGAGATCCCAACCCCGAAGGTAGAATATTGTGAGACTTGCATAGATTCCTACTGGTAGAATAGCAATAAACCAGTTTCGCTTTGTTGACTCAAAGAGGGGTTATGACCTGCACACTGTTGGCTCATATATCCATAGATATATACACCTGACAGATTTTCATACCAAGAGTTTTTGGTGACTCTACTGGGGATCGAACAGATCTAACAGATCTATGATAGTGGTATGTTAGAAAATTAGTAAAAATTAGAAAAATCACTACCTGTTTACAAATTTTAACTTTTTTCAAAATCCAAAATTTTTGCAAAAGTGATCCAAACCAAATTTTTTTCGAGAGATCCATAGATCTGGGCCGCTTAGAGATCTTTAGTTCGCTGAGTTTTACAAAAACCTGTATTTTTCCGTAGATCTGAGTTTTGACTGTTTTACAAAAATTTCAAACCCTTACCAAAAGTCAACTCTAAGATCCAAAAATCAGCCTACTAAGTTGGCCGTAATTTTATCCCCATTAACATTTGTCATTAAACCGCAATCAGTTTTCAAAAGAAGGATAAAATTAAATATTTAGAAAAGTACATGCTGCTGGTTTTTGTCAGAAAATTCTGAAAATCAGCAAGTACAACCAAAAAGAGTTTTTAGGATTTGCTCCAAAATATTGCAGATCTGGAAGGTACACTGGTGGGTGAACCATTCACTCGTAGCAGAAGAGCTCATGGAGTAATCGATCCTACTTTTGATCTACTTCAAAGACACAACTTCAAGTGTTTCACGGCACACTTCCGTGCCGCTAAGTTCAACTAACCGGTCATCCAGAAGTGTCTCACCTCCATGAAGGAAGCATCTCTCACAAGGAATATCCTCATCTCTTTGTAGCACCTTGCTGCTCAGTGGAACTGTGCTTCCAGCTCACGTCCTTTTTCCAGCCGTCCAAATGGCAGTGCCATGGGGAAATGCTATGGGCCCACTCGCTTTGCCACACCCCGTTCATGCGCTCCCTCACGGAAACCGGAAGAATTTTCCTAAATTTGATGGTAGTGGGAACCAAAGCATGGATTCACACATATCTGCATTCATCATGTCATGCAGTATCCTAGATGTGACCCATGAAGATGTGTCAGTTCACCTCTTTCTAGAGACCTTGCAAGGACCTGCAGCAGAATGGTTTCACTATTTACCCGGTCGATCTATTACCAGTTGGGAAACCTTGTGAACTACATTCAAAGAAAGATATAAGCCTTCAGAGGACACTTTCGCATTACTATCCAAGATCACTCACCTAAAGAAGGAGGTCAATGAAACCATGTGTGATTTCATCACCCATTTCAATTCACTAATCAACCAAGTTCCACCTACCATGCTGCCAACGCCAGAAAATCAGAAATGTTTCTTCGTGAATGCCATGAGCTCAAAAGTAAGTTTCTTACTCTTACAAGAGCAGGTCACTACTTTGGTTCTCGCCCAAGCTGCTGCCATATGGATTGAAGATAACTTGCTAATATCTGGTGAATTAAAGCGAGAGCCATCCAAGCCGAAAGTTTCAGCTCCTTCTCCCACCACTTCATCCGATCCGTCATTCCAAAAGATGACAAATGACCTGCTTGCATTAAAAAAGTAGCTAGCTCAGTCTTTTCCCAGCTTTTCGTACCAGGATATCCCACAGAGGAATTTTACTTCTAACAAAGTTTCAAAAAAGCTGCGCCTACCTGCAGCTGCTCCACGGTTGGCACTCAAGGCCCCTCCAGTTAATGCTCTAGCTGAAATTGAAGAAGAGGAGAAAAATTATGAATAGCCTTCATCGCCAGGTCAAGATGATCAAGATGTCGGTCAATCGACTAGCGACTCTACTATCGGGTACATGGAATTTGATGAGGAAGAATCTGTCAAAGAAGAGGGTACCCAAGGATATGCAAGTGGGCAAGTCATATGCTATTTTTATCTTCCCACAAGGAAAAGAAGCAGAAGTGGCTGCCAATATGCATAAAGAGAAGGCCGTGTCACACACGCCTCCCACCATCGCTAAATGAGGTAGTCCCCTTCCTGCCCAACCTGTTATTAAATATTTTTGAAAAGATCTTTTCCCTTATCTCCCCTTTGAATCATTCCTCTCATGTTCCTATCAAGACCAGTAATCCTACCCTACCATCACGAAATGAGGGACTCATTCCTTCATCATCACAACCCTTGGCCGCGTTTGACATAATTGATCACGCTAAAAATACCAAGATCCAAATGTCTGAAGCCGAGTATCTTCAGTCAAATCCTAAGAAGCTTGTAAGGTTGACCGAATACATCCAAAGCCAAGTTGTCATAACTACTCAGGTTTCCCCGAAAGGAATCCTTTCTACTCCTTTTGCATCTCGCATAAATGTCACCTCGACATCTGCATCAGGAAAGATAGAACCTTTCTATCTCTCCCTCCTAATCAATGGCCATAATCTAAGTAACTGCATAATTGATCCTGGGGCTTCCGATAATGTCATGCCAGCAAACATCACCCACGCCCTAGGCCTCACCCTTACTAAGCCTTTTGGTAGATGTTATTCCTTGGAAACCAAGCAGGTTCCGTTGATCGGTCAAATCAAAGACGTGCAGTTTGCAATTGCAACGTTTCTAGAGAAAAGAGTAAAGATGGCCATCCTTGTTGTCGATATTTTGGCAACATACAAAATTCTATTAGGAAGGAGTTTTTGTAGTGAAGTTGGTGGAGAAATTCATATGGATTTGTCTAAGGCAAGGATTCCCGTCAAAGGTGTAATGTAAACGTTAGAGCCAGAATCACAAAAGAAGTACCTAGTTACTAACTCTAATGACCCTAAACCAAAAATTCTCTTCGAATCATCAGGGATGGAAACTATTTCTTGTCTACTAAGTCTGAAAAAATGGATGTCCTCGTCCAAGTAGAGGATCTTAACAAGATCTGGACATTACAGTTTGATGGCAGTTGCGCGACTAGTGGATGTGGCACTGGAGCCATACTAATATCTCCTAAGGAAGAGATTATCCCTCTCTCTTTCAAGTTGTAGTTTTTCAATACGAATAATACTGTTGAGTATGAATCTTTGCTACTAGGCATGCAAGCCACAAGAGAAAGAGGAATCAATAATTTGAAAGTACAGGGTGATGCATAGCTGGTCATAAATCAAGTTGAATGGATATACCAAGTGAAGAATGAAAGGCTTAGACATTACCGCAATGCAGTATGGGACAACATCGAGGATTTTGACGCTTTTTCAATAAAATCCATTCCGAGAGCTCAAAATGACATGGCCAACTCATTAGCCGTCTCAGCATCCCTCATGCTCCCTCACCCAGGTTTGAAAACAGACACATATACCATTGAGGTGGTGTTCCACCCAAGCATGCCAGACAATTCTCAAAGACTAGTAGGTATTCAAGGATGATAATCAACTCATTTCCTTTCTTGAAAAAGCCAAAAAAATTAGTGAGCTTCATTTTGAAGGATCCACTTCTTCATGCCATGAGTCTATTACTGATCAGAATGGGGAATCTGAAGGAAATGACAGCATATGTCAGCTCAAAGGAAATAAAATTCCAAAAGGCCTGGTGTCCCTAGAGTGGTTGTTTTATAGGCATGATTAATTTACAAAAAGAAAAGGTGAGATGACCCTAACTCCTCCCCAGAAACCGAACTGGTCAATCTAGGTTCGGTAGAACATCCGTAGTTTGTAAACATTGGAAAATGTTGCACACCCGAAGAGAAGTGGAAATTCATCAAATTACTGAAGAAATACATGGATGTATTGGCGTGGTCCTATGCTGATCTAAAGTCTTTCAAGCCAAAGGATGTCCAACATGACATCCCATTGAAAGAAGATGTCAAACCCTTTCACCAGAAGCGAGACACTACAATCCTAAGATCTCAGGTACTATCCAGGCTGAAATTCAGAAAATGTTGGATGCAAGGATCATTTTTCCTATCCATCATAGTACCTGGGTGGCAAACATTGTGCCAGTATGCAAGAAGAATGGTGAGATACACATATGCGTAGATTTTCGTAACTTGAATCAAGCCTCCTTGAAGGATAACTACCCCCTTCCCATAATGGATCAGGTTCTGCAAGCAGTGACTGGATCAGAAATGTTGTCCATGCTTGATGGTTTTTCAGGCTACAATCAAATTGAAGTCTCGCCCGAAGACCAATTCAAAACAACATTCACTACCCCTTGGGGTACATTCGCTTATAGTAGGATGCCTTTTGGTCTGACCAATGCCGGTGCCACTTTTCAGTGGGCCATGGACTTTACATTCAAAGGAATGATGGGAAAAGTCATCGTAGTCTACTTGGATGACTTAACTGTGTTCTCTAAATAGCGGAATGATCATTGCGATCATTTGGAGCAGGTATTGATTAGATGCTGGGAACATGGAATCTCCCTAAATCCAAAAAAGTCTATTTTTGAGTCACAGAGGGAAAGTTGTTGGGACACATTGTAAGCAAGGAAGGGATGAAGATAGATGCCGAAAGGGTTAAGGCTATTCAGAGCCTTACTTTACCCACAAGCAAAACTGGCGTTCACTCTTTCTTCGGAAAAGTGAATTTTCTTAGGCACTTTGTTCCCGACTTTGCTGAAAAGACTCGCCACATATCAAACATGATGAAAGGATCACCAAATTTCCAGTGGAGCAAAGAAGGAAAGAATTCATTCGAAGATATAAAAGCCTCCATCGCTCACGCACCAGTCCTGGTATGTCCCGATTTCTCCAAAGATTTTATCATGTATAGCTATGCATCCGAGCATATTGTATTGGCTATCTTAATGAAAAAGAATTCCAAAGATGTTGAATCCCCGATCGCATTCATGAGATCTCCTCTCAAGCCTCATGAATTGAAGATGTCTCAGTTGGAAAAGCATGCCTTTGCCATGGTCAAAGTAGTCAAGAACTTCAGGTATTACATTTTAAATTCTCACACAATGGTACTGGTCCCTGACACGGCAGTCAAGTCAATCCTAACTCAACAGGAGTTAGGGATTTTGCGAGGAAATTGGATTGCAAAATTCCAAGAGTATGATCTGGATATAAAACCAACCAAGTTGGTAAGGGCAAGGGCCTATGTCAGCTTATGGCTGAAAACAGGATTCAGAAGACCCTGAGGAAAAGGATGATTGCACCAAGGGAGCACAAAGCTAGCTGGAGAAAGCCGATTCTCTACCCATGGTTCTATTTGTCACCACTAGTGACAAATGGTATTCTGATATCACTTTCTTTCTCACTTATGGTGAGTGTCCAGCTCATCTAACTTCAAAGGAGAAACGTGCTATAAAGCTCAGAGTGGCCAGATTTGTCATCTGGGATGACTGTTTATATAAACATGGAATAGATGGCATCTTCTTGCGATGTGTTGACAAGCCACAACAAATAGGGCTACTGAAGAGTTTTCATGATTCAGCCTGTGGTGGCCACTTCTCCTCTTCGTGATGGCACACAAGATCATCTGGGCGGTACTATTGGCCGACATTGTTCCAGGATACAGCCACCTGGGTAGCAAAGTGTGAGCTCTGCCAACAATTTGTCGGCAAGCCAAAATTGGCTACTTTTCCCCTCAGGCCGGTCATTATTGATGAACCATTCAGACAGTGGGGAATCAACTTTATCGGAGCACTCCATCCCCAATCGAGTGCCGGACATAGTTATGTCCTGACAGCAACAGATTACTTCACCAAATGGGTAGAGGCCATACCTGTCAAGCATGCCACTTCCGAGGTTGTTTGCAGTTTCATCAAAGAGAATATCATTGTCAGGTTTGGTGTTCCAAACAAGATTTTTGTTGATAACGCTTCCAACTTCTCCTCACGAGAAGTTGTTGGTTTTTTCTATGAACACGGGATAACCTTGGCCCATGCCTCAGATTACTACCCCTGTGGAAATGGTCGTGCGAATCCAAAGAATAAAAACCTAGTGGCCATCATACGGAAGCTAGTTGATAAGAGTCAGCGGATGTGGCACAAGTCATTATATGACACTTTGTGGGCAGACCGCATTACTCCCAAGAGGTCCCTTGGTATGTCACCTTTTCAAGTGTTATATGGGACCAATGCCAAGCTTCCCATTTCTACAGAACTCCCTGCTCTACGCTTGGCACGAGCAATCGAAGATGAGGCTTTCCAAAATTCCCTTGAAAAGAGGATCATGTATCTATCAGAGCTTGAAGAGAAATTAATAAGAGTGGTCGACATGATCACCGAACATCAAAATCAAGTTAAGAAATTCTTTGATAAAAAGGATAAGCAAAGAGATTTCCAAGTGGGAGATCTCGTCCTCTTATGGGACAAATGGAGTGAGCTAAAGGGCATGCACCGGAAATTTGATTCTCTATGGAGAGGGTCCTTTCAAGATCAAACATCTCAATGGGGAGAATAGCTTCTATCTCTCATATCGGATGGACCGATCTCCCACTTCCCTATAGCAAGTAGCACCTCAAAATATTCAGGAAGTAGAGCTTGCTCTCTTCTTTGTATAGTTTGCTTTTGTTGTGTGTTTTCTTTCGTCGTGTGTTTGTTTTCAGCCTCACCCTTGTTTTTTGACACTGTTACCCATTGGATAGGCACATGTTGATCTGATTTTCTCTACCCTTGAGTTTCACTCAAAGATAGTCCCTAGAAAGAGATAGTTGTTATCCTGTAAAATTGATAAGGGAAATTTTATAGGTAACCATACCAAATTTTTGCTGGTCCCTCGTCAAGGACCCCTCTGCGTTCGGAATGTTACAAAATCCCTTTCAGAAATCTGGTTCTCCGAACTTAGCCATTTTGGTCCCTTTTGGCTGGGCGCACCTTTTATCTGTGTAACATAGTAAATTTGTGCCCCCTTCATTTCCTTTGGTGCACAGTTTGACGTGTCGACACATCAATTGTTGCGCCTTCCCGTGATGCGCCTTTCTTGTGTGCGCCAAGGCACATGCACCTTCATGTTAACAACTAAATTGTTGCACCATGTTTTGGTGCACCAAAGGGCACAAGGAATGAACTGTTGATAGTCTTAAAGTTAAGCCAAAGGCACAAATCTTCCCGTGTTGACACGCATTTAATCGCGCCAAAGGGCGTAAAGTTTTACATGTCGACACGTGTTTTGGTGCACCTCTGGAAAAAGTGGTTGGCACATTTATTACAGCTTTTCCTATATATAGGCATACCCACCCTGTCACTTTCACAATTTAAAAACATGTGATAACTTTATTCCTCTCGCACTGTCAAAGCATGCCTGTCCTCCTCGTGTCGTGTTCGTGGACCCCGTTTCGTCTCTCACATTCTATATATTCAGGTAGGTGGTTCTTACTCCTCTTATGTTTTGTTTTGATTGTTTGTGTGGTAGGAAACAATGGATCTATGAATCATAAAGCCCCTCCCCTGCTGTTCTTGCAATCTTTCTCCCCAAGTTGTTTTCCTCCTCTTTCCAGATCTGCTGGCCAAGAGGACTCTGCCTAGAAAACAAATCCAAACCTCTTTGCTTTTCCCCCTTCACCACTTGAATCAATGTGGAGTTAAGCCTAAAGGATCACGAATCTGTCAGAGAGAAGGAAAACTTGAAAAACTGTTTCCAAACTACGTTTTCCCCTTGGCGCAATCACCACCCTTGCAACAGGAAACACAGTCACGCCTATGGCACACCAACATTGATTGCAACACATAAGCTCCCTGTGCCATGTGTAAACCAAGTATAAAACTACATAACGGCGTAGGCACATCCCCACTTACCACAAAAATATGTCATGCAAGCTTTCCCTGTGCCGTGCCAAAGTCCCCTTCTACGCGCCTAAATTTGGTGCTACACACAATAAACATGCACCCTTTGGCGCACCAAACTTCCATGTTGCAGGTCAAATACTTGTGCCATAGGCGCACCCTGCCCCCATGCAACACCAACATTACTTGTGCCAAGTATAAAACTACATAACGGTGTAAGCGCATCCCCTTACAATAAAAATAATGTCATATGAGAAATATTTACGCCTTGCACAATTTGTCATTGATTTGTTCCTTGTAACACTTCGAATCAGTGCGCCATTCTAATAGCTTTGTAGCTTGCAGTGTCCCTGCGCCTTGCGCCCTGAGGCCTTAAAATTTCTAACTCCTCATTCTATTCTATAGTGCTTTAATGGAAGATCTGACAACTAATATGGCTCTTTGGCATTGGACTTCTCTTCTTCTTCTTGCAGATCAGCAACTGAACTCAGATCCATATATGTCTACATCAAGCAAGAAGCCAACCAAGTCAAAGGGTAAGGCTAAGCTTACAGAAGAAGAGATGAAGTATAAATACCAGAGGGTTAGGATGCCCGAGTCCCAGGCAGAATGTGACCTGGACATAAGAGACTCTGAACTCGGTCACATAGACATGGAGGATTTCTAGGCCAAAACCAGGAGAGTCACAGGAAGTCCTTGGATGGACAAGTTGGTAGGCAGTGGACTGTATTTTGCTGGGGGATCCCCATCAGTGTAGTAAACAATGAATTTATGATGGTAGTGGCCCGCTGTTACAACAAAGACACTTTGTGGATGTAAGCCAAGAGGACTGCGCACCAAGGTATGGGAGGACAACGAAGACAAGTGCATGCGGTGATGAACAAAGTGTACTTGAAAAACAAGAATGTAATAACTAGATGGCCACATCTTATTCACTCTGATGACTTCTTCGAGGAAGTTAGTGATACCATCACATTCCTTAGTATATTTTTAGGCTTTCGACGCCCATTACTTTCACAAATGGATGCTCTGTGTACCTTGAAACTATGAACAAGAATGTGCCGGATCATCACTTTAAGTGGGTGGAGGTCATAAGTAGCACCATATCCAGGCGGATCCAACAACTCACCACAACGGGGAGATTCTACATGAACTCCTACGTAGTTTACGCTGTAGCCTCGAAGAGGGATTATCCGGAATTGAGCCGATGCGGGGTTTGGCCCCATGTAAAAATATATGAATACTACCTAGAGCTGAAGCTAGAGAACAAAGCATCCCGCAGTATACTAAAATCAACGATGCCTTTTTCTATAGCATCATCTGCCTATTGAGGCCCAACATGACTCACGGTCAAATGACCAAGAGCATTGTCACAACAATACTGAGATCGGGGCCTTATTTACACAATTTCTCACCTTCACCTATCGGGGAATCTAACTTCCTCGGTGAGCCCACTAAATTGTGAAGGTACGCCGACCCCAATCTGGTCTTGTTGGAGCTGTCCAGACAACTCATAACATAGCATGAGAAGTTCTGAAGAGAAAGAAGGGTGGAACTCCTTTCCCCCTTATAATGGGTAGATACACATGCATCTCTCACCACAAATCCCAGGAAATGGTTTCCGAGCTAGAACTACACAACCTGAAGCAAAAATTCCCAGCGAGGCCCACTTTTGATCTAAGGAATTACCTTCCTAAGGAAAAACTCGATCCAATCCATATTCCATAGATCGAGGACATCTATATCAACCTATACCATGAGGTCGAACTTAGAAGGAAGGACCACTCCCACTTGGCCTTGACAGAGATTATTCAATACGGCGTGGCCATTGTTCCAAAGGGTTATCAAACTACCGATCAAGAAGTTGATCAGGTATATCTAGATACAGATGGGGACAACTAGCCGTTTGTTATGATCAATAGAACAAAAGCACCCCAGACCATTGAAGAAAGGGTCAAGGAGACATTGTGGAGGACAGAACACTGGTGCAGAATGAATGGCCTTATCTACCTTGGGGTAGATTTCACTACATCCCCATTAGGAAATGCACCTGTCAGGCCAAAGCATCTGCCAAAGGTCAAAGGCAAGGATAAAGAGGGTGAATCAAGCTCTGCTCAAGAAGGAGCTCCTGAAAGTCCTCCTTCCGCTGCACAAGAACAGGTTGTAAGCCTGGTATCCCCAGAGAAAGAAGTAGCAGAAGGTGTTTCGACGGGCACATCCACTCAGGGTGTCACCCCCACTACAACCACTGAGGTCCCTTCTATTCCTTCTCCCTCTCCTCCTTCTCCTCCTTGCGTAACCCAAGTGACCATTCCTTTGGTCGTGTCCTCTCCCCCATCTTCTACTATTCCCCCTTCCTCATCATCCATCTTCTCTTCTCTCGTGGAGCTGTCCCCCACCATTTCTTCCCTCATCTCTTAGCTCCCTTCCATTCCCATGTCTACCTCCCCTGTAGTATCCCTTCCTCTCGTGAGCACTTTCTCGGCCTCCCTCTCGATGCCGCCACCAAGTGTCTCTACCCATTTCCCCTCATTCACTGCAGCTGCTCCATCTTCTACCTCTGGTCCCATTCCGTTAAGTCCAGCGTGGATCTCCCAACATCTGATCCAGTAAAAGAGGAAAGTCTAGATCACACTCATGGACTTCTCCGTCATCCCGGAAAAGGGGATAAGAAGCAAAGCCTCTAACCCACTTCTCTCGAGTGCGTCGGGACAAAGAGTGATGGATATTGCCTACCCGATCCTTCAAAGGGTTAAAAATATCTGTCTCTCGACAGATTATACAATGACCCAAGTCACAATGGGAACGTCTTCGGAAATTCTTCAAGGAGAGGCCCTATCTATGGTGGATTCCCTTTACAAGAAACTTCAAGAAGCAAAGGAGGAGAAGAGGTTACTAAAAGAACAAAACAAACATCTTCTCCACGCCCTGCAGAAAATGGGTAGTGCACCTCCTACAACTACCACTAAAACTCCTAAGGTCCTAATTCAGGACAAGATAAATGAGTACGCTAAAATCGGCGAACAAGGTATGGTAGTTTCCGCCTAGAGGGATCAAATCCTCAAAGACAGCGAGGAGGTAATAGTCAAGTTCACCAAATTATATCAGAATATCAGTCAGGAGAACAAAGATCTCCAGGCGATTACAGGACCCATCTCCGAGGATTTGGACCATACAAGGCTTCAACATGAGACATTCTAGAAAATGCTCAACTGATCAGTTGATGATCTAGTAAAATTCAGCATTTTCAGTCACCCCAGGGTACCCAGCAAGATCCTTGCTACATTGGATTACCAGGTCGACCAAATGGAGTTCATCCCAAAAAATATTGATAAAGTCAAGGAGGAAGCCTTGGATGCAATGCATCAAATGGAGCAAATTGTTCTGAGGATGTCTCTAGGCTTGCTTACTCCTTCTTTCACCTTGAGGAAGGTAGATGAAACTATCCGGATCTTCAAAGAGATCATCTCGCAAGGGTTAGGGCCAGAAGCCACTTTTGACACCGAATGCATCAACAACCTTCTGGCTTGCCGTGATTTTGTGGGGTTCCTGATGGAGGCAGGAAATGAATATTTCAAACTCCCTGAAAAACTCAGAGATGAGCGGGAGACTTGTGAGGTCATCGGTGATCATACGAAGGGTCCTGCCCAGGATCAACTTCAGCCCATGATCAGTAAATTCATGGAATATCGGACTCAGTTCCACATCACCTCTCCTGAACAACAGCAGAAGCAAGATACCCCCTTCCAGCCGCGAGATGACGATGAATAGATTTCTTCCTCTTGGCTTCCTTTTTGTAAATATCTAATAGTATGTTGGTACAAACGATGACCTCATCCATGTTGCACCATGGGATGTTGTCATCCACCAAGTTGTCCAAAGTCAACATTGACTTTTAGATATTTTGTAATTAGTTGTTGGTTTCCTTTTGCCTTCTCTCTTCTCCTTCTTCTATATATACTTGGATACTTGTCGTATGCCAGGGGTGGATACTTTTTAGATGAAAAATAGAAGTAAGAAGAAAATACTTTGAGCTTTTTTTGTAACTGAAGAGAATATTAATACAAATATTAAGACTTTGTGCTGAATATGTGTGTTATGAGAATTTAATATTTCTTATGTTAGATTTATGAGTTTATTCTTTTGAATCTATATCTACTTTTTGTCATTTATTCACCAAGTATTACTTTGTTCGCCTATGCAAGTAAGTTCGGCTCTCTGTTTACTACCAGCCCAAAACATAGACCCTTTAACCTTTCGCTTTGGAATTCATTTTTTTCTCCCTTTAGATCTCTTCTATCTCCCCACCTCTTTTCTTTCCCTTCTTCTCACAATGGGAAATACCTCTACCGGGATGAGATACCAACCCCAAAGGTAGAATATTTTGAGACTTACATGATTCTTCTTTGGTAGAATAGCAATAAACCAGTTTCACTTTCTTCGACTCAAAGAGGGGATATGCCCCGCACACTTTGTTGGCTCGTATATCCATAGATCCGCCCACCCGGCATGATTTTGACCGATAAGGTGTCAAGCCCTGGATGCACCAAGTTGGAAGCTACCTCTCTTGGGGAGTTGGGAAGTTAATTGAGCTAGGGGTGTATGTCAAATGCAAGTTGTAGTTGATTGCGTGTAATGAAAACCAAGCCACAGTGTAATGGTTGCATACAAGGTCATGTGGAAGAGTCTAAAGTAGTGAAAAATCCATTAGGAAAGTGTAGCACTAGTGAGAGGTCGAGCAGAGAGACCACAAGTGTTGAGGTGACAGTGACAATTAAATGGTCAAATGAAACTACGATACTAAGAAAGGACCACATTTGAGACAAGTTGTGCACGTAGAGATTCCGAGGAGGGAAAGCGGTCAAGAGATCTGCAGCAAGTGATGGTACAGAGTGTAGAGATTCCACACAACGAGGTCCCCACAAGCATAAGCAACACATTCAAATCTACGGGATGAGGCCAAAGCTCATAGTTCGAGTGAAATGAGCAATAGTTGGATGAGTGTAGGGTCAACAAAAGCTGATGTAAGTAGGAATGAACCTTATAAATGCAAGTGCATGAGTTGACATGCTAACACGTAGATACAAGCCGGAGGTATTCTAAAACAATAAATGAAGTACATAATACAAAAATGATCTCACTTACCTTTATGGAGGAGAATCACAAGAAGGAGATCATGCTCCAATGATATTATAAATGTCTAATTGTGCCTCCACGTATATAGCCTCTATGATTATTTATGTTCCTTTTATTATAGTCATTGTAGACACCTATAGTTTGATCAATACACTATTATTTCTAATGGTGTACTAACACTTCTTCCCTTTGCAAATTGATGGCTCACCGCCATTTAAACCTATCTAACTCCCTTCTCATGACACCTTTTTAGTCATTTTTCCTTTGATAAACCATTTAAACAGGCTGTTATAGCCTCGTTCTAACTACATTAGCTTCTTATTCCCTTCTATCTTGCTTTTATTAGCTCCCTGGAATATCAATCCACTTCATTGGATTGATTAAGCCCTTCAGAAACCCTTCCAAAACCCTAATTACTCTCTAAGAGAGATTGATTAGTCTAACCTAGGTTAAACACCTAAACATAGTCAAATCACACTTTGACTTGCTAAAAGTGCTTTTTGGACTTTAGCCTTTTTCCCACATGCACCCAAATCTCCTTTTTCTTCCAAACCAAAAACTATAAATAGGGCTATACCCCCTCCCTCATTTCCTAAGAATTCTCTCTTCTTCCTAGCATAGATTATAGCAATTTTTTTAGGCTTTAGATTGTATTTCATCTTCTTCCATTTGAGCTAAAAGCATTTGATTTTGTATTTCATAGCATTAACATGGAGTAAAAGGGAAGATCCATTGGCCTTAAAGCCATTAATGGGGAGATCTCTTTCTCTTAAAAACATAACTGAATGCTTAGATCCTCTTAGGTTCATTATTTCAAGCTTTCAAAGAATAGAGGTTAACTTCATTTTCTTAGTTTGCATGTTTATTTCAAATTAATGTATGCAAAGAAGAAAACCTTGCTCATTTCTTATCACATGGTCCATTGATTAGTTTGTTAAAAGCCTTTGGGGATTATTTAGAGATTCTTACCCCAAATCCATGGCTTTTACAACTTTTCATTGAACACATTTGGCACACCCGATTGGATGCTTATGTCCATCCTCCATTAATGGAGGTCTTTTAGGTTTTTCAAAGTTCATTTTCAAGTTTTTTGGGTCAAATCACTTGTTATTTCCTCATTTTTGTTTCTAACGCTAGATAAATGACCTTCATTTACATGTGTTTTGTGGGTTTGATATATAAATAGGACACTTTGACTAACAAATAACCTGTTTTCTATTGAAAATTTGAAAATCCGTGTTTTTTACAGGTTTTTCACAGGGTGCACATAGGTGTAAAACAAGGGGTGTGTACATGTTGAAACCCTGACATACCCATCGATCGATGCATAACTATCAAGAGGACATCATCATTTGCAAATTTTCTCTCTAGAGAGATGTGCACACATCTCCATTATTTGTGGCGTATATCCACCTCTCTCGGCCGCACATGCTTTTAAAAAAATTGATAATTTTCTATTTCAAGCTTGGACACGTACACGTCAAAAACTTGAGTGTCCATGTCAATATGGGTGCATCTCTTTTTTCGAGTGTCTTTGTTTTATTGCATTAGGTTTCATTTTTTTTTACTGCAGCGTACTCATTAAGTAGGGCGTGTATCCGTCGGTTGGGAAGCGCATGTGTCAGTATAGGCGCGCAGGTGTCTGCATTAAAAATTGGAAATTTTTACAATCTGCAAAATATTTTTCTCTGATCCATTCTTTGTAAGTTTCTAAGACTAACTATTTAAAAAAAAACAATATTTTTCCTTAAACATTTTAGTTTGCATAGTAAAAGTGTTTTTTTCTTGGCTTAGAATTATCTTTGTAGAAGTGTGTATGCTTTCTCCTCGTGTCTTCCAAGGTGATCTTGGAGATCAAAAACAATTATACAAAACTCATATAAATAGTTTACAAAAACACTTGTTTTATAAAGGTTGAAGTAAAACTTTCATGTGATTTCTATAGGATTTTTCACGTTGCGTATCCTCTTCCTTCGTGCCTTTTGGTGATCTTAGGAATCAAAAGTAAAGTCAAAAACTCTCTTTCTTGACATCAACCTATGAACTAGAAAATTACTAAAAACTCGTTGTCTACAAGACCTAACGCTTTTCAAAGAAAGGCATCAAAGATAAAACATAGAACTTCTAATACATGTGTTCTCGTAAGTTACCAAATGGTGTGCTACTTAAAACCACATTAAGTTAAGCAAGATAAAAAACACACCATATTCAAAACATCGTATTGCAGTTTCGAGAAAAGTGTACGTCCCTATCCACTCAATCGAACATAACCCTTCGGTATAATGCCTTAAGCTATAACAATCGGGGTGGTTCCGGGAACCTAAAGTATTCCACCGCTTATGTAACCTCGTGGATGAAACAGGAAGTGCTCCGCTTACCCACTTGACTAGTACACCTTGTGAGTTAGAGTTACATGTTTTCCCTATGGCGACCCTATTAAAATTACACGATGGATGCATTTACTACCCACTGTGCTTGAAGGGGGAAAAGCTGAGATACTCCCAAGATAGGTAAGGGACTATTTGGGTAAATCACCCCACTCGTGGATGAATTTGTAACACCTAGTTGAGAGAACTTATTAGGAAAGCCATTTTTTCTTGGAGCCCACTTTACTAGTCCTTGTTGCATCAAGCCATCACAAAGTGACAACTCATTTGGAATCTAAACCTTGTTTCTTGAACAAGGAAAAGAACCCTTGTGAGTTTGATCTGAGTGTCTTTCATCACGAAACTAAACTATGTCTCACTTTTTCTTAGTTTTATTCTTGTCTTCAGATGAGGTGAAGCTCTGCCTAAGTGGCACTTGGTTTTTTTCCATCTTTTGATCAATACCCTTGCGTTCTCACCGCCCATTGTTCGGGGTGAGAAAGGTGCATACATTGCACATTTTTATCAGAGATAGTGCTCATCACTTTTTTCCATTTATGCCCATCCATGTTTGCGGCTGGGTTGTTAAACATCTAAAGTGTATAGGTACACTTTTCGTATCTTTGATAAAAGTCCTTCCATCTTGATTTCAAGATCATCTTCACCACTGTGAGTTCGGTTCATCTTTTGTTTCTTCTTGGGTTGATATTTTTGTTTGCATCCTAGACGTACAATCTCGGTACTTACATTTTGTTCTAACTTTGTCAGAAGATGGTATAAGTCCCCTTATTGTGTGGTTATACTACTCACATGATTAAAAATCCCTGTTATACTTATCACTTGGTTTCAGTTTCGATGTCATCTCGAGTCTTCTTGAAAAGTGTCAATAACACCTTATATATATCATAATAAAGTTGTCATGGTACTAACACCTTGCTTTATCTATTAATGTATCACTATGACATTATTACGCTATATTTATTTGTGACTTCTATTTTTCAGAAGGTTTGGCTTTCATATGCATTCAAACTAGTTTTAGGTATACCTTGTCGAGGGAATGCAACAACATCACGTCAGTGCTTAAACCTTGTTGGGATTCTAAGTTGACTTACATATTGATATATCATTATCACTGTCTATTTTTAAGGCATAGGCTTGGTAACAATGAATTGACTGATTGTAACATTTAGGTGTGCATATGAGTGTTTCTTGATAAAGATGATTGCATAACACTACATCTAGGATACACTATAGTATAGTTCCAACATCACCTTGAATGGCTTATAGAAAACCATACACTTAGGGGTTATGCTAGCTACATACAAACATCCGCTAGTAATGCCTAAAATCATAAAAATGGTAGCCAAATCAAATGAGCATGATATAGGAGAAAACCCTTTCGACACCTTCCCATTCAGTGGCCATAATTTAGGACCACTCTTTTCTCAATTCAAAGATATGGAGACATTAATCGATCATAGTGGAGAAGAGTCAGAATCTTTTGGAGAACAACAAAGGTTAGACCTAAGTAGATTTGATGAACTCCTATATTATAATAAAGATCAAGTACTCGCAAGAGTCTTAGCATTAGGAGCTAAAATTCCACATGAGCATGAAGAAGAAACAAAGGTCATTAACCCTAACCTAGGAGAGCGAAGATTCATCTTAGACATAGATAATCCTTTTGATGTGGGGTATGCTTCCACTTCTGGGCAACATAAGGCCGCTGTGGAAGGTGAACCATCATGGAAACCTCACTATAAAGATTCATATAAAGTGAACACTAAACAAAAGGCTTCCCCTCCTCTGAAATTTGATGAAGAAGAGGAGCCCCTAGTTGAGGAGGAGATCCTCCAAAAATAGATCTTGAAGTTGAGTCAAAAACTAGCAAACCTAGGATCTTCAAGAAAAAACATATACAAAGACAAAGACAAAAACAAACTTAACAAGTTTCAATTTGATCCACATACAAACTATAGCTTTAAGGAAACTCAGGCTCAAAGGTCAATATCACCTACTAAAGAGCAACTCATTCAGGAGGATTTGAAATCTACGAAAGATACGCTTACTACTTTACAACAGGGAAATGTAGGCCAAAATAGAAAATATTTCTATGAAGAACTATGTCCTTACCCCTCTGATAAGGAAAAATTATAACAACCTTTCACAAAACACTTTACCATTCCCAAGTTTGATAAACATAAGTGCAAAAGTGATCCTCATGATCATATAAAAGACTTTTAAATGGCTTTCCATGAGGTCAAGTATAGCGCTAATTTCTTAATATGAATTTTTCCTCGCATCTTAGGAGCAGTGGGATTGGAATGGTTGTATAGCATACCCAAGGGCTCTATTACAACATGGCACTTGCTAGCAGAGAGAAATTTGTAAGGCATTACTCCTATAATATGGAGAGTGACATCACAATGAATGATCTATGCAATACAAAACAAAAACCCAATGAGACATTTGCAAGGTTTTTATAATGATGGCATGGGTTAGCTAGTCGCTTTCCTTGTGCCTTACTAGAAAAATAGTTAGTGAGCATATTAATTCCTAACTTAAACCTAGAAATAGTGTTTCACTTACAAATGCATTATGGCTCAAACTTCGAAGAAGTCATAGAGAAAGGCAGTCAAATTGAGAAAGTGCTCATTGCCAAGGGAACGCTTAAACCTATTACTTAAAAACAAACATGAAGCCAAATCCACAGATAAACCTAAATTATTCAATAAGAATAAACATGTTGTTGGTGATGGCATTACAGACTCCAAGAGATTCCAAGCCATATAGATAGGCCCACTCTTGAAAATTTCACAAGGGCCTCGTCCCAAAGCACCTACAAAACATACATTCACATGATAGAATCGTTATCTACCATCCTAAAAAAATTAGATGGTGCAAAAATGGTAGGATATCCAATGACAATAGTACCACATCCGTAAGATGCTCCAAAACTAGTTTACTTCAAAGACCATGAATATTGCGACTTCCACCATGTCAAAGGATACAAAATGGATAGATGTTTGAGATTGCGCCATTATATCCAAGACCTCATAGAGGAAACAAATATTGTTGTGGAGTCTCCCGTTGAGACTGGTAAAAGTTCAAATGAAAAAATGGGTATTTACGAAGAACCTTTTCTTGACCATGCAGATAAGAAGAAAAGAAATCTAGATTAAGGGAAAACTTCCAACGACTATAGGATTGTTGCCTATGTGCACCCTACAAATGATAGTCCTTATGATTTATAATTATGATTCAATCTATTTAAAAGTTAAATGTGATTGATAAAAAATGAATATTTCAGGAATACCTTGAAGATGTTGTTAAGCTAAAATATGTCTCAAACCTTGTCTAGGGATCCTCCGAGTTGATAAAGGATGCTCTAATGTGGTTTACTGACTTGGGTGATGAAGGATTGATCTCCAGATGCTTGAAAATTCTTGATGGTGATATCCAATGATACCTAATGATAGCACGGGTATCATTAGGTATCATGGGTATCACCATTAATATCATTGGGTATCATTAGGTATCATTAGGTATCACCATTAATAAATTTCAAGCATCTAGAGATCAATTCTTTTAAATACCTTAAACACATCCATTAATAATTAAAATTCGGTGTACCCATGGACCTAATTTTAGTGTATTTTTAATAGCCTTGGTGATGAAGAATTGATCTCTAGATGCAAGATTCATATGGATCGAGGTGTAGACACTAAAATTAGGTCACACTCCACTTGGTCCCTAGTTAAATAAATACATTAAACACATCCACCTAGCCATGACCCTCTTCACCCCACTATAATATTAATTTAAATAATTTGAGTAAATTAATTCATTATCCTCACCATATTTTTTATTTAAATATCCTAATTGGGATAATGCCCACATATCCATCTCTCCTGGACACCTCATCAAGCCACCTCACCTAATATGTATTCTTAGTAAGTTGTCATAACTAACTAAGAACTACCAAACCCTAAAAATCAATTCCTACATTCCCTTTAAACACATTCCCGCCCATTAAAAGGAAGCTTCCATGCTAATCCGTGGGCTAAATGAAAGAAGATCTTAGAAAATCAAGGGGATCTCCCTAGTTTAGTAAACCTAGGAAATCCAGCCCTAACTGATGTCGGTTACCCTTAACTAACACCGGTTAAGCCGGAACCATCGTCGGTTACCATTTAATCCCAAAAACAACCTTATTTGGAGGTTGGCACATTTTGGGAGATAATCACATCTTTTGAGAACAGGTGACTAAACAAGAGTTGCATGCAAGTAGAAGCAATTTTAGTATGCACATCAAAGCATCCATAACCAACACTTAAAGCAATCACACAACCATCTGCCTTCGTGGGAGCATCCAGGGGAACCGATTACACCAATTTCATTCCATTAGATCACCCACCATTACTAACCAGGCATCAAGCTCATACAAACAGTAAGTTTTATTAACCAACACTCATCTATTCATCATTTGGTAGATCCTTTTACATTTGTTATTAAGATTTTTGCTCTCATTTCCATTCCCCCATCATCTACCTCCATGCAAACTTGACCATCTTTTTATCCACACCCTTACATTTCCCATACCTAGACCTTAATCATTCATGTGCATACCTCAGATCCATATGAATCTTTCCATTTCCCTTCCATCTTCATCTAATCTTAGATCTATCACCCAACCAAGTTTTATTGAGTTTCTTGTACCCCAACCATACCGACACTGGTTACCCACAACCATTGCCAGTTAGCCTAAATTGATACGGTCATACATGCATGACATCGGTCACTGTGTCTTTACCAAAACAAAGAACAGAGCTCGAAACCTCCACCCAATACCCAAAATAGCCCAGAACCGACCCTAACCATCATCGCAGTACCTTTGACAAAGTGACATGGACCTTTAGATTCAATCATAGTTTAGCCTATTGTGATTGAATTTGCTTATTGTAGACGAATGTGATGCCTAAATCATTTTAACTAAAGTAGGATTTCCTTTATTTCTCACATTAATTTACTTTAAATAGTGGATTAACAACCTTCTAGGAAGTATAACACTTCCCGGATCTATCATACGCTAGGTAGTCCACTACATATATTGTTTAAATTTTATTTGGTGGTCTTGTGTTCCAATTCAAGTAGTTCTGTCGACACTAAAATTTTCCTCCGTAATTTCTATTTCATTAATGTATGTATTAGGAATAGGATGTTGTTAAGTATAATTAGTAGTAGCATCCGATAGAAGATAACGACACTGCCAGTACGACGCCGCCAATAATGTATAGTATGGCAATAGTCAAAAGTACAATAGGAATGTTGTGGTAAAAAGTAAATATTTGTCGTAAGTGGTCTAGTAATTTTAAAATCTCAAAGTTGGGGTAAGTAGAGAAGTAGGGTATACATGATTAGGAATTAGAAATATTATATTGGTAATAAGGACAAGGAGTGAGGTCATAAATATTTTGTATATTTTATTTCTAAAAAGTTTAAAAATGTGGAACCCATGTGAAATGATAAGGTTTATCTTATCTTAAAAGATAAGCTTACATGTCAAGATAAGAGTTAAGGTATGGAATATGATTTGTCGAGTGGATTTCTTATCCTATCTTATAGATAAGATGGATAAGCCTGGAATTTCTATAAATAAAGAGGCCACCCCCTCATTTAGCATAGAAGGAAGTAGTGAGAAATATTGTATGTGTAAGTGTGTAAAGGAGTGTTGAAGAAGCCATTAAGAGGTGTAATTATGAATTTTCTCCCATAGTATTGGTCAAAGGCAAGTGATGTCAATAACACTTGAAGTACCTCATGGGTGAGATTGTAACAATTTCATGCTAATATTATAATTTATTCTGATATTTCAGATTTATCATCATTCCTTCTTATCATAGTCTATGGTATTCTTGTGTTATGTTTGTTGTTGTGTTTCTAGATTACATCCACCAAACTAAAAGTTGTGCATTAGTAAATAATCATAGCATGAGGAGTTCCCGATGAAGAATTATCATAGTGCAGATTGGTGATGACATTTTGGTTCCGTTGCCGGGACCATTCCTCGTTGGTGGATTTTCTGGAGAGATATTCCCACTTAGTCAAAAATCATTTGGAGGGTAACCTTGTTTTTACTGTGCATAGTAGTTACCATGGTAAAGTCATTTTTTTGTGAATAGTAGTTACCATGGTAAATTCATTTTTCTTTTGTGAATAGTATTTACCGCAATAAAGTCACTTTTTATCGTGAATAGTATTTCTTTGTAGTAACTTCACTTTTACTTTGAATAGTGTTTACCATAGTAAGGTCGGCTTTTACCGCATGATAAGTCAAGTTTTACCATAGTTTACTATGGTCATTTCTATTTTCTATTATATTGATTTCAATTATTTGTACACATAAGTCTTGTTGATTGTACTTGTGGGTTGGTATTTCACTGTGGTTACTTTTGAAAATGGGGAAGATTCTTGTTTTTTTAGCCCAATCTAATGAAGATGCTTCCTCTTTCATTCAAGAGTTTAAACGATCTTGTATTTGTAATGGCCTTATAAGAAGGGAACAATGGACTGAATTTTTTCCTACCTTTTTGGATGGTTCCGCCCTTAGGTGGTTTGAAACACTAGGTGATAATGTGAAAAACTCATGGGATTTATTAACTGAAAGTTTTCTTGAAGAATTTGGTGAACAACAGAGATATGCAGATCTCATGATCGATATCACAAAGCTATCCCAAGGAGAGAAGGAGAAGATAAGGGATTATCATGCTCGTGTTCTAGAGCTAAGGAGGAAGCTCAATGCCCAGATCCGGAAGGAAGGATTAGCGGATGGGTTGATGAATGGCGTGGATAATCTCCTATGTAAGCACTTCATTCTTGGGATGAAGCCAGAGATCAGACAATGAGTGAAGTATGACCGCCCAACTACCATTGAACAAGCAAAGGAAACTGCAAGAAGGTAAGAATAAAGCATGGAAGAGGAGCCCAAAGAAATTGTTGCTAAAGTAGAGCCTACACCAGCACATTTGGTCCAGAATCCACAACCACTCTCGGTGAGCACAAATCTTTCTCCTAGTACATCTACTAAGTATGAAGGTCTGCTAAAAAAGATGGGTCAGTTAACTATTAATCTTCTTCAAGGAAAATAATTTAGTTCTCATGGAGGAGATAGAGGTCCAAAAAGAAATATTTATGAAGTTGTATGTTATGGTTGTTATAAAAGGGTCATTATAAGTAATATTGTCTAGATAGAGCTTCTACATCTAGTAAAAGAGATAATGATAAAGGAAAAGCACTGTGAATTCTTTTGATGTAGTAGATAAGAGCAAAAATAATGAAGTAGATGTGTTTGTAACAAAAAGAAAGAAAGAAAAAGATAATCAAGATGGAAATGATCCTAAGAAGATGAACGGAGAAACTAGTAAGAAACATAGGAGAAGAAAGTTGGGTGTGCAGGATTTTCGATTTCATAAGGGTAAGGACCATACTCCATCTTGGAAGATCTATCTAAAATGCTTACAAATATTACATATGGTCAACTCTTGGCTATGTCTTCTGAGAAGAGGCGGGAGCTGTGAAGTGGACTCAATGCTTGATGAAGGAAGGAGGTTGAGGTCCCTGTTTTGGAGGTAGAGGCGGATCCCTATGCTCCACAAGCTGAGGTATTATGTAATGGTATTTCAATTCATGATGTCTTAGTTGATGGAGGTGCTGCAGTTAATGTAATGATCGATTCTGTAATAAATATGTTGGGTTTAAAAATTGATCGCCCTTCAACACTTATGTTAAGGTCATTAAATAAGGGAAAAACTAAACCAGAAGGTGTAGTTTCAAATGTGGCAATATCTGTTATGGGTTTTGTATGTATGGTATACTTTCAGGTGATGAAAAATGGTATTGTTGCGTACCCAATGTTGCTGGGAAGACCATGGCTAATGAGATTTCATGCAAGAAACTACTGGAATGAAGGTTTCATGACACTTGGACGTGGTAGAGAGAGGGTGAAGATAAACATGATCCCTCGACATCATAAGGTAGAACACTGTGGATTCAAGTGATGAAACTAATGATTGAACATCATCTGATTACTCTAGTACCAGTGAAGTGGACACTAAAGATGAAAAAAGTGAGGTTGATGTTTCAGTCATGGATATCCTTCCAGTCACACCAACTCATGACCCCATAAAATTATCTGAAGAAGAAGTTGATGATTGTCTCCAACAAATAAAGATTGGTGATGCTGTGATGGAGAGTGAGAAGGAATCCTACCTCCAACTCTTTTGAAGGTACATACACATATTCACTTTTGATTACAAGGAACTCTATCAAGTAAGTTGGGTAGAACATTCTATTGAGCTGGTAGATGGTGCTAAGCCTATAAAGCAAATGCTATATAGAATGAATCCTAATTTTTCCAAGGCGTAAAAGAAGAAATAGATAAGTTGCTTGATGTAGGATTCATATTTGCTGTGGAGAATTCATAATGGGTTTCTCCCATTATGATCTCAATAAAAAAGAATGGGAAGCTACGCATTTGTGTTGATTATAGGAAGCTCAATAAGGCAACAAAGAAGGATCATTACCGTCTTCCATTCTCAGATCAGATCTTGGATGAAGTGGTTGGCCAGGAGTGTTATATTTTTAATGATGGATATAGCGGATACAACCAAGTCTGTATAGCGTAGAAAGATCAGCTGAAGACCATGTTCACCACTCCTTGGGGAATTTTTGCTTATAGAGTTATGCCTTTTGGGTTGTGTAATGCTCCAAAGAACATTCCAGCGTTTGATGAATAGGGTGTTTGAACCCTACATTGGGAACTTCATCAGAGTATTTCTAGATGATTTTTGCATCTATGGGAGCAAGATGGACCACCTGCACTAGATGGAGACATCATTTCAAAGGTTAGATGAAGCACAAGCCTCACTAAACCCTACAAAGTGTGTCTTTGGATGTTCTAAAGGTGTTTTGTTAGGGCATGTTGTATCCAAAGATGGTATTGGCACTGATCACGATAAAGTTTCAAAATCAAAGATTTACCATTTCCTATGAATAGAAGTAAGTTGAGATCATTTTTAGGCCACGTGGGTTACTATAGAAGGTTCATCAAGAATTTCTCAAAGATTGCATGACCACTAACCCAGCTTTTTAAGAAGGATGTTACTTGTGACCCGGGAAATAAGGTGCATGAAGCTTTTGGATAAGCGAAGGAAGCCCTAGTGTCTTCACTGTTTTAAAGAATCCAGATTGGAGCAAGCCATTCATTGTGTACACTGATGCCTCAAATATAGCACTAGGAAGTACTTTGAGCCAAAAGGATGAAAATGGGAATGAACATCCAATTTACTTTGGGAGTAGACAAATGAGCAGTGCTGAGGTAAATTATATTGTAACTAAAAAAGAGGCTCTAGCTATCATTTTTGCTGTAAAGAAGTTTAGAAATTACTTGCTATGGCAGAAATTTATAGTTGTAACAGATCATCAGGCTCTAAAATATATTGTCAATAAGCCTAACCCATCAGGGAGGATAGCAAGATGGATAATTTTGCTACAAGAATTTGAATTTGATATTATAGATAGGCTAGGAAAGAAGCATGTCAATGCAGATGCACTCTCTCGAGCCTATGATGGTTTAGGATCATCTTGTGATGATGATGATTTCCCAATGCAACATTGTTATCCCTTGACAAAATCCCTAGTGAATACATAGATATTTGAAATTATCTGAATGAATTCAAGTTTCCTGATGGTGCCAATGCAAAGACTAAGAGAAATATTACTCAAGCCAGTCGTCTATATTCTATTCTGCATGGAGTATTATTTTGAATAGGACACGATGGATAGTACAAGAGGGCAAGTTGGACGTGATCAAGGGAAGGAACTGCTAGAAGAATACCACAATGGTACATGTGGAGGGCACTTCTCTGGACAACTTACAGCAAAAAGGATCTTTGATGCAGGTTATCACTAGCCCACTCTTTTCAAAGATTGTTATAATTATTGTAAGACATGTGATATTTGTCAAACACATGGTAACCATAAGACTTCACGCCAAGATAAGTATATTGTAGTTGCCATTATTTAACCAAGTGGGTTGAAGCTAGGCCATTGAAAACAACTTCCATGGATGGAGTGGCAAGGTTCATATATGAACGCATTGTCACCAGATTTGGTTGTCCATTAGAAATTGTATGCATTAAGGAAGCCACTTCATTAATGAGGAGGTAGAAGCCTCTAGTTAATAAGTTTTCTATTAAGCACGGAAGAAGGCAACAACATACAAGCCAAGCACAAATGGACAAGTGGAATAAAAAATTTTTGTGTTATGTCAAATTCTAGCAAAAGATGCAGCCTTGCAGTACATAAATGGGATAAGAGGATTCATGCAACATTGTGGGCATATAGGGTAACATCAAAGTCAGCAACGAGGATACTCCCCATTTCAGTTAGCTTATGGCATTGATCTATTTCTTCCTATAGAGTTCTATATTCCCATGGTCGAGTAATGGAAAATGAAAGAATGGATGAAAGTGATTCAGTAAAAGAAAGGTTGGTACATCTTTATTTACTAGAGGAAATGAGGGAAATAGCTAAGGATACAAGCTATAATAAGAAAATGAAGTAGAAGGAATACTTTGATCAAAAGATCCGGTGGTCTCCATTTCATGTAAATGACTTGGTTTTAGTATATGATTCCGGATACAAAAAAAGACAGATAAAATTTCTTCCAAAATGGATGGGGCCCTACAAAATAGCATTTATGCATGAAAATGGTACGTACCAACGGGAGGAATTGGATGGCACTCCCATTGCAAAATGGGTCAACCACGACAAGTTGAAGATTTTCTAAGCACTGAGAATAGTCTACTCGAGGATGGAGTAGATGCTAGGAAGGGGGAAGATGTCGACACTAAAATTTTCCTCCGTAATATCTATTTCATTAATGCATGTATTAGGAATAGGATCTTTGTTAAGTATAATTAGTAGTAGTGTCCGATAGAAGATAACGGCCTGCTAAAGATGTACACCGCCAATAATGTATAGTATGGCAATAGTCAAAAGTACAATAGGAATGTTGTGGTAAAAAGTAAATAGTTGTCGTAAGTGGTCCAATAATGTTAAAATGTCAAAGTTGGGGTAAGTAGAGAAGTAGGGTCTACATGATTAGGAATTAGAAATATTATATTGGTAATAAGGACAAGGAGTGAGGTCATAAATATTTTGTGTATTTTATTTGTAAAAAGTCTAAAAATGTGGAACCCATGTGAAATGATAAGGTTTATCTTATCTTAAAAGATAAGCTTACATGTACAGATAAGAGTTAAGGTATGGAATATGATTCATCGAGTGGATTTCTTATCCTATCTTACGAGATAAGATGGATAAGCTGGAAGTTATATAAATAAAGAGGCCACCCCCTCATTTAACATAGAAGGAAGTAGTGAGAAATATTGTATAAGTGTGTAAAGGAAGCCATCAGTTTAAAGGTGTGTTGAAGAAGCCATTAAGAGATGTAATTGTGAAGTTTCTCCCATAGTATTGGTGGAAGGCAAGTGAAGTCAATAACACTTGAAGTACCTCATGGGTGAGATTGTAACAATTTCATGCTAATATTATAATTTACTCTAATATTTCAGATTTATCATCATTCCTTTTTATCATAGTCTATGGTATTCTTGTGTTATGTTTGTTGTTGTGTTTCCAGATTACATCCACCAAACTAAAGGGTATGCATTAGTAAATAATCATAGCACGAGGAGTTCTGGTGAAGAATTATCATAGTCTTTGGATTGGTGATGACAGTTCCTCCAAGAAAAAGGAAGCTCTCATGATCGATTTGTGGATTCGAAGTCATACACGTGGAATAACCTACAACCAACATTTCAACAGGTATTCCTCCTAACCCATTACCCTTCTTTTTTTCATCAACATTTGAAGAAATTCTCTAGAATTAGGTGAAACATTTTTGCATGCCCAGTGGGACCCATTCAGGGTTCTTTGCATTCTTTCATTTATAGGTGAAAACATTGTATGTTTGTTTCTTTTCTAAAAAGTTCTTACATTAAAATTTCTACCTTGGAATCTTCTTCACTTATATTGTCTAAAAACAATCGTATTTTGGTGCTTAAAACAAATATTCCTTCCCTTTCATTAGTATCACATTAGGGAAAGAGCATCCCTTCTCCTGTTCATCTATTTGTGGCATCGAATTTTGCATTTTGATTTGGGTTTTTAACAAAATCATTGCATTTCATTCTACCTTTTTTTTTTTGCATTAGCTCACATTAATTGAGGGCAACCTATATGCTAGAAGTCATTCCCAGCTGATGGTTGAAAAATGAATCGTATAGAGCTATTTTTTTCTTTCTTTCTCTCTGAGTCATATCCAAACACCAAAAAATTGAAAATATACACATTCTTAAACAACATCTTTCCTTGAAGAAGTTTTAGGTGATCACATGATCACAACATAGTGGGCACCCATCTCGTTGTTTCTATCGAGTCATACTTCGGAGAAAATACCACCCTCACCATAACATTCCTGAAAGTTCTCCTTATAGATATCCTTCTTCAAAGGAAGCCATCCTCACCAAAAATACTGTATTCTAAATTTCATGAGTCGGTCCTTAAATAACATAAGCTAAAAAAACATAATAGAAAAAGCACTCTTAGGATCATATTTTTCTTAGTGTTTCTTCTTGGCTTGCATTTTGAGGTGAGAGGTCATGTTCTTCATTTTTCTTATTTTTCCTTGCATGCTCCTCATCATAGTTGGTGTATTATAGCTTCATCTGAGTGTTCCTTGACCATATTCTCATCATTCTCAGAATTTTGGGTTTGATTCCACATCAAATTTTAACTCACAACCACAATTTCCTCATTGTTGTCTCAATTTCACAGTAACTAGTGTCGGTCCGTAGAGGCTGTCATTAGTTACCCTCTGACCATCATCAGTTTTACCTAACTAGAGTCGGTTATAGTTATTTGGTCAACCTACTAAAAAGGACACCTATTCACCTTCTTTGCTTTTTGAAGTCTCTGTTAGTATCATCATATTCACTTTACTAGTAAATCCCATTACCATCTTACATACTTGGTAGATTATTTTCCTTTCACCTTGTTTTTGACCAATTGTCCACTTTCCACAGTGTCCAGCAGTGGTTAGCTATGGACTGGTGTCGGTTTAAGCTAACCGACATCTAGCCTGTGTCATTTTCCAACTGAAATTTGGTACCTAATCCACCTACTACCACCTATATCTCTTATTTTCTACTATATTTCTATGTCATTTACAGAAAACAGTCCAACCTGATCAGTACTTGTTCACATGGTGCTGACCCAAAGCCAAGCGAATGCCCTCATATTCCACACCAGTTGTCAACCACTCCCCCAGTCCTTCACCACCTTCTATTTTATCACCCATGGATCCTACCCAACCTATTGCTATCGCCACAGGTGACGAGGAGTTCACACGACTCCTTGACCAAAATCCTACCACCTTGCAATTTTATCTTTCCCACTCATCCACTCGAGATGCCTCAGGTCAGTTGATATATGACATGCCCGTATCTATCCCCCCGACTATCATTCCCACTCCTGCGTCAGCCCCATCTAGCTTCCTACTACCCTCACATGCTTTATTACTGTTGTTTCGTAGCTAGGCCATATACCTATAATGACCATCGCATCTCGTGACATCTGTTGCACACCGCCACATCCACTATACCTTTGCCGACCACCTATAACACAACCTCATCCACCCCTATTGTCTCGCATATACCCGTAGCTACACAACCACCTCTGGTTTCAGTGACCCCTACCTCTTTTCAAAATGTCATCCTTTCTATTCTACAATCTTTAGCCCACATTGTCACTAGGGTCACCATGACCCTTCCACCTCCATGTGCGTACTATCAACAACCTCCTATTTCATCTATTATTCACTCGGGTACATACCCCTATTTCGCTACCTTCTTCTCAATCTACCCATATGACAACACCATAAATTGGAATGCCAACCCCATTTTATACCCAACACCAACCCTCTTTTGCTAGAGGAGTCACCCATCCATCACAACCTACCAATGACCTAATCAAGTTAATGATGGATAACATGTAGACATTGGAGGCATCGATTTCTTGCTCCCACAACACTCTCACCTATGATGATATTTGTAACGAGCCTATACACCTTTCCATTCCTATCTTCCCATATCCCATGCATTGGTAAATGCCTAAATTCAACCATTTCAATAGTAAAGAAGACCTGCAACAACATTTGTAGTCTTTCAAACATGGGTGTTATCTGATCACCCATGATGATGCTTTTCTTCTAAGGACCTTTTCCCATGTCTCCGATTGGGCTCGCTTTATATTGGTATAGTGGGTTACCCAGAAACTTTATCTGCTCATTCAACCGGGTAGCCTGGGCCTTCTTGGATCTCTTTTCCATTAACATTGTTAAGAAGGTTACCATGACTGACCTCTATTCTATGTGTCAGTATGACCATGAATCTATTGTGGATTTTTTCACTCGTTGGCATAGCCTGATCAATCAACTCACATTCCAACTACCACAAACTGAACTCATCGAGCTCTTCATGTGGGCTTGTGCTAGACATATCTTACCGACCTTGTAGGTCTAGAATTTCTAAACCTTTGATGAAGTGTTCACCATGGCATGAAAGCTAGAGATTCAGGCCATCGAAGAGAAGAAAATCCTACTACGTAATAAGAACACGACATTCAAGTCGAAAGACACTTCTTATTCTTCGAAAACCCATAACAATTATTAATAAGATAAGGGGACCACTACACAATGGTACTCAAAACTGGCCTGACTCACCCGTTAAATCAAGCCAGCCCCTCATCTAATCTCTCACCCATTCAGACTTTTCAATTCAGATGGGAACAACAAAAATATACCCCAATTGGGGAACCTTATTCTTCTATCTTGGAGAATCTCATCAAAGTGGGGCTCATCACCCTTCCTCCCATGAAACCACACACTTGTTTTGACCCGCTCTCCCCACACCCACATGGTACAAAGAACACGACTTCTACAACTATCATCGAGTAAAGGGTCATAGTGACAGAAATTGCATCACTTTCAAAAACATTGTCTAGGAAATGCTTGAGAAAGGCTAGTTAACTATGGATAATCCTAACGCACCTGCCAATAAAAACCTACACATCTTCAAGAAACCATTTCCTAATCATGCCCCTTCTTTTGATCAAACCGGAGAGACCTCAACTCATGATATTCATACCCACAAGGTCCACGCTATTTTCAGCGATGCACTCATTTCTTCCCAATTACCTCATATTCCTTCCATCAAGGAAATCCTAGCCCAAAGTAATCCACCTAAACTTGAACCCACCTCACCTATTCCTCCACCCACAGAGGAACACCTTTCACCTCCTTCATCAACCGTGGAGGAGCCTCCCATTAACATTCAGACCATTTCACCTTTGGCTTCTCCACCTAGAGAGTCATCACCCGCAGTACCTCTTCAGAACATGGAAGATACTTGTTTATCTCCTACACCCATAGAGGAGCACCCATCATCTCCTCCACCCATAGAGGATCACCTACCATCTTCTCCACCCATAGAGGATCACATGTCATCTCCTCCACCTATCCAAGACCCTGTAGAAATGCCTTTACCCATAGGTAATCATTCTCCATTAGCTACCCAAGATCATGCAAACTTACTTTTGACTCTCTTACCCATGAAAGGCGAAGCTAGCAACTTTCCCATCTCTAAGACAAATTTCATGGGAATTTCCATTAGGTCCTCATCAACCTCTCCTACAGACATGTTGTTCTCACACTTAGCCAATCACTTAGATTATGTGGATAGAGACTTACTTTAGGGGCATCTTCTACTTCTGTCTCAATGCAAATGTTGATGTCACTTGCTGACACTTCCACTATCTACCCAAAAATATTTTGACTAATCGAACTAAGCATAACCACCTCTATCATAACTTCTTCCACAAAGACCCAAAAATTCCAACACACACCCTTACCCATAACCCAACATACACCTAAATCTAAACTCGCACTTACATCATCTTCCTCGACTAAACCTATTACTACCTTAGGGGTCACCTAAACCACTAGCGTTATTCATCCACCTATCTAACTATATTTAGCTACATCCTCCAAAGTCAACATTAAACCTACTTTGGCACCCAAAAAAGAAGAAGTAAGCCCATAGAACTCATAACCCAGTTGCCCAATCAAACCTTCATCATCTTCACCCCTTCCATCTATCTTAGGACCTCAACCTCCCAACATGGTTAAGAAACCTCCACCCACTAGTAAACTAAAAACGCAGCATCCCATTCCACCATTGCAAACCTCAGACATACCCAAGTGCCTGCCACGACTTACACCCACACCTACAACATCTTTACCACCCATACCTCTAATACCATCAATCACCCATTCATTACCCATGACACTTCAGTCTCTTTCCCTCACACCTCTGGCATGACCTACATCATCTACCTTCATAGCACCTCTGTTATCCCCATGGGTAATGTGCCCTCTTCCACCATTCACCTTTCCCTCTAGATCTTGTGTGCCCATATCACCTTTACCCAAGAAGGTGTAGCCCAAAGACAAAAATTTACTACCCTTCAATAAGGTAGTCAAAACAACCATACACTCTCCTGCCAGTTCATCTACCATACCCCTACCCAAACAAATACAACCAACACTCAAGACCATGCCAACACCCAAAACTATAGCTCAACCCACTCCACCTCCTGCGAAGATCATTCATCAACAATCAACCACACATATACCCAAACCAACTTTCACTTCCCATTGTGACCAACTAGCAGTGGTCCTATGCAAAAATATTAACCAACCTCCTTGAGACTTGTCATCACATTACTACCTCTCGATCTTATGACCCTCTCAAACCCAAGCCAAAATGGTTTGATGACACTAAAATTTGTGCCTACCATCGTGTGCTAGGACACGATGTGGAGAACTGCAAGGCTTTGAAAACTGTCCTTATCCAGTTATGTCCTCCTGAAGAAAACTTTGACAATGATGACCTTCTTAATGAGGACCCCATTTCACCAACACACATTCCCAAAGCTCTTCCCTCACTTTGTCTACTCAAAAACCATGACCTCCACCCCATAGCTCCTAGAACCACCTTCAAGATTTGACATTAACATGGTTTGCATCAATGATCTCACCAAACCTCCACCCAACTTTCGATGTGCCCAGCTCATCCTACAAAGTTCCTTCCCACCAATAGACGTTTTCCCTTCATGTCACTATACCTTCCATGGGTCACCTACCTCTCCTACATCCCCACCTCGATCAACATGATCCATGTTGCTACCCATTCTCGAAGGACAAAGGAAAGGAAAAGGAAACTAACTCACTAACCAATCCTATACCCAACATACCATCTGCACCCACACCTAAAATCAATATCTGTGGCCCCACATATCCTATTTCTAAAGGGGTCACACATCGCACCATACTCAAACAACTACACCAATACCCCCTTAAAATTTCCTTATATGACCTCATCCAAACCTCATAATTTCATCGTCAAGCTCTTATAGAGGTCTTGTGATCTATTTAGGTTTTACCCAATGACCCTACACCTGTAGCCTCCATTATCACACCCCATCATGTAGCCTCTCTTACCAAATTGCCACCTTTATCCACACCTCATCCTACTCACCAAGTAGCCTCCCTTAGCTTGTTAGAGGAAGAGATCACACCACAACAAACTGATGACCCAAACCCAATTGATGGGTCGATGTATTCATCCAATCATTTAACTGACATACTCTTTGTCAGTGTCATTATAAACAGGGTTATGTCCTATGCAATATGTAATGGAGTCTAGGAGAACCAGTTATGTCTTGAGTTTATTGGGGGGTTGCCTAGCTTTAGTGGCTTTTCTATGGAAGTGTAGTTAAAATCTATGGAAATTCAATACAAGTCTATGGAATTCAAATGTTTACAATGAAATGGATTTCAACAACTAATCTTCTACTGTAAAGTAAAATACGCACACACTTATTCTTAACAATTTAAACCATAACTGAATAACTGGAATTTCAATAGAAAGCAAGACTGTTTATGAACTAAATTGGCATAACAAAAGCATCTACTTTAAGCGAAAGCAATAATGGAGAAAACAGGGACTAGTTAATCAAAGCATGCATGCAAAAACTCATCAAATGATAATTACAAGTAAAACTAATCGAAGGACTGTATGCATGAAAAACTCAAAGTAACCTCGTATCTCCTTGGTCGAGTGGGCCCTTGCTCTTCCTCGAGATAGAGTGATCAACAAATTCTGATTCTCAAAATACTGTAGCTTTCATTAACTTCGAAATGAGTTCATAACATATCAAAAACAAATCCAAAAAACAAGATGCGAGATAATCTTCTTCGATCAATCAAAAAGTGGTACCACCCATTCGAAGACAAAGTCTTCATATAGATAATATTTGTTACAAGATCTACCATATCAGATGGCATTAAACATTGTTTCATCAAATATCAATTAAAACTCTTAGATTCCTACGGGCCGTTAGAGTCAAGCCCAAGCTAATAGGTCAATTTGGAAACAGTCTTCAGCCGCATGCATCGAACTTGGGCAACTTATCCACCAGTAACCTCCATCATTCCCTGCACACATCATCACATTTGATCTCATAAAAATAGTTAGTAGGAGGTCATGTGATAAATAGTTTTCATAAATAATAGCAAGGAAAAATTCATCAACCTATTAAGACATTACTATACAAACATCTCCATATACAAATAAGTCATATCACAAAGAGTATTTAAGTGCGAAGAAATGATATTAATGAGATAAACTATGCACTCATCATTCCCCCTAACTTTACCTGTTGCATGTCCTAATTCAACTCATCTACATCCTACTCGTCTTCCAAGTTGTTCATCCATGTCATACTCCTCGAATTGATCAGCGTATTTATTTGTGGTATTCTTGTAACCTTGAGTATTGGAGGTAATTTCCACCCAGGTAGTGGAGCTATCATGGGACTATGTTGCATTGTTCTGCCATGTTATGAGAGGGCTCAAGAGGAGTGGAGTCTCGTACTTGAAGGCTAGCCCATTCATCAGTGTATTGCTAGTTGGTCTTTTTGTAGTTTGTCTAATAATGGTGATGAGGGCATCACCCCTTTGCATGCTCTAGCTCAAATTCTAAGGGGAGAGGACCTCCCTACGTTTCAAAGGTAGGCTTAAAGTATCCCATCTTCTGTCACAAGCTTGCCAAGCAGCCCCAAAATTTTCCTGACTATAATTTTCAAAATCAATAATACACTGAAGCAAAATCTGAGAAGTATGCACCCCAACCCCTGCCTGGTAGTACAATGATCTAAAGTTTTTTCGCAAGGCAACATCTGTGTGATGGGTTAGGCGAATGTAAAATATGATGGACTGAGTAGTGTTATTGTAACTATCTATTTATTGCCTCCAATTTATCTAATTTCTCAATACAGACTAAAATGCTTTAATTTGAAAATCCCCGACAAATAGGTTGATCAAGAAATCAGGGACATTGGTCACTATCATGTTATGTAGATAAAATTCACAGAGCAAATTTTGAATTTCTGGAGTGTTGTTCTTGTAGACTGATAAAAAACTAGGTCCATCGGGAATTTCGTGAGGGGCTTGAGAACACAATTGAAATAACTACCAAGAATAAAATTGTTCTTGGACATACATGTTGTAGACTAAGGAGGGTTTCCTACAGGACAATAGTTTGATGGCTAAAGGACAAACAAAGTCTAAGATAGATGTTAATTTTTGTTTTTCCTCTTCCAAAGATTCTTTTTCCTTTTTTAATTTTTGATTTTCTTTCTGCAATTCCCTTTTCTGAAGGGACAACTATTGGAAATTATTTAAGAGGGTAAGACTTGTATCACGTTGTCACTTTAGACAACTCACTTCATGCTGTAGGGTAGCAATCTCCCAAAATTTTTCTACTATCTTTTGTGTAAATTCAACTTGTAATAAAAGGGTGGATTCTTCCATACCTTATAACTGAGATTTTAGCAGTGCTATCTCCTCCAGATAGTTGTGATAAGGTGTCACTTGAGTGTCAAGCATTTCCAGAGTTACAAAGTGAATTTCCATAGATGATGGAGTGGTTGGGACATCCTCCATGTGTAATTCTTCCCAAATGTGGGTGGTGTCATCAGGCAAGGACTCTGGTTGGAAACCACCTATCTGTAAACATGAGCCAAGCCGCTGGGACCGTAGTTGCATGGAGGAAGAGGGGGCCATGGGACACTTGCCTTTTAAATTAGAAATGGATGGGGTGGTCCCTCAGGAGTACCAACCGTGTCGGCGTGCTCAGGGACGTCAACTACCTCTGCTTGACTATGTGAAGGGCCCCGATGTAAGGGTAGACCAAGGTGCGAAAAGACCAGATTTTAGTTGCTTAGGCCTAGACCCTTCACCACCAACACATCCCTCGAGCCTCTGCTTTGGGGGAAAGAAAACTTGGTGTGAACATAATAGGTGAATCAACCCTAGGTGCTTAAGCATAGACTTGCCCCACTAGACCGGTGTTTCTGGCATACCTTAATGATAGAATCTATGAGGTACTCTGGAAAATTGACCCGAAGGGCCTGGTTGACATGTCCCTTTTTAAGGTGAATGAGCATTTTGAGTGCATCACCACCCAGAATAGAAGCTTTTCCGTCACATATAAAACATATGTTGACCATTTAGCAATCTCACCCTAGATTCTAGGAAAACTTTTATGCTTAACACCCTTCTGGACACCCAATGGAGTCAGGATGACCTCCAGGAGTGCCTCTCCTTTGTCATGGAACTGAGCAATAAGACTTTGCAAAGGGGCATTCGTCATAACCTTTAACCCAAAATTTGGTAGGCCAGATAGGTCAGAAATGACCTGACTGGTGATTTTAACTCATCATCCACCAACTTGCAAGCATGTGGACTCAAAATTGTTCAAGAACTCTTCCACAATGTTCTCATCAAACCCTTCAAATTTCTGAATGAAATCTAACCATCTGAAATCATGAAATACCTGCGAAAGGGTGGCATTCGGAGTAAGGCATCAGGTGAAGTAGGTTTTGATGTCTTTCGCGGTCCCATGCTAAGCCAAAAAAATTAAGAAATACACAGTAGCGGAAAGACCAGAAAGCGAGTATTTCTTCCACTTCCTATCGAGTGTTTGATGAAAACCAGTTGTGATTGATGTGCATACCACAACGGGAAGAGGTGGTTGTAGAGCATTAAATTTAAAATGACACCATATTCCTTAGGTAGCGCAACATCAAGCGAAGGTGATGGCAAAAAAATAGTGATAAGACTGACCACCCATGTGAGATTAAGATTTTTGCGGTGGCACATATCCCATGGTTGAGGAGCATGCGCCATCTATCTTGTCATTGGAGAGTGTGACACATCAAAGCATGTGGAGATTTATGAGGCATTACTCCTTTATGTCGTCATTCATAAAGCCGGATTTGGAAGAGATCCAGAATGATCATAACAATCATTTCATGATGGCATCATAATGACAAATGACTACATGGGGGAATGTTTCGCATAGAAATATCATTAGCAAGTTAAATGCACTTACCCATGCTACACTTAGTCAGCCGATATCCATAGATTCCCATGCCCTGTAATTTGGGATGAAACATGATTAGCGGTAGTAGAAACAATGAAAATTCCTACATTTATTGGAAATTACTATAAAAACTACTAAGGGAAGAAGATCGAATGAAGGACCATCTTCCTTTATTGTATTTGCACAAGATTGATTATTCCATGCATGAGAGGCAAAGAGCCTCCTCAGCATGCATGTCTATTCATAACAGAATGTTATCAGTAAAAGTCTTCCTATCAACAGTTGGTGATAAACTCGGAGCCTGTGCCCATTTACCAAAAGAGTCCATTTGTCTCCATCAATTGGTATCAATCAAACAGAGCCATTATCAAACACTTGGTTTACCTGATAGGGACCTAACCAATGTGTACGCAACTTGCCTTTAAACTGCTGATAGTGGGAATCAAAGAGAAAAACCCACTGTCCCTCATGAAATATCCATTTTTTATGTGAGCATCATGCCAAGCTTTCGCTGATCTTTGTAGAATTTCATCTTTTTGCGCCTCCATTCACATTTCATTCAATTCATTGAACTACAACACTTTCTCACATTGTGCTTCATCCAAATTGATCCCAACTTCCAATGTTGTTTGCCAGGTGTGTAATTCAAACTCCACAGTAATGAGTGGTTTCTTCCCAAAGACTAGCTCATAGGGAGATAAACCAGTAGTTGTTTTACAGTTCGTGTTGTAGGCCCAGACGGCCTCAGGAAGCTTTAGTACCCAATTATTTTTGTCAGCATTAACCACCTTAGTTAGAATATTCTTGAGCTCTTGATTGGTTACTTCCACTTGCCCATTGGATTGGGGGTGATATGGTGATGATTTCTGGTGCCTGATTCTATAGATTCCTAAGAAAGCTTCAATCATATTTGAAACAAATTGAGGACCTTGATCAGATACAATGGCCCTTGGTGCTCTAAATCATAGCAATATCCGGTTGTAGAGAAAATCAGCAACAACTTCATTGGAAAATGCCAATGCTTGAACTTCAGCCCATTTGGTGACATAGTCGCATGCATACCAAGAGATACTCCTTCCCAAAAGATGGAGGATCAAATGGTCCAACAAAATCAATACCCCATTTATCAAATGGTCCTAGAACCAACTGAGGGTTAAGAGGCATTTCCGTAGAAAGTGTAGGTTTTCCCATTCGTTGGCATGCATCACACTACCACACATACTTTTTGACAGTCTTATGGAGGGAAGGCCAATAGTACCCTACTCTAAGGATCTTGTGAATTGTTCGTTTTAAATGAATAATGTCCACTGCCTAGCTCATCATGAAATGCTCACAATATGTCATGTACCTCATCCTCATGAACACACCTACGAAGGACCATGTTAGGACAACATTTGAATAAGAATCTATTACACCATTTATATGTTGCACTATTTCTAACCAATCACCTTCTTTCCTTATGAGTAAAATAAGCAGGAAACTTCCCTGTTGTTAAATAATTTGCAAGATTAGCGAACCAGGGAGTCTTAGTGGAGATAGCAAACAAGTGTTCATTAGGAAATTGATCTTGGACTACTTCATCATCACCTGAAACATTTATTATGGAAAGAAAGTCAATAACAATGTTATATTTCCCAGGCTTATCTATAATAGTGAGATTGAATTCTTGCAACAAGAGCAACTAGTGAATGAGCCTTCTACCAACCACTGGTTTGTTCATCGAATATCGAATGGTAAAGTGGTCAATATAAATAAATTTTTTATATCTAGTTATGTAATGATGAAATTTATTCAAAGCATATACCACAGCCAAAAATCTTTTTCCGTAGTAGTGTAATTCTTTTCCGTAGGAGTCAGATTTTTGCTGATAAAGTAAATTACATACATATGATCTTCTAAGTATTTTTGTCCAAGGATAGTGCCTATAGCTATATTAGAAGCATCAGTGTGGATATGGAAAGGTTGTCCCAGTCGGGTCACGTAAGAAAGGAGTTGTTGTCGACTTTTCTTTAATGGAATCAAATGCTGTTGACACCGAGAAGACCATTTAAAAACACAATCTTTGGTTAGCAATGAAAACATTGGGGTGACAATTTTGCTAAAATATTTTATGAATCAGCGGTAATAACCTACATGGCCAAGGAAAATTTTGATTTCAGTTTGATTAGCCAGTGTAGGTAATTGGGTGATGATTGATATCTTTTTGTGATCCACCTTTATACCTTGGGCTAAAACATGGTGACCTAAGACAATTCCTTGATCAACCATCATTAGACATTTTTCATGACTCAAAGATATTTGGTGTTGTTCACATCGACTGATTACTTTCTCAAGATTATTCAAATATTCATCAAAAGTGGATCCATGGATAGTGAAATCATCCATTTAAACCTCAACACAGTCATTAGCAAGATCTACAAAAATGGCCAAGACTACCCACTGAAATGTGGCGGGGGCATTACAAAACACAAAAGGTAAGACTATGTAAGTGAATATACCCAAGGGCACATAAAAGTAGTCTTATCACGATTAGCAGGGGCAATACTAATTTGATTATACCACTAAACCCATCCAAGAGAGAGAAATATTATTACTGCCAAATTGTCAGGACTTGGTCAATGAAAGGCAGGGGAAAATAATCTTTCTTGGTGGCTTTGTTAAGTTTGCTATAATCAACACATATTCGCCACTTACCATTCTTCTTGGGAACAATAACTAATGGGGAAACCCACTAACTATCAGATATAGGATAGATGAAACCTACCTTTAGGAGCTTTTCAATCTCAGTTTTGACTATGTCTCTCAATTTTGGATTGATTCTTCATTGCGGCTGCCTTATAGGTTTGACGTCATCGGTGTAAATATGATGTGTACAGATGTTAGGATGAATTCCTTTCATATTAGTGTAATCCCAAGAAAAAGCATGGGAATTTTTCTTCAAAACCTCAAGAACCCTAGCTTCTTGATTGACCTCTAAGTCACTTCCTATAGTCATCTCTCTACCCATACTGACAAGCACCTACTTAGTATCATCCACAAGAGCAAGCTCTGTACTAGTGATAAAAGAATTCAATGGGAAAACATGGGGTTGGAGCATGTGCAGGATGGATACATTATCAAAAGACATAACCTTAGTTAAAGGACAATAGAAATCAGGAACTAGATGTTCGGAATTATAAGCATAGAGTTTCCTACCAGACTTAGTAGAGGTAATGTCTTCTGCCGATATTCTAAATTCCGTAGAAGTAGTATTGATTTCCGTAGTTGCAGAGTCCTTAGAATCAGTCAGCACATAAGACTCTGTAGCCTCCATCATATGATTATGTACTGTAATAGTGGCTAGAAAAGAAGAATTCAAAGAGTTAGCATCCAAAGAATCCACCCATACCTGGTCACAATTGTTCGTATAAGGCTAGGCAGGAGGATATAATGAAATGTGTTTGGATTTATGCCCATTTAGAATTGTCATGTTGCCTAACCTACAGTCAATGTAAGTAGCAACCGTAGCCAGCCAAGGTCTCCCCAAGATGACTGGATATCCCAACTTCCGAGCTTTAGGCTACAAAACCATGAAATCAAGTGGGTACTCCCATGATTCAACAATAACCATTATATCTTCAACCACACCATCAGGTACAATAATGGATTGATCTGCTAACTGCAGAATAGTGTTGGTTGGTTAAATTCCTATCAAGGATAGTTGGTTAAACATTTCTGTTGTGATGACATTAATAGCAACACCAAGATCCACCAAAACATTAGATATTGACTGGTTGTTTATACAAATAGTAATGACAGGGCTCCCAGGATCCCCATATTTTGGTGAGATAAGGGTGTTAGCAACTAAATCAGCCAAATTTCCTTCAACTCTGACAGTCTTTGGATATTTATTTTTTCTTCCTGGTGTCTTTATACATTTTTTCTAATGGTTTGGTTTAGTTCAAGGATGTCCCTTATTGCACGTAGTAGTGGAACCTCAATATGCACTTTTTTCAATTCCTGAACTAGTTTTGTTTCATCTGTAATCCGAGTGTCCTGTAATCGCTTAGGGAAAGGGGCTGTAGTTGGTTTGGGTATTTGAGCATCCTGTTCATCTAGTATTGGTGAAGAACCAGTGTTACCTTCAAGTTTTTCTTCCTTATTGGCATCATCAGGTAGTTCTGTGATAACAACAGGAGGGTTCAATATTTTGCAGATCGTAATCGTAAATTACCAATAGTGTTAACCTGCATGGTATTACCTGCATCTGTGTCATCAATCGAAGCTATTTGTTGATTTTTAGGATTGGCTACTGGCTGAGCCGGAAGTTGTGTTTGTGTTGCTTGTCCTTGATTTTGGTAGGCTTGAGGTGGAGGCATTAAAGCTTGTTGTGGCTGCTGGAACCTACGTTGTTGATTATTGTTTTGTGGTGGTGCCCAGGACTGATTTTGGCTAAAATTTTATTAAGGACCCCATTTTTGATTATGCCAAGGATTGGATGTGCGTGGTGGAACCCAACCCAGATAAGTGTATGGATTTTTCCAAGTTGGTGGATATGGATAAGTCATCCGGTTTGAGTTTTCCCACTCGGAGTTCTCCCAAGAAGATTGAGAGGCTGATTTGGCCATGGCATTCTCCATGGATTATGAGTTGGTCTAGATGGGAACCCACCCTGATTGTTTGGCCTCTAGACAAAATTTAATTCAACACTTTTTGAGATATGGCATTCAAACCTCCCTTCGATTGTGGTAGAAGTGTGCAATGTTTAGTGTCATGGTTAGTAACTTCAGATTAAGCACATATCTGTGACATCCAAAGGACATTCTCTCAAGGGGTGTCTCTTCGACATTTAGGGAAATACATGTCCAATGGTTCTTTAGCAGGGGTGGCTTTTTCCTTGAGTCCATCTATGGTGGATGTTAATTGTAGCAGAATGTCTATTTTCATGTTGGCCATTTCTTCTAGAAGTTCAGAGGTACCCAAAGACTTGGATGTTTGTTTCCTTCTTATCCCTCCATGTGTTCTAGAATATCTTCTACATAGCTCAGTAATTTGTTCCATGGTAAGCTTATGCACATCTCCACCTCCCATGAGATGGAGAGAATCCTTGGTTTCTTCATCCAGTCCTTTCAGAAAGACTATTTTAGTGATGTCTGCATGCAACTCATACCCACTACATTTATGAAGAAAGAGGAATCTATCCAGATAATCCTCTAGATTCTCATCTTCCTTTTCCGTATTTGGAAGAACTCCTCCTTCCTATCCCTTCCTCTACAATAGTCTTGGTATTTATCCAAGAAGGCTATTTCCATGGCTTCCCAGGAATTAATGGAGTTAGATGGTAACCCCATAAACCATCTCATAGTAGAATCTTTGAGAGTGGAGGGAAATAATTTGAGTTTTTGATTGTCATTTCGGTAATCATATGTTTGGCATAGGATTTTAAATTCAACAGGAAACTGATCAGGGTATTCTTTGGTCATTCCATCGAAAGAGATTGATCAGGGTCTTCTTTGGTCATTCCTCGAAAGAGGGGGAGGATGGACGGTGAGATGTTTTTCATGGGTGCATCCTCATCTACATCGAGGATAATGGGGTATGTAAATGTTTGTCCTAAAGGTTGTTCTTCAGCATTCCCAAGATCCCCCATTGCAGAATGATGTGAAGAGGATACAAAATGCTCAGAAAAGGTTCTAGGAGTGGAATTGGAATCTATATCACTCTCAATGTTTCTCTCTTGTGAAGTGTCTAAAGAGATTTGTTGAATATTGTGTGCTATAAATCTCCCTTGGTTATCTCGTGACCTATGCATCCAGGTTGGTTGGTTTAAATCGAGGTCTGAGAGAATGACTGGTTTCCTATATGAACTCTATTAACACCCATAACATATGGAATAAAATAATGGAGCTTATGGTTATGTAGTCCCCGACAATGGTGCCAAAAATGATGGGTCGTTGTATTCGTCCAATCATTTAACTGACATACTCTTTGTCAGTGTCATTATAAACCAGGGTTGTGTCCTAGGCAATATGCAATGGAGTCTAGGAGAACCAGTTATGTGTTGAGTTTGTTGGGGGTTGCTTAGCTTTAGTGGATTTTCTATGGAAGTGTAGTTAAAATCTATGGAAATTCAATACAAGTCTATGGAATTCAACTGTTTGCAATGAAATGGATTTCAACAACTAATCTTCTACTGTAAAGTAAAATACGCACACACTTATTCTTAACAATTTAAACCATAACTAAAAACTAGAATTTCAATAGAAAGAAGGACTATTCATGAACTAAATTGGCATAACAAAAGCATCTACTTTAAGCAAAAGCAATAATGGAGAAAATAGGGACAATTAATCAAAGCATGCATGCAAAAACTCATCAAATGATAATTGCAGTAAAACTAATCAAAGGACTGTATGCATGAAAAACTCAAAGTAACCTCGTATCTCCTCGGTCGAGTGGGCCCTTGCTCTTCCTCGGGATAGAGTGATCAACAAATTTTGATTCTCAAAATACTTGTAGCTTTCATTAACTTTGAAATGAGTTCATAACATATCAAAAACAAATCCAGAACAGTATGCAGATAATCTTCTTCGATAAATCAAAAAGTGGTACCACCAGTTCTGAAGACAAAGTCTTCATATAGATAATGTTTGTTACAAGATCTGCCATATCAGATGGCATTAAACATTGTTTCATCAAATATCAATTAAAACTCTTAGATTCCTTTAGGCCATTAGAGTCAAGCCCAAGCTAATAGGTACAATTTGGAAATAGTCTTCAGCCACATGCATCGAACTCGGGAAACTTATCCACCAGTAACCTCCATCATTCCCTGCACACATCATCACATTTGATCTCATAAAAATAGTTATTAGGAGGTCATGTGATAAACATTTTCATAAATAATAGCAAGGAAAATGCATCAACCTATAAGACATGATTATACTAAAACATCCCCATATACAAATAAGTCATATCACGAAGAGTATTTCTAGTCGAAGAAATGATATTAATGAGCCAAACTATGCACCTCATACCACATAGGCACCATCATCCATCAATGATATATGTGTATGACGTGTTATGATCATAGCATTAATATCATTTCATCCATACGATTCGCTCAAATGTGCATACCGACGCACATGCATAAACACCTTGTCATGTTGCGTTCATTCAATGATGCTATCACCTCTACACTAGGCACCATCATCCTCCATGTTCATTTGGGCACCCGCACTATTTGAGAGTTATTTTGCATCTTGGAGGGGAATTTAATATAACTGTTGCTTGGTAGACCACTGGATTCATGTTATGGGTTGTGTTACTTCCACTTTACATCACTGTGTAAAGTTTGAGCATGAAAGACACACTATACCATTCCATCTGATCCATCACCTTTTAAAACTTGCAACATGCTTTACCGACCCAATGATGTGCTTATACCTATTAAGGAATCTACCGCCACGACCACTACCACTTCACCTACACCTCCGCTTACTAATATAGCCGCTACCTCAACCGCACATACCTCTTGATTCCAATCACTATCACAACCTCCACAACTAAAACATCACCCTCATAATCCATTAGCTCCCCTCCACATCAACCTCCGACACATCGTCTATTCTAGCTACCCAAATACCAACCACCGATCCTTGAAAGGCATTTTTAAATGCCTCACTCTGCCTATATAGTGTTAACACATTTCTTACTCCACAAGAGTATGGAAGTCTTCACCAACACCCTCGCTATGACCACCACATAGGAGAATACATCCTTTATGGTCCTCCTCACCTTTGTACTAGTCTCACCTATGGGGGACTTGATAATTCAACTTACACACTTGAACCACCATCACAAACCCACCCATTTTCAGCTAACTTCTAGTCACTCACTAATCATCAATTCAACAGAACTTACTTTGCATCGATGTGCATGGAAGGGTTTTGGTTTTGGATTTTACTGAGAAAGGTTGTCATACTATTATTCCATGCACTACCATGCAAACATAACGATTGTAGTGGTATCATTTTTGTTGAACCATCTAACAAGCGGAGCCAGCATTGAACTCATCAAGGACACTAGCCCTTCTCCACCTTCTTCACCGCCATCACCACCTTCACCGATAGAGTTGATGGATCCAGAATCCATTCCTCCTAAAACAAATTTTCATAAACACCATCTCCTTGGGGCCATTGACTTATCAACTTGAGGGTGAGGCTCCTTCCTCTCTTCCCTTCTTGTACCTTGAAATGTTCGATGACGATATAACTTCAATCAACATCATTCAATGTTAGGATGACGAATCTATACTCACTTACCTTAGTGTAGAAGACTCATATATTCATCATCGTTACCTTGTGAGATGTAAACCATGTTGAATGAATCAACTATCAAGATCAACATTCATACTCGGGACGACCGCACATCCTAAAGATTAGTCAATCTTTAGATGTTGTTGAATACGAAGGCATCACCTCTTTCTCAAAACCATATCCATTATTTTGCTTGGTCTTATGCGAGACATGCCTAGTATTGACCCCACGTTAGTGATCCACAATATCATAAACGTTCCCGATGCCAAGCCCGTTAAACAAAAGATGAGGAAAATGCACCCTCACATTTCCCTTCTTATCAAAGAAGAACTTTAACGCCTTCTTTCTATTTCCTTCATATTACCCATTGATTATCCTCATTGGATTTCTAACATTGTCCCTATCACTAAGGTGACAGGGGGAATCTACATTTGCATGGATTTCCATGACCTCAATCTATCTTGCATAAAAGATAACTTCCCTCTATTTGGTATTGACCAGCTGGTTGACCTTACCGCTGGTCACGAGATGCTATCACTCATGGATGGCTTCTCGGGTTATAACCAAATCTTACTTGCCCCAAAGGATCAACACAAAACCACATTCATCACCCCTTGGGGGACATTCTATTATCAAGTCATGCCTTTTGGCCTTAAAAACATTGGTGCCACATATCAGCGGGCTATGACTTACATCTTCCATGACATCATGCATCGTATATTGGAAGATTATGTCAACGATATCCTTGCCAAATCTAAACGCCACTCTAATCACCTCGCCATCCTCAAAACCATCTTTGACCACCTCATTAAATATTGTGTTCACCTTCATCCCAAGAAATGTGTCTTTACGGTCCTCTTAGGAAAACTCTTGGGATTTATCATTTCCCTACATGGTATAAAAGTTGACCCTACTAAAATCAAGGACATTCTAGAAATGCCTCTACCAACAAACCTTAGGCAACTCCGTAGCCTACAAGGTAAGTTGCAATCTATTCACCATTTCATTTCACAATTGTCTGATCGCTGTCAACTATTTCATCATCTACTCAAGAAGGATGTCTCCTTTAAGTGGGATGATGATTACCACAAAGATTTTGAGGCCTTAAAAAAATACCTTCTTCAACACCCCATGCTCATTCCATCTAAAGACAATAAACCTTTCTACCTATAAATCTTAGCAACCGATCACTCTTTGGGGCCATGCTTGCTCATCATGATGAACAACACAGGGAGTAGCGGTTTATTACGAAGCCATAATTTTCTAGACTATGAAACATGATACACCCATCCCAAAAATACTTTTCTTAGCCTTATTTTTCATCACCACAATACTTTTTCATTGCCTACTTGAACCAAAAAACCTATGTTGTGACCAACCCGACCCTTTACACTTCATGTATGCCAAACCTTATCAAAATCGCAGTGTGTTGAATGCTAGCTTATGCTTTTGGCTTACCTCAATCTTGAATTCATTCATCAAAATTCCATTAAGGGCCAAGCTATCACCGACCAATTGGCTGACGCACCTATTTCCAGGGATCGACCCTCTAATTTTGATTTTCCAAATGATTCAATTACTACCCTTTGCCTAGACGAACCCGCTTACAAAATGACACTCTTCTTCGATGGTTCCAAGTTTTAGCGTGGGGTGGGGCAGGAGTTATCCTCATTCCCCTTGATGGTGAACCCATGCCTTTGTCTTTCAAACTTGATTTTGATTGTACCAACAATATTGTCAAATACGAAGCACTCGTACTAGGTCTCTAAGTTGCCTATGCCCTAAATGTCAAATCAATTAACATCTTTGGTGATTCTCAATTGGTCATAAACCAGATCAATGGAATATACCAATGTTATAATGAGATACTTCAAAAGTATAAACATCATGTAGACATACTTTTGAACACCTTTGATCATTACACCCTTCGAACTCGTCTGTGTTCAACCAACAAATTTGATTATACCATGGCCTACTTGGCTTCTCAAATACCCACTTCACCTGTCAATTCTAAAATATTTTTCACCATGCAACAACTCCAATCACCCTTTTATTTACCTCACGACATTTACTACATTAGAACTGTCACTCCAAACCCGAGCAACCTTTGGTATAAACAATACTCGACTATCTTTTTCTCTTAATCTTACCTTCGATCTCACCCATACTAGAAAACACACCTTCCTTAAAAAGGTCTCTCATTACATCATCATGGGGGGCCTCCTCTATAAGTGTGGCTTTGATGTTATTCTCTTACGATGCCTCATGAGTTTTGAAATTCTTTATACCATTAAGGAAGTTCATGATGGCATATGTGGAGGTCACTTCAGTGGCCTTACTATTGCTAAGTGTATTCTTCACCTAGGATATTACTAGCTGACCCTTAACCATGATTGTTACGACTACGTCAAGCATTGTGTAAAATGAAAACAACATGCCAACCTTCATCATACACCCAGTCACACCTTACAGGTCACCCGTGACCTTTGGCCCTTTTCTCAATGGGGTTTATATCTTGTTGGAGAGATCAATCCCCATTCTTCCCAACGACATTAATGGATCATCACCACTACCGAATACTACACAAAATGGGTTGAAGCCATGCCACTCATCTCCACAAAATATGAGAAAATATGTGAGTTCATAAATCATCACATCATTTGTCACTTTGGTGTTCCTCATCGTCTCATCACTGATAATGGAACACAATTCCAAAACAAAAAATTGTGAAAACTTTGTGACGCCTTTGGCATTCAAAGCTAAGTTTCTTGTCACCTTATTACCACGGACCAACAACCAAGTTGAATCCATTAACAAAACCCTAAACAAAATACTTATGAAAGTGGTTAACGATACAGGAAGGATGGCATACACACATTCCTTTTTCCATGTGGGCATACCGCACTAGTATTCGTACTTCCACTACCACTACACCCTTTTCTCTGGTCTACGGTATAGAGGTTTTCTACCTCTCAAAGTCTAGATTCCCTCACTCCACATTTCTGTCCATGACATGCTAAATGATGATGACTTTCATTAGGACCATTTAGCACAACTTGAGTTATTAGAAGAATGTCATCTTAATGCTCTTGACCACCTTCAAGTTTACTAAAAACGTATCAAACATGCTTATGATAAACATGTCCAAGAAAAAACCTTTCACATTGGTGATCTCATCATGAAAGAAAATCAGCATGTAACTAAAGCGGAAAAAAATTAAACGGGAAATTTTTCTCCTAACTAGCTTCGACCATACATCATGACCCATACTTATGGATCCAAAGTGCTCATCATTTATCTTCACTTGATGGTAAACCTGAACCTAAACCCCTTAATGCCTTGCATATTTGATTATAGTGTTGAATTATAGTCCTACCTCACTTTTTCCTTTTTCCATGCTCGTCCCTTGAGTACTATCCACTTCCTATGCTATCACCAATGATTAAATAAGAATCATGTGCATACCCGTCACATTTTTGTTCTCTAAAATATGTGTACCATAGCACTACACATAGCATGATTCTCAAGGATAATTTTTGTCTAACTTTAGATGAGATCCCATGGTTGTTTCACCTTGCTTTACGAACAAGAATTCTATTCTTCACCTTGGTATTGTCCTTGACTTCAAAACTCTCACATGGGATCCTACTCCTTGATTCAAACTTCCAATAAAAAGATGACTCCCTCAAAAGGAGATCTTCATCTCTACAATCGTTGTTATAAATATTTGCTCCCTTAAAGGACAACTATGTAAAGATCTTCTAAAAAAGTGAGAGAATCTAAAGCTTCCCACATCAATCAGCTTCACGAAGACCTCAAGGAGTTAATTTCCTCATCCCATATAGACTTCCCACATCAATCAGTCTATTTCAAATATCAGTCAACACAAAAAGCCTTTTAGTCATGGAATTACCCATTGTGACCTTGGATCTCTTGCCCAAAGAGCATGTTACCTAATACCATATAAAATTAACCACCTTTCTCTCCTCTCACCATTCACACTCGTATTTCCTACCACCTCAATGGACCTCTTGGAAACTATGACATTTGGTGATCATGTGACTACTTGTCACCCTTAGAATAATCAATCATGTAATTTCTTTAGGGTCTTACGTTCATCACCTCCTCTAAGGTATGACCTACTCATCATGATCCTCACCAATCAAGTGGCTTTCTTGCCCCCTCTTATATTTTAACCTTATTTATTACGTATTGATTGCCTTATACAGGACTTGGTCCTCGATGCTTACCTTTGAGGTAGTATTCTTCTTCTACCACAATTGAAATCACCTATACCAATTTTCCCACAACTCACCCATACCTAGTAGACCTAAACTCAAATCATGCCTACGACCTACCATCTCATTCTCATACCTCCTCATATTCTTCCCTAGCTTATGGGATAACTACATTGGCCTGAGGTCCCTTTTCATCAGAATATGTAGGCAACACTCCGAGGGCATGGGGCCCTTGGAGGTTAGCTCGGCCACTCTCTACCCTAACTAATTCATTTTTCATTTTCCTCAAATCACATTCTACCCTACTTAGTTTCCTTTTATATCCAAAATTGGGAATTAAACCAAACAAACAACAAATTGCTTCACATTTTTATCATCATCAAAACATACATTTATTATGATTACCATTTCTTTACCATCATCATGCATATATTATAAAACATCTCACAAGTGACTATATCATCATTAATCACACATACTAAGGAATTGAAACCAAAACCTAACTCAATCCATGCCTAAAAGCACGACTCCGACTCCATCATGCCTAAACCATAATCTAACTCAATCCATGAGTAAAACCAAACCTAACTCAACCATGCCTAACACCAACCCGACTCAACCATGCCTATGACCTAACTCAAGCATGCTATGACCTAACTTCATCATGCCTAGATCCATGACTGACTCAATCCATGCCTAACACACCTACATAAGTCCATCTTTACATAATAATAAAATGTTATCAACACAAACACATAATGCCCATAATCATCATCATCTATATAAATATAATATCCATATACATAACTATCAAATGTCTTCAGCACAAGGTCGGTGTATATAATCCAGTCTCTCAAAACTCTCATATACATCCTCACTGTCTTCGGCATGTAGGCCGATATATGCTCAAAAATACAAAACTCTCATACAACCTCACCATCTTGGCACGTAGGCTAGTATATATCAAAAATCAAAACTACATCAAAATCAAGGGCCATATATCAGACATCATCGTGGTGGACATCCTCCATATCTATCTCACATGTCCCCTCTGCCTCCTTGGCCCTTGTCTAGTGACCTACTAACATCTCCCCACCCATCATAGGTGGTGGTTGGGTCCTTGTTGGTACATCAACTGGAACTAGCCTCTATGAATTGGTGGCCTCACCCTGACCATGTCTTGGGGCTCGATGGCCCCCTGTGCTCTCCACGTTATGGGTGTGTGATCTGGTCCTCTCGCTAGAGGCCTGTTGTGCCCTATACTCAGCATATGATAGACAATATATCCATACCACCATCAAGCTGGTCCTGGTAATACCAGCCTCATCTCTCACCTCCCGTAATCTAGATACATGTATTGTATGTTGTGTCCCCATCGGCCTCTAACCCTATACCTATCCTGTGGGACCCTTTCCCACCCTTTCGTATGAACTAGAACCTTGTGTCGAGTGCCTATGGTGGTGCCATAATCCCCTACCCCTTCCTCGTATCTAGGGCTCGTAAAGCCCCAATCTATTCCTATGTCATGGATAAGCGGCCCTGCAACCCCGTAACATATGCCCGTAGCATAGCCACCGACCATCATCACCATCTCCATCTCCATCCCTACCCTGGGCCATCTAGGCCTAAAGACTAGCCACCTATACATGTAACTTGGCCACCTTGGCCTCTAAACTAGCTAATCGTCCCTGCACCATATCTAATTGGGTAATTAGGGTCCCCACCTACCCCTATAGGGAGTCTCTCTACACTGTGATCATGGCTAAATCTGGCTGCCCTAACCTAGGTGGTACTGCTTGTAAATGAGCCACCCACCACTTTGTTTACATTTTTCTGTCACTGGCATCATCGACCTCACCGGTCTACCACCTAATCCTCTTACCCTCACGGGCACCGTCGGCTATTGTAGAGGCAATGGCCTATCCATGTCAACTCTCCTATACTACGAGAAGGGTGTAGGTATGTCTTGTAGCAGTCCAAACTGTTGTCTAACCCTATCAATTGGGATCATCTCATGCTCCCTAACATGGTGCCCTCTATCCATCTCAACAGTTGAAGGCCATCTAGCTCATCATGCATCTACTTGTATGAGGGATAACCCACATACGGTCTCCATATGATGTCCACTCCGGACAATCCCTCCAATAGCCACCTGTAGTATGCTACATCATGTGTAGCCTTGTCTGATCGCCACTCTCCAAGCATGTTTACACATCACTGTACTCCCACCCATACCAATCTCGGTGGAAATTTATATGCTTGGGGAATACCCACCTGGGTGCACACATACTATCTACTCATAAATTTGAGTAGTGTAGTAAAAATGTGCAACATAGGCTAAACCTACGTAGATGCCCATATGCCCACAACACTGTATAACTACACTAGGAATGCTAGTGCCAGGAAAAGTAGGTCCGATCCATCACCATGTCATGTAGTTCCCCATCAACAAGTGGGGAAACCTCCCACCCTCTGCATCTAGCAGTGTGAAGCAGCACACTACCTCCATTAGTAGCACTACTAGCCTTATCTCCTCTGGATGGGCTAGGTACATCCCTCCATAACTCAAACTGGCACTATGGAATGTCATGTCTGCCAGTCCCTCCCCAAACATTGCCAGCATCAACTCCTCCGAGGCCTCGGAGTAGATCAATACACTGTATCCTCGGTATCGGTAAGCACCGGATCCTAAACACATCCTCCAGGATGATTGTTATCTCACTTATCGTAGGTGGAATGTGTTGGTCGTTGAATCCCATCTATCGATGAGAGTGACCATTAGACTCAGCCTCTTGGACTACATGCCAATAAGATGAACCCTAATCAAGCCCACCTCTTCCACATTCTTCCACTCCTCAAATGTCATTGTGCCTCGCACTCTTAAGAGCAGGGGTGGCACCCTATCTCTCATCTATAGCTAATCTCTCCCCTACATCCAATACAAACATCAAATTAATATACCTTCATCATACCCATACTCACCCATGACACCTCACCTATACCCACTATCTCACCTCTTTCTGTCTTCCCAACCTACCTTCTTATCACATTTTCTCTCTCCCACCCCGCTCCCTCACCCCTTATCATTTCCCCATACCCGTTTTACCCCTGTCGACACTAGGTTTTTCACCAACACACCCTTTTCTACACTTCCCTATCTCACCCACTAAACCTAGGGCCCTTTCACCCCCTTTTTCTCCAAAACCTAACCGGTGTTGGTTATCTCTAACCGAAATTGTTCACCTATTTCATGACCAATACCGGTTTGAACCTATCGATGCCAACTAACCCTAAATGATGCCGGTCACTATCCCAACAAAATACACAACTTCTAAACCCTCCCCTCTCAAAAACCTCCCTCTCCTACCTCTTCTACCAACCCATTCTCACCTACACTTCCCCTTAACCACATCCTACCCCATATTCACCCACTTGCCTCTTTCCCTACTCATATTCTACACAATTTACCCTCCCACATTTCAAATTTCATTTCCACCCCTAAAAACCCAAATTTTCAGCACCCGACCTCTCGGCCTAATATATCTCACAAAAAGTAGAAAAGGTTTGACGCTTACCTCATTATATTGTCATCGCAGTGGTGGCACATCTGGCTACTACACCGGTGGCCCGCCCAATCCCTCTCTGGCCTCTGCCATCACCAATCTGTCACCTCACCTCCAACCAATAAAATCCAACACTTTGATCTCGTGGACCCACCTCTTAACTACCAATCACCTATTGTTCAACTATCCAACTCATCTTTTCGTTCCATCTAGACACTTTCCTACTTTCTCTTTCTCTCTCTTGTGTCAGTTTCCTCTATTTCACACGAGACAAATGATTCTGAAAAACACAATTTTTTTCTTTTTTATAACATCCCCAACCTAATCGATGCCAGTTTTAACGTCACCGACATCAGTCACGTGCCCTACCTTACCATGATCAGTTACCCTATACTAGCATCGGTTACCCTTGACCGGCATCGGTCACCCTCTCTTCCACATTGCCCACAATTTCACCCTATTACCCTTCCCGTCACTCTTTTTTCCCTCACCCAACACTTACCTTGACCATTCACCTCACCCTCTTGACCTCATCATTTACTACCTAACCTCGTCCTCATTTGGGTACTTTTTTTTACACATACCTCAGCCCTACCCATGTTGTGACCTAGATTCTTGGACCTGGAACATCGCTAGTGACCTTTGACCTCATGTGTTCACTATACCTTGCGACACTATTACCTATGTTGATTGACCTAATGACCTTACCTTGCCTCTTGTTGTGACCATTTATCTTGACCCAACCCTTGGTGTACCGGAACATACCTAAATGTTCCTACACCTAACCTATGTCATGTTTCCTGACCATATCCTATACCTTGGATACCAGAATCACCTTAACCTTGTTTGGATAAACATATCAACCTTAGACAATGTAGAGTTTTCCTACTCTTCACATGGTACCATGCTACAATTTATACATGTGCGTGCATTTGACTATTACTACCTTTGACCTTGACCCATTACCTAGATTACTCAAGTATAAATTTTTCCTTTTTTCCCCGTTACCCACCTTTCTCTTCATCACGAGTCACCTTTTCATAAAACCGGTCACTATTTCTGCTTTCTCCCTCATCAGTTCCTTGTTTGAGGGGATCACCTTCACCCACACCTAAGGCAACCACATCTTATTTTTGTCATCATCACTTACTAATACAAGCTTCATGAAAACAAGGGGCAAAATGTAGACACTAAAATTAGGTCACACTCCCCTTGGTCCCCCGTTAAATAAATACCTTAAACACATCCACCTAGCCATGGCCCCCTTCACCCCACTATAATATTAATTTAATTAAATTAATTCATTATCCTCACCATATTTATTATTTAAATATCCTAATTGGGATAATGCCCACATATCCACCTCACCCTAAGACCTATTCTTAGTAAGTTGCCATAACTAACTAAGACCTACCCAAACCCTAAAAATCAATGCCTACATTCCCTCTAACCACATTCCCACCCATTAGAAGGATGCTTCCATGCTAATCCGTGGGGTAAACAAAATGAGATCCTAGAAAATCAAGGGGATCTTCCTAGTTTAGTAAACCTCAAAAATACCACCCTAATCGATGTCGGTTACCCTTAACCGGCACCGGTTAAGCTAGAACCATCATCGATTACCATTTAATCCCAAAAATTACCTTATTTTGAGGTTGGCACATTTTGGGAGATAATCAAATCTTTTGAGAACAGGTGACAAAACCGAGTTGTATGCAAGTAGAAGCAATGTTAGTATGCACATCAAGGCATCCATAGCAAAGACACCTAAAGCAATCACACAACCATCTGCCTTCACGGGAGCATCCAGGAAGCACTAGTACTACACCAATTTCATTCCATTTGATCACCCACCATTACCAACTAGGCATCAAGCTCATACAAATAGTAAGTTTTGTTAACCAACACTCATCTATTCATCATTTGGTAGATCCTTTTACATCTATTACTAAGTTTTTTCTTTCATTTCCATTCCCCATCATTTACCTCCATGTAAACTTGACCATATTTTTATCCACACCCTTACATTTCCCATACCTGGACCTTAATCATTCCTGTGCATACCTCAGATCCATACAAATCTTGTCATTGCCCTTCCATCTTCATCTAATCTTAGATCTATCACCCAACCAAGTTTTATTGAGTTTCCTATACCCCAACCATACCATCGCCTGGTTACCAGAAACTTTTTTGTTAGCTTAAACTGATACAAGTCATACTAAATTGACGTTGGTCTCTGTTTCTTTTACCAGAAACCAAGAACAGAGCTCCCAAACCTCCACCCAATACCCAAAATAGCCCGGGCGACCTAACTAGCATCAAGATTACTTGATAGTGACTTGGACCTTTAGATTCAATCATAGCTTAGCTTGTTGTGAATGAATTTTCTTATTGTAGATGAATGAGATACCTAAATAATTTTAACTACAATAGGATTTCCTTTATTTCTCGCATTAATTTTCTTTAAATAGTGGATTTGACAACGTCAGGAAGTATCACACTTCCCGAATCTAGCATACGCTAGGCAAAGGTCCATTGCATATATTGTTTAACTTTTATTTGGTGGTATTGTGTTCCATTTTAGGTAGTTCCTCCAAGAAAAAGGAAGCTCTCATGATCAGCTGTGGATTCAGAATTCATACTCACGTAACAACCTATAACCAGCATTTCAATAGGTATTCCTCCTAACCCATTACCCTTATTTGTTTCATCAACATTTGAAGAAACACTCTAGAATCAGGTGAAACAATAGGATGCTAATGATTAAGATAGAAATTTAGAGCTTAGAGATTCAAAATTAAGATCTGTTAGTACAAAATCACATCACCCCGAGTGCCTACAACTAGATGAGTTGAGAGTCTCGGTTTTATTGCAAAACATAAAGCATTTCTCAAAGTGTGGGACTTTGAAATTGAGAGAGCTCTCTGGATGAAGGTTTGTTCCTATTCCTTTGTTGAGGTGCATAAAAATAAATTGTAGAGGATTATCCTAAAACCTATTCTATTTTTACCATGGAGATAGGGTTGAGAAGGTACAAGGAAAATAAACCTAAGATAACAAGGTGATGCACCAAAGGAATGTTAAACACTTGTTTTCTAATTGAACATATACCATAGAAATGTAATAATACTACCATGTATAGATAACTGAACTATAATGAGAGTTCAAAAGAAAAAAATGAACACATGAAAGGGTTGAGAATCATCCACATACATATATTATTGCTCTAGAGTTGATATAGTACACTACAAGTAGCCAAGAGGTAAAAATTTGTATTACAACTCAAATGAGAGGTTTGAAAGCTCCAAAAATTCTCTTGCAGACAAGGGAAGAAGGGAGGGTGCAAAATAGAAATGTCCAACCCTTTACAATGATCCCAACTCTTTCTTTTATAGATGCAACACAAAGAGAAGAAAGAGAGGTGAGAAATCTGATTTGAAGCTTATCATGGGCCATCAATGCTCCTGTAAATCCACCCACAATCTATTGAGTTTTCCTTGATTACTGTTTGGTGCATTGAAGGAGGGAGAATAGAGGATTAAATAATATCTAATCTGGTTGTTGGAGCAATTGGATCATATATTAATGGAATGAAGATGTTTTCCACTTTTTACCTAGCTAACCTCATTGAAATTGAATTTTCAAACCTCCATGGTGTAGAGGATGTCGAGGCATTTCTACTTGGTGGAGGCACTATGTCAGACTTGAGACACATGGTGGCTTCACACATGTTTGGAAACTACCTCCTGAATTTACCTTTGGAGTTGCACGAATAGGACTCGTGGAGACCTCCGTGGGCCTATGGAATTTTCAATACCCTTTCTTACCTCTTTAAACTATAGGACATGTGGCGGGTTAATGCTTTTCTAAGTCGGCCCTTGGGCCTCCTCTTAATTTACGTGGTTAAGGCATGTGGCACCATTTGTTGATTCGCCCCATCTTGAATTTTCAAATGTCGACTATGTCCCTCTTTCAGACTTGGGACATGTGGAAGGACAACGCTTATTTGGGAAACTCGCTTTAAGATTTACCTTTGAAGGTGAGACAAGATGACACGTGGCTCCTTCCGTGAGTATTTCATACTTAGTTGATTCTAGCCGATGCCTTTCTCGAACCCTAGACATGTGGAAGCTTGGTAATTTTTTAATTCTTCACTTTAGGTTGTGCCTTTGAATGTGTGCCATTGAGACACTTGGTTCCCTCCACTAACACTCTTATACTTAACTGATTTGGTCCCACTGCTCTTTGACTTTTATTAGACCCTGACCACGTGGAGAGCTGGCACTAGTTTGAGTCTCCACCTTGAGCTTTCTCTTTTGAAATTGCATTGAGATGACACGTGGTTCTTTCTGCTCATTTGGACTTTTAAAGGCCGACTTTGTCCCTTTTCAGGTCTGGGGCACGTGGAATATCTACACTTTTTCGAGCCTCTAATTTTGGGTTTAACCTATGTAGAAGCACCGTGAGGCATGTGGAAGCTTCCGTTTATTCCTCTATACTTAGTCAATTTGGGCTCGTTCTGAATCATTTGTAAAGCTCAAAGACTTTGAGCCTTTCTCCGTTTCTCTCCTTTGAGCCTCTAGTTTTCTGTGACACTATTTGGCCCTTCCCAACCCTACTACTCCATTGTAGATCCTTCCTGTAACTTGACTATTGGATTTGAAATGTAGGCTCATTCGATGGAAATGTCCCTTGGATTTCTTTCTATGTAGGGTCGTGTTTGATCAATTTTTCCAGGGGCAAAATTGAGATAACAATTTGGTGACTCACAGGAGCATCTTCTTGCTAGATGAAGAGATCAATTTCCTTATCATGCCCATTAGGCATGGAGTCGCGGTGGTGGCCTAACGTTGGTATTATTCTTTTAGAAATGGATCCTTTGAGACCCAATTTTAGTTGCTCTATATTTGTTCCATTTTAAAATGAGCAATTGTCACGGAAACCATAGGTCTCCCTGTTGAAAATTATAAAGGGCTTGGCGTATTCACCTTGAGGCACATCGAACTGTATAACGACACAAACCTAGAGCAACAAAAAATTGTGCTAGAGAACTTAGGGAAATAAAACCTATACTATAACAAGACAATGTGCATAAACACTTAGGGGAGTTAAAGTCCTATGCTAATATTTACAAGGGTGAAACCTTCCTTTTCAGTAGAAATGTTTGAAATGGATCCCGATGAGTGGAATCTACAATTCTTCATAATCTAATTTAGCCATCTAGAAATCAATTCTACTTTTGCACCTTGTGATCATGTAGGAGCCACTCAAAATGGCATCAAACATGGAATGCCTTCCTTGTTTTTCCCGATCTTCATCCCATTTTAGAACTAGGCCCCCCTCTTGAAAGGTCCTCATTCTTGCTTTGTTATCAAAACTCATCTTGATCAATGCTTGATCCTTCTCCATGACCTACATTACATGCTCTCTTTCCTCTCCTACTTCCATCAGCTCTGCATACGTAATCTCCATAGGTTCAAAATTGGCTAGTTCCAACTTTTTTATGAGCTCCAAAGAGGTAAACTCTAATGATATTGGTAATAATGCCTCTTTTCCATATACAAGCTTATATGGGGAGCTTCCGTAGACATTTTGGATGTGATGCTATTAGCCCATAGAGCTGATTTCATATTTGCATGCCAAGTCCTCTCGATTTTCATCAATATTTCTTATGATAATCCTCAATAGGTTTTTGTTTGTGGAATCTTCTTGGCCGTTACCTTGAGGGTAATAGTTTGATGAAGTTTTGAGGTATACACCATTTTTGATAGCCCATTCGGTGATCCTTTTACCCAAGAATGCCAATGCATTATCTGATATAATAGTGGTAGGGACTCCAAAGCTGGTGGCTATTCCTTCATAGAAATAAAAGATGTGTGATTCATTTGGTTCCTTAAGTGCCACTGCCTCAATCCACTTGGTGAAATAGTCTGTTTCTATAAATATCCACTTTTGGCCCCGGCTTGAGTTTTGGTTAAATACTCCAATGAAGTTTAATCCCAATTGCATGAATGGCTAATCCAGTGAAATTGGGTGAAGGGGAAGGGATGTTAACTTCTCTTTACCTATGAAGAATGCACACTTCTTGATCCATGAGTAACAGTCCCTAGAAAATGTAGGCCAGTAATAACCAGCTTTCATGATTTGAGATCACATTACTCAAGGGGAAAAGTGGCCTCCTGCTTCTCCATCATGGAAGTCATGCAACACTCTCTCAATTTTCCTTGTCCTAATACACCTCAATAGGACACTATTCATATCCTTCTTAAAACAAGACTCCACCAACAGGCACATATGGGATGGATTGTATTCTCGGCTATCTCCTTTTTGCTTTGTTCCATTCTGGAGGGCACAAAATTGTTTAGAGATAATGCACCAAAGCTTGATTCCAACATGGAATAGGTGTATCATTATATGGTTGTTCTTTATCATTATAAAGTAATATGATGGCCCCCTTTTCATCCACTAACTCAACTTGTTGCTTGGAAGTGAGCTACTCACACAAACCCTTTCCATGAACTAGTTTGGTCACCTTTATTTCAATGTCATACTCCATTACTCGAGTGATCCAATCGGATCTCTTTTCATTCAAGTCATTGTTCAAGAGAAAATATTTAACACCAACACGAGATACTATCATTTGAATCTTATTGTTTGAGACTAAGTGTCTAAAATTCTTCAAACTCCTAATGACAATAAGGACATACTTCTCAATGAATGATTACTTTACCTTGTAATCCCCGAGATCTAATCTAAGAAGGCTATGGGTTGTTCCAAACCTTCCTTGTTGGGCTAAACTAAGATAATTGAAATTGAGTCTAACCCTCCAAAAGCATATAGCATGAAGTACTTGAGAAATATGCGTTAATAAGAGTTGGGGCTGTGATATTGTGAGCTTGATGGCCTAAAACTCTCTTTGCCTTATGCTCTCCATTTAAATGAAAGACTCTTCTTCAACATCATTGTTAAAGGCTTCACAAGAGTGGAAAAATCAGGCACAAACCTACGAACAAAGTTTATTCTCCCCAAGAATATTTGGAGATATTTCTTGTGTTGTGGCAATGGAAGTGTTTGAATGGATTCAAACCTTTCAGGATCAATTGTTAACCCTTCTCTTGAGACAATGTGGCCCAACAATTTCCCCTCATGTGCTAAGAATACACACTTCTTTGGGTTTAATGACACTCTGAATCTTCTACATCTCTAGAATACCTATCTGAGGTGGAAGAGATGGTCTACAACATTATTTGAGAAGACAGTGATATCATCTAGATACACTAGGACAATATTGTTGATTAAGCCATTGAATTCCATGTCCATAGCTCGCTGAAATGTTGCTCCAACATTTTATAGTCCAAATGGCATCTTCTTATAAGCATATGTACCCCATTTAGTGGTGAAGGCTGTCTTGAATTGATCTTCCTCTTTCACCATTATCTGATTATATCCTGAGTATCCATCTAGTAGTGAAAACCTCTTAGAGACAACTACAACCTATAAGATTTGTTCCATTGATGGAACTACATAATGATCCTTGAGTGATGCTCTGTTCAAATCATGAAAGTCCACACATAGTTTTATTTTTCAATTCTTTTCCTCATAGGCACTAAGTTTGCAACCCAACCCGAGTGCTTGATAGGAAGATGATGCTAGACTCAATTAGTTTGTTCAACTCTTTCATGATGAGATGCTTAATGTGAGGATTTATTGTCATTTGGTTCTTTCTGAAAGGCTTGGCTCCTAGATTTAACTTGATAGTCCAGAGTAAATACACATGGGAATTCTTGGAAAAGATGAATGAATTCATATTTTTCTTGTTGAGTAATTACCTTTCCGATTTGAAACATTTTTCCTTCTTTTTATGGAAATGGGCTCTGGATCTTCACCCTTTACCTAAATACTTTCTTTCTCCTTTCAGAATTGATCATTTGGGTTAAATATTGACTCTAAAGTTACAAGACCCTTTGGTAGTTTGTTGGTTCTCAGCTGCACCACTTGGTCGCCATATTGCTCTTCCAATTTGTCTTGGTTTCGAAGGAGAACTCAGCTTCTTCTTGTAGAAATTTGAAAATTTTTCGAACATTCTCAAAGACCTACCAACTTGTGTTATTATCAGGGACAGTTGGTCTCACAACCATTTTGATATGGGGCTAAGATTTATCACTCTTGATATTCTCTACAACATCAAATGTTGCCCCAATAGTTATCGATCTGTCGACACTTAATTCTTCTTCCTTAGGATGGAATTGATCTTTGAATGCTTTGAAATCCTTGATGACGTTCCATACCTAGTTCTTATAGTTCCTTAACAGATCATTCTATGCACCATTTTGTCATTTGACTTGATTCACAACTAGATCATTGTCACCAAACACTTGCAAGATTTTGATTCCTCTTTTATTTTCCTAATACGAGTCCATGGAACAAGGATTCCTACTCTTCTCTGTTGTTTGAGCAATCAAATCAGAAATGAAAAGTTGAGTAGTATTTAATACCTTGAATTGAACAAGCATAGCTCCACCTTTGGCTCCTTGTTTAATTCTTGATCCATCAAAGAACAATTTTATGGTCTAGCTTATTGATGTCGAAAAGAGGATGATTCTCCTCATGCAAACAGTAGACTCCTAGCTCAAATTCCTCCATCTACTTATAGGGGTCAAAAGTATGCTTCTTGTTTGCCCACTAATTGAGGGTCAAGTATCCAATGAACCCAACCTTGGTATTTTCCTCACAAATTTTTAGGAGGTCCTCTTGATCAAAGGCCGAACAATTGGAATTGATTGGGTGGGTACATAATGCTCAATATGGTAATGCACAATGGGCTCGGATTTGATCGTAGCCTTATCTCCACGACTTGTTCTAAAAATCATGTGCAACTAATCAGCAGACAAATAGCCTCCAATTTTAGTGGTGAATATGTTTTATAATACAGTCACATTGAGGCATACATGTAATGTGAGGGTCAAATCCTTTATGACTCCAACAATTGTTACTACTGTCCCATCTAATTGCACTATGCCTCTAGAGATGAATTTGTATTGAAGACCCAATTGATTGGATATATTTTTTTGCATTACAGAGCTACTTGCCCCCAAATAAATCATGCAATTATGTAGCAATTTATCTCCAATGATCAATGAAACATAAACTAGAGGGGGACTTCATATTCTTACCTTGTTGTCCTCCATGGTTTCCTTCAAGCCGAGCCACATTGGTAAGGACTTACTCTTATTGGTTGGGGGATGGTATTAGGTTGACCAATTAGCTATAGTATCCTGATAGGACTCTACCCTGGGATAGCCAATGACTCCCACATTGAAATATTCACATTTTTTTCTCTTCATTTGTTCAATGATGTTTAATGGGAATGAGATATCTTTTTGATGCCCCTTTCCTGGTACATTTTCTCTTGCACATGGGTCATTACAACCGGTGCCTAGGCCTAACGGGTTTGGATGGTGGCATTTGGGATGACTTTGTATATTGGGAGTTACACTTTGAGTGCCAATACCTGTGTAATAATAGAAGGTTGAGGATTACTTGAGTTTGACATCTGTCCCTCTCCAATATTCCTTTTCTTGGACCGAGTATTGGCAAATACGCTTTGAGAAGGAGCTTAACTAATTCCATAGAAGTCTTCACCATCCTATTGACAAGCATGGTCTCACTTGGAGGTGCCTCTTTCTAGGTTTCTTGCTACTAATTTTCTTCTTGACTAGACTCTTGGGACACACCAATGGTCTATACCATCAAGGCTTGGTTTAGTGCACCATTAAAACACATTGACTAGTTCTCGGGGCTCATATTCTGTGCCATATTATTTTGTGTTGGAACCAATGCCCTTGATGTTGGAGCTATGTTTGGATAATATGGTCAGAAAGGCCTAGTAGCTTGAGGTTGTCCTTGGTTTTAGTTTTGATTTGCATCCTAAGTTGGTGGTCTATTTTTCTGGTATGGGGGCCTAGATTGATATTGAGTTTGAGGCTAATATGGCCTAGAACTCTAATCTTGCTACCTTTTGATAGTCACTAGCTCATTCCCTAGGTTATGCAATTATTTCATAACCTCTTGTGCTAGAGGATAAGGAAGAGACTTCATCCGAACTTTGATTTCTTGGAGTAGGTATGGGAGCTAATGTGGGTGTCGACTAGTGCTTTATGCTACTAGTTCTGGATATAGAGGCATAGGTGGTCTACGGGCAAGTTTACTAGCTTTGAATTAAACAATTTTCAGCCCTAATGGAAATGTTATATGCTATAGGTAAGGTGGTGCCTCCCATTGATTGAACCATTAAAGGAATATCGAGTTTAGATATCTAAGAAAGTATAAGAAAACACCTTCATCTGTGGGCCTCATGGATAATGGAATCCATTCCAATGTCATTTGGAATCTGAAGTTGAAATCATCATCTGCTCATTAGGAGCCCTATTAATTGTTATAAAATGTTCCAACAAGGATAGATTATCTCCCTTCTCTCAAAATTGATTATGAAGAGCTCTACAAAAATGGTCCCGAGTTTTGAATAGAGCCTATTGGTAGACTCTTGAACCATTGTGAATCTTTATCCTTGAGTGAAGAAGCTAACAATTTGATTGCAACGTCCATCTCGGTGATCTTATGAATTACGCAGACATTTGAAATGTCTTGAATGTGGTAACTAGGAGAAGTTTGGTTCTCTCCGGTGAAATATGGGATGCTCTTTAATACTACAACCGATCCTGGATTTTGTGCATTGAAAGCGAGTGGGCTCTTTGGTAGTGAAGTTTACATAGGGTTTGGGTGGTTGTGCCATTATGATCAGCCTGAGAACCCTTCTTGATTGAATGAACGGCCTACCATGAGGAGGTGTTAACAAGGTTCAATTTGGTGGAGATGGAGATGTTTGGGCTCTTCTCCCTCTATCTGGGGATAAGTGTAGATAGACAAAAAAACCATCCTCTCTAGTTCTTTACCTTGTTTGTATTATTCTCATGAACTTGACAAGCTTGGAATTTGTTGAAACTAGTGGATTTTGATCATTTGGAGTCATTAGATGTGCAATTTTAGAGCTTATTAAAAGCTTAAAACTTACAGCAAGTGCACATCAATCTTACTCCAATAAAGATGGAGACCTCTTGGTCCCATTGGGCATGCCAAAACTGTTAGTGTAGAATCACAACACCCTTGAGTGCCTGCAACTAGATGAGTTGAGACTCTTAGTGTGATTGCACAACATGGAGCATCTCTCAAAGTGTGGGACTTTGAAATTGAGAGAGCTCTCCAGATGAAGGTTAGTTCCTATTCCTCTATTCAGTGCAAAAATAAATTATAGAAGATATATCCTAAAACCTATTCTATTTTTACAAAGGACACGGGGTTGAGAAGATACGAGGAAAATAAACCTAAGCTAATAAGGTGATGCACCAAAGGAATGTTAAACACCTGTTTTACAATTGAACACAAACCATAGAAATGTAATAATAGTACCATGCACAAATAATCGAACTATAATAAGAGATCAAAAGACAACAATGAACACATGCAAGGGTTGAGAATCATCCATAGACATATGTTATTGCTCCAAAGTTGATACAGTACACTACAGTATCCAAGAGGAAAAACTTTGTATTATAACTTGAATTGGAGGTTCGAAAGCTCCACAAAATTCTATTGTAGACAAGGGAATAAGGGAGGGTGCAAAACAGAAATGTCCAACCCTTTATAATGAGCCCAACTTCTTCTTTTATAAATGTAACACAAAGAGAAGAAAGAGAGAGATGGGAAAACTTATTTAAAGCTCAGCTACTGACCATCAATGCTCCTATAAATCCACCTACAATTTTTCGAGTCTACCTTGATTACCTGTTCGGTGCATTTAAGGAGGGAGAACGATGGATAATATCAAATATGATTTGGTTGTTAGAGAAATCAGATCATATATTAATGGGATGACTATGTTTTCCAACTTTTACCCACCTAACCTCATTGGAATTAAAGTTTTAGACTTCCAAGGTGTAGAGGATGTCGAGACCTTTCTATTAGTTGAGGCACTCTGTGTGACCCAAGACACGTGGTGACTTCGTGCATGTTTGGAAACTTCCCATAGAATTTGCCATTGGAGTTGCGTGGATATGACTTGTGGAGACCTCCATGGGCCTTTGGACTTTTCAACGCTGGTTCTTACCTCTTTTAACTCTTGGAAATGTGGCAGGTTGGTGCTTCTCCGAGTCTTTCCCTCACGCCGTCCCTCTTAAAATTTTTGAAGTTGAGGCACGTGCCACCCTCAAATGTTCTTGCCCCATCTTGACTTTTCAAATGTCTAAATTGTCCCTCTTTCATACTTGGTACACATGGAAGGCAAGCACTTGTTTAAGACACCCACTTTTAGATTTACCTTTAAAGGTGTGCTGAGATGACACGTGGCTCCTTTTGTAAGTCTTTGATACTTAGCTAATTCATGCTTTGATGCCTTTCTTGTACCACTAGACACATGGAGGATTTGTGCTTGTTTAAGTCTCCGCTTTGGGGTGTAGCTTTGAATGTGGAAAAATGTTACACTTGTCACCCTCCGCTAACTCTCTTATAATTAACTGATTTGGGACCACTGCTCTTTGACTTCTATTAGACCTTGACCACGTGGAGAGCTAGCACTAGTTTGAGTCTCTGCATTGTGCTTTCTCTTTTGAAATTACACCGAGCTTACATGTGGTTCTTTCCATTCATTTGGACTTTTCAACAGCCATCTATGCCCCTTTTTGGGTCTAGGGAAAGTGGAAACTCTGCGCATGTTCGAGCCTCCACTTTTGGGTTTAACCTTTGGAGAAGCGCGATGAGGCATGTGGAAGCTTCCACTGATTCTTCCATACTTAGTCAATTTTGGCTCATTCTGAATCATTTGTAAAGCTCAAGACATCGAGCCTTTCTCTTTTTCTCCTTTCGGCCTCGGTTTTCGTGACCTTTATCGGCCCTCCCCAACATTGCTACTCCATTGTAGAGATTTCTTGTAACCTGACTATCAGATTTGAAACATAGGCTCGTTCGATGGAAATGTCACTTAGATTTCTTTCTACACAGGGTTGTGTTTGATCAATTTTTTTGGGGGGCAAAGTTGAGATAACAGGATCACGGAGAAAGATTACAAAATTTCTAGTTATAATCGATGGTGATTCACTGAATTGCCAACGATCCGGGTTTTTATGTATTTTTAGGTGTAAAGTGGTTAGAAGTGGGTTAAAACCATTTCTAAATGAGTTTATTTGTTTTTGACTTTCGGTAAATGGTTGGGAAGATGTGAGAGGTGTAATTGTTGGGGTTAGGATGGTTATAGATTACTTTTGATTGATTGATTTTATTTATTTGTAGTTATTAAGTAGTTTTTGGTGGTTAAGTATAGATATTATTGTTGTAAGAGAGGTATTTACATGAAGTGAATATGATGAAGTTTTTTAGGATTAGGATATGGTGTATATGAGTTTAAATGATGTATTTGATTAATATATTGTGAAGGTGAATGTAAATGATAAAGAAAATGATGAGTGTAAATTTTGAGAGTTTATATTTGCCCCTTTTTGTTGAGTAGTTTGGTGTAGGCAATGTGTTAGAAAAAAATAATAAAAGGTTGATTTTTATGGGTGACCCACGGTCAAAATGGCATGATTGTAGTGCAATGTAAGGAAAACCAATTTGATAGGATGGTTTGATAGGTTTGACATGTGTTTCATTAAAAATTTCCATAGGTTGGGGTATAAAAATGAATAATGCTACCATTGAATCAAGTGATACGGCAACCAAAGCATATGGTGGTAGAGGTGATGTGAGTGCTATCCATGTTCGTGAGATCTCGAGAGAGGTCCGGTTCTTTTGGAGAGTGATCATGTGTATTGTAATTGTATATTTTGATATGTATACGGCTCTTTGTGAAGCCTTTGATATATGTGATGTACAAAGACTCTTTGATGATGTATTTGGGACTTTGGGACTATATATATATATATATATATATATTTACACACACACACACACACACACGATAATGGTTTTGTTTTGAATAATGTGATTTGTATGCATTATGTTGATACATATGTTTTCATTTTTGTTTTGATTAATTTTTCTATGAGTTTTTAAATATGAAAAATGTGAATTTAAAAAGTTAAAATGTGATTTGGATGATGATGTGATGTGACATGATGTGTGGTAAAAATGCTAAATCCAAATGTGTTATATCTTTGTAGGAGTAAAAAATAGAATGATTTCTTTAGTTTTCAATATGATACATATGTGATTGGTATATAATTTGTGAAATAAATTGCACTTTTAGCCTTTAATAATGTTAACACAAGACTATCGGTGGGTAGAGATACATCTGACCCTAGTTATAGAGATGAAGTGATTCGATGGATATTCTGGGACATGAAAGGGGTTTATTATAGATAATTCATGTGGCAAAGAGGGTTATCTTATCAATAGTTTCATAGAGGAATGCCCCAAATTTACATATTTTTATTTTTGACACAAACTGATTGATGTGGGAAATTTGATCGATGCGGGAATATTTCCTAGGATGCTTTTGATATTTTGAATTTTGAAGGCTGATCAATGCGGGAAGAATTTTTATATAGGTAGCTATCCTTGGAAGGTTTGGTCTACAATTTTGAATTTTGATTTATAAAGATAATATTCCTTTGAGGGATCAACCTATGATTTGACTCGTAGCTATCTTCTACAGGACAATTCTACTTTTTCTTTTGATATATTTTTGACTCTTCATTTTTGAATAGCTATCCTTTGAGGGATCAATCTATTTTTTTATTTTTGATAAGAGGAATCCATATATATTTTTGAATTTATATGAGATAAGGGAAAAATTTACTACATTGTTTAAAGAAGTGGAAAGATGTGTACATGACCTAATAATACATGCCCCGTGACATGATTTTAGTTATTACAAAGTTAGATGGGTGTAAGTTTTGCGGGGTTCTTGCTAAAGAGGAACTTTTCCAACTAAAATATGTGATGAAAAGAGGCATGGTGCTCATATTTAAGTTTTATGAGGTCAATGACTAAAAACCACATGCTTTCAAATCATTACAATCGGAAGATGAGTGTTTGGTTGTTTAATGAGGTGTTAGATATAACTACTATCGGGATGGTCAAAAGTTAAAAGTAGAAAGGCTACAAGTGTAAGGCATTCAAAGGTTCCTTTTTAGGTTCACCATCAAGTGATGCTAAAAATATATTCCTCGCCCATACTTGTGAGTGATAACGTATGGACCAATCTAATAAGGGCACACTTTCCACATTTACTTTGTTATAAAGTAGTTGAATTTTTATTTTATTTGAGAACGATATCACCAATTTTGAAGTCACGTTATTTTACATGTTTTTTTATAGGCACGTTTGACATGTTATTGATACACTTGATGATTTTTAATGGCCATTAAACATTTTTTTCTAATAATTTTAGGTTTGCAAGATGATCTTGTCAATATTCTTCGTTAGGGATAAAGTCTTTGAGTGATACATGGAGTGATGGAATCTGAAATTCAATGGGTAGAACCACCTAAAATTTGTATGCTAATGAGAAATGGGTAGCACCGAGCAGTATGGATGCTAGTTTGATAGGCCGAAAGAGAAAACAAGATTTGGAGATGCCAATTCTTGCCTACTTCCTCTATAATTTTCATGAGGATTTTAGGAAATTTTTTTAGAGGCTTCATCATGTCCATTTTCTTGAGGATAGTACAGTGATGGAAAAATGAGTTTAATGTTGAAGACATCACAGATTTTATTAATATCATTTTTTTAAAGGATTTTCTATTATCTTTGACAATTTTATGAGGGACATCAAAACAAAAGATGATGTAGTGATAAATGAAATTAACGATTGGTTGTGCTTTAGTTGAATTTAAGGGGATAGCCTCAACCCATATTGGGAAATATTTAGTGATTATGATAATTTAATGGTTTTTGTGATGATTTAGGATTGACAATGCTAATGAGGTCTAATCCCCATTATTAAAAAGGCCATAAATTATGAGTAGGTTATAATACCTGACTAGGGACATGGATAAGATTTGAGTGTTTTTTGGCATTTGATACATTTCTTAACTTAAGCACACCAATCCTTATTAATATTAGGCTAGTAGTAGCTGAGTTGTAAGACACGTTTAGGGACCAAGTTACCATTGAAGTTTCCTCCACATATACAAGCATAGAATTATGGAATTTATTTGATAGATTCATGAGATATGAGACATGTTAATAGAAGGCCATCAAAGCCACATTTATACAAGATACTTCCTATGATGACATATGAGTGGAACATTGAATAAATGATCTCTTAGCATTTTGTGATAAATAAAAAGATATTTTAGACTCGAGAAAAGGTATTCAAATATTTGAGAATACCATAAATCAGTTGGATGATTATTAATAGTGTGAAGAGGGGGAGCCAATATAAGAAAGAGTACGAGATAGTTGGGGATTCACTATTTATTATTCATTTTGTAATGAGAGGAGGGCTACTAAGGAGGCCATGGTATCTCAAAATTTGATGGAAGATTGTAGGATTGTTTAGATAGTGTAATGATCAAAGGCTCTAAGGAGAAATTCGACATTGGCTTTATATTTTCTCAATATTTCATTTTTAAATTGATATTCTCCTTTGACTTGATTGATGATGAGTTGTGAGTCTTAGTAGATGTATAAAATATGAAAACCTAATAGAATAGCAGTGGTGGCACCCATGATTAAAGGTTAATATTCTACCATGATATTATTACGTTCAAAGTTAAGTTTAAATGATAACATAATAGGAATCCCCCGAGGGGGTATGATAGATGCACCGGCTCCTCCCCTCACTTTGGCATTTAGATCGTTAAAAAAGAGAGTCATTTTGATAAGAATGAATTCTTCTTTCTCAATAGTATTGATGTATTTTTCAAGAAATTATTCGTGAGGAAGATGAGTATCAGGAGGAGGTTCTTCAAAAAGTTGGTATGTGATGGCTTGGTCTTTAATAGAATTTTGTGATATAAATTCAAGGTAAAAATTGGTCATAAACATGATCCCCAAATTATATAGTCATTGTGATATAGTTTAGAGTGCATGGTTTTAAGTCGGTTAAAGTGGTAATGGTGAAAGTTTTGTGATTGAGAAGACAATGTTGTAGTTTAGAGGTAGCAAAGTATAATGCACAACATAACTTTTCATCTTCGGTATAACTAGTTTTGTATTCATGGAGTGTACGACTTATATTGTAAATGACTTATTTACTACCTTTCTCATCTTGATGAGATAGCATAACACCTAAATCATGATGTGTGGTAGATATTTAGAGATAGAACGGTTCACCATCGTGAGGAGGTGTGATCGTAGGTGGTGATAGAATATAGTGTTTAAGTTCAACGAAATCCTTCTGACAATTGAGATCCCATATGAAGTCAACATATTTACAAATAAGGTGGTGAAATGGTTGATAATGGTTAGATAATTGAGATATGAAACATTGGATGTACTAAATTTTACATTGAAGGATACACAGTTGTTTTAGATTTGATAGAGGAGCCATTTCAATGATTTCCTTAATTTTGTCTAGATCACCTTTAACACCTCAAATAGATACGATGAATCCTACGAGTTTTCGGTTAGAAATTAGAAAACACACTTAGAAACCATTTAAGAATTGAATGAGATAAATAAATATTGATTCAAGAACAATGATATGATATTTGCATTATTTATATTTTCCTAAAACATCATCAACGTAGTCCTCTACTATTTTTTCAATAAGATCGTGGAAGATATATGTCATAGTGTGTTGATAAGTGACTCCATATTTTTTAATTCTGAATAGAATAACATAGTAATGAAGGTTCCCGAGGGTAATTAAGGATGTTTTGTGTTTGTAATTAGTGGCAATGAAGATTTGATTGTAACGTGATAATCCGTTCATAAAGGACAACATTTCATGGCCAGCTATTAGGTCGACTAGGTGATCGATATTCGAGAGGGGAAATCATTTATTAGGGAGGGAATATTGACATCCTTGAAGTTGGTGTAGATATGTAAATTTCCTAAGGCTTTGGTTATGGGTACGATATTGGAGACCCATTCTAAATAGTCAATGGGTATGATGAAATTAGCAGAAAGAAGACATTATAACTCTTCTTTGATAAGAAGAGTGATGTAGGAATGTATTCTATGAAGATCATTTTTGACTTTATTTGCATTAGGATAGGTGATGATATTATGTACAATAATATTGGGGATGATACCTGGCATATCACTATATGACTAGGAATTTCTTTTGCTATACTTGGATAAAATTTTTGTGAGTTCTTTAAAATCTTTGGCGCTTAGGGATTTATGGACTTTAACTATGCGAGGTTCTTAAGGGGTTCAAATGTTTAGCTCGATGGTGGATTCATTAAGGAGGTTTTATGTATCGTGTGGTAAGGAATTTTTAAGGAAATGGTCATCATCTCCCATATGGGATAGGGTTTCTCGATCTTCATGGCTATGAAGAGTGTTAGTGGTTAGTGAATATTCTTCAATCATTTCTGGCCAAATGAGAGGAATTTTCTTAGTGACATGGTTAGATTGATAAGTTAAGGGATCTAAGGAAATTTTATTAACTAATACAAATTAGGTGGGATGGAAATGGTGTCATCGATGTCCATAGGATCGTTAGATTCTACGAATGGTGGTGGCTTAAGTTTAGTGATACATACGAGATGCGGTTTGAGGAAATGATTTGTGAGAGGGATTTTCATATCAAAGTATATATTTTCATGTGGATTTAGGTAATTTTGGATGATAAAATCATGTATTCCTTGATCATATCATCCAAATCAAAATCATTTCCATGCACAATGGTGAAGGTATATTTGAGCAAAAGTGGGAGTGTATAAAGAGTCGAAATCAGATTTAAAGGGCATGGTATGGTGTTGACGATTACATTGTGAAGAGGGACTGTCAATCCCCTCATAAACAAGGTTATTTTTTTATATAGGAGGGGCCATAGGAGATAATTTATCCAATGTCTGGATCATACAATTGATTTTTTTATGGTCTTCCATATATCTTATGTGTAAGAAGTGATTTATGCATGAGAAGAAGATACTCCCCAAGTGAAAGACATTCTATAACGTCTTCCAAGGATGAATCATCAAGTAGTTTGGATGATGGAATGGATGTGTTGGTGGATGCTTCATTGGATGATTTTGATTTTAGGATGAGTACTTTGTTTGGATGATATTTCATATTATAATCAGATAAATGACTAGGATCTGCAGGGACCATGAATGTCTTACCTTCATATTCATAATTGAGACATCGTGAAGCGTCGAAGAGACATAATGCATGGTGCGTATCAAAGGTCCTCCTAATAAAATATTATACTATATCTCTCCCTCCATTATATGGAAGAGTTTGTGTAGGGTTTTGATGCCATATTTAAGAGGTAAAATGACCATACCTAACGTGGGCGTGATGGTATCATTAAAATATCGAAGGAGGATTCGTGTTTCATTGATGATGGTATTTGCAATCAAATTTGGTAAAAGGAAATAGATGAGATGATGTTTATTGTGACATCTCCGTTAATCATGACCCTTCGACGAGGACATCATTAATTTGGGTTATAATCAAAAGAGGTAAATCATGATCCTCAAGCCAAGAGGTGATGGTATTTCAAAGTATAATCAAAGAAAATAGATGAGGATGTTTTGAGAGCACCTACCAAATATGAGAAAGAGTGGGAATCATCTGTAGTTACTGATATAGACTAGATGGCTTCAAACATTTCTTGTTTGTGTGAGGGTGATGTTTGAAATAGCTCATAAACTAAAATTTTAACAGAGCATGGTGTACTTGTTTAATGATAAATTTCTATAATTTAGTAGAGGATAGAGATGCAAATAGAATGTAGAATTTATTTTTGATTTTTATGTTTTATTAGAGGTCTTAGGTGCACTCGAGGAATGGAAACCTTAGGTTTATATTTGGATGAGTATGAGGTGAACTTAGGCGATGGTGGGAGAGCTAAAAGGTTTTGGTTTATTTTGTTCGAAGGATTGAATTTGTGGGTACGATCTCGGATAACAATGTGGAAATTTTCAATCTAATGTGGAAGGAGTTTACTCAAAAATTATTTGATAGTAGAGGTTGATGATGTTGTAGGTGTTAAGTGAGGTTTCTTTGATGTTTGTAATTTTGAAGGGAGAAGGCCCTTTTCTTAATATTTTTAATGGTTATGTGAAAGGATTTACATTATTCTATAGAGTGTTGAGGTTTCTTATGGTAATCACAAAAGGTTTCCATCATCGAGTGTTACATTGTTTGACGGGAGGTAACACTATAAGTGATCGTTGAAGCGAGTTTTTCTAGAATACGTACATAGTCTCTTTTTGAAGCATAGATGGAAGGATATGATGTTTCTTTTGATTTAATTGTCTTAGGAGGCATTTTATTTGGTGTTGGATCTTTGTTTATTTTTAGATAAGTAGTTTTTGATGGCGTGATAGATGGTATAGATGAGGGATGGGCCACAAGAATAGATGGCTTCTGTTTGATCCTTTTCAAAAGAAGAGTGGAATGGTTTATAACGGTGACTTTTTTAGATGTGGGAGGAAGGAAAACTTTGGGGTCATGTTAAATATATTTAGATGTGAATTCTTCATATATTTTTATGTAATTTGGATTCCTCATTGTTTTTGAGGTGTTTATGGAGAATTCATAGAAGGAATGGGTGAAGAGGATGCATCTACATATACGCAAAGGGTTTATTTTGGACAACATATTATGGGAGTGCTTCGATTGTTTAGATGTTGATTCATGTGTGTTATTATTGGTGAGTGTGGATGTGGATTTGGTAATGGGTGATGTTTTATTGGTGGTTTTTATGGTATGGTAGTCTTGTACATTTTTCCTTTGGGGTTGAGTACTCAATGGTGGATGATTTAGAAGTGGTGCTTGAAGACGTAAAGGTCCCAAATTTCGGGAGCATTACGTAATGAATGAAATTTTTGATGTTGTGACCTTTGACCCTATGGTATTTACAATATTTTTATCTTTTTACTAAGAGGGTTTGGAGATGGAAGTGTCGATAGGATGGATGAGTGGAAGAGATATGACATTTGTAAGGAGGATTTTGTCAAATAACACAATATAATTATCTCGAGATAGGGGTATAGTTACGTTGGGGGTAGGATCATTCCTTGGGTGAAAAATTATTTAGATAAGATTCGGTGACTACAACATTGGCTAACGATTTGGAATTTTCTTTGCTATAAGATGATTTTGATGGGAAAACAGATTTTTGTTTCTTTGGTATAAGTTTTACTCTTCCTTCAAGAGTGCGAAGTTCAAGTTTATAGGCCATAACAAATGATTCATAAAATGTTTGAAATAATTTGATTTGAAGTGTAGAAGAAAAATGTTTTGGGCATGAACAGGAAAACAATTTGATTAGTTCTATATGTAAGCTAGAGAAAATGACAATTGATTGATTATACCCCTCCAATGGGGTAAAAAGTAAGAAATAGATTCATCTTCAAAATTTTAAATAGCATATAGGTCTATGATGGTGAATTTAAGGGAAATTTTTATCGACAAATGTTCATCAAATATTTGAGTGAGTTGTGAGAATGAAAATAGGGATTACCTTAGGATGTTGTTATACCAAAGTATAAAACAATCCCCTACAAAAGACATAGGGAATGTCCTTAACATAATGCCTTCTTTGTGAGATATAGGTAACAAGCATGAAGAAATGCTAAGAGGTGATTCTTGGGGTCTTCCTTATTATATAATCTAAGGAATTGGGAATCTCCCGAGTTAGGTGGATAAGCCTTGTAAGGCACAAATGAATGAATAGGCTCATTACATAATTTTTTGTATGATAATGTATTTTTGGGACCAATGGAAGTGGCTTCAAGGATGGATATGTTGTCTATTAAGGCCTTAGGACAATAGATTTGTGGTTGATGTTTTCTACTAGATGAGGATAAACCATGTTGATTGATTTAGATTTGATTAGGTTGTTGATAAGATTGATATTGATGTTGGATGTTTTCTTGGAAGGGAATCTTTTGTTGAGGGATATTCATAGGAATGTTATAGGCGTGATTGTGAGACCAAAGATTGTGATGGTTTGATATAATGATACCGAGGAGGGGTTGATCTATTAAAAGAAGGTAACGATTATTGTGGTATGTGTTATAAAGGGATATATGTGTGGATAGGGGATGAGTATCTTGAAGTGATTTTTGAAAGGGGGATAAGTGAAAATGAGGGGTTCGATGATTGTGGGATGTGTTTAAGGGGAATAGATGCATGGGTAAGGGAATGAGATTGTTGTAATGATATTCTTGAAGAAGTAATTGATTTTTAAGCTCGAAGTATATGTTATACTATAGGTGGGTTAAAAAAATGTTGCGAAGCAAGATAAGTACTGGAAAAAATGATAGAATTTATTAAAGGTGAAAATGTGGGAATGAACATAGTAATGCTTTGAAGGGGTGGTATGGTTGAGAAGGTAGTGGCTGAGGTATCCTAATAGAGATAGTGGTAGAAATCACATGAATTATTTGGATTTTAGAGGAAGCCAAAGGGGTTTGTTTGGTCAAGAGATGTTTGTATCATGTTAAAGTGATGTAGAACCGGTTGAGCGATTAGGTTGGTGAATAGTCATGTCTTGTGAAGAAATAAAGTTAAGGTCAAAGGTAATCATGGGAACCAAAGACATGATAGTAGATGTTTCCAATTTAATACTAGTAGGATAAGAATATATTTTTGGATGACGGGTTTGTGGTTACGATCAATGAGAATGAAAATTTTGCAAGAAGGATCAAACATAGATGGCAATGGTTTAGGTAATGATGATTGAATATGGACACCCCTAACAACAAGGTATGCACTAAGAACCATGGGTTTTTATTCAAGTACTATGAGAAGATGGGATCCCCATTGTTGAATATGCATAGGATAAGAGGATAAGGTATTTCAGTGAAGAAGATTGACTCTTTGGGAGAATGTGGTTATTCTTGATCTTCGGGTGGAGATGAAGCAACATTTTGTTGTTTGTGGAAGGAATTCTAGGTGTACTAAAGATGTTATTAAGTGTTATCAATGGAATGTGTAAAATCTTCTATCATGTTTTCTAAATTTTCAATTTGGGTTGTGTATAAAATCTCTTAGCATTGATCAATGAATCATTGGGCTACATCTAATTAAGTTTGGGATTTTTGTAAAGTTTGATGTTATTTTTGTGTGGATTGTTGGAATAGAGTGGACATGTTTTCTAAGGTCCGGATATGAGAATTTTGTCTTGTAAGTACCATATTTAAAAACAAAAATCACTTAAGAAAATGAAAAGGAGTGTAGCTAGGTTGATTAAAACACAGAAAAAATCACACGTAATGAGTTTCATTATCTTGATTAATTAAGTAAAAGTAGAATATGTAAAACAGATTATGGGGTCCTAGGAAATTGTCATTTATGAATGGTTTCAAGTAATGTTTAAGGTTATTTTTCCTTTATATACTTGAAGGTACATGAGTCGTAAATTTGTGCTAGGGCCTATACAGAACCTAGTATTTGAGCATACCCCCTCACTTCACGGTCCCATAGTAATAAGGGAGTCAGGTTACTAGCTACATACCAAAAACCAGTTGTTTATGCTCCACGAACAACTTGATTTGATTTCCTATTTGATGATGAAATCCCAATATTTATCACTTGGGTATGAGTGTTTAATGCAAATTTTATGTTTGATGTGGCTAGGATCGTGTGAAGGAAAATAATGTGAATGCAACAAATTAACTCATAGATTAATCTATATGATTAAGAAGGATGCATGGTTTGTTTTAAATCCAAAATAAAGTATTGAATTCAATGAGTACATATAAGAAAATACAATACGAGAAAACAAAACAAAAGGAAATGGACTCACTGAAAAACACTTCCTTTTTAATTTTCAATTTTTGATTTTCTTTTACCAAATCAATAAGTAGCAAACAAAATCTTCCAAAAGTAGAAACCAAAAAAAGTTTTTGTAGAAGATATAAAACAAAAGATTAGATGATGTTAGGGGCTGGCTAGCTAGGTAATCAAAAGAACTCACAGAGATTGTTGGTGACTAAAAATATGGATGTTATAATAAAAAACTTTCTCTCTTCCTGCTCATCGCAATGTGCCATGAAACCTAGAGCATGGTCGAGTGGAAGAGATATAGAGATAGAATGGATCCTCCTCAAGTGAGGTGTAAGCACAAGTGGTGATAGAATATATTGTTTAAGTTCATAAAAATATTTTTGATAATTTTTATCCAACTTGAAGTTGGTGTCTTTTCATAAGAGATGATGGAAAGGTTAGAAACGATTGAAAAGTTGTGAGATGAAGCAACCAAATTATTAAAATTTTCCTTGGAGACTACGAAGTTTTCTTAGATTTATAATAAGAGAAATCTTAAGGATTCCCTTGATGTTGGTTAGGTAAAATTAAATACGCATGATTCAAATGATGAAGGAAACGAGTTTTCAAGTTATAAATCCAAACAAAAACTTAGCGAGATTAAGGTGAAGGAAGTATTGGATAAGGTATGTGAAGACAATTTGTCATGGTAAAAGAGTTCGTTTGATTCTTGGATTTACCTAAGAGGGGATCAATATAAGCCTCTATAGTTTTTTTGATGATGTCATGGAAGATATATGTCACGAGAACATTTGGCACCTACTTTTTCAAACCAAAGGGCATAACATGGTAATATAAGGTTCCATAGGGGATTATGAAGGATGTATTCTATGGTTCTTACGGTGCCATAAGGATTTTATTGTAACAAAAAAACCATCCATAAGATAAATCATTTTTTTGCGGGCTTTTACGTTGATAATATGATCAATGTTAAGGAGGAAGTCATCTTTGGGACAAGTGAGATTTAAGTACCGAAAATCCATGCGGATGTAAAGCTTCGAGATGTTTTAGTAATTGGAAAGATATTATAAACCCATTTAGGATAATCAATGTGTTTGATGAAGTTGGTTAAAATAAGATTTTGTAATTCTTTTTGAATGAGGAGAGCAACTCGAGGATGCATATAATGTAGCTTCTATTTAAATATCTTGGAGTTAGGGATGGTCAAAATATTAGGAGCGATGATGCTATGATCAAGGCCTAACATGCCAGCGCACGACCATGTGAAGGCATGGATATTCTTAGAGAGGAAAGTAATGAAGGCTTGTAACTCTTGTGGATCAAAGTATTGGATGACTTTGAGGATGTGGGGATCAGGAGAAATCCCTATGTTGATATCGATGGTGGATTCATTAATAAGGGTGGATGTGTCAAGAGGTAAGGCCTTATGAAGTTTAGAATATTATTCCACCATATAGGAAAGGATAGAATCATCATTGCGGAATTGAATAATGTTGATGGTTGGCGAATCCTCCTCTACCATACTACATAATTAAAGAGGAAGGGAACTAGTTACACCTTCAACGTGATAGGTGGTGACCCTAGAATGATCATAAAGATTAAAAAAGTTAGTGACAAGTGACATTGTGTCATCTATTTCCACGGGTTTGTTGTATGTGGAAGGGGATGATGACTCCATGTTCACAAGGTATTTAGAAGAATTGCGTTTTATTGATTCGGTGAGGTTCTCTTGGAATCCCAATTTTTACTTGTTGTGATATTTGTGGGATTGATCAAGGATAACATCATATATACCTTGCTCATAATTCCACATAAAAATCCATTCCATGCCCAATGGTGGAGATAGGTATAAGTGAAATATTTTTATAGAGGAAATAAAATCCATTGGTGTATGTTTTGGTATGGGTTTGATTATCAGTGTGGGAAGAAGGGTGATCAATTCAACGATAAACAAGGCTAGCTTTCAAGTAATATGGGCTACAGGAAATAATATCCCCAATGTTATATTGGTACATAGAATATTTTCAGGTCTACAAAACTAATTGAGTATGGGAAGAGAATTAAGAGTGAGGAGTTGATAATCCCCAATGAGAGACATGGCATCATGGTGTCGAAATATTCATCATTGAGAAATTTATACACAAGTACATATGTAGGAGTGGAAGATTTAGAAGATGATTATTATTTTGGTATGAGCATGTCATTTGGAATGCAAGTCATATGACATGCTCTAAAAGGAAGAAGATCAATGGGGATTGTGTGGATTTCCTCATTATGTTCATACTTAATACATCGATTAAGGGTGGATGAGATGCATCACATAGGACAAATCCATGGGTGTTGAAGTAATATTTTGTATTGAAATTTTCCTTCTATGATGTAGAAGAGGTCATGAAGGATTTTCTCATCCATGTTGATAGGAAGGATGACCATTCCCAACTTAGGGGCAATAGTGTTGTTAAGTTCTCAAAGGACCACAGGTGATTGGGTGACAATATTTTTGGGAAGATGGAGTTGATTACATTTGTGGGATGAAATAATGTTAATGATATAACCATTATAAATCATGGGTTGTTTGATGAAGGTGTCATCAATACGAACAATGATAAAGAGGGGAAGGTCATGATCTTCGGGAAGAATTTTAGAGATATCATAATCATAGAATGAAATAGTGGTAGAAGCTATAATAGATGCGAGGATGGTCTGAAAGGTTGGGGTTCATTAGTTCTGATTGAGATGCATTATAAAGCTTCAAAGATAACATTCCTATGGGGAGGAGCTTTGAATAAGTTAATAAAGGGAAATTTTAATGGCAGCACTGATGCGGTTGTTTAACGGGGTTGTGTTCTTTTACAAGCATGCCTTTGGGCTTGTGGAGTGGCTAGAATAGATAACTTAGTCTTGGATGAAGATGGATATCAAATAGGTTTTTTAAGAGGGGAAACGATGATAATTACTTTTTTTTTTTAGGTGGGTTGTTGAAATTCATAGGGGTGAGAGCGCAGTGGTAACACAAATGAGATTTATGTAAAGAGGGGGACCCTCTCTAGAAGGGGTAGAATTTTGTGGTGGGATTTTTAGTGAAGGTGCAAATGGTGCACCAGATTTAAATGCCTTGGAAGTCATAGGTTTGGTTTTGGGGTTGTGCTTAGGTGTAAATGAGCTAGTGGATGGAAGGGGTGGTCATCTTCATCGATGATAGTATCATCCTCCTGTGCACGGTTATGGATAAGTAGTTTGAGATCCTTACAATACTATGTATCATGGGCGGTCATGATGATACACACAAGTGGTGTTTTAATAAAAAATTCATAATTCCACCCATGTGAGTCAAAGGAATTGATGGGGGTAAGATTAATTGTGGGTGTTTGGATAAAATGGTGGGGATTTCAGGGTAAGACCCAATATGGGTTTTAGGGGAGGAAGTCTTATGGATTTTCGATTGATTTTATTTTAAGAGGGGAAGGTGAATGAAAAATAGATGCTTTATTCTTATGGGATTTTTTAGGGACCTTAGACTCAAATTTGGATTTGGAAATAGGAGTAGATTATTTTGGTTTAGATTTTGTGGTGATGGGAGACTTAGATGAAGGACACTGTCCCAAAATGGATGGTCAAGGTCCTAAGATGGATGGTTGTATATTGGTTTTTTTAGATTCATGGGGATTCGAGAGGGTGAAGCTCTAATTTCTTGTGTGGATGAGCAATGGATCTTTGGATGGGGGTACCAAGGATCTTAGATGTCTGTTGTGAAATTTTACCTTTATCGGGGATAATAATCAGTTTATCTATAGAGCCATGTGTAGAAGTGGAATTACATAGTTTGGATGTGGGTTATGTTGTAGACGTGATGGTTGAAGATGGGGATGATTCTTGAATAACACCATTAGTAGAATCAACATGGCTTGTGGATTGTTTGGAATTTAGAAGTGTCGATATAGGAGTTTTGTATTTGTTGGTGATAAGGATAGGATTGAGACATTACTTGTGAGAGAATCAAGGTGAGATGTTTATTTGGTATAAGCTTCAATAGATTATGTATATGTATATCTGGATTTAGATGTGGATGTAGTTATGGATGTGGGTGTAGATGAGGGTTAGGATGAGGGTGTAGACGTGGATGCAAATATGGGTGTAGATGTTGAATCTTGAATTATTGTGTTGATTGCGTGGGCATCAGGAAATTGACATGTTGGGAGTTGAATTAGTTGTTTGGTGGATGATTTGGAAATGGTTGTTTGAAAACATCCAATGGTTGATTAGGGGAACATTTGGATTATATAGTTATAGGTATCCACGATCGATAAGTCATTGTACTAAAACCTTAAAGGTACGATGTTTCTCAATTTAATTGCCATGGGCTTGATGATATTTGTAGTAATTATCAATAGGGAAGATGGGAGGAAGTGTGATATGGTGTATGGCAATTAGCTTATCAAATATGGATTTGTATGATTCACCTTGAGGACTATAGTTGGGGATGGTCGAGGTTCCCTCTACATAGGTTTGTTATGAGATGTGGATTGGGAGAATTTTTGATGATAATAACATTTTCCTAATTTTTGGATAGTTTTTAATAATTTCGTGCCACCTAGTGACGAAGCTAAAGATCTATTCATCCTCAAATTTTTAAATGGCATAAAGGTCGAGTGATGGTTATCTTACTTTTTATGTTGATGAAGAAGTCTTCTAGGAATAGTTTCACAAGTTGTGTTAAGGAAGACATGGTATATTGATGTATGCCATTGTACCGATTTACAATGGGCACGGATAATGACATGGGAAAGCTATGAAGAATAACATGTTAATTGTGTGTGATAAGGTAACATGATTTCCTAAAGGAATGAAGATGTTGTTGGGGATCTTCCATGTTACAAAATTTAGAGAATTTTGGAAGATCCTAATGTGGAGGATATGGATTAACATGTGCAAATGGATTGATGGGTTCATTACATATTTTCTCATAAGTAAATGTACTTTTTGGGCAAAAGATAACGGCCTCTACATTATCCATTTTACTAAATAAGGATCGCATAGGATCATTTGATGTATGAGAATGTGAACTTGCTTGATGTTGTTGCCGATTATAGGAAGTAGATGGATTAGGATATGAGTAATATTGATAATGTTGAGCATAATTAGGAGTTTGCGGGGCTGGTTGATATAGAGGAACATAATTAATTTTTTTGATTGGTTGGGTTGCGAAGAAGGATTTTGTAAAGGGATGTAGGTGGATGGATAAGATTGGAAAAGTTGTTATAGAGTGATTGGGGGATTGGATTGGACTTTTATGGATGAGTTTGCAAATCTGTATGAGATGGTTTTGATGTTTGAAGGGGTTTAGTGGAAAATGTATGCCGAAGGATGCTTCTAAGTGGATTTTTATTAATTTTAGTCAAATTCAAATGGGGAGGTTGTGAGAATATTTTTTTTTATGGATATGGGATGTTAAAGAGGAATCGATATTTTAAAGTGTTGTTCGGATGGTGGAGGAGGTATGTTGGAGTCTTGAAGAGTTTGGGAGAGAGCATTTATGATAAGGGTAGATGAGGAGGGAATAGGAATGTAGGATGTAGGGATGGTTGCAATAGTATTGATATGTGGTAGATTAGGTGGGATAGGAACCACTAATTGTGTGGATTGTTGGTTCTAGGGAACCATGATAGAGAATTAATGAGGGAGATGTTTATTTTGGGCTAATGCTATCTCATTCATGGCCCTATAGAAAAAACAAAGAGTTTGGAGGTGAGGAATTTAGTAGATTTAGATTATGAGGGATAACTATAAATTTGTTGAAGAGGAGGTCCATCAATAGGGATGTTAGTGGATTTATGAACTAGATAGTCATGGATGATGACATTGTTAGAATCGAGGAGTTCTTGAAATTCCAACCATCTCGTGATGGATAGTGGGAGGTCTAATTACTCCTCAAGAAGTAGTGGAAGGAGGTGTGTCTTGTTGAGAAAGGAAAAATTGATGGTAGAAAAAGGAATTAGTCTCAATATGGGGATTTTATTTACCCACATGGGGCTCATGAGGAGGAACCATTGGAATAGTGGATAGGGAGGCCAAGGATGAGGTCATCAAAGGTGTAGAAGAAACAAGAGTGAGTGCAGATATTTGTTGTGAGGGGTTGGTTGAGATGGGGATGTCATTAGAAGTGGTTGATTGCTCCATTCTCTTATCTTAAGAGCAAGTGCCAACAAACATGGAATAATCAAGGAAAATTATATGAAAAATATTAATGCAACATTTAGTTTTAGCAATAAGATTATGTTTATCTTTATTATTTATAAAATGTGAAAATGGTAGAGGCAAATAAGGAACCTTAAGAAACAATCTGCTCTATGCATTTAGGTATTTTTAATGATAGATTCCTTGATATACCCAAATATAGGTGAAGCATGTAAATGTTATAACTATTGGTATGTGGCACGATATAGGGCCTACCCAAAGTACTTAATGCATCGCAGCAATAAATGTGTCCAGTGCATAGCCTATATGCCAATAGTCAAAAAAAATTATTACACTATCGAAGATTGTGTCAAATTCCTTATTGGGTGATGAAACCCCAATAGCTCCACCTAGGTAGATTTTTTTCATGTGTAGATTGTGTATGTGGTTTGGTTGTGTGTGAAAAAATGTAAATGCAAAGTGTTACCTCCTAATTAAGTTATGCGATCAAGAAATTATGAAAAGTTTATTTTAGATCTGTTGGGTGTCAGAATGGAACATGGGTTGAAACCATAGTCAGGGGACAACAAGTACCTCCTCTTTAATGGGAGAGGTTCCCTTATTGAAAGAAGGAAAAACAAATGGATAGATATACAACTCTCAATGTTTAGACCCTGATATTTTTGAATGTTTTCATACTTAAAAGATTATCAATCAGAAGGAATGGAAGAATATAGAGATGGGGAAGGAAGAAAAAAACAATGATTTTGGGAAATATAGATAGCAGAGTATCTCCCTACTCACATTGAACCAAGAAAATATAGAAAAGGATCAATTACTTCACCACCGATGTAAATCTGTAGACACAAAGTTCTGAGGATTACACAAACTAGAACACAAAGTTTCTATTGAATGCAAAACAAATGATCCATTGAATCGAGCTAGGAGAGAGAGATATAACAGAGGAAAATAAGAAAAGAAAGAACTTTTGTATTGAATTACTTCAGAATTTACAACCTTCCCAAAACACCTAAATCCTTTTTCCATGGCCAAAACCATGTTCTTATAACAATTCGTATTCATCCAAACATTTATCCCTAAGAAAAGGATGTCCAAAAGGAATAATGTTTGTTGCAGATCCACTTTTGAAAAGTGACATGAAACAAACACACTCATGAAAACTAGAGGTTCAAAAGGGGAATATTTCATTAGTTCGAGCATGATTATTTTAGCAAGGGGCATCTCATGATTTTATTCTTCATGTGGTCCCACCATTTCAACCTTTTAACCACTTTGAGCACTCAAGTGCTTACTGGTAAGTTTTCTCCCTTTTTTTATCGCATATGCCCAATAAAATCCATTTTCTGATGATTAAACTTTACATCCCTTCAAACTTATCATTTTTTCTCCATAATAAACCAAAAATACATCACATCAGGAAATGAAAATAATACTGAGAGAAAAAGAATGAAGAATGATCCATTTTTGTGTTTTGTAGAGCTTTGGTTCATTAATGGCGTTAAAAACTAGATGAGGACATTTGGATATCTTTTCCCCCTTTACCTTCAAATTTGGACCCTACATGTGGCAAGATCTAGCGATAACATCCCAGGGGGAAAACTACATTTCGACATTTGGGAGAAAAAGCGTGATTTCTTGTTTTGCTCGGCGCTCCCATAGCTCTGCCAAATCAAGACATGTGGTGCCATTTGAGTGGTTGAGGAAATGTGGTTCAAATCTGCCATTTAAACTCTTTTTAACAAAAGCGTAAATTCTCAAAAACCTCCACCAGCCCACTTTGAATTTTCAACGTGAACATGTGGCACACCATGATTGGAAAAAGGGGTCGTGGCTCAATTTGCAACATTTTAACCTTTTGGTGAAAAGGATCAAATTCTTGATTTCCCCTACAATCTTGTTGTTCCAATGTCATCCTTCAACACGTGGCATCGCCTAACTAGGTGCGGGAAGTGCTTCAATTTTATACTTTATCTATTTCTGAAAAGGGGAAAAATTCCAACCTTTCCCCCAAACATCCATGCCTCTGCCATTTACTTTTCAACATGAACACGTGTCCCCTTATGATTTGTTACGTATTTCAACTTGAAATTTATCCTTTCACTTGGGGCGGGGCTGCAGCTATTTTTAGAACTTTTCACCCTTTCCTCGCAATGCCTTAGATAATAAAATGGATTCATCACCCAGAACTTCTGTTAAAAATTCTCGAGCCAATCGGGGACATGCGGGGATGCAGGGAAAATAAGAAATTTTTTCCAAAATCACCAAAAGTGATAAGTTCAATAAGAAACCCACCCGATCGCATCCAATGGGAAACAAATGTGTAGCTTCACCTTTCCGAGTAAGAATTTCATGGGGAAAAGAAGCGTAGGAAGTTTTAGGAAATGAGAAAACACCTTTTTACTCCCGACAAAGAATATATTTCTCTTTAAAAGGTTAAAAACAAAAGATACAAGGTCTCATGTATTCCAAACATAAAAGAAGAACTAAAATTATCTCCCATCCATTGAAAATAGGTAAAACATTTTAACTTGATAACAAAATGAGGGAATTTTGATTAGAAAGCGTTGTGGGAAATGAAAACGAGCATTTGAGGAGTTTAAAAATGAATTTCTTCTATGGCGGAGGCTCCATTTTTCATGAAATTATATTCAAAAGGGTGGGGAAAATTGAGAGGAAATTAGCTAGCTCCTTTTGAGATGATTTGGCGGAGGAAAGAGGAAAAATCAAGAACCTTAGAGAATTCAGGTAATTAGATCAAATTAGTGTGTTGCTGTGATGGGAAACGGAGACAAAAAGAAGAAATATCAACACGAAGAGGACGTAGAAAGGAAAATAACCAAAAAAAAATAAGGAAAGAAAAATGCTATACAAAATGTACAGAGGGACCGCCAAAACTCCTAGGTTTTGAACAACTTCAAAAATTGCCCACTATAAGGAAGTGGGAGAGGAGAACCATCCATGTAATCCAGGTAAAAAGAGTTCTCACCAACAAAATGTCTAATTTTAAAAGGACAAAGCCAAAGGGAATAAAATTTACCATGGATACCTCGAGGTTCATGCCTTTTGTTCCAAAGAAGAACATTGTTCCCACTTGAAAAGTTATGGGTTTAGCCTTTTTATCAAATAGAGCGTTTACCTTGAGTTGATGAGATGATATTATGTCAACCACTTGCAATATGTCCTCATTCAACTTACGGAGGTAAATGATTTTTTTTCAATGAATGGGAAAGTTTCATCCTCAATGGCCTTCGTCAAATGCAAGGTTAGCAGTTCTAATGTCACTAGCAGTGGGCTTCAACTCTATATACCACTTTAAAAGGATACATTCAATGGCTCTCTTAGTGTAATCCTATCTGCCCATAAAGCATCACATAGTTTCTTATGCCAATTCCTCTGTGAGTCATTAACAAGATTCTGAACAATGGTGACCAAGTTCTTGTTAGTTGATTCTACTTTCCCATTCCCTTGGGGATAGTAATCTTAAGAGTGGCCAAGGGAAATTCCATAGCCATAGCAGAAATCCATCATCTCAGTAGAAGAAAAATTGGAAGCATTATCATTGACAATCTTGTTTGGTATCCCAGACCTTATTAAGATGTGCTTCTTGATGAAGTTTTATACTACTTTAGAAGTAGTACTTTTAACGTGAATGGCTTCAACCCACTTGGTGAAATAATCGGTGGTATTCAAAATATGAGTATTCCCTACACTTGAAGGTGGATTAAGTGTCCCAATGAAGTCCAAACCCAATTTTTGAAAGGGTTCCTCAATCTCCACTATTTTGAGAGGTAAAGAAGCCAATTTAAGTCTTCCAACAAAGGTTTGACATGCTTCACACTTGCGTACCCACTTTGTTGCATCTTTGAATGGGGTAGGCCAATAATATCCAGCACGGAGGATTTTGTGGGATATGATAGTAGAAGAGAAATGACCTCCACAAGCCTAATCATGAAAGGATGAGAACAATTTCTTTTCTGCTCTTTGTCAACACATTTCAAAAACCTTCCATTTATCGCTCGGTTGAACAATGCATTTTCCCACAACACATATTGCTGCAGAACATAATATGATGGCTCTCTTATCCTTAGAAATCAATTGAGATGGAAATTCTCCATAAGTAAGAAAGTGTCCAATGTCAGCATACCATTCATGAGCTAAGGAATCGAATAATAGGGATATCAACTTCTTCCTTTAACTATTTGGCATCAGCTCCTTTAGCAATGAGTTCACATAAGCCCTTTCCTTGAACTAGTTTGGTGGGTTTGATGTCAAGATCATACTCCTGAACTTTGGCTACCCGATGTCCTCTCTTGGTTCCAAATTCTTGTTGTTTAAGAATGTATTTAATAGTTTTATCATGCACAAGCACAATAGAATAAGTGTTGAGGATGTAGAAATGAAAGCTGCTTCATGACTTTGACCATTGCAAAATTATGTTTCCCCATCATGGTGTATTTCAGCTCATGGGATATCAAAATATAACTCATGAATGGTATGGGGATTTCATGACCTTTAACATTCTCTTGGGTTAACACAAAAACTAGAGTAATTTCAATAGCATAGCAATAGAAAATGAAGTCTTTGCTATAATCAAGGCATGCCAAGATTGGAGTCTTTGCTATAGCTTTCTTGATTTCTTCAAATGTAACCTTTCCTTTAGAAGACCAACCAAAAATATGATTCCCTTTCATCATGTGAGCTATGTTCAAAGTAAGTTTAGCAAAATCAGGTATGAATCTCCTCAAGAATTTTATATTTTCAAAGAAAGAGTGCACACCCTTCTTTCTTGTAGGGAGAGGGATATGCTAAATCATCTGGACTCTTTCTGTATCAATCTTGATTTCTGCTTGGAGACAATGTCTCCCAATAATTTTTCTCGGTGACACAAAAGATAGATTTCTTAGGATTCAAGGAGATGCCATGCTCTCCACATTTTTGTAGGATAGTTTTAAGGTGTTGGAAATGATTAGCTCTATATTTTGAAAACACAGTAAGATCATCAAGGTATATAACTATGCATTTTCCCTTGAGAATACCAAAGGCCTTGTCCATTTCCATCTAAAAGGTGACACCAAAGTAATGATGAGGTATTCTCTTGTAAGCAAAGGTGCCCCAAGGAGTGGTAAAGGTAGTCTTATTACGATCTCGCAACACTTACTTCTACTTGATTATATCCTAAGAATCCATCAAGCATGGACAAAATTTTTGAGCCTACAACACTTGATCCATTACGGGGGAGAGGATAATTATCCTTCAAAGAGGCTTGATTTAAATTCTTAAAATCAACAAAAATCTAGATCTCACCATTCTTCTTCTGACGGGCACAATATTAGCAATCCACATTGAATGGTGAATGGGGAAAATGATCTTAAACTTCAATAAATTTTGGATTTGTTGAAAAATTGTATCAACAATTTTGGGGTTATACTGCCTCTACTTTTTCCAAAAGGGCTTGATCCCAGACTTTATAGGAATGAAATGTTTCATCTCTTTTGGCTGAAAATCCTTGAGATCATCATAAGAATATGCAAGAACATCAACATACCTTTTCAACAGATTTGCTACTTTTTCCTCTCCTCTTGTGTGTAGCACTTTCCAATGTTTACTAGCATGGGTTCATTAAGACTCCCAATGTTTATCTTTTCACATTCAACAGACTACTGAGCTCCTTTGGAAGTTTTGGACTTGATGTACCTATCATGTTTATCAAATAACTCTTCCAAACTCACCAATTACCTTTTAGTTTTATGCGACCATCATGATATGTTTCTTCTTTGTTATCTTCATCATTTGGGGCACACACTCTCTAGGAAAATTTCAACTTCCTTCAAAGTACAACTGGTCAAAATTATCTCGAGTTCGAGGAAGGAAAGCAAGTTCCGATCATCATTAAATACCTGTAATTTTTTTGCATTGTCAGGCACATTAGGTGTATGAATCATCTCAATTGTGAATTTATCTTGGGATAAATCTAGATGAGAGATCAGTAGAGACCCCAAGATAGCCAAAAAATCAACCCTAGTGTTTCTTTCCTCGGCATGGCTTGATTGAAAAGGCATTAAGGAACTCGGTGGAATCCCAAACTAGATTCTTGTAATGTTTCAACATTCTATTATTCACATGAAAAATATCTCGACTTATTTTATAATCAACTCTACATCTCCATGAGCAAGGAGATTCTTTATCCCCATCTCTTTTTCATGCCTAAATTGAGAATAAGAGCCTCATACTCAATTGTATTATTTGTTTTTTTTTTTAATTAGAGCTTGAAAGAGAAAGGGTGAATTTTTCCTTTAGGAGAAAAAAGCACCACACTAGCTCTAGAATCTGTTGAGGAGTAGCTTCCATCAAATTCCAAGATCTAAATTCCAATAGTATCAATAAACACTTCCTTAGGATGGTTAGCCTCATCTTGTGACATGATCATGTAATTACCATGACCAATGTCCTCATAAAGTATTTTGCCTTTGGGTCATCTATTTTTGCATGATATATTCAATTTGTTTCTCAGGTAATAAATTCCTAATTTTTCCATTCATTGGAATAAGAGCATGTGACCAATCCATCATGATTTCTCCTCCAACATTTTTGTAAAAATTTCTACTCAGCAGCATGCGAAGGAAGTGGGAATATCAGCTACTAAAATGGTGGCTAAAACTCTCTTCTCTAGAAAAGCAACAAAGGCTACTTGTGCATCCTTGATCCTTCAACCAATGGCACTTCTCTACTTTCCATTGAGTAACATGAACTAAAATCATGGATTATGGTTAATCCTAGGGCATGAGCTACCTTAGTAGGCATCACATTATCTCGAAGTACCATAATCATAAACATAATTGCTGACTTTGTGGCGGGACGGTGACATAAAATGGTTTGATCTTCCCATTAGATGAAGTGAATGCTGCTACAAGGCTTGGTTGAGATTAAGGATAAGGAGTGGGCAAGATAAATTTAGAACTAGGGGATGAAGGCTTGGATTTGGAGTTTACAAATTCTACCATCTTAGAAAAACCTTGGGATGGGTTTGGTAGAATTCGGCTTCGAAATCTAGACCTTAGTTTTTCTTGAGATGGTTGATAATGTCAAAAGAACCAGAGGTAGATGGAGCATCATTGATCGGAGTAGATGAAACTTTTGACTTATTAACTCTATCATTTAAAGGAAAGAAATTTTAGGAGCATAAATAGAGGATGAAGGAACAAGAGAACATACCTTGGGTGTGGAAGAAGTTGGAATAGGAGATCCTCTCCTTATAATCAACTGGAATGACCATAGGAGGCTCGTTAGATATTTCAGCGAGTTGCGCACCACTTTCTCCTTCTTGTTAACTTGCTCACGAGTCATGACAACATACAATTCATTGTTCATCTCTATAACTCTTTCTTCATAATCATCCTCTTCTTCTATACCTTCGGTGGTGAGAAAATGGACATAAAATCCACTCGACTCTTCTAATCCTTCATCAGCTTCTTCTTCATGTTCAAGTTTCATCCTCCTCCTCCTCATCAAGCTCCATTACTTCACATGTTGCATTGAATGGAACTTTAACAGGCGGGCCTTCAATTGTCAGTCTAGTTTGAGTAGAGGGCAACTGATTCTTGGGTTGAAAGTTCTTCCTAGGAACATCTTGATAAGGACTATGTTAGGTGAAATACTTCTTGAGGGCAATAAGATCATTAGCAAGTTTCTGTACCAACTAATCTGCATTAGCTCCAGGAGAAGATGTGGAAGAAGGAGATGCTTTAGATTTGGATGAATTTCTCATTAGCTTTCTATACATGATCATATCATCTTCAACACGATAGAAAATCCACGATCAACATCCAAAGTGGAAAGATTGGCTCTCCTAAGCACATAGCTTACTTTTGGTAGTTGGGAATTAAGGAAGAAACATTTCTAAATCTGATCCATAGGGTGTGTGTTTTGTGGGATCCTATTAACCATCCTATTGAATTTGGCCACAAATTCCCTCATGGGCTCATGTGACTATTTCTTGATTTTAGAAATCTAGGCAAGAGGGTATGTACATCCTTAGCAAGTTTGAAATGCTGCTCAAACTAGGTCATCATGGTGTTCCAATTGGTGATGGATCTAGCAGGAAGATGGTAAAACCAATCAGCAACATTATCTTGCAATGTCTCCACAAAAAGTATAACAGAGATATCTTCATTTTTAAATCTAATAACACCACAAGAAATAATGAAGGCCACAATATGTTCATTTGGATGAACCTTCCCATCACCTCTTAATTTAGGGTAATTCTTTCTATTGCCTCTACACAATTCATGTAAAGGATGGGGAAGAGCAAGAGACCCAACCCTTTGGCCCCAAGGTAGAGGATCTTCCATCCTTGGAAATATTATTTGAAGAGGAACTGAAGCACCAACGAGAATCAAAGCATGAAAATTAGGACTGATTTGATCTTGAGGGATGTCACTCCAAGAATTTCTGTCTCTAGTAGAAGGAGTTCTTGCAGACCTTGTTCCTCTTATTTTTCTTGTTGATGAAGGGAGAGAGAAACATTAATGATCCAGAAGATGGAAATTAGGGTCTTCTTCCCCAAGGGTTCTTCTACCCCAAGTGTATCTTAGAGTTTCGGATCAAAGATGATGAAGAAGTTGTTATTTAAAAAATAGAATCCATTTGTAATGAATTCCCCAACGGAGTCACCAAAAACTGTTGGGTTTTAGAATAGAACATGGGTTGAAACCACAATCAAGTGACAACAAGTCCCTCCTCTTTAATGGGAGAGGTTCTCTTATTGAAAGCAAGAAAAAAAAATGTACAGATATACAACTCTCAATGTTTGGATCTTGATATTCTGGAATGTTTTCATACTTAAAAGATTATCAATAAGAAGGAATGGAAGAATATAGAGATGGGGAAGGAAGAAAACAACAATGCTTTTGGGAAATATAAATAGTAGAGTATATACCTACTCACATTGAATGAAAAAAATCTATAAAAGGATCAATTACTTCACCATTGATGCAAATCTAAAGACACAAAGTTCTAAGGATTATGCAAACCAGAACACAAATTTATCATTGAATGCAAAACAAATGATCCATTGAATCGAGCCAGGAGAGAGAGATATAACTAGAGGAAAATAAGAAAAGAAAGAACTTCTGTATTGAATTACTTCAGAATTTACAACCTTCCTAGAAAACCAAAATCCTTTTCCCATGGCCAAAACCATGTTCTTATAACAATTTGTATACATCCATACTTTGTCCCCAAGAAAATAATATCCGAAAGGAATAATGTTTGTTGCAGATCCACTTTTGGAAAGTGACATGAAACAAACACACTCATGAAAAATAGAGGTTAAAAAGGTGAATATTTCATTAGTTCGAGCATGATTATTTTAGTAGGGGCATCTCATGATTTTCTTCTTCATGTGGTCCTGCCATTTCCACCTTTTAACCACTTTCATAGCACTCAAGTGCTTATTGGTAAGTTTTCTCCCTTTCTTTATTGCATATGCCCGATAATTTTTTTTTTACGATGATTAAACTTTTTATCCCTTCAAACTTATCAATTTGTATCCATAATAAAAAAAAAGTGCATCTCATGGGAAGCGACAAGAATACGAGAGAAAAAGAATGACGAGCGATCCATTTTTGCATTTTGCAGAGCTCTAGTTTGTTAATGGCGTTAAAAACTAGATGAGTGCATTTGGCTATCTTTTCCCCCTTTTACCTTCAAATTTAGACCCTACACGTGGCAAGGTCTAAGCAATGATGGCCCCCAAGGGAGAAAATTGTATCTTTTGACATTTGGGAGAAAAAGCACAATTTATCATTTTTCTTTGCCCTCCCACAGCTCCGCTAAAGCTGGACACGTGGCGCCAGCTGAGTGGCTGAGGAAATGTGGTTCAAATCTGCCATTTAAAATATTTTTAACAAAAATCTCAAATTCTCAAAAACCTCCATCCACCTGCTTTGACTTTTCAACACGAACATGTGTTACACCACGATAGGAAAAAGGGGTCGTGGCTCAATTTGTAACATTTTAACGTTTTGGTGAAAAAGGCTCAAATTCTCAATTTCCCATATAGGTCCCTTTGTTACGATTTAATCCTTCAACACGTGGCATCACTGTTAGGTGTGGGAATGCGCTCTAGTTTTATACTTTATCTATTTTTGAAAAGGGGAAAAATTCCAATTTTTCCCCCAAAAGTGTGTGCCCCCCGTTGACTTTTCAACGTAGGTCACGTGTCCCTTTATAATCATTACGAGGAATTAACTTAGAAATTTTCCCTTCACACGAGAGGGGCCACAAGCCATTTTAGAACTTTTCACCTTTGTGGAAACAAGGCTACAATTCCCAAAGTCCTCCGTTAGTCTGCCAAAGTGCATGTGAACTGAAAAATGACCGCGTGTCCCTTTCTGATTCTTTAACACATGACATCGCTTTGATTGGGAAATTTTTATCTGTTTGAAAAGGGAAAATTCTAACCTTTCCCCCGAACATCCATCCAGTGCCTTTTAAAACAACTTTATTTTTCATCATATTGCTAATGATCTTCATCATCGGTCCTTATTAAAAAGAATGAACAAAATTATAGTATGAAATGAAAAGCCATATACGAACAAATGTCCATTGATAAAATCACTAACTCCATGCAACATAAAAATGTAATGCAATAAGAGAAAGTAAAAGATGCCTAACTCCATGCAACATACATAATGCGATGTAATACGAGAAAGTAAACAAGCTAAACTAATAGAAAAACAAGAAGCAATGTTTTTGTTATCAAGCTTGATTCGACACGGGAATTAACGACAAGAGTTAATGACATTTCCCCAAGCAAGGATACATGCAAGGAGAATAATGGAGGACACTTCGGTCCTATGAAAATCAATGTGCACTACGAAAAACTACAAGGCAACTCGTTGTGCCCAGTACAAACAAAGTAAAGCGGCCTAGCTTTTGTTGATGGAGTTAGATCAAGATGATCCATGAGTCATGCACATGAATAAGTGAGAACCAAGGAGTGATGTTTTGTAGCATGATTTTCAATTTTTAGAAGTTTTCTAAAAGATATTTGAATGTTTTTATTTTTCTAACATATTTGAATGGTTTTGTTAATTTTGAAATTTTTACGAAACTATGTATAGGGAAGACGAGGAAGTGTGGATGCCCCTGAGATATATGGGATGTAGAAGGGCATAAGGCCACATGCGTATGAGAAAGGTGAAGATGTAAAAAGCCCCATCAATTAGGTGGGAGTATTCAAAGGCAAACTCTTCATAGGTAGAAGTAGGACCCACGGCTATTATGTCTAGGTTCAACATGATGATGAACGTAAACCAATGAAGTGCTTTAGGAAGAAGAAAGGATTCACCCAATGTAAGTTGGCCTAAAATCAAATGATAGAAAGAAAGGAGAAGATTTTTTCTTTGCAAGGGACAAAGGTGTCCAAAAACATGGCAAAAGGTAATCTTATACACATGGATGTTACGAACGAAGTAGAAGAATGACATGAATGATATTAATGAGCTTAGAAGCCTCATGATGAAGAAGTGATTAGCCAAAGACACAAATCATGAGATGAGATAAGGGCTAAAGTAAGAGTCTTAACAAGGACCAAAAAAGAAACTTGGTAACATACTAACCCTATTTAATCATAGAGATCTAGTGTGTGCACGTGGAATTTAACTACCTCTTGAAGGGAAGATTTAATAGACAACAAGTGAAGACACCCTAGCCAATGTGTAGGAATGATTGATTGTGAAAGGTGATTTTGTGAATGAAGGGTGGAAGGATATCCATACATTACTCCGCTGCCAGATAGGTGTCCATAGCCCCAATGGAGATGAATTTGATTCTAATCGCAACATTTCTCTACTTGCCACATAGACATCCATAGCCCAATAGATATTATTGGAAATAATCCAAGAGAGAGTTATTTATCAATTTGCTTTTGCTTGTAGCTTTTAGATTTTGATTTTTGATTGATTTTGATTCTTTTGCTTCACGAAAACTTATTTCAGCTCTCTTGTTTGATAAGGGGTTAAGAACCACTTTGAAGGCTTGATGGAAAGAGGTGTAAATGATTGTGATGATGACATTGGCTAGTGTCAACAAATATGTCCAAAAGTTCTTCGCAATAAATTTATTAGATGTTGAATGCGATAGGATCTCTAAGAGGTCGGTCGTTCTTTAATTTACCAAGGTGATAAAAGACCGAGGGTAAAATAGATACCATAGAGATAAATGTCACAAAATGTGTGTGAAAAGGCTAACAACAATATTACCAAAGGGATGAAAATGGTAGAAAGACTTGCATAATTACGAGCAAGAAATGGAAGAAATAAACATCCATGTGTACACAATACTTGATTGCAATGTTTGATCTTTGTACCTTTGATTTTCTTGTGTTTTCTCATGTTTTTGTATTTTTGAATTATTTTTTATTTTTAGATTTTTGATAGTTTTTGGAAAGTTGGGACCAACAAAGTCACTCTACGTGGTAAGATCCAACAACGATGTCTGCGACTTCCTTGATAAGGGAGACTAGGTGCATTTGTTTATCAAGAGTCATGTTATCCCCAATCTCAATGATCGAGGTGAGCTCGTACTCAACAAATGACTGTGATTTTTCTTGAAACATGGATTTCATATGTGGGAGATTGAGTTCCCTATCAAGAGGTTTATGCACTTTACACCATAATTGGTGGTTACATTGATGTGCGTTCTTGAATCGTGTTTGATTTTTAATCTTCAGATCATTTGATTTGATGGGAGCTATAGAGATCTTTGCGGTTTTGATTTGAGCTTGAATAAGAAAGCTGTTTGGGTTTCATATATGTTGGTGTGTGACTTTTCCGATCTCGAGAAGGAGAAGAAAGTAAATGTGGATGTTTATAACTGATGTGAGAAATGACCACGGGCTTTCCACAACCATTGATAGAAGAAATATGTGATGGATGAAAAGAATACGGTCCAAGAAATGAATAGGATGGGATATGAGGAGGTGAGCCACTAATAGAAGATGACGAAGGACTATTAGGATATGGCCCTAAGATGGAAGAAGTTGGGCTACGAGGACATGGCCCGAGAATAGAAGAATATGATGAAGGGCTATTAGGGCGTGGCCCAAGTATAGATGAGGAGGGACTACTCAGATGTGTCCCATAGATAGAAGAGGATGAAGGGCTATTAAGACATGGCCCAAGAATAGAAGGTAATGGACTACCAAGATGTGACCCACAAGTGGAAAATGGAGGGCTACTAGGATCTAGTCCCCAGGATAGAAGAAGTCGATGGGCTACTCAGTGGTGACCCAAGGAGAGATTTTGATTGAGGAATGGTGATAGATAAGGAATGATTTGGTAACGAGAAGATAGGCCATGGCTCAATGCTAGAACCTAACATATCATCATGCTCAAAAGAAGGAGAAGATGGAATAAAGGAAGAATCAAGTTCCATGACCTTAGGATTTTCCTCTATGTTATGATAAATGGAATCAACTTCTTTTCCCCAATATGCAAGTGTATCAAGTTCTAGAAATAATCCTTGTTTACAATCCTCTAAAGGGATATCATCGTGTACTCTAATTGTTTCTTCATTCTGAGAGAAATCAATCAGTAGAGGTTGTTTTTCTTTGTCCATAGAAGGTTTAATAGAAGAAATAGCTCGATAAGCAAGGAATATTGATTGATAGAAGAATATATTTTAAGAGAGGAAGTAGGATGGGTGGAAAATGTATCATGAATGGATGATTTAGATTCAGACATATGTCATTTTTCTAGAAGATATCGTAATGTAGGTTAGAAAGTAGGATCACATAACCATTCATTAAGTTACGACGTAGGAGTCAAAATAGTTGATTGACTAGAGGGAATATGAGTCATGGAACTCTTCGATGGAGGAAGAGGTCATTGAGATGATTGATGAAGGAGGTCCTATGAAGAAAGGGAGGATAGTGACTCAAAACCAAATTAGATGTTTAATCGATGGAACTTAGAGTCACACAAGTCTTCAAAGGAGGAAGACATAATTGAGGTGAGTTGGAATAAAGGTCTGTAAAGGAAGGGAGGACCGTGATTCGATATTTGATATAGGAGTATCCAAACAATAGTTGGGATTTGAATCTTTAGAAGAAGAGTGGGAATCTGAATGGTAGTTTGGATCTGAATCGGAAGAAGAAGAAGAGTGGGGGAACTGAATAATAATTTGAATAAGAACAATCCAAACCATACCATAAACTATGAACTAAAGTTGGGGAATAGGGTACTCAAATGAGCATTCTAGAATGAAGAACCAAAAAAGGTTTAGTTGTAATGGGAATATTTTGATTTGAATTCCTAAACCTAGGTTCTGTATTGTTGTAAATGTGAGAAACCATGCGATAGTAAGTCATTGTTGGTGTCATTTAAGCATGAATGTATAGACCTAGATAATGTGATGGAAATCGTTTAAAGGGAAGGAAGTAACATATCGATATGGGTAGCATAATGAAACCAACTAGACATTTCATAAGTATGGAGATGCGTGTGTGATTTTTTGAAGAAGGTCTAAGGAAAATAGACATTGTGATGACACAATCTTGACGAGATCAAAAGGATTTTCCTAGAAATTTTTTTTCCGAGATGAATGGCCACAAGGAACAATCATGAAAGGTATGAAATACAAATCGAATAAACAAGGAAATACACTTTGTATGCAAATGCATATGCAAAATGATAGTTCAATGCAAAGATGATCAACACAATGTCAAAATTTACGTCAAGATCAAAATGAACAAGGTGTAAATTTTAACAAAGGGTAGATGTGACTCCCAATCATACCATGATAAATTCAAAAACCAACAAGGCCTAAATGTTAAAGGGTGAGGATTACAAATGTAAGCCATGTAACCACACCAATTAGACACATCTATCCATCTTCACGGAGAAGTGAGATATTAGTGCCAAAGTGGTATTGAAATGACGCAAAAACACGGTAATAACACCTTTAAAGATTTTGGAAAATGTTTGAAGTAAAACCAAGTTAAGGTATACTAAGGATGTGTTAAAATGTGTGCAACGTAATGCCACAATGCAAATACTTAGATCACGTTTATGAAAAACACGACATAAGTATCTTAATTATGTCAAGACAATGCGAACAAAGTAACACGTCAAAGGGAGATCAAATGATGAATCAATCCAAACTATGATGATGATCTTGAAATCAAGATCAAGTGGCCATCAAAGATATAAGGTGCATCCACACACTTTAGATGTTTAACAACTCGACCACATTACAAACATGGATGAGCATAAAAGAAAAAGAATTGGTGAACACTATCTATGCCAACACTCTGAAAGATGCCTTCTATTGTCCCAAATGGGAACAAAGAATGCAAAGGTACAGATCAAAAGATCGAAATAAACTAAGCACCACTTGGGTAGAGCTTCGCCTCATCCGAAGGCGAGAAAGAAGCTAAGCTAAGTGAAACATCATCTAATTTCCATGATGAAAGGCACTTAGATCCAACTTAAGTGGATTATTTTCCTTGTTTGAAAACAAGGTTCTAAATCCAAACAAATTATCACTTCGTGATGGCCAAGATGTGACAAAGGACTAGTAAAGTGGGCCTCAAGATAAAATGGCCTCCTTAATAAGATCTCTCAACTAGGTGTTACAAAGTTGTCTTAAACGAGTGTGATTTACCTAAATAGTCCCTTACCTATCTTGGGAGTATCTCAGATTTAATTTACCCCCATCAAGAAAAATGGGAAATAAATGTGTCTACATGTACTCTCACTAGGATCGCCATATGGACAACCGGTAACTCTAACTCACAAGGTGTACAAGTCAAGTGGGTAAGTGAGGCACTTCCTATTTCATCCACGAGGTTACACAGTGGTGGACTACTTTAGGGTTCCTGGAACCACCCCCATTGTTGTAGATTAAGGTGTTATGCCAAAGGGGTTATGTTCCACTTGAGCGGATATGGACGTACATTTTTCCAAAACCTACAATACAACAAGCGTTCTAAATATGGTGTGTTTTTTATCTTGCTTAACTTAATGTGGTTTTAAGTAGCACACCATTTGGTAACCTGTATGAAAACATGTTTTAGAAGGTTTGTGTCTTATTTTTGGTTTTGACGTATTTCTTTGAAACGTGATTTTGGTCCTATATACCAAGGTTATTACTTTTCCAAAATGTCATATAAAGGAGCTAAGATGTTGTTTTTGATTTCCCAAATCGTCTTAAGACATAAGGAAAGAGCATACGTAATAAGGAATCTCACTCTAATTTGTAATAAATGGAAAATTCCTAAGTACAATGTGAAAATTAGTTCCATTTAACCAACTTTTAAAAATCTACTTACACCATTTTTGCAAGTATGAAGAAAATGGTGAAATGTTTGTTTAGAAGATCACCTAGAAAGTTGCGAGGAAGAGCATACACATTTCAAATTTTCATGAATAAAGATGCAAATGTTTTTGATTAAGTTATTATAAAAAAACTTAATGCAAAGGAAACCTCTAAACCACTGTTAGAATCTTGCAAGAGTTAGAAAACCTAGAAATCCAAAAAATTCTAGAAATCTAATGTTTGCACTTTTTTAACAGTTTTTAGTAATTTACATTTTTGGAGGTCTCTAGATCATTTTGGGAGTTTTGTGATAGAATTTTGTTTACCAAAGGTATCTTATTTTGGAAGTTCCCTCACGAAGTACTCTTCATTATCTTTATGACGCCTATTCAAACTCTGAAAATGGGTTAATGAGTTAAAAGATATGGTCAAAACAAGGAACACTAAAATTAAAATGGATGAATCCAGACTACACAGAGACACCTATGCACCTAGGATGAAACATACACACCCTAGCCAACAGACACATGCTCAAGTAGATAGGTGCATGGGAAATAAAAAATGCAAAGCAAACAGAGTGAAATAGGACACCTGCGCACCTAGAGTGACACATATGCGCCCTAACCAACAGATATGCGCCCTAGCAAAAAATAGACAATTTCAAATTTTTATAGTCAAGCTATTTACGTATACGCATCTAGAGAGACGGATACACATGCCGGATGATGGATATGTGTGCACGTTGCTTTAGAAGAAAAATTTATAGATTTTCACACAGTTGAGCACCTGACGCATACGCGGCTAGAGAGGCGGATACGCGACACATATGACAGAGACACGTGCACGTCTATGTAGAGGTAAAATTTTCAAATGGTGAGGACTAATAGACAAGTACGCTTTTTGTTTCGATGGGGATGCTAGGGTTTCAATGTGTATGTACCCCTTGTTAACACCTATGTGCACCCTGTGAAAAACTTGTAAAACTCGTGGATTTTAAATTTTCAAGAGCAAACAGGTTAGTTGTTAGTCAAAGTGTCATATTTCTATATCATACCTACAAAATATATGTAAATGAAGGTAATTTATCTAGGGTGCTAGAAACATAAATGAGGAAATAACAAGTGATTTTACCCAAAAACTTGAAAATGAACTTTGAAAAACCTAAAAGACCTCCATTAATGGAGGATGGACATAAGTCTCCCACCGGGCATGCCAAATGTGTTCAATGAAAGATTTTTCAAAGAGCTATGGATATGGGGCAAGACCCCAAAGCTTAGTGCAAAAGTTTCTCAATGGACCATATGATAAGAAATTAGTAAGGAATCCTATTTGCATGTATTAAAACTTGAAATAAAAAAAAATCTAGCAAATAGTATCAACCTCTATTCTTGAAATCTTAGCAAAATGGGCCTACTAAAGACTTAAGAAATCAGTTTTTTTGTTTACTCCATGAGGGTGAATCAATCTCATTAAATGGCTACATGGCCAAGTTTTATTATTCCATTAATAACTTGACATGGGTGCAAGATGAAGCTATTTTAATGGTGAGTGACCCAAGATCAAATGCCTTATTAGCTTAGCTAATGCAAATGAGCTCTTAAGATTTATTAGGATTGTTTTAGCTTTAGCTTATGTAAAGTTGTGTCTTTGAATGGGTAGGCTTAGCCTTGTATTTATAGTTTTTGGTTTGGAAGACGTTGGAATTTTGATGCCTATGGGACTAAAGTCTAAAAAAACACTTTAGGATTAGATTAGGATAAACATGCTTTAGGCATAGTTAAGCTTTGTTTAGGCTATTTAAACTTGATTAGCAAGTGATTAAATACTCATTGAGAATTGGGAGAGGGTTTGGATAATCAATTGTGGTGATAGATAGCCTACGAAGCCAATAGAAGTGGTTTAGAGATAACTAGGGAGTTTGTGAATGGTCAAAAGGAGGAATGTTTAAATAATTAGAGAGATATTAGCCAAATAAGTTGAATATAGGAGGAATATGATGGTGAGAAGGTGTTGTAAATGGGCATCCGAGAATGGAGTGAAGAAGGGTTTATCAACGAAGTGTGGTTAATTGAATGGATTGGAGGAAATTCTAGGTGTAAACATATTTTAGGTGTCTACAAAACCCGCTTTGACTACATCCAATCGGAAACAAACGCATAGCTTCACCTTTCCAGAAATAATTTCATCGAGAAAAGAACATAGGAAGTTGCGGGAAATGGGAAGACACCATTTTTCTCCCGATGAAGAATTTATTTCTCTGCAAAAGGTTAAAACAAAAGATACGAGGTCCCATGCATTCCAAATGCATAAAATAAGAACTAAAATAATTTCCCATCATTGAAAATAGGTAAAATGTTTTAACGATAGCGAGGCTCACGGGAGAATTATGATTAGAAACACCATGGGAAATGAAAACAAGCATATGATGAGTTTGAAACACAAAATTCTTCCATGGTAGGGCTCAATTTTCATGAAATTAGATTCAAAAGGGTGGGGAAAATTAAAAGGACAATAAGATCCAAAGCCAAATATAATGTTTGATGAAGATAAACAAGAAAAGGATGGGATGAATGATGAAAAATGGAAAAATGAAAATCAAAAGAGGAATACCTAGATACGCTTTTCATTTTTTGAAATTAAATGTGTTGTTTAGAAAGCTAGTGAACTCCCAAGCATACAAGCGAAGAACTCCGACCTGCAGCGTTAGTGGAAAGAGGAAAAGAGACATTTTTTTTTACTTCTATTCCAAGTTAATGAAATAAAATGCTAGAAAAGAAAAAAATCCAAAAAGTGTAGGGTTTTATGCTACCTAAAATTTGTTATAGTGATGGTGATGGAAGAGGGTCACACAAGTCCTTTCCCAATGAGCTTCATGACCTGAACAACACAAAGGATAACTACACAACAAAATATTAGTAAACTTTTATTATTGGATTACTCACCAAATCTAGTCCCAAGAAGTGATGAACTTCCTAGGAAGGATGTTAGCCCACTTTTTTAGAAAATTGATTGAAAACAAGGAATAGGTAACATGCATAAGATGACTAGAATATAAATATTCAAAGACATGCTAAACAAAGATCAAATAATGCATGCAATAATAAATTGAGAGAAAGCATGTAAAATAGAAATAGGTCGAGGTGGCTAGAGGCGGAGTTACGATGACTATGATAGAAAAGTGAGGTTCGGGATATACGTTAGGAATAACAAAAAGATTGAAATATCTAGGTATTAAAGGGACGAGAGAGATGAATAGAAAAAGGTAAAATATGTTGAAAAAATAGTTGAGGCATATTTGGTAGACAATGATCAGGAACAATCAATGGTGACTTGTGATGAATTAGATCTTTGTGAGGGTTAATGAGTGTCAAATGAGCTATGTGAAGAAAATAAAACCAATTGATGTAATTGGAGAGCCCCAAAATGATGATAAAACCTACAAATGGATGATGAGGAAGTGATGAAAATAAGGGAGGTATTTCAACATTATCCAAGAACCAAATCATCTAAAATTATATAAAAATTCTCCAAAGTGGCTTCAAGAGGTTGGTCGTATCTCACAAGAAGGAAACAAATTTGAAAAAATGTTAAATGACAGATCTCTACAAGTTTCATCCTCCGAGAGAAGGGGGTGATGGTGTATATATAGGGTCTTGATGACCAGATAGAGTCATCATCAATTGTGGGGAGTCATTGATACGTATTATATGGATCATATAAAACTTGAGAGATGAGGCCCAATTAAGATAATAAATATGCTTAGGGATGACTAATATGATTATGGGTGATAAGTTTAATTAGGGTGTATAAGGGGGATGAAATAATGTGATAATGGAAATTATTAATGATGGGATGGGATCAAAGTTATGATATATAATTAAGATAGGAAAATAAAAAATAAGGGACATAAATTGATTTAGGAAGAAAATGAGATTTTGAATAAGGCCATAGGTGGGAGTGTGCATAATGAAAGTGAAGGTGCGAGAGAACATGGAATGGGGGATTAGTGAACCAAATTTTTGTGTCTACACCTACTCTAATTAATGAATTTAATTTATGTAAGCCTACTCACACAATTAACCATCTATCCTTATTTATCTTACTCCCCTTTACCTCCCTTCACAACAAATTCCTCCCTTGTACTTTATATAAGCACATTTCCATAATTCTAGTATAGTATCCCTATCTCGATCTCTAGTCTAACAGCCACCCCATAAATTTAGTTAGATTACATTCAGTAATGGGAACCACCCCATCTTAAATAAGTATGGGCTTATCCCCATCACCATTGGTTGAAATCAATAATTTTAACTATGACAAATTATTTCGTTAAAAGGTCTATGCATATTCATAACAATGATTTAATTAAGATTGTGTATATTTTTCACTATTCTCCTTACATTGTACCTTATTTCCTCTCCTTTCATATGTTTTATGTTGTGTATGGATTAAATACACACTTTATTCAAGTCATTGTGTTGTTGATATGTAGAATGGAATAGTTGACGTAGTATTGATTTATGGAAATCTTATCTCTCTTTTATGTTTTTTTCTTCTAATCTTCCCCTCATGGAGAGTGATCACCTTTATTTTCAAGATCCATCACCTCTATTCTAGATTATTTTTTTATTCTTTCCTCTCCCCCATCCCGACAACCCTTGTGACTTAGATGTGTTAGAATAGGCTTATATTAGAGGTAGTTTAGTGTTATTTGAGATAGGTAGAAGAATTCAACCTTATCTAGAGGATGGTATCAATGGTCAATTCCAACATTGAGAGAACATCCCATATTTCACTCGAATTATTAATTTATGATTTAGAAAGGGTTTGAATTTTAGCAACAATAAATACTTTTGGTATGTTTTATGAGAGTCATAATGAAGAGCTTTAGAATTTCATATTATTTGAGATTAATGTGTTATTTATGATATTAATCATTTAAAGGTATTTCACAACACATCTAACAATGCCACTGAATCAAACAACCTATTTTCTAAATATGCAAACCAATCCTTTCATCCTTCCATTGATTTTCACATTTCAATTTTTCTCATGGCTATCTGAAGAGCTCATCCATTCTCTCATTTCAGTTATAGTCCCCTTAATTTTCAACGGTGGAATGATATCCCCAAAACAACCATAAAAACTTTCTCCTCTTTCATGGAAATGAAGATCAATTCCATATTGATCATATCCAATATGTAGACACCATTTGCCATCCATAACATTGGAGAAAAAAAAGTTCCTTAGAATTATAGCTTCTTAATTAAAAAGAAAAGAACAATATTGGTAAAATAGTTTACCCCATAATCTATTTCAACTTGGGATTAGCTAGGAGATAATTTGAATAATTGGTTCAAGGAAGATGCATGTATGATATCCCTCATGTATTATTTTGGTTAATTTTAGCACTAATAAAACAATAATAATATTCATTATATTCAACATAGAAAACATACAATTATATAAGAGAGCTTGCTCCTATATTCATGGAGAATGAATATCTAGAAATAACTTCTACACCAACTCTTCACTATTCAATGTGAGTTGTTATAACTCACTAAAAAAATATTGTTATATGAGTTGTTTAACAAATAAATCATAATAATAATTATTATTTACATAAGTTTCATGTTATTACAAACACAACATTATTCCTACATAATTAATAATGTCACCACTATAAATACCGACATTCACCCCCTTAGTGTGAATATTATTAATTCTAACATTTTCCCTGTTAATGTGAATGTGGAAATGTTACATGTTTAAAAATTAAGCAGCTTCTGAAATTTTTTTCTTTGACTAGGTATAAACTCCATAAGTTATATATTTACCATCATAAAAGCGTAGTGACGAGATGAATTTTGCAAGACTAATTCCTACCTCTTAAGGTTCTTATGGGACTTTCCCTACCTCCTTAGGTGCCCAAATTTTGAGTCTCTAAGTTCCACAAGGTTGAAACTAACTAGATACCCATCCTCAAGTCTAGCTCATAATCTCCTCCTCCTAAAAAGTGAGTCTTCTGAAAACATGAATATTTCCCAAATTCTGAAAAAGATTTTTATTTGCAAATCAACACACTAAAAATATGAGACACCCACAACTAAAATAGTTTTTTTCACCAAAGCATATGGGCCCCTATAAAATAGGGATAGAAGCTGACACAATATTTTATTAATCAACCGAATCATTCTTACAATGGAGTGCTATAATTCTTATAGGAATTGTATAGCTGAATACATACACAAAAATATGTTGCACAGGTGCAACAATAAACTAATTCACATAAGCTTCCAAAAAGACATCCGGGAAGCATAACCAAATTAAATACAAACAAAAAAATAGTATTGTTAAAAAAATAGCAACTCCCATATGCAGAATAAAACAAAATAGATGGTTATATAAATATAACCATATTATAATTAATAATAAATACCCAATTATTATAGTTAAAGAAAAATTAACTATAGAGAAATATATATTTCTAACATTCCCCCCCTTAATTTTGCATTGCCTCAAGGGATGAGGAGAGGAAATCTCTGAACAACTCAAACTTGTCACATGCAAGTGACTTCGTGAAGATATCTGCTCTTTTTCAGTTGTTGGACAAAATTGAAGTTGTATATTTTTCTTCAAGACATGCTCGCGTAAGAAGTGTACATGTACCTCAATATGTTTTGTTCTTTCATGAAAAACTAGATGGAAAACAAGTTTGAGAAAACCTTCAATGTCAACATACATGGTGGTCAATTTGTCATATGATATTCCATGTTCTTCGTTTATGCAATGTAGGCATATTATTTCATAGACAACATCTCTGCAGAACGATACTTAGCTTTGGTAGAAGAATGAGAAATAATGTGTTGTTTCTTGCTTCCCCATGATATTGTTCTAGATCCCATAAAGAATACAAATCTGAAGTGAATTTTCTATTATCAATGTTCCCTGCATTATCGAATCGAATATCTCGACATGAAGTTTTCATTCTTCTTATATTCTAGACCAAGATCCACCGATCCTTTGAGATATCTCAAGATGTGCCTTGCTGCTTTCTAATGAAATTTTTTTGGTTCCTACATAAACCTGGATAGATAGCTCAAAAAAAAGATGATATCAAGTCTAGTGTAGGTCGGGTAAATGAGACTTCCAATCAACTGTCGATAGAGAGTGGAATTTACCTCAGGAGATGGATCTGAATAAGATAACTATAATCTATTCTCCATAGGTGTAGAAATCGGTGTGCAATCCATCATCCTAAATTTCTTGAGCATTTTATTTGTATATTTCATCTAAGAAACAAATACATTATTCTCTTTCTTCCATACTTCCAATCCAAGAGAATAGTGCATTATCAGAGATCTGTCTATCGAATGATCGATTGAGATATTTCTTCATTGCATTGATCATCCTCATTGAAATGCCAGTGATGACTAGATCATTGACATAGACAATGACAATTACAATCTCTCCCCTTGCTTTTTGAGGTAAAGATTAGGATCATATAGATTTATACCAAATCCATGTTGAATGAGATGCTCATCAATTTTGATGTACAATGCCTAGGGTGCTGTTTGAGGCCATACAGAGATTTCATGAGTCTACATACCTTTGCTTCTTGACTAGGTACTACATATCCCTTAGGTTGAGTCATGTAGACTTCTTGTTGTAAATATCCATTAGGAAAGAAATTTTTATCTTTTCTAATAGACTTTCTAACCAAACTGTGTAGCTAGAGAAGAGATCATAATGATTGCTTTTATCTTAGTTGTGCAAGAAAATGTCTCCTCATACTCAATGCCTTCTTTTTGTGCATACCCATTTTCTACTAGTCTTGCTTTGTAATTGTCCATTGTTCCATCTGCATCCAATGGGTTTCTTCCTTGTTGAAAGATTGACATCTTTGCCAAGTGACATTTTTCATTACGAGAATGATATTTAGAGTCCATGGAATCTTTCCAAGCATTTGACTATAGGGTTCCTAGGCTGTAGAGGGCTCATCGGACTTGATAACTCTACTCATCAAAGAAAAGTTAACTTCTTCTCTTGCTTTACTGTGAGTTCGTGGTCTAGGGGTGGATGTATCTAGTGCAGCATCCATTCTTACATCTCGTAACGTGATAGTACACCACTTAGGCATATAATGAACTATTCCTATGAGTCGTGGTTCTATCATATCATCACCAACATCCCCATCATCACTTTCATCATTGGTGGGAACATCAACTTAATTTTTTACAACTGGTAAAGAATCTACATCTAGTGAGTCTAGAGGATGATAATCTACTTCCTTCCTCTCAAAAAACTCAACATCTTTGCTAGTAAATACTTTTCTAGTCTTTGGATTTATCAATCTGTACCAAGAGTCTCTTCATCGTACCCGGTGAAGATGAGTTTCGTGACTTCATGTCTAATTTATTTCTATTTTTCTTGGGTATGTGCATACTTCCTTTGCACCCTAATACTCTAAGTTGTACAATAGATGGTTTTGATTTGACCATGCTTATTGTGGTGTTATCCATCAAAGAAAATGTGGGCAATATGTTCAACAAATACATTGGTGTATTTCCTATTTCTGCCCAATATGTCTTACAAGTCAAAATACATCAATCATGCATTGCACCATTCCATGATAGTATGATTTCTTCTCTCAACAACACCATTCTCGCTGCGGTTTGTGTGGAGGAGTAATTTGTTGATGAATCACATGAGCTTGTAGGTAGTCTTTGAACTCATTACGGTGAATATCCCCCTCAATCTAAGTAGAGAGTTATGAAGTGACAACCAATTTCAATCTAAATAGCTACTTTGAACTTATTGAATGTTTCAAAATCTTCACTTTTCTTCCAAAGGAAAAAATTCAACATTTTCTTGAATAGTCATCAACGCAAAGCATGAAGTACTGAAATCCAAAATGACTTGGTTGCATCGGACCGTAAAGATCAAAGTATGAACCAAATAAATCTTACCATGAGCTCGATATGTACTCTTCTAGAAGTAAACTATGTGTTGTTTTCTTTCTTTGGCGGTGAGGACACTTTTCTATATCCTTCTAAAGAGATGGTAACCTATTTTCCATATTACATCGATAAAGTGTCTCGAGATACTTGAAACTAACATGAACAAGTCTCGATGCCATGACTATGCTGAGATAGAGTTCTTAGCCACAAGTGTGTGATCATCTCTATGGAAAAAATCAAGTTATAACATGCGTACCACATTGGAGGCTTTTGTAACTATTTTTGAGCCTAAATATTTATCTCAAATTAAACATGTTTTCTTTCCGAATGACTATCAAAGTCAATTTTTAATTTTTGATCTAGGAGTTGACTTATTGTAGGTAGATTTTAGTCAACACGGGGACATATAAAAATTTGGTAGTCACTGATTGCGTGAAACAAAGGGTGAAGAAATGTTCCCAATCCCCTAAACTATATATGAAGAATTATCACCCAATGAAACATGTTTTTTCAAAGGTGTGTCCCTCATTGAAGTAAACTAGTATCTCGTGGCCGGTCATGTGTTGAGTGGCTCTGAATTGACATACGAGACATCATTAGATGACATGGAAGGTTCACTTGATCGAAAGCAATCTACAATAAGTTTTCATTATATGAATGTTATTCTTGTTCAACAATATTTCCTTGTTGATGGGGTCTTGTTTTTTAGTTCCTCTTTTTCTTCCCTTGATATTTGTTTTCGTGTCCGTTGTGATATTGTTGGTGTTGAGGTCGAGAATTACTTAATGAACCTTTTTTTATGTATTATACCAAAAATCTTTCAACTCATGTCCTCTTTTACATTGGACATTGTTTCTTCTATTATTTGTCCCCTTGATGTTGATCCGATTGATTATGATGTTGGGAATTTTGATAGGAATTAGGTTTTCCTTTAATTTTTCCTTTCCACTTTTGATGAGAAGAAATTTGATACTCCTCTTCATCATCCTTGTTATACATGTATTCCTCTTGTTGTAGTAGGTTTAGGAGATTGTCAAAAATAAGCCTGTCGTATCGACACGTTTAGTGTTGTTACAAAAATACGGTAAGAAGAGTGGATTGATCTCAGAAAAATGGGAATGAGAGAATCATCTATGACCACTTCTCCCATGGCTAGAAGTGAATCCCTCAACTCTGCAACTCTTCTTAAGAAAGATTTGATTAATTGATTCTTCTTGAACTTAGTGTATGTAACTGACTCTACAAATTTAGTATGACATTCTTATTTTTGGCCTCATATACTATGCTTAATTTATCCCATGCTTCTTTGGTTGTTTTGGCATCTTGAATGTGGGTTTGCACATCGTCAGACACTCTAAACAAGATTATGAGTTTTTCCTTTTGATTTGCTTTATCAAATTACCATTGTTGTGTTGTATTAGTTGTTGATGCGCGAGAGTATCATCCACAATAGGCCGAGATCTCTTCAAACTCAAGATGTGTCCTAATTTTTGTCTTCTAGGAAGCATAATTGTTTCCTCTCTATAGTTTTGAATCTAGAATAAAAAATTTGGGGGAATTGGTTCCCATATTGAAGAAATCCCTGACAGAGTTAGGCTCTTATCACTTGGGTATAAGGTATCCCAATATATATACCGTTAGTTCGATATACCAAACCCTTTTTTATACGCACCCTTCGATATACTCAATGTTATGTGAAAGACTCTCTCCCTTTCTATATACCCGGAGGTACGTGAAATAAGTGTTAACGTACATGCAAGAATTCAATACGTGGTACCAAGACATTATTGAAAGGGAGTGCAATGCGATTATTGACACGGCTCAAAGAAATATCCTCATATACGCACATAACTTTACTATATACTTGAATAATTTCTTAGTCTAGATTTATGTCATGCAATTGTTCCCATTTAATGAGATGGCTCATAGTGTGTGCACTTTGTGACCTTATGACTCCCCATTGATTTAAAGGGTCGATGCCTACACAACGTTGTTGCAACTATATTAGGTGTTAAGTGTAGTAGTAGTCGTGACGACTTTACCCATAAGTAGTTCCTAGAGGCACTGTATATATAGAATGCTACAAATGAGATCTAGGATCTCGTGAGTGTTTTTGAACCAAATTTTGTTGTTTTTGAGCGATTACGGTTTGTGGTTGACTATGGCAATATGAAAATTAGTAAAATATATTGAATCACACAATTACATTTAATTTTTTTGAAAAAATACATGGTAAAAAAAAACATTTATTTCACAGGCCTTGGTGTCCTTCGGAGCCCAATACAAGCCTCTATGCCAAAAATTGCAAAACAATAGCTTAAAAAGCAATATATGCATAGTGTGTAGATTGACACAAAAATGTTAGAACAAACACATGATGTAAACAAATACTCAAAGGTACACAGTAAATATTTATGCAACATGTGACTTTGAAATAAATATTTTAATTAAATGCAATAATCACTATGCAGGATAGATCCCATTCTTCATCATGATGACAAGATCCAAGAATCTCTTAAACCAACTATTAATTTTGTTCAATTTTACACCGATAAAATAATATTAATCGTCATTATATTCAACATAGAAAATGTAAAATTATATACGAGAGCTTACTTCTATACTCTGAAGAGTGAATCTCCATAAATAACTACTACACCAACTCTTCACTATTCAACTTGAGTTGTCATAACTCACTAAACAAATATTGTTATATAATAAACAACTCATAATAAATTTTACTATTTACTTAAGTTTCACGTTATTACAAACACAATATTATTCGTATATAATTAATAATTTCACCACTATTGTATGCATATGAAATTAAATGAATTAAAATAAATAACTAAGGTCCTTACACTAAGTAGACCCTATATCTATACCATTGAGTAAATACATCAAGATAAAGTTGAAAAGGAAGTTAAATAAAAAAATGGATCTATATAAATTCAAAGAACCTTTTAATCTTTTGATGTTTTTGGATGTGGGTATTTACTTAGTGATCTCGAACATAGACCACACACAATCAAGGATTTCTTAAGAAAAGAGTAAGATATCTCCTCAAAATGGCACAAGATCCATGATTGATTCTTCTGCTACTACTTGTTGACCATTTTTTCCTCCGGAAAATTGGTTCAATTGGGAAGAGGAAAGACTTAATGAGTTCAATGGGGCTTGATTAGAAAAATAGAAAAATAAGATGATTTGAGTTTATTTGAGGTATTTTGTGTAGGATTGATCTTAAAATTCCATCGAGTTAGTAAAAATTGGGGAAAATGCAAAGAAAGAGCTAAAATAAGGGTATTGCGGGGTTGGGGATGTTTGAGACCCATAGGTTATGAGTTCTCTCGGTCCATAGATCCCCAAACACCCGATTTTCCCAAAATGTGAAGGAATAGGACCAAGATGGTGTATTGCAGATCACAAGCATAATGTGGGCCCATGTAGGTCAAGCGGAACAAGTTCCACCATGTTAGGTGTTCCCAAAATTGAATTTCATTTATAGGTCAAAGGGTTTGGTTCATTGCGGAGATCCTAGAGATTCAAGGTACACGAGGAATAATTTCCTCACAAGAATGAGTTCCCCATGGGATTGAATGAGCCAAATCCAATGTACTATGGGCAGGTTGGGGTTTGGTGATCCAAATGGAAGTGTTCCCACATATCCCGAGTTTCGCGCATGCCACAAGCATTCGCAAAATGAAGGGGTTTCGAGAAGCGTTCAATGCAGATATAGCGGAGAATCTTGGAACGAGTGACCCAAGTTATTTAGTAACACTAGTACTCTGGAAACCCGATATACCTACAACAAAGGAGAAGTGTAAAAGATAAAGGTAAGGAGTTAGAAACGGGAAAGGATACAATGTGGAGAATACAGAGTTTTAAGAACCAAACAACCGCAGTACCACGAGTTCCTTTAGTACCCTAAATACCTGAAACATCCACAATGAAGAAATTTAAATGTTTGAAGGTGGAAAAATGATTTTATTTCGCACTGTAGACGTGATAGGATACCCAAAGCCCGAGAATTGTGAAAATGAGAAAAATAACCCCTAAATATCCGCATGGATATATATTTTGACTTGGTAATCCATTTCTCGCAAACATTATATCAATGTATTCATATTTTCAAGCCCTACAACATGACATCTTTGAATTTTGTTTTCATATAAATAGGTGAAGAATAAAGCAAAAACATCCCCAACTATAGAAAAAGTGTATTTCTAATTTTCTCTGCCACTAGCATTTAATGTGATATGGTGTTTTCTTCCTCCACGAGGCATGAACATTGAAGAATGGATTTGGGGGTTCAAAGTCTCTTTTCAGACCAATGTTGACAGATCAAGGGAGAATATTTTGCTTCCCTCATCTTTTTGACTTTCTACTATATATTGTAATGGGGGTTATTTTTGTAAAGGGTTGGACATTTTCTATATTCTCTCCATTCTTCTACAGGGTGTTGCATGTGTATGTGATCTTCAAGCCTCCGGTTTGAGAATTTAATAATAGATTTATGCCTATATTTCTCATTTGCATTAAGCTGTGTGATCATATGAAGTAATAAAATCAAGTCTTGATGCCATTCTTCAACCCTAGCTTATATTTCCTTGCATTCTCTTGCCTCTACATTACATTCGAAGGTATTTGTGCATTTTTTTCTTTTGAAAATCTATAAATGGTTGTGTTTAATGTAAATGTTGTTGTGAATGTTTGTTTCTAGATTGTGATGTTTCACATATCCTCTCTATCTCGATTCCTTCCTATTTTCAACGATTGGAAAGCGTCCCCAAACACCATTATCTTGGTTCTATCACCTCTGTTAGTGTAGGATTTCTAATTTTTATGCATTTTCTCTTCTCTTGATCCCTTATAATCATATGATATGATTAGATAGTTATATTTCCACCATTAGGAGTAGTTTAACCATTAGATTATGAAAAGGAACTAGCCTTCTCTCGATAATTTTTTCAGTTCCTAGGTCCCACACCTTGATATAATTCCATATTTCCAAAAAATGGTGATTTTGTATTCCATTCACATGCAAGAAAATCATAAGGTGTTGTTTTTTGGTGATAACAATTCTCTCACGCCCGGTGGGACGACGAAAGTCAATATTTCAAGTTTTATCAAGTTTGGATGTGTATCTTGGTATAATTTTAGCCTTTAGAGGGTTTGCAAAAACACATCTGGTGAATCCAAGTATCAAAATACACTAGTTTCAGAAATTGAAGTGTCGCAGTCCATGAGAAGAATCCAAGCAAGGTTTAGAACAATAGAAGTAGTTTGTGAGTACCTACAGCTATCACCAAGAAGAAGAATGGGAAGAATAGTTCAAAGATCACCATCTCCACCAAACAGAACCCTTTCAACAACACCTCTTGGTAGGCCCTTCTTGCAATCTCCTAAAGTTCTTAGACCCATCATAAAGGTATCACAACAATATAATCTAGGTTTCGTTAACTTCACTAGTAGCAGCCCCTTTGCTCTCAATGCAAAAATCCTATTCCTATGGAAAATTTGAAGAGAATTCCATTTTTTACTAGGGAGAATCACACAACTCCATATGACCACATATAATAAATTGTAAATGTTTTTATTATTCATGATGTTGTTGACATGGATGTAGTTGTGAATATTCCCACTTCAACATTTAAAAGAAATGATCTCAATGGTTTTGAGGTCTAACAACAGGTAAATCACTAATTGGAATAAATTGTGCATAGCTCTTTGTAATAAGTTTGGAGAGAGATCAGATAACATGTCCTTATTAGAAAATTTGACCACAATAAATAGGGATACAAATGAACTCATGGAAGATTTCAAATTCGGTTCCAGGAGGAAATGGCACAAAATTCCATTGCTTGCAAGAATAATTTTGAAGTTGCATTTCTCTAATTTTTAAAAGCCCATCATTATGATATTGTTTTTATGGTTTAATATATGGGAGGTATAAAATTTTCAGGAGCCTATGCATTAGCCATTATAGATAAAAACTATTAGAGAAAAACCACAAATATACTAGTTTGACGAATGCGGGTGAATGATGGGAGACTGAATTGTTCCAAGACAAAACAATGTAAGAATAAAAAGGCGCAAATTAGAAAATACGGGAGAGATAATTGCAATAACACATAAATAGCTCCAACTCAATAAGATAAAATACAATAATGCAAGAGATGTACATATAGGAGGTGAATGTGTAACCTCCTCCTAGAATGATGGTGATCTCCACCTAAAATAGTGTATTCAAGTGTAACATACACCTAGAATAGTGTATTCAAGTGTACACCAAACATAGCATATCCCATAAGTTTGGGGAAACTCCAAGTGATGTGGAATATCACGAGTAGGATAATACTAATAAAGTGAGGAAAATAAATCCTACACTAACACACCCCATAAACACAACTTAGGTGGGCGGTGAAAACTAAAAGTGGGTCTCGATAACAATCCTAATTAGGTACCCATGGATAATGCAATCAAGATAGGACTATATCCATCCGGTTTCTTACAAAGTAACCTCCTAGAGTTACTATGGCTCAAAAATAGATGCAATCAAGAGTAGATCACCATGGAAAATTCAAGGCGGTTCTTAAATGTGTGATGGATATCCAACCAAGGTGTTATTCCTATCCAAGAAACTATGAACCTCATACATGATAGAGGTGCCAATTGCTCCATGATGGAATGACATATCTAATGTAGAAGTGAAGAAAGAATATGGATGGTTCTGTAATTGAGTAGAATATTTCCAGATGTTTGATGAGTCTGAATTAATATACTGCTCCTTGAAAATTTTAAGTTGAACCCGAAGTAGGTGGATAAATAAATAACTCCTCTAATAATGGAAGGTGACAAGGATATGTTGGAGGTGGGTTTCCATCACTAATGTATTCATCTATGCTAGAAGACAAGATCTCATCAGAAATGTGCTCAATCTAAAAAGTGTCATCAAGTAAAGGTGAATGTGGTGAAGAATATGGAGGAACAAAGTGAGATAAGGAATATAAATGAGTATTATGATCGACTACACCCAGTGTAGTGATAGTGTAACTGTGTAGCTTTATGATGTAGGCGAATGTGGAGTGAACTCAACCCAAACTCCCGACTAAGGTGAGTAATCTTGTGGTGATAATATATTAGGTGATATCTAGTGAAGGAATACTACTACGAACATTATTGAATGGTACTTCATCCACTTCAACATACATTCTCCCAAAAACCTTTGAATAACTGTTGTCACCCAATCATATAGTATACATGTCGAGATGGTTCTAATCAAGTGATCTCCATGTGTGAATAAGCCATGTGATATAAAACACTAGAATCAATAACCCATGTAGGATGTGGTTGTATAAATACAACAAGGGCTCTCCCTTTTTTCTCCTTTCTTAATTATTTCTCTTTCCCTTTTCCATTGGTATTTGTATTAGAGGATTCATTGGTTGATGAAGATTGTTTGGAAGACTCAGGTTCACCTATCTTGTTCTTCTCAAGAAGACTTGTGAGGTGGTTAATCTGCTTCTTCAAACATTTTCTTTCATCATGTCTGTTATCTCTCGAAAGTGTACCCTATAGAGAGATGGCTGCAGGTGTTCTAAGATTCCAAATTTTATCTCTCTTTCGTAGATACAATGGAAACACCTTAGGTTTGTGGGTATACGTATTTTGAAGTGAGTCTCTTATATCAAGGACAGCTCCTTATTGATGTATCCTAAATAGATTTTCTATGGTTTAACGGTAAAAGATGAGCTGTAAAAAATGAAATTATAAGCGAGGTGATACACCAAATTTGTATGAGATCTTTGGTAGTACATGCACAATTGATATGGAATGAATTTCTGATGCAAAGGCCAACATTTTTCTGTAGAATATTAAACAAAAACACTAAGATGTATTGAGGGAAGAGAATCATAAAAACACTATTAAGTTAAACATGCACATTAATATCTAGTAGAAATTACTAAAATTTGCAGTAGGGTAAGATGATTAATCAGGAATTAACATTCACAAGATTAATGGGAACATACACAAGATTGCAAATAATTGGAAAGGCAGAAAATACTTCACATTCAAAGGGCAAAATTGGCGAGAAAACCACTCAGCACTCATGTATCTAAAAATTCCTCTCTAAACTAGCTCTCTTCTAAAACTAACTCTCTTGTGCTTTGCCAAGGCACACAATATATAGAAAAATTATTTCCCACCCTTCCTAAAAATAGGCTAAAATTGTACTCACCCATGCATCTTATTTTTATCCTTTATTTATTAAATAAAATAAAGAAAACTAATACAAAGAGGCATTAATAGCCTTTGATTACAACTTAGTCAACTACAGTTGACTATTCTATTTTAAAGAAAAGCATGGGTGAATAATTTGCTAAAAATAAGTTTTTCTTGATGAGAAAGTATCCTTCCTTGTGCATGCAATTTCTATCTTATTTTACGTTAAAGATTTGAGCTTATTTTCTATTTAAATAGTTGTATTGTGAACTTGCCATTGTTTTTTTAAAATCTGAACTTGCTTGTTTTTTCTTGGAGTCATTGATTTGAATTCTCTACAAAAACTGGTAAGGTTATTGATGCTTAGTTAGCATTGTTCTTTTGCATCCTTGTTTGGTTCACAATATTCTTTAGCGATCTTGATATATACAGAGATGGAACTTATAATTTTGAAAATTATGAACGAGCGACATTTACGTGTTATTACCGATCTCTTTATCGAATCCAAATGTTGAGGCTCTATTTTTCACAACCTTGAAAAAGAGTCGTTTCTTATGGAACATATTTTAACTAAAAGCGAGCACTGGGGCACCCTTCACATTTTGATTCTTATGGAGATTGTGTATTTTAGACATTTTGGCCCAGCCATTCACTTTTGACATGGGCTCCACACATTTCTTTACTTGGGCATCACGACTCAACTTTACTCCTTTTTCAAAACAAAGATTAAAGTTTGAAATTTAGAAAATACTCCAACGACCCACCTATCCACTTTTAAATAGTGATAAAAGGGACAATACATGGGTTTATGTTGTGGCAAATCAACAGCACCCCCTGGATGTTGATCAGATTTCTAGTTTGATCATACTAGCATCCAGTGTGATTGCACAACATTGAATCCTTTCCCCAAGTGTGGGACTTGCAAAATGAGAAAGGAATCTCCAGTTTAGAGGCTGGTTCCTCAATTCCTCTGGTCATATTTATCACTTACAAGTTACAGAGGTATATATTCCTAACCCTACCCTAAATTCCAAAGGAGACAGAGATATAGAATGTAAAAAAGCTAAAACTAATGCTAATAGGTGATGCACCAAAGGAGTGGTGAGCATTTTTTACTTCTGCAGATTGACACAGTCCATAAAAATGCAACAAATAACCTCATGCACAAACTGATAATTGTAATGAAGGATCAGAAATTAACCAAACAACACAGGTAGAGGATGAAAACTAATCACGAGAAATTTGTATTGTTATTTTAATCATCAAAATCACTTGCATTACAACACCGAGAAGTAAAATAAAGTTCTGACTCTTAGAAAAGGTCTCATATTCCACCAAAATCACTTCCAAGGTGAGAAAGGGGACATACAATACACAAATAATGTTCCACCTTTTGAAAGTGAGCCAAATCTGGCTTTTATAGTGCAAGGGACGAGCCCAGGAGAGAGAAATGCGGGAAAACATGGAAGGGGTTCAATCATTGACCAAAATGCATTAAAAATAACATGGGCATCCTTACAGACGCATTCCCTAAAATTTTTAACCATGTTGGGAGAGTATGTGAGCCATTCTTCATTAAAAACGGTGGTTGAAACGTCATTTCTACTCATCACCACGTGCCAGAGACATTTTTCAATTTTATCTCTCCAAAATCCATTAAAATTCAAAATTGACCCTGAATCTTGTAGATAATTTCACCATCTTTCCATTGATATAAAGAACGCGAAAAACCGAGCTTTGGATCGAAAGATATGGCCATTTGAAGTTTTAGGGCAAAACAGGGCCAAATCGGGTTGGCGGGCAAAAATTCGAATTTTTGTACCTTTTTGGTCATTTGGAAAATTTTCCAAAATTTCCCTGCACTCTGCCACTCTAGGTGCCATGTGGTGGCATCTCATTAGCCACGGGCCTTTAAGGGGAAACTTTTCCCAAAACCTCCACGAGCCATAACTTCAAAAATACATGGAGTTAGGAGGAAAACTTTACCTTTTGGAAAGCGAGAAAGAGCTCTATCCAATGGTGTCATTTCAGAAGGTTTTGAGTGCCTGAAAAGAAAAATATTATGTCGAGGCACAAGATAAAGAAATATGAAACGGAGTTAGCCACAAAATGAGCGGGGCACATTTTGAATAACGATTTATTTTGTCCTTAGCAGAGTCACGGGTCACTTTTATAATTTTACTCCTTTTAAAAAAAAAAAACTCTCAAAGTGCCCCGGTGATCTTTTGCTGCTTTTTACTTTATCTGGGCATCACATGAGTCACGTGACTTACTTTATAACTTTACTCTTTTTCCAAAAAATCTCAAATTTTCAAAGTTACCCGATAATCCGCTTACCCACTTTTGACTTTCGATGTGATTGACTTGGCATCAACGGAGTTATGGGTAACTTGTATAACTTTACTCTTTTCAAAACAAAGCTCAAATTTTCAAAGTGCCCTGGTGATCTTCCTTTATAATAAAAATAGGCCACGTGTCCTTTTGTGGGTCTTGGAATTCTTTTTATACTTTTACGTTTTTCGCCATAATGTCTCAAAACACAAAAAGGGCCCACCTTCCTACCACTTCATAGTTTCGACTATCCAATTATAATTCATTGGGCCGCCAGACCAATTTAACATTTTCCAACAATAATGAAAAGTGACAAGTTCACAAAATGGACCCGTTGTGCCACATCCAATTAAAGTTGACCACGTGTCCGTGGACATTGGGACAAAAATTGACAAAGAAAACACTAATCTTTTAACTGTGGCTAAGTTTCATTAAGTCACCTCTTGGGTTTGTTTGGTAAAGGTCACTTGACCTTTTTTTGGCTTGATGCCATTGTTGAAGAATTTCGAGCTCAGATCTACTACATAAATGGTTATCTGTCATTTCATCATTGCCATTTTGACCTTTTGATACTGATACTTCATTCTTTCTTGGCATTATCTTTGTGATTTCATGGTTCCCTTGGATATTTTAAAGTTGAGACTTGTTTTAGGTGCTTGTTTTCACTCTAAACTTGATGATTTTCAAGGGTTGTTTATATCAACCCGATTGACAAGTCTTGAGCTCTTCTATTCTTTGTAATGTTGTACCCAAATCTGGGTGTTTTAATTTATGAATTCTTTTCATTTACTTATTGTGAACCGTTTTGTTTCCAAGCCTTTTCTATACATATTTGTTGTTTTATGAGCTTGAGAAGCTTTGGGTATTCCATTTGCATTCGATAGTCATAGATCCATAATTCTATTTTAACATTTACATAACATGGCCATTATTTGACGTCTTTCTCTTTTCTACCTCCCTCTTTTGTTATAGAAAATTTCTTTGTGTATTTAGAGTTCCAATACCCATCTTGAGAAGCTTTGTGCACACTACGAAGTTCTATTTCTATACGTTCGAATGTAATCTATTTTTACTTCCTTTTGTTTGAAGTATGGCAGATCTAAAACCATTTATTGATTCTTTTTGGTTTTGAGCCGTTGAGATTCTATATAATTCTTGAACTTTAGATGTGAATAAACAATGCATTTCAGGTCATTACTCTAAGACTCTATGAAAAAGTAATTGTTGCATTCTTTAGCATTTTTAAATTCTCTGTTGAATCTTTTGAAAATGGATTTCTTTGGACTTAGTTTTACTTTTGGATGCAATATTACCGAGTGATATCCATTTATGAAACATAATTATTGAAGTTTGTAACCTTCTTTGAAACTTTAATGGCTTGTGGAATTCTCTTCTTTCCTTGCATCTGTAAACTTTACATATGTACCTTATCCTTGTTAGCTCTTATTGATTCTGAAAGCTCTCCATTCGAGCTTCTAGTATCTTCTCCTATTCTGATTCAAACTTAGACTATTATGTTATCTATTTCAGCTTTGTTGAGGTTTATTTGCACTCCTTAGTGAATTTCTATTCATACCTGTAAGTTGAGATACATACTTGGATCAAATATTTTATGTGAAGAAGGATACTTGGATCTTGAGCTTTCATTATCCAAACTGGGGCTGTCATTTTCCTCTATTTTACTTGAGCTCGATTCCTCTCCCTCTTATTTTTTAAAACCTTTACATTCCTTTCTCTTCTATGTTTCAGTTATAACCTTATCTTTCAGTTAACATCAGGCTTTATAATATGATTATTTACGCTTCACCTTTGAGTTGTATTCAAACATGTACGTTTATTTGCAAGTCTCTCCTTTTGATCTACACGTAACTTCTTCTATTTCTAGAATAGCTACTGAAATTTGAGTTACATTCTTCCTTTATACCAATATGTACTTGTGATTTATTCCAATCTTGATGTACCATAGTATAGAAGTCATTGAACTGCAACCTTTATCTAATAGTGAGGAATGTAAGACATGATTTATTTTTTCTTCTTTACTGCAACCTGTACCTACACACTTAAGAAAATAGTTAGAAAATATTTAGGATTTTGGCCTCTCTTGTGTTCCATGGTTTTTCTTTTCTTCTCTTTCCTTATTTTTGAGTGAGTAAATCATGTATGTTGTTACAGAAAAGTACTTTTATCAGTTGTGCCTTTGATCTTCATGTAATTTATATCTCCTATTGTTAAGAGATTCATCTACACAAATTAGGATAGTATAGGAATATGGATTAACCTTGAGCTCATAACTGACAATTTTCCCTTTCTGTTTTCAGGAGTTAGGTCACCTCACCAATGTTATCCATCGTAACAAAGTTTCGAGTTGCCCATTTTGCACAAGTGCAAAAATTGTCAACAATGTCTTCCTTTAAAATACCCACATTTAATCCTTTCTTTCTTGAACTTATAATTGGAAGAGGAAGTTTCAAAGTTTGGTGTAGATGTGGAAGAATGTTGATCTTTCTTTCTTTCATGACCCTTGTTACTCTATTTATACTCTTTTTCTAATGGGGCTTTTTTTTTTTTTCCTTTCGTGGTAATAAGAGCTTTAGGTTTAGATGACATCAAGGTAGCCATTTGAATTAAATTTTCTTTCTCCTTATTCATGTTAGGAAATTAGTGTTCATAGTGTGAACATATGGTTTGAATCTTATTATTATTTAATATTTAAATAATATGTGAGTGTGCATAATTAGTTTTCATGCACAACTCATACATATAGGAATGTGTGAGAATATCTTGGGATTGAGAGTAAGACTAGGGAATAAAGGAGAGATATGGGAATAAAATGATAAGACTTAACTCCATGATGTAGATATGGAGATAAATAGAAATTTCTCTATTCTATTTACATTTGGTCTCTATCTTCTGTAGTTTTCATTTCATGTGTTGATTTCAATTAATTATTGCTTAATTTATTTATGTAAATATAGAGATTTAGCATCATATGGTATCAAAGGAGGAAAGGACAAACTATGAGAGTTATTGCATGACATAACTGCAGCCTCTTGAATGTAGATCTAAGAGTTTTGAATCCTCTATTGCCATTTTCTAGATTTTGATCTTTAAACAAATGACCTGGTAATTCATTTTTTTCTCATATACCCAAATTTGGAATTTTAAGATTTTTTTGGGTTTTTTTATTTGTAATATGGAAAACTTCTGTAAAAAATTTATAGACATGCATTTCATATTTTAAGATAAATTGTGGAAACAATTTTGATGTTTCTAATTATTCTCTAAAAAATTAGTGACTGATTTCCAGCAATAAAAATCTGATATGTTTTATTATTTTGGTTAAATATAAAGTTGATTATTATTATAATGGTGCATTATCGGTTGAAAATGACTCTAAGAGAATTATAAAATGATCCTCAAAGAAAAATTCAACTGAGTTAGCATCATGGCGATGGAGGAAGGAGGAAACAGAGGAAGGAGGTTAATCAGTGACCTCTCGTCGACCACAAGCGAAGGGGCCACACAATGAATTTGTGGCATTTTTTTTTGTGTTTAATTTTCATTTTGTGATGTAATAAGAATAAACGATTATTCCTGTTCTCTTTTGTAATAAGTGATCTCTTTTGTGAGCGATATTTCTTATATTTTCCCTTGAATGTAATGATGGGAGTGGGGAAACTTGTACGCTGCTACGAAGTGGTTGGTGGTCCACTTGAAAATAAATTTGAGATTTTGTGAAACTCTTTGAAAATAACATGCATAGTGGTTAATTTTTCATCTAGAAAACCTTTTGAAGTTGTTGGTACTCTTTGAAAACCATCGTATTGTAGCCCATGAGCAGGACTAGACATAAATCACCCATGTTCACACTAAGGGGATAAATTTTAGGAAATTAGTGTTCATAGTGTGAACATATGGTTTGAATATTAGTATTATTTAATATTTAAATAATATGTGAGTGTGCACAATTATTTTTCATGCAAAACTCATAGAGATAGAAATGTGTGAGAATATCTTGGCATTGGGAGTAAGAATTGACTCCATGATTTTAGGAGAAAGCAATCGTTTGAAATACCCTAAAGGAGAGATATGGGGATAAAATGATAAGACTTGACTCCATCATTTTAGTAGCAAGAAATCATATAAAATACCCTACGATATTCAATAGAATTTTCTCTATTATATTTACATTTGGTTTCTATCTTCTATAGTTTTCATTTCATGTGTGGATTTCAATTAATTATTTATTAATTTATTTATGCAAATCTCGAGATTTAGCATAAATTCAAATCAGTAATGAATTCATCTAAGAATGGCATAGACCATGTGTCTCCAAGAGCCCTATTGGTAGCATAAAATGTAGAAAAAAATACGAGTAGTCGGGACCTAGTTTGTCAAGCACGAAAAATAACAAGTTGTTCATCCTTATTTTCTGTTGTAAATTCTTTTAATTGCAATCGTAAGGACTTGAAATTGGTAAATAGATATTCCAAGATGTTAAAGTTACTAGGAATTAAGTTGGTAAGTTTTATTTCTTGCTCATGATGCCTCATAGTGTCAAATTTTCCAAATAATTTTTCTAAGGTTTTCCATACCTCATTGTGAGATTTGGATGTCTCTATGTGAAAAAGGAATTCGGGAGACACCGAAATACACACAATACCAATTAACCACACTTATTATACCACTTAAATTTATTTGTAGCTATAGTTTTCTTAGGTTGTACAACTCCATTATAATATGCTACAACCCTTTAGTGTTGATTGCAATGAGCAATTTTGATTTCAATTCATGGTAGTTAAAAGGTGTAAGTGAGTTAATTGTTCTTAGATCCATGACTACGTAAAGAGAAGTTGTGGTAGTTGTTACAGAAATCAAAGAAATGTGTGAAAAGAAAGAAGTTCCAAAAAATATAGGAATCACACTGTACACTCCCCTATAAAATTTATCAAGAAGCCCCTATAATTTGGAACATTGTAACTTAATGCGTTTACAAAACAAATAGTTCTAATGATTTGGGAAATAAAAAATATTTAACTTTTACAAGAAATGGCACTTGATATTAAGCTACCAATCAAAATTCTTACAAAATTAGTTTCCATAAATAATCCATATTTAAATGAATTTCCCCTAAACTTGAAATCCATGTTTTTCACTAAAAATATAGTTTTAGAAAAATGAGGAGGGTATGATGAATGTATACGGGATAAAACCACATTTTTACGGTGAGATCTTAAATTTCCACGAGATCGAGTGTAGCAATAGCACTATCGTGAGACCTAAAAAATAATGACTCAAGCTGGATCTTCAATGCATGTATGGGTTGTTGAAAAAAAATTTCCACGTCGAAAATGCCTCTTGATCGGGAAAAAAATTTGCAAGTCTAATAAGCATGCAAACTACTACACAAGTTAAAATTCCCTTCACAGATCTAAAATCATATAAATCTAGATAAATCTTCCAGGATCCTATTAAAAATCAATCTTTAAAACTGCATATGTATTATGCGTACCAAGTAAACCTCGAACGCTACAAAAAAGCTATATATATTGAGAAAAGAGGAGAAACCAACACCGAATAACACCCAAATACATACAAATATTGATCTCGAATGAAAATAAATTTGTAGATATTAACCAAATAGGCTCAATACTAGCACGAATCGATCACAAGTATTAAAGAAGCGCCACATATCTATTGGTTCAAAGAATGTACATGTGAATGATGTGAGATGTGAATTGTTCCAAGAAAAAACAATACAAGAATACAAGATTGCAAATTATGAAAATATAGGAGAGATAATTGTAATAACACAAAAACAAATCAATTCCAATACAATAAAATAGAATAATGTAATATATGTACATATTGGAGGTGGATCTATAACCTTCTCCTAGAATCATGTCAATCTCCACCTAGAATAGTGGTAACCAACAACTAGAATGGTGAGAGGAATTTTATTACTATGATAAGAAGATTAAAAAAATTTAGGCATATGGTTTCAAACAAAAAAATCACCTCCTAGTTTCACATGTCGGTGTAAATAATTTCCTCTAGAAAAAAATTTAAATAAGAAAATATCTTGTTGGATTACTAAAGAAATGGAGTATGATATAGATATCAAGGTGAAAAAACTAGTTAGAGGAAAGGGCTTGTGTGAACATCTAGTCTCAAATCAACATGCAGAGTCAAAGGATGAAGAAGGGGTTATTCTAGTGCTCCAAGATGATCAAGATCAATAAGCCAATACCTTACCCACACCTTGTTGTCTGAAGATATTATCAAATTCCTCCAAAATGGTGAATTCCCTCATGGAATAAGAAAATCCAAGAGAATGTAATTTAGGCTCCAATAAATTCCATTTGTTTTCATTGATGGAATTTTGTTCATGAAATATGTAAATGGTTTTTAATGAGGAGCATTGGAACTAATAAAATTGAGAAAGTATTATATGAGTTCCATGTTGGAGAATCAAGAGGTCATTTTTATCCAAGAGTCACAAATCTTAGAATCATGAAGGTTGGTTACTATTGGCCTAATATTTTCATTGATTACTATGCATGGATTAAGAAGTGTAATAAATGTGCATTTTTATAGGCAAGGAAAATTTTTGCAGCTCTTCCACTACACCCAATCTCGGTGTATCACCCGTTCGTGCGGTGGGGTTTGCAATTCATTAGAGTCATTAATCCAAACTCATTCCAAGGCCATAAGTTGATTCTCATAAGAATGACTATTTCACCAAGTGGACTGGAGAAATGAAGCTCATAGAGAAAAATAAGACCAATAGACTAGATTTTTCACAATTCTTTGGCATTCCTTGGCACCAATAATTTTTATTAGGCTCTTAAGAATGAGATATATCTGAGCACTTCCTCTAATTATTACCCCAGGGTAATGGTCAAGTTGAGTCCACAAACAAAAATATATTGAGGATCATAACGATATCTCTAGATGAGAATCAGAGGACATGTCACACAAAACTCAAATCAGCCATGTGGGCTAATAGAATCACACCCAAGAGATCAATTAGCAGCTCCCCATACAATCTAGTCTATGGAAAAGAAGAAAGGATGGCCATATCCCTTAAAATTCAAGTGCTATTTAACTGATTAAAAAAATGGATTTATCTATGTTTGGAACCATGGAGATCAGATATGCGGAAATCATGTAGTTGGAGGAGCTAAGAAACTAAGCAAAGGAAATAGTGGAAAAATATCAAGCTCTATTCAAGATGAGTTTTGACAAGAAGGACAAGGCTAAGACCTTCCAAATTGGGCATTTAGTTATTAAGTCAAGCAACACTTTCTGAGTGTCAAATTGGGATGGGGAGGAACTACAGATTCGAGTCAACGGAATATTTCTCAATCACTTATATTTAGTGAAGTTCTTTCCTTGTATAAATTATATTAGGATTTCAATGCCTTCAACCCTGTTTTGCATAATGTTTTGTTGGTAGAATAGGTTTTCTCTTCCCTAAGTTATTTTGTACAGGTTTTATTACTTCTAGATGTTCTTTTTATATAATGTTCATGGAGGTTCGGGAGAATATGTTTTGGGAAAAAGCCCAAAGTTATATGAATCGGTTCCATGCTTCTGAGAATCAAATGCAAGGTAAATAAAAATCAGAATTAGAGACAGTTCAATTCTCTCTTTCTTTTTCTCTTTAAATGAGTTACATATTGGGCTTCTAGTGCCTCTTATTTTATCATAAAATTAGTTTCGGCAAAGATTAAGGAATTTTAGAGAGTATGTTTCATAGCACCTTTCATGTTCTCATTCCTTTTTAAGAGGTATCAGGTCATCTTTAGCTCCGGGAAGTCTTTCATTTAGGTTCAGGGGTGGAGAATTCAATTTTAGATCAGGTTTAGGCTATAAAGTTGACTCCATTTCCCAATAGATCGATAATTTCACTTCTCACTCATCTATCTAGTAGATAGCTCCATTGAGTCACAAAATTGTTACCCATTTTTTCCCTCTTGGAAAAATGGTTCAACCTAGGAAAAGGAAAGACTTAATAGTTCAACGGGACTTGATGAGAAAAAGGAAAAATTAGATGATTTTAGTTGATTTTAGCTATTTTTGTGTTGGGAGCATTCATTCTAGTCCTTTTTCAATTTTATCATTTCCAACCTTCCAAGGAGTTAGTAAAAATTAAGAAAAATTGTAAAAAAATACAAAAAGGCCTAAAAGTAGGGTATTATGGCTTTTGCGGAAATTGAAGACCCCAAGGTATTAGTTCTTTCAGGTCCTTAGTTCCTTAAAAACCTTATTTTCCTAAAATGTGAAGGAGCTGAGATGAGATGGTGTATTGTGGATCAACAACGTAGTACGAGCCTAGGTAAGTCAAGCGAACAAGTTCCAACAGCGTAGGAGTTTCCCATAATTTAATTTTAGCTACAAGTTGAAGGGGTTTACTTTATTGTGGAGATGGAAAAGATTCAAGGCACACAAGGAATGAGTTCCTCATGGGATCAAATGATACAAATTCAATGTACTACAAGAGGGTCGAGGATTTGGTGACCTAGATGGAAGTGTGCATTCATATCCCGAGTTCCTCGCAAGACACAACCAACCACAAAGTGAAGGAATGGGTTTTGATGAGTGTTTAATGTGGATACAACAAAGGATCTTGGAGTAAGTGTCCTAATTTCCTGAGTAAAACTTATACTCCATGGACCCGATATACCCATAACAAAGGAAAAGTGTAAGAGATAAAGATAAGGAGTTAGAAGTGGGGAAGGATACAATGCGAGAGAAAGAAATGTTTTAAGACCTAAATGACCCCGAGTACCACATGTTCCCTTGGTACTCAAAATAACCGAAACATTCGTAATGAATAAATTTAAAGGAGTAAAGTGGGGGAAATGATTGTATTGCGGACTATAGATGTGATAGAAGACCCAGAGTCCAAGAATTCTTAAAATGAGTGAAATGACCCCTATATATCCACATGGCTATATCTTTTAACTGGGTAATCAATTTTTCAAAAACATTATATCAATGGATTTTTCTTTTCAAGCCTTATAGCATGACATATTTGAATTTTGGTTTTTATTCAAATAGGTGAAGGAAAAAGGAAAAAATATCAATAGATGTTAAAAACATGTATTTCCAGTTTCCTCAGGCACCAACATTTAATGTGATATTATCTTTTCTTCTTCCATGAGGAATGAACATTTGAGATTATATTTTGGTGGGGTTCAAAGTCTTTTCAAACCAATGTTGATAGATCAATGGAGACATTAGGGCTTCCCTCCTCTTTTTAACTTTTTTCTACATATTGTAATGGGGATTCATTTTGTAAATGGTTGGACATTTTCTATATGCTCTCCATTCATCTATATGTTTTTCTAGTTGTATGTGAGCTTCAAGCCTCCATTTTGAGCATTTTGTAAGAGATTCATGCCTCTCTTTCTCATTGTAATGAATTGTGTGATCATATGAAGCAATAAAATCAAGTTTTGTGGCCATTATTTTACCCTAATGTTTATTTTATTGCATTCTCTTGCCTCTACATTACATTTGAAGGTATTTGTGTGTATTTTTGGTTTCTCAAAATCTCTAAATGGTCATGTTTAATGGAAACAATGTTGTGAATATTGGTTTCTAAAGCTGTGGCGTTTCACATAGCCTCTCTATCACCACTCCTTCCCATTTTAATCCATTGTAAAGTGTCCCAATGAAACTTCTCCTAGTGCTTTATCACCTCCTTTAGTATAGGATTATAAGTTTTTATACATTTTCTCTTCTCTTAGTCCTTGGAATCATAGAATAGGATTACATGGTTGTATTTCCATCATTAGGAGTAGTTTTATCATTATACTATGAAAAGGAACCAACCTTCTCTAGAAAATTGTCTCGGTTCCTTGGTCCCACACCTTGAGATAATTCCGTTATTTCTAAAAAAAAAAAATTCCTATTCCATTAACATGCGAGAAAATCAAATGGTGTTGTTTTTGGTGATAAAACTACTCTTAGCAAGTAAAAAGAGGAGTTTTACTTAAGTTAACAAGGTTTGTAATAACATGAACTGTTGTTCTCAAGTAAAATTTCTTACAAGGACATGGTGTAAGTTGGACAAGGTGTACCAGGTTTTATCATATACCTTTCCAATTTTGGAGAAGCTTTTAACCTAGTGATTGTGGGATAAAAGGAATGTAGAACTAGAAAAGGATAAAAGCGATTAGAAGAGATTAATTAGAGATTATTAAATCATGGGAGTTTTGGAAAGGGTGATTTAGTCAATTGAGATTGATTAATAGTCCAAGTTTAGCTTGTAGAAGTGATTTGGAGATTATTTGGGGGTAAATTAATAGAATTTGAAGGGTTTGAGAGGGGGATTTAACTAATAAGAGGGTTTATTATTCAAATACAATATTTTGAGAGGTTAATTAATAATAATGATTAATTAATTAATTAAAAGAGGATTTTAACTAATGAAGTGGCATTAATTGGCATCAAGATGAGGGAAAAGGATAGCTAATCGATTAAATGTCATTAATTAATGAAGAAGATGGAGAATATTAGCTAATTAGTGGAAAATAAATAATTATAAAAGGATGATGGAAAATATGACAATTAGTGCAATTTAACTTTTAAAAGTGCACATGTCAAAATTCAGTATCTACATTTTCCCCTCTTTTATGTGGTGTAGTGTAAGTAATGCCAAGTTAAAGGTAGTAGACCAGTTCATTTTTTTGGGATATTTTTTTTTTAGGATTGACGATGCCCACTCGGCGTCAATGTGGTGATATAAGAGATTGGCCTCAAGAGGAGTACAAATGATGGATTGAATATGATGAGGAATGAGAAGATTATAGTGTAATATTCATATTGTCTTGGATTATAAACACGTTTTCATTTCTTTGTAAGTATACAAAAAAGGTAAAATAATATGAAAAGTGATAATACAATTTTTGTACAATGATAAAGAAAGCGAATCTAAGAAAATGATGCGAGAGCATCACTCCTAAGACTAATATAGGTGTTTCATGACATTTTGGGTTTCATTAGGTGGTCTAGAAGTCCTTAGAAGTAATTTTAAGTTGTTTGATTGAGCTCAAGAGGTTAAAAATTGAAATTTACATTTTCCCTCATTTTTAGTAATTTAAAGTTTTAAATTTTTTAGAGCCAAATTTTGTCTTCTTTATGTGGAGTAGGTAGTATAGAAGGTTTCAATAGGTTCATTAGAGTTTTTGTATTATAATATTGTCATAGAAGACTCTTCATGGGGCATAATTAATCGTTTGACTCTTAAGGCATGATTTTACCTCCTTTTCTTCAAGTTTTTATGATCTTGTGACCATATTTGTAAGTTATAGAGAAAAATCGAACAACGGAGCTATTAACCTCAATTTTTAATTATTTTTATTATTATCATTTGAATGAGATAGAAGATAACAGCTCCAAGAACATTGGTGTGAAGAAAAATTGTTTTCAAATAGTTGTTTTAGTAGTTTCAATTTGTAACTATGCATTTGTGATGATTCAGTCCCTTATATTCCATTCAAAAGTATATATATGATTGGGTATTCTTTCAGGCATAGTCAATCCAAGAGGTAGGTTGAAAAAGGATTTGGAAAGAAAAACTTGAATTTTTTGAGTGTGAATGAATTTATAATGTATATCAAGATTTAAAAATCCTCGGGGATAATTACCATGGAAGAAAAGGATGTAATTTTGTTTGGATAATTGTTGGAATCACATGAAACCCCTATTTTATCAAATTAGTTATGATAGAAATTAACTTTTATGTTTGATCGGAGGTAGAACTTAGCCCATTGTTGACAATATAAGGTTCACAAGATGGAAAGATAACTATGGAAGAAAATTTAGGTCTTGATTTGGTTTCTAGGTGATTTAACAACTAGAAGATCCTTCTCGAGTTCATCAAGAAACCCTACCTAGGGTTTATAGAAAATAAGACATTCAAAGGTCTTAGACTTAAATTGGAAAGATAAATTTTTAAATAATCTTCTTCATTGATCCTTTAATAATATCCAGGAAGATGTTTGCATGGAAAAGATCTCAAATGATGGAAAAGGATGACAAACTCCTTAGAGACTTGTATAATACCTTGAAAACTTAATTTGAAATCTATGACTATGGATTTAAAGAAAATTTTACAAAGGAATTCACTATGAAACTTTGCAAAGTACTAGAAATCCACAATGGTTATTTTTTTGTCATTTTATTCCCTATACAAAATATTTCACTTGAAAAGCTCTCAAAGTAGGGCTAATAGAGGAAAGTTAGGCCTAGAAGTGACATAGTAAAGAAAAGGCATCTATGGTGGGAAGTGAGCCAAAATATTTAACACACACCTAGGAGAGGATAATAGGTGATCAAATATAGTTATACTTAGTTATGGGAGTTTCTAGATTGTTCTAACTGGACTAAATCACCACAAACACTTTGTTTGAGAAGCTTGAAGCATGGTTTTAGTAAAAGGAATTCAAATTGATCTTTTTTTATGATTTCATATAATTTTATGATGGTTTTCATATGATACAAGGTAGTTCATCATGTTCCAAGATTTACGTAACTTATTTTGATCATTTGGTGTTAAAATTACATATTTGAAGGATTTGTAGTCTTGAGAAAAGATTCAAATTGCAGTCTTAAAATATAGTGTTGAGTTGTTTTGAGAATTTTAACTTTGTTGTATGGTTTTTGAGTCATATAATCTACACCATTTGGTATCATAGCATATGATAGAGATAAAATTTGATAGGAAAGAAGAAAATGAAGATAAACAAGTACTAAAAAGGAGATTTGTAAGAAGAAGAGATGATCATCATAATGCCACCTAGAAGAGTGTACATAGAAGGTCAGAGATATAATCCTAGGAAAAATTAATGGGTTGATATATTGAGAAATATATAGGATAGGTTGGGAGCATTAGATGTTTCTCGAAGAATATGTAAGAAACTAGATGAAGATAGTGAAATATAAGAGAAGGAAAAATAGGTGGTGGTAGAAACCATACTAGAGGAAGAAGGATAAGAGGTGAGAATCCTAAAAAAATTCATGTGCGTAGTTACTAAGCTTAAGAAGAAGGTACCATAGTATGATGGAATCATGTATCCAGAAGAGTTGATAGATTGGATTACAAAAATGGAAAAACATTTTTATTTTTAGGGCATAAATGAGGATAAGAAAGTGAAGTTTTCTTATACCAAACTAACAGGGCATGCTACTATTTGGTGGTATTTTTTCAAGAGGAAAGAGTGAAAAGAGGAAAGGACAAGATTTGGTCCTAGGATAGGAAGGTTTCTAAGCTAAACTATAAGTTTATCCCATCTAATTATCAAACTAGCTTATTTTGAAATTTCAAATTTTGAGGAAAAGGGAAATGAGTGTAGTTGATTATACTAATGATTTTACAAGCTAACAATGTTATTTTTCCATATAGAGGAATAAGATGAAGAGGTAGATAGATATGTAAATGGAATAAGGCTTAACATACGGGATGAAATCAATTCGTTTAACTTGATAATAGTCTAGGAAGCATACCAAACAAATTTGAAATAAGAAGATAAATTGAATAGAAAATAACAACAATACCTCATAGGTAGAGGAATAGGAATTAGAGGTAGAGGAAAATATTCAAATATATGAAAATAATAAATTACTCATGAGGAAAAGGCAATTAGGTCACAAACACAATTTACTACAAGAGGTGGTTATTCATACAAAGGAAGAGGTCGATTTAGAAGAGGAACAAGGTGAGTTCATAGGTATATGTTTAAAATGAAACAAGTTTTCATGGTCATAGATCATTTGAGTGTATATAGTATCCTCAAAAATCACTAACAACATGAGTCAAGTTAGAAATCATATTGCACATGGTGAAGAAGAAAGTGTGGCATCACCATCACTTTTGGAAGAAAAAGAGACATGAGAATAATTGATGATGAGGAGAGTACTTGATGAATGCAAGAAAGAAGAGTGAAGAAAATACCAAATAATAACACTATTTAGGACCATGTGCAAGAAAAGAGGTAAGTGTTGTAAACTTATCATTGATAATGGTAGTACATATAATCTAGTGTCTTCTAAATTGTTGAAATTTTTATTTTGATAATAATGAATAATCCTAAACCATATAAGGTGTATTAGGTTAAAATAAACCATCACACATTGATCAACCAATAGAGTTTGGTTAGTTTTCATATTGGTAGTATCATGATTAACTTCTATGTGCTATGTACCTTGGGATATAATATTATAATGTATATGGGTTGATGGAGATGCCGACATGTGGCACACATCCCCTTATCTTATTATATCATTCATTTATGATTTATTATGCTTAGGAGGTCGGCCTCAGTATTGGCCATAGGTTAGAATGGTATATATAGGGGTTAGAAGGTTGTATTTAAGCATCATATTGAGTATTAAAGTGTTATTTTATGGTTTGGAGGTTACCCCTCGAAGTGGTATTGGAGATTGCCCCCTCGAAGTGGCGAAGCTATTATATGAGCATATTGTCATCATTTATCTATATTTTGGTGTTATTTCATATTATTCTATTGTATATGTTCTGATTTATACAAGTAATATCCTTACACTATGTGATGTGTTGCCTATGGATGCATGTCATCTCTTTATAGGAAGGCCATGAAAATTTGTAAGAAAGGCTATTCATGATGGATGGGATAACACTTATACAGATTTTGAAGAATGGACTCAAACACACCTTGAATCCACTAAAATATATCCGAGAATGGTCTATTAACCATCCTAGAGTCATATTAATGGGTATCAAAATATACTTTCACCGAGAGAGAGGAAAATGGAATGATGGGGGACACAATAGGTACATTCATGAAGTTATGGAAATGGTTGAATGGAGTGAAATAATATCAAGATAACATATAAAGGAGATTTAGGAAGAAGGAAAAGGGATGAATATTTGTAGATCAAACTAAAAGGAAAGTCAAAGATGATCTCTTAGAAGCATAAGAGGAAAAATAGTAAGGAACAAACTCAAAACATGAGGAAGTATGAAGCAATCAGACATTGTGAAGGAAGAAAAATAGTCTTGAAAGGTGTATACAAATAGTTCAATCAGATCAAAAGTTGCAAGATCAAGAAGAGAGAAAGTAGGATATGGAAGTGGCAGTCAAGAATGATGAAGTAGCTAAAGTTTTTTGATGTGATATTTCTTTGAATGATGTGTACACATGTTTGATAATTGAAACAAATAAGAGCGAGTCAAATGAGAGTGATTATTTCAAGAAAAAGCTATTATTTTCCAGTCTCGAGGATGAAATGAACCATGAAATTCCAAAGGAAGATGAAAAATACAATTTATAAGTCCTAAGTGATGGAAATTCATCCGATATAAGTATGGACCAGGGGTATATTTTAATACACAAGATAGAAAAGAAAATAGAACAGTCTAGCATAATCATTTTTCTCAAGAACATAAGCTGATTCTAGGACTAAAAATATTGTGACAAGCATGGTACAATTGATGAATACAAAAAAATCATTGAACTCAACCAATGATTTCCTTCGGAAGATCATATTCAATTGGAAGTGAAGGAAGAAAAAAAGATTTTTTTTGAATAAAATACATCATTTGAAGATTTCTCATTTCCTTGGGAGTATAATGGAGTAACATCACTCCTAAGACTAATCTAAGTGTGCCATGAATTATGTGGTTTGATATGGTGGTATAGAAATCCTTATAAGTCATTATAAGTTCTTTAGTTGATCTCACATGGTCAAAAATTAAAATTTGAATTTCCCTCCTTTTTGATTAATATGAATTTTTGAATTTTGTTGTGCTAAATTTTTATTGATTTTGTGCATTAGGCAGTCAAAAGGTTTCAATAGGTTAATTAGAGGTTTTTGAATCATAATTTTGTCTTAGGAGACTCTTCATGGGAATAATTAATAATTTGATTCTTAAGGCTTTATTATAGCTCATTTTATACACTTTTTAAAACCTCAATGTGACTTGGTCTTGTGACCATAGTTGTTAGTTATAGGGAAAATTTGAGAGAGGGAGGTATAAAACATTATTTGTAATTATTTTTATTATTGATATAGAAGACAAGATCTCTAAGAACATTGGTGTGTAGAAAAATTTGTTTGCAAATTGTTAGTTTAGTAGTTTCAATTTGTAAGCTGTGCATTTGCGATCATTCAATCCCTTATATTCCATTGACAAGTACATACATGATTAGGTATTCTATTTAGCACAGTCAAGACAAGAGGTAGGTTAAACCACATTTGGAAAGAGAAACTCAAATTTGGTGAGTGTAAATGAACTTATAATTCATCTAAGGATTTACCAACCTTCATGGATATTTACCAAGGAAGAAAAGGACGTAAACTAGTTTGGATTATGTTTGGTAGCACGTGAAACCCTTGATTTCTTAGAGTAGTTGTGAAAGAACTTATCTGTATGTTTGATCATAGGTAGAGCTTAGCACACTTTTAAAAAAATAAGGTTCAAAATATGGAAACCAAACTATGGAAGAAATTTTAGGTATTGATTTAGTCTCTTGGTGATTTTACAACCAAAATAACCTTCTCAAGTTCATCAAGAAACCCTACCTAGTTTTTATAGAAACCAAGTCATTTCAAGGTATTAAGCTTGATTTGAAAGATAAATATTTAAAAAAATCATCTGCATTGATCCTTTAACAAGATTCAAGAATATGTTTGCATGAAAAATCTCTCAAATGATTGAAAAGATGACTATCTCCTTAGAGAACTATAGAATACCATGAAGACCGAATTTGAAACCTATAACTTTTGACTTGAATTTTTTTTTACAAATGAAGTCACTATAAAATTTTACATAGTGCTAAAACTCCCAAATTAGTATACCTAAGTTTATTTATTGTTCATTTGAGTCCCTATATCACAAGTTACACTGGAAAAGTCTTAAAGTAGGGCTAATAGAGGAAAGCTAGGTCTAAAAGTGAGAAAGTTGAGAAAATGCATCTACATTAGGAAGTAAGAAAATGTATTTAACCCACACCTAGAGGAGAATAATCAGTGCTAAATAATAATTAGCGTTAGTTATGGGAGTTTATAGATTTTTCTAGCCACTAACTCACTAGAGACACTTGGTTTGAGAAGCTTAAAGGAAATTTTAGCAAAAGGATGCCAAATTGATCATTTCTTATGATTTCATCTAATCTAATGATGGTGTTTGCATGATAGGAGTTATATCAAAAAAATTCAAAGTTTTCATAATCCATTTTGATCATTCGGGGTTGAAATTGCATGTTTGAAGGCTTTATAGTCTTAAGAAAAGAATCAAATTACAATCTTAAAAGACAAAGTTGATTGTTTTGATAATGCTAACCACTTTTTATGGTTGTTTGAGTGATATTATATACATCATAAAAATACATAATAAATGTAACATGAGAAAGTAAAAAAATAAACAAATAAGCACAATCAAACATACTCAAACAAACAACTTTTAAGAGAGTATACCAATGTTTTTATTCAGCTTTAATACCCTAATGTTAGAGTTATATGAAAAGGGTTAAGATGATTCCAAAATAAAGGATACATGCAAGGTATTGGATGGAGGACATTGACGTCCGATGAAAATTAAATGTACATTATAAAACTACTCTCAAAAACATATATGTCAAGAAGATAGACATAAGAAGAAACCAATCTTTGTTGATTAAAGTATATCAAAAGATTATCCACATGTCATGTGCTAGGATTATAAAGAAATGAAGTAGGATGTTTTATGGTAAATTTTTCAACATTTAGTGTCTTTGCATTTTTAACCATTTTTGGGTTTTCCAATTTAGTGAAACTTCATGAGTTTTTAGATTTTATGAATGTTTAGGATTTTCTAACATTTTGAATTTTTTGGAATTTTTGAAGTTTTGGAATGTTTAGGATTTTCTAGGTTTTACTGATGTTTAGGATTTTTTAATTTTTCTAAAACTATGTATAGGAGAATAAAGCACCAATATTCCCCTAGCTAGAGGTGAGAATATACAAGGGAAAATTCCACGCATATATTCAATAATAGGAAAAGTTGTATCAAGGCCAAGAGGGATAGGTTCAACATGATTAGAGATGTAATCCAATGAAAAGTTAGAAATGACCGATCATGCCACCAATTGTAAGGTTCTTGTGAAATGTTGAATCCTCATATGGAACTAGAAATAAGTTTTCATGAAAGGACCTCTGCAAATCATCATAATCACGTCGTTTTCACATTTGAATGATTTAATTTCTCTATATTATTTTTATTAATTTTTTTGGAATGCGTCTAATGATCCAATATAAAAATGTTAAAGATTTATGAAATTTATAGGATCTTGAAGTTTTGTACCATTAGGATGAATAGTTTTGTAGACCCCTAAAGTAAATTTAGTGACCAAAATGTATGGCTCTAACTAGTTAGGATTTAATTTCCCATCTTCCTTGGTAGTGTTGAACTAGTTTTATTGAAGCACAAGATATCCCACATTAAATTCACGAGGGATTTTTGTTTTGTAGCTTATACAAAATAAATTCTTATATAATTTGAGGTGATCTAAGGCACTGAGATGTTCTTCATCAAGCATCTAAATATCTAATTATTGGAATAATTATCATTAATTTTAAAGGATGTTGATGAATCTTGTACACAAAGTAGATTTTGAAAGAATTTTCATTGATCTTTGTTATAGCTTTGAGTCTTGTTCTATATAGCTTTAGAGTATCCTTTTATAGCTTCAAAGTCTCATAATATAGCTTGATTCTATTCCTATAGCTTTAGAGCCTCCTATTATAGATTCATATTTTCGTAATATAGAGTTAGAGTCTATTCATATAGCTTGAGTGTCCTACTCTAGCTTTAGAGTCTCTTGTTGTAGATTTAGAGTCTCGTACTATAGCATCCAAGTTTATTCTGTAGCTTAAGAGTTTGACCAAAATTTTCATTGACGTAAGTATCAAGGAAAATTTAAGTGCAATGGTTTGATGCTCGAAGTATGTTTTTGACGAGCTACACATAGCTCGTAGCATGTTCAATCTGGAACAATTAGAAGATAGCTTGCTAGAAATGTAGTTTTTTACAAAGATAGTTTCATAATATGATAGTTAGGTGTTGATTGATGAGTTATGTATGAGCTAGCGTATTTGTTTTGAGGATAATATTGAATGGTCTTGGGGCCACATTGATACATATAGAGTGAAATTTTTATCATATTTTACTATACAACATGTTTTTGTGTTTTAGTCAATCAAGATTTCTTTTTTCATTGATATATTTAGTACAAGATGACTATGGATGGCCACGATATTACATTCATGTTTAGTTCATCAGCTAAACTTCATCATATTCTGGACTCCAGTGTTTAAGAGGAATAATCGACTATAAAAGAAGAAAATATGAGACAAGAGCATGAAACTTGTGTGAAGAGGAAGAGAAAACTACTGAATGTAGGATGAAAGTAGAAGAGATTAAAAGACTAGAAAAGATAATGAAGAAATGTTTCGAGTTCCAAGTAGACTTCTCAATATGGAATAACAACCAATCATTAAATAAGGAAGAGTAAAATCAAGTAGATTAAAATGGTGTCCTAATGATGAAAAAGGAAGAGCAAACTCGGGAAAGCGAAATGTCAAATTACTATAATGTAAGGAAGAATAAACAATGCATGGAATAAACTAAGTGTGTTTGTGTGAAGACAGAAAATGTGTGAAGTTTTATCAAATTTCCATCATTAGTTTGAAGAAAACTACTTAAGGAGGATATTTGTATTATTGAGATTGTTTCTTCATACAATTAGGGATTTGTATCTCTAGTGAGTTAGTGTTTATCATTGTGGATTGGTTTCTCCAATGAGTTGGTGCTAAAAAATTATCGGAGTTGGTGGTAAAAATTGGGGATTGGTGTCTCAAGTAGGTTGGTTCCTACAAATATTTGTAATATCATTAAGTTGTGGCTACATTTAGACATAAAGTATATCCAAACATTCTTTCTCTGTGGTTTTCTCATAAAAAACTTTGCAAGTAAATATTGTGTTCTATAAAATATTATATCTTTTGTAAGTTCTATTGTTGTGGATATTAATGTTTAAATAAGTAATTTTTTTACAAAATTGATTCACCCCTCTCTCTTTTAGTGTGTAATCATAAATTTATATCATAGTGTGTTATTTTAGAACAATTTGACCAATAGAATGTAGATCTCTGTACCACACATGGTAGGACAAGAAATATTATCCTCAAATAGATCTCCATTATTTTAAGGAACTAATTATGCATTTTAGAGTATAACGATGGACACTTAACTATTGCTTGTTTTATTTGACATCTGGTAATTAGGAGTAAGTGGTTATATACTCCAAAAACAACCCCAATAGATAAGATGGTAAGAAGGACAGTGAAAGAAATGCAAAGGCTATGTATACAATATTGTGTGGTTTGTATGAATCATAATTTATTAATTTGATGCATTATATTTATGCTATGAAAATCTAGGATAAACTTAAGAACACATATGAAGGATATGAAAAAGTAAATAAAGAAAAATTTAAATGCATAAGATTGAATTTTAGGGTTTGAAAATAAAATATGATGAAAACATTGCAACTTATCTTCTATGTGTAGATGAAGTTGTCATCATTATCTAAGTTCTTGGATAAGAAGTGAAAGATGACATTATTTTGAAAAATTTGTTAAGATCTCTACCTCGAGGCTTGATGCCAAAGTATACGCCATTGAAGAAATAGAAGGAATTAAGTACCCTAACTATGGATGAGTTACTTGAAATTATATCCATATGAGATGAGACTTCAAAATCATAATAATCCTCCAAAGCTTAAAATAATTTGAAAAACAAAAAATTGAATAAACATGATTACTCGAGCAATGATTCAAAAAATGAAGAAGCTCATTTTGTATTGAAGTTGAAGAAAGGATCTGGAAATTACTAATGTAAGTTACCCTTCATGTTTTTTAATTATAGTCAAGTAACATTATGTTTCTAAATATCTATATGATAATAGGGATGATGAAAAATATCACAACATGTAGGAAGGAAATGAGTATTATTAGTCTAAAAATAACTATGAGCAAGGAAAATATTAGAAAATAAATAACCTCAACAAGTACAAGAAAAACCTCTATACTAAGGAGGAAACTATCCAATCTGAAGAAAATAAAGAAAGAAATAATGCTAGTGACAAAGAAGAATCATTTTTCATGGTGATAAATAAATGAATGTGAAGGTGATATTGTCTCAAAAGATAAAGAAGATGTTGAAGATCAAATTTTATTGAATCCTCAAGAAGAGATCATTTATTCCCTAGATGAGATTAATCTACTCAAGAATAATAATTTGAAACAAAATTAGCAGTTTCAAAAATTTGAAGAAAATGATGTTACATCAAAATCAAATTTTACCTCAAGAGCTTGAAGAATATAATAAGATCATCATTGGCTTGAAGGTTTAACTTGAAGAAATGTAAAAGCTATAAAAGTCTAGTTGAAAGTAATAGAGAAATATTATGAGAAGCTTGAATTAGAGATTCTTTCCTTAAGAGAATAACTGAAGAAAACATCTATACAACTGAAATTTAACTTTAAGTTTATAAATTGTAGTGTGATGCTCAATGATATGCTTAGTTGTCAAAGGTCATCGTTCAACAAAATTGGTCTAGGTTATGAATAAAATCAGAAGTCTACTAAAGTTGATTCCAAAGAGCCACTAAAGGCGTAAAACATTTATAAACCAAGAATCTATGTAGATTCTATTAGAAATAACAACATTAGTAAAAAAATATTTTAATGTTCCTGAAAATATCAGCATTCATGTTAAAGATAGTTCAAATAAACACAAAAGAACTCTTCCTTCAAGATGGGATTACATGACCGAGTTGTAAAATGTTTTTAACTTGGTTATAGTATTTCATATAATAAATTTAGTTAAATAGTAGTAGACTATAGAAATCATAATATAAGTTTTATTAGGAAGATGAATTCAAATGTAAGTTCTTATGTGTCCTCAAACAGAAACAATAACTCATTTGATCGATTAATAGATTTTAAAATTGAATGTTATAAATGCAACAACTATATGCATATAGCACATTTTTGTAGAAATGTTTCCTGGGAATATCCCAAGTAGAATAAGAAATGTAAACCTTGGAAAATCATAAGGATGAACAAGTAAAATTTTGGAAGAAAAAGAAAGAGAAATAAAACAATAATGAAAAATGTATGCTTGTACAAACAACAATTCATGCACAAAATGAAGGAAATTAATTGTATATTGATAGTGATTTCTCAAGACACATGCCATGAAATAAAATTTTATTATCTTGAAAGAAGTGAAATGAGGTTTTTGAAGTTTGGAGACAATGCTAAGATAAAGATATTAGGTAAACGAACAATTAGCCTTAATAATGGTAAATCAAAAACTTAAAATGTCTTATATGCCAAAGTTGAAGCATAATATCTTGATTGTAAGCCAAATGAGTGATCAAGGATATATTGTAACATCACATCTTGAATGATTTGAGATTAGAAAGGAAAAAAAAGGAAAGATTATTTCTTATACATGTAAGACAACTAATAACCTTTATATTCTCAAAGTGAAATTAATGAAGAAAATTCTACGTAGGGAAAAAAATGAAAGATAGTTATTGCATAGAATAATTGGTCATATTAATTTTTATAATTTAGTAAAACTCAGGTCCAAGAAATTTGTTAGAGATATGCCAAAGATCACTAAATAAATAAACACACTTTGTAGATAATGTCTACATGGGATGAAGACAAGAGTTACATTCAAGGTAAAGGAATACTCAACTACAAGGTTATTAGAACTTGTTCAAACTAATTTGTGTGGTTTGAAAAGGACTCAAATTATGCAAGGTGATATCTATCTCATGTTATTTATTGATGATTATTCTATAATGACTTGGGTGACTTTTCTCAAAGAGAAATTTAAAGCATTTTAGAATTTTGAGGACTTCAAAGCCTTATTTGAAAATGAAAATGGTAATAAAATCAAGTTCCTAAGATATTTCCTTGGAGGATAAATTACCTCAAATTACTTTGAATAATTTTGTGAGAATCATGGAATAAGGAGACATTACTCTAATGTAAGGACCTCTCAACAAAATAAAATTTTAGAGATAAATAATAGAATAATATATGAGATGGAAAGAACAATGTTCAGTTATTCTAATTTTTTGATAAGTTTTGGAGAGAATTAGTCAACAAATCAGTTTACATTTTGAACAAAGGAAAAATTAGAGTAAATAACATTAAGAAAACTTATGAATTATAGAAGGGAAGACCATCAATAGTCAAATATTTACGAGTGTTTACAAGCACATGCTATATCAAAAGAGATGATGAAGACTTGTGTAATTTTGATTCCATATCTAATGAAGGTATTTTTATTGGTTACTCTTCAAAATGTAAGGATTATAGACACCTAAATACCAAAACACACAAGATTGTTAAAAGTGCAAGTGTAAAAGTGGATGATATAAAGTATAAAATGAATAACACATAAGAAACTGATTATACAAAGGAAACAAACATCAAATATGAAAAAGAAGATGAAAAGGAAGAAGTTCAAAGAATGGATATAAAAACACCATTCAGAATAGTTGAAAAGAACCATTAGAAAAACATATTATAGGAGACAAAAAAATGTGTATGAACATGCAAACCTATCATTTCTATCCAAGATATAACCTAAGAAATTTTCTGAAGCATATGAAGACAAACATTGGATTGGAAATCTTGAAGAAGAGCTAGATAAGATTGAGAAGAATGAAAAGTGGGAACTCGTACCTATACTTGAAAGTTAAAACCACAATTGGAACTTAGTTGGTTTTTACAAAAAAACTTAATGAAGATGGACAATTTATAGAAATAAGTAAAGGTTAGTGTGTAAGGGGTATGCTTAAGTTGAAGGTATTGACATTGAAGAATTTTTTTCTCATGTTTAAGGATTAGAATCCATTAGACTATTTTTGGCATTTTTTTCTTTAAATTTTTCTAGGTATTTTAGATGTACATTAAATCAAAATTTCTAAATGGGAATTTGGAGGAATAATTATATATTGAGAAGCCATAATCATTAATTTTATCAAATGATAAGGATTATGTGTGCAAGGTGAGGAAAAATCTATATGGACTAAAAGAAGCCCCCATAGTCCGGTATTCATGATTAGACTAGTATCTACATCAGTATGTTTTTAAGAAGGGTATTGTTGATAACAATATCTACATCAAAAATTAAGGTGAAAATAAGTTGATTGTTATTGTGTATGTTAATTATATCATTTTTGGAGGAAGCGGTGACAAGATGTGTTAAGAGTTTATTGTTGAAATGAAAAAGGATTTTGAAATGTCTCGTGCTTTGCACGAGTTAAATTTCTTTGTCGGTTTAGAAATTTCTCAATTAGGAAAATGAATATTAAGTTCAAAAACTATGTATCTTAAAGAGATGTTGAAAAATTTAGAATGGAAAAATGCAAACTAGTAAGTACTCCTATGGTCAAACGCTATAAATTGGGAAAGGATAATGAGTCTCCTGAAGAAAATCAAACTCTTTCTATATTAATGATCAGAATTTTACTATATGTGACAACATCAAAACTTGATGTGATGCAAGCATTATTCGTTGTGGTATGGAATTAGGATGACCCAAAAGAAACTCATGTCTAATATGCCAAGAAAATATTCAAATATCGTAAAGGAATAGTGGATTATTGTTTTTTGTATCCTAGAAATGACAATTTTACTCTAAAACCGTACACATATGTAGATTCGGTAGGTTGTGTTGATGAAAGAAATATTACAAGTGGAGGAGAGCTAGTTTTTGGAAATAGTCTAGTATCATGGTTAAGAAAAAACTAAGAATCTATTTCTTTATCTATAGTTGAGGTAGAGTACATAGGAGTAATGTCGTGTAACACATAAGTTTTATGAATGAATAAAACATTGAAAGACATCAAGGTGGAGTTTGATTCTCCAATTCCCATACTTTATGGTAATACTATTTCAATATATATATATAACAATCTGGTTATGCACTCTATAACAAAGCATATTCCCATCAAGTATCAATTTTTGAGAGAGAAATTTACTAAACATCAAGTTGAGTTTGAATATGTTTCAACAAAATAACATATTTATTATTTTTCACTAATCCTCTTCCAAAAGAAATGTTTTAATATCTCATACAAATGATGGGAGTTATCTCATTTTGATTCTATCACTAAAGGAAAGTATAAAATCAGGGGTAGCTAATCATTTCATCACTTTTTAATCTCCATAGAGAAGCTAAGTAAGAAAATTACTAGCAAATGCATACTCAAGGGGGAGAGTTAACGAAAGTGGGTGAAGTACAAAAAATTTATAGAAAGAGAGTTTTGATATTTTTAATTCTTTTTTGTTTGATATCAAAGGGGGAGAGTTAAAACAAGGGGGGGTAGTATAGAAAGACATTAGAGAAAAATGAGAGTTTTTGTAGAAAGGGGAACATGCTACATTCATAGGTACACAATTTATTCCTACATAAGGTGATTGGTTGTGGTTGGTTACCATCAATGAAAAATGGAGGATTGTTTGAACAATTGTCATAGATGCTAAAGGATGGTGATGAAGCTTGTGTTGGTACCCAAATTTAATCTCCTTCAAAACTTGATCTGCATCATGGACTTTACGAGACACTAAGAGGTAGATAAATGGTTTACATGTCATTTTGTAGCCAGGGAAGCAATTTATTTGACTTGTTACTACTCAGGATTTGAAGAAGTGGGTAGCACCTTGGATGGATTTGATCTAATCCTCACTATTTTAGGTTGTGCCTATTAACCAAGGTAAAAGAACCTATATTGTAGCCTCTTTTTTGTGAAGGAGGTGGAAATATCCTTGTACTATGTAGATTGTATGGAGATGGCCTTGAGAAAACAAGATCAATTTCACATTATTAAAACTCAACATAGCTGTCACTACTAAATGATGGAAATGCTTTCAAGACAAGGCTCGGGATACTAAAGACATGGTATGATCCTGAATTGCTTTGTTCATTTTTGTAAATGGATTGTATTATTTTGTTGGCACACAATATAATGCAGTGGTATTATAGGTAGGATGAGTTAATTTGAAATGCATTTTGGGGTGGGAGATATTCAGACAAGACTAACCAAAATTTGCCAACTCCTTTGAGGACCTTTACAAAAATTGAAATCCGAGAAAATGTAAATGCTTCAAAGAGGTTAAGGTGTTCCTTCAACCAGGATATGTGCATCAAATGGAATCCTAGATCCACACTCTTCCACACAATCTCTGATGATTTATCACAAAATCTTGATTTAAATGAATCAAAGAAAGCATTTAAAAATTTCTATTCTATCAAACCTAAGTACCCTGTTGGTACCCAAATTTTTTCTCCTTTTCAAACCAAGCAAAGCAAACACGATTCAATATGGAGCTTAAAGGCAGATATATCATAAATGTATGTCATTTTGTAGCCAAGGAGAAATCTAGTTGTCCTTTTTTACTTGGATTTGTGGAGAGATGGGTAACACCTTAAAAAGAATATGATCTTATCCTAACTATTTTAGGTTGTGCCTTTCAACCAAGGTAAGAGAACCTATTTTGTAACCTCTGTTATTTTAAAGGAGATACAAGTACCTTTCTTTTGCATAAATTTTGTGGAGAAGGCCTTGGTGAAAATATGATCAACACACCACATCGGACTCAAACAAGTTGTCACTTCTAGATCATGGAAATATCTTCACAAAAAGGAAAAGGTTAATAAAGAAATTTAAGACCCCGATCTGTTTTGTATACTTTAGTAAAAGGATTTTAGTCTTGGGTGGGTATACAAAGCAAAAACAAGGGTAATAAGGGTAATATGGGAGTGGAGATGAGATTAAATTGACTCACCAGATCCTTGAGAGTTTATGCAAAATGGAAATATTCAATCAACAAAATGCCAGAAAAATTTAAACTATTTCCTCAACTAGAATATGTGCTTTAATAGAGGCCCAGATCAGCACTCTTTCACACAACCTATGGGATTCTATCATGAAGGATTGAGTCAAAGGACCCAATAAAGCACCAAGATTTAAATCGAATCATGCCCGAGGTACACCTAGAGGCTTACAAATAATCTCTATCAACAAAATGAAAGAAAAATTATTTTAAACCGTTTATCCCATTCCTAGATTGAGGCTCTTATGAGAAATGAAATTGTTGATGCCACTAAAATATAACAAGGACTGAGAATTATGTGATTGGACTATATTTTCGTACAAGACTTTAATAAGAACAAGAAAAACTACCCGTATGCATTTAGAAATGAAACAAAAACACTTTACTCAAGATTGACACCAGAATAACTCAAAGTTTGATCAAATTTATTAGCAAGGGAAAGTTTCTAGAACAATCTCAAAGCTTTTCAATGGTTGTACACTTGCAACCACCTTGACATGATCAAATTTGACACAAAGAGAGATATACAGGCTTCTTTAGATGGCTTCTCAAAATGGATGGGCTCTGTTAAGCTTTTTCTGCTGGAGAGAATCAATCCTGATCTTTTCCAAAAACTCCCAACCATTTGCACAAAAAATTCGTGCCATTTATAACATTTCCAATAGAGCCCCTTCCTCCAAAAAGATAAAAACTTTAAATGCACCAGTGTTTGCCATGATTCTTTTATGATTCAGAATCAGATCTGTAAAAGTCTCTAGGTGCTTGAGGGAAAATCTCTTCAATTTCTTCCCACATTCAACTCCTTTCTCAAGAAAAACATGCCTCCATCCATTCGCCAACCCGTTTCTTCCCCATATCAATAAAATTTGACCCCTTGCATGCTCAGGAGAAGAAAAATGGAAAACAGATTGGACTTGAGAGTCAGACCGATTTAATGGCAAAAGACATCTCCAGATCTCTCCCACCAAACTCTAGATATCAAAATTAACTTGCTCCTCTATTTGGCATGTAGGAAATAGCAAGAAATCATGAAAACTCACACTCCCAAGAGCTTTACAGAAAATTGGGGAAAATCAGATTTAGACGCTAAATAGCAGGTTGATCTTTGATTTTGAATGTGGGTTTTCCACATGGAAGATCAAAAATGGGCTCGGGGCTCGCATTGACATTTTTTGACCCTTTTCAAAAATGGAAAAATTTCCCATTTTTCTCCGCACCTCCACTTCTGAAAATGGGCTTGACACGTGTCCTGAGGTGGGCCCCAAAAGAAATGTGGAGAAATTCTACCATTTGAATCTATTTTGGAAAAAGGAAAATTTTCCAAGTTTTCCCCGTAGCTCGCCCTTGAGAAATAATTTTGACACGTGTCCCAATGTGGGTCCCAGTGGAACTACAGCTTCCCCTTTTACTTTTAACTCTTTTTTCTCAAAAGGAAAATTTTCCAATTTTCCTTCATGGGTCCGCACCTCCACCGTTGACTGGGAAAACATTGACTATTTCCCATCGGGCTCGTGGGCCATTTTCGCTATTTTAACCTTTATGAAGCAAAGAGGCAAAAAGTTTGAATTCCCTCCAATGGTCAACTTCTTTGACCCTTATGACTTTTCAAATTTCCACGTGTCACCATGGCACTCCTTGAGATGGTCCCAAAATTTTCTACTTTGAACGAGTGTGGGCTCGCCACGTGTCCTACTCCACTGAGGTCTGTCTGAATTCTTAAAGTTCAGCGAAAGGAACCACATGTCATGCTCTGAGGCAATCTCCTTTTGGCCATTGAAAAGTCTAAATAAAATTAAAAGTGAGCATAGGTCTCCATGTGTTAGCTTGCCACTTCTTTAGAATGAAACTCAAAGGCTGGTCCCCGAACATGCATGGTTCCTCCACATGTCTCCATGGCACAACTTTAATATGGTGCCTAAAGCAGAGACCTTGAATGAGCACGAGCTTGCCATGTGTCCCCATTCCACCAAACTATATCAATTTGCATAAAATTTTTCTAAGTCCGGGCCAAGCAACGGAAGCCTCCACGTGTCCTCTCGGTGCTACTCCAAGGAAAAGCCCAAAAGAAAATCTTCAAATGAGCATCGTTCCTCCATGTGTCCTAGAATTCGAAAACATTTTGAAATTTGTGTAAGTATGGGAAACCCAGTGGAAGTCTCCATGTGTCTCTTTCCTACCAACCCTCCACGTGTCCTCCCAATGCTACTTCAAATCCAAACCAAAAATTTGATTCTCAAATGAGCGTCGTTCCTCCACGTGGACACATTTTAAAGTTGAGGCTTTTATAGGATTTCTAAAGTATTAAGCTAATCTGCATCCAACCAAGAGGTGCCATGTTTCCCTATCGACTGAATGATGCAAATTTGACTGGGAGAAACACCCGTCAAATCGTAAAACATAGAGAAATGTCCATTCAAGCTAGAAAATGAGGTTTTCTTCAAGGACAGAGAATTTAGACTATTGCAAGGCTCAAACACGATCCTTAGGGACACATCAACTCATTTCTCCTCGAGTATTTAGGGAAAAAATGGTAAGGATAATAGATCTTGGCTATGGAAAATAGAGGAAATGGGAAAATGTGAGTTTTGAAGGAACAAAGCATGGGAGACTCAAAATACAGAGCTTTTCCAGAGGAACAAAGGAACCATGAGACAAATACGGACCCACACATGATCTTGACCCAAGAGTAGATTAAAATGGCAACAAAGACTGTCCAAACACAATACGGGAAGGATAAAATGACAAAGGCTATGAATCAATAAATCTTCAAGGGCACAAATGGGGTGAGACATTCTAAGTAGCAACATTAGTTCCAACTCTGGGATGGGCACTTCCCGTGAGTGCCACAAGAACAAAATCAGACCAAAGTGCCGAAATATCAATGGGAAAAAGGAGTCATCTTTCATAGTAGAGCAACAGAGCCATCTTACAAAACAAATAGAGAAACCAACAAAAATAGGTCAATGAGGACCAGAATGAGCAAAAATAGAAAAATACAGGGAACAAACAACAAACTATACACTGTACAAAAGACTTTTTCCTTATTTAAATAAAATAATCAAGGAAACAATTCAAGCACCTACCATTTTACCATGCCAAGAGGTTTTGATATGTTGTCATCAATGGAAGTAAACCTCTTTTTTTCTTTGTTCTATTTGTAAACCACCCATCTTCTCTGAAGCTCCTCCATTGTGTTTAAGTCAAATTATTTGACATTCTTCAAGGCTGAAACACAGACCAAATTCCTAGAAAAATTAGCATACTTAGGAGCTCTGTTTTCAACACTCTCATACTCCCTAAAATCCACAAAGCTCACAAAATTGTTAAGATCAACATCTGCTTGCAAAACTTCATAAGATGCATTGCTTGGGTCTTCAATCAGGTACATCATCTTCTTCTCTCCATACAATTTCACCAAGTTTCCTTCAATGGGGATAGTGGCATAAGACATGTCCATTTGCACACTACCACCAACACTTGCTACCCACTTTCTTGACAACAACATCCCCCACTTGGTAGGGTAGTCAACAATGACTACATCAAGCTTTAAGTTCCTTCTAGGATAAGATGCAAGTTGCACTACTAGATATTTGACACACCCCACCACTGACACCTCTCTAGAGTCCATGGTAGTGCACTTCCCATATGTTTTTGTTACTTTGATACCTAATTCATTCATGACCTCAAGAGGCATGACATTACATGAAGCTCCAGAATCAAACATACAGTTATGTAACAACTTATCTTTGATAACCAGGGTAGTGAAAAATGGATCCACATTCAACTGGGATTTAACCAAAGAAGTTCCTAAATAAACCTCTGGTGGTTCCCCTAGCTCTTCTAATACTTGTGGCTTTTCTAACTCTACAATGGTAAGGGGAACCTCAACCTTGTTTACATCTCTGCCTTGTATGATCTCTTCCCTTTGAATCCCAAATATTCAAAAGCCCTCTTCTTGTGCTCAGGGATCCTAAGCAACTCAACAATTGGGATAGGAATTTTGATTTGACTCAAAATTTGGGCTATGTCATATGGAGCAAAATTTGGGTAGAGCAGCACTAGGGGAAAGATTGGAAAATTCATCAGATGGAATGGGATTCTTTTCATTTTGGGCATGGGGAGGAACACAAGTTTTTCTTGGGGAACAAGCTCTCTGTTAGATGCATTTTTCTTTGGGGTTTCTTTGGTAAGCACTTGAAATTTTGACTTGAATTGTGCCCCTGGCAGCTTTACTTGGTATTGTGCTCCTTTTCTTGGGAAACTACAACATTAATTAATAACTTCTTGTCTTCTTCTAAGGGAAATGTTTCCATCATACTTTTAATCATTAATGCCCTCAAGTATTCAAAATCATTAGTGGGAAATTCAAAAGCTTGTACAGTGTCTACTTCTAAAGTATGAGAGGGGGAAGAAGAGGTACCTGGTGGATGCAATCCCAAAAAGTGGCAGTAGTTCTAGCACTTATTACCTGAGTTGAAGTTTCTTCCCTTGGTGAACTCACATGGATCTCCATCATGCAGGCATCATCATCATCATCATCATCATCAGCTACTTCTTCTTCTTGCTAATCTTCTTCACAAGGAGCATGGGGCATGAAACATCTATCACACCAATCAATGACCTTTGTTTCTTCCACAACAACAACTCTAGTAGCCAAAGGATTAGGCACCATTCTATTTTCTCTGCCTTGGGGCTACCTATTCCCAAATCCAACAGTTCCTTTCCTCTATCATAAGATATTTGGTGATTTGTGAACCTATATTGGCCCTGTTACTTGTGTTGTCCTTGTGAGCTCTTCCTAACTCCTTTCTCAGCTCGAGATAGCTTATAGGATATCTCCTTGACAACCCCTGCCAAAGTTTTCACCACTTCTTCCAAATAAACACCCTTGTTTGTCTAAGGTTTTTTTGGGTTAACTAGTTTTACACCTCTCTTTGGAAGCTTTCCAATTGCCTTGATGTTGTTCTCTATTTGCAAAGCCATGGTGAAGGCCTGCCTCAAATTTTTGGGGTTCTTATCTCTTAAGTAATAAGTAGCCTTTTTATCAAATGCATCAATATATTTGATCGAACATGACTCATTACATGGCCTTACCCTAACAGGCAATCTCCTCGAGGTCTTATTAAACTTGTGTTGAAATCATGTATTGAATCATTGGGATTCTTCTTGATGTTTTCAAATTTCGATAGAAGAAACCTAGGGTAATTCCTATCACAATATTGTAATCTGAATGAATTTTTAATCTCAGCCCAAAATCAACATAATTATCTGGAAATGATTTTGTACCACTCCATTGCATCCTCCTCTAAAGTGTGGACAAACAACTTGATGTACACATCTTCATGTTCAATCTCAAATTCTTCCATCATATTGAGGAAGAGCTTTAGATGCTTGTCACTAGTTATGGCATTATTTCCCTGGAACTTAGGAAGTTTGTTCCTTACATCTTGAGGTACTGCATTTGGATAACCAATCATTCCCACAAAATTTATAGGTCCAAAAGTGTTTACAAGAAAAGGGGGTTTAGGTTGAGCCATATTGATTTGAGTAGGTGATCCTAGAGGGGTGAAAAATTGATGAGGGGCAGAGGGTTATTGGAACATGGGAGTGTAGTTTTCAAAATGGAGATCCCCTAAAGGCCTTTCTTCTTAGAAATCCTATCTACTTCAGAAAAGATAGGTGTAGAATGTGAAGCAAATATTTCAAAATCAAACGAAGGCCCTTTTCTAGCAGGATAATTCAAGTTCCACAAAGAGGCTACATAATTCGTGAGTCACTTGAATGGCGTAGTATTCAATGATGGGCCAATCAATTTCATCAATGGAGATCCCTTTTCTTGTTTTCTGATCTCCCACAACTCTCCAAGATTTTCTTCCTTTTAACTTTTCTTTTATAAGTCAGGAAACAATGTCCTAACAGGATCCCTAACAAAGAAAGATCTTCTTCCTTCCATCTTTGCAAATATTAGTAACTAATTTTACTTGATAGAGGTTTAAGACACTGGTCCTTATCAGAATCAAATACACAGGGAGTCACCACTAAGGATTTTCACCTTAGTTGTGGAAATGCACTAAAAATGTTCTGTCAAGTGTTTGGCAAAGACTAGAAACTGGAAATGAAAAAATCTAATCTTTCTTTAACAAAATTTATCAATAAATACCATTTCAAAACTAGTGGAAACTAGATAAGTTGCATAATAGCACTTGTGACTTTGAAAACTATTAAAAACTTGAACAAAGGATGATTTTTAAAATCGATTTCTAGCACTTTAGAGCATACAAAAGAATGTTTACATGGTCTAAGTATGAACTGTATCACAATGTCCCGATAATGGCACCACTGATGTTGGTGTTGTTGATGGGTCAAATAGATATGGCTTCAAATATGTATGCACGTGGATTAAATTTAACTAATTTCCCAACAACATAAATCAGATCCCCGACAATGGCACCATTAGTGTTGGTACCCCAATTTGTTATCCTTTTCAAACCACATAGCAAGACAGATTCAATAGGGAGCTTAGAGGTAGATAGATCATAAATGTATGTAATTTTGTAGCTGGGGAGAAATCTAGTTGTCTCTTTGTTACTTGGATTTATGGAGACATGGATAGCACCTCAAAAGGATATGATCTTATCCTAACTATTTTAGGTTATGCCTTTCAACCAAGGTAAGAGACCTTATTTTGTAACCTTTGTTATTTGAAAGGAGATACGAGTACCTTTATTTTGCATAATTTTTTTGGAGAATGCCTTGGGGAAAATATGATCAACACACCACATCCGAATCTCATGAGTTGTAAATTCTAGATCATGGCGATATCTTCACAACAAAGCAAAGGTTACTAAAGACATTTGAGACCTTGATCTGTTCTGAATACTTTAGTAAAAGGATTTTAGTCTTGGTTCGGTATACAAAGAAAAAAAAGGTGTACTATGGGTAGGATTAGTTGTTATAAAAATATTTTTTGGTGGTAGGGGAGACAGGATGAACTTGACTCACCAGATCTTTGAGAGCTTATGAAAAATGGAACGATTCAATCAATAAAATGCCACAAAAAGATTTACTGTTTCCTCAACTAGAATATGTGCTTCAATGGAGGCCTAGATCAACACTCTTTCACACCACCTATGGGATTCTGTCATGAAGGCTCGAGTCAGAGGACCCAATAAAGCACCAAGATTTAAACCAAATCACGCCTGAGGTACACCTAGAGGCTTACAGATAATCTCTATCAACAAAATGAAGGAAAAGTGATTTTAAACCATTTATCCCATTCCCAAATGAAGGCTCTTTTAGAAATGAAATTGTAGATGCCACTAAACTATCACAAGGAATGAGACATGTGTGATTAGACTATATTTTGGTACAAGATTGCAATAGAAACAAGAAAAACTACCCGTATGCATTCAGAAATGAAATAAATACACTTTACTCAAGATTGACACCGAATAACTCAAAGTTTGATCAAATTTATTAGCAAGGGAAAGTTTCTAGAACAATCTCAAAGCTTTTCAATGGTTGTACACTTGTAACCACCTTGACACGATCAAATTTGACATAAAGAGAGATATACATGATTCTCTAGACGACTTCTCAAAATGGATGGGCTTTGTCAAGATTTTTTTCTTTGGAGAGAATCAGTCCTGATCTTTCCAAAAACTCCCAACCATTTGCACATGAAAAATTTGTGCCATTTATAACATTTCCAAAAAACCCCTTCCTCCAAAAAGACAAAAACTTTAAATGCACCAGTGCTTGCCATGATTCTTTCATGATTCACAGAATTAGATCTGCAAAAGTCTCCAGGTGCTCGAGGGAAAATCTCTTTGATTTCTTCCCACATTCAACTCCTTTCTCGGGAAAACATGCCTCCATCAATTCATGCCAACCACTTCTGCCCCATATCAATCAAATCGACCCCTTGCGTGCTCGGGAGAAAGAAAAAGAGAAAGGCAAGGTCGGGCTTGAGAGTTAGACTATTTTAATGGTGAAAGACATCTCCAAATATCTCCCACCAAACTCTAGATATCAAAATTAACTCACTCCTCTATTTGGTGTGTAGAAAATAGAAAGAAATCATGAAGACTCACACTCCCAGGATATTTAAAGAAAAATGGGGGAAAATCAGATTTATACACTCAGCAGCCGTTGATCTTTGATTTTGAATGTGGTTCGTCCACGTGGAAGATCCAAAAATAGGCTCGGGGGCTTCCTTTGACATTTTCTAACCCTTTTGAAAAAGTGGATTTTTTTTTCCCATTTTGCTTCACACCTCTTCTTCTTAAAATGGGTCTGACATGTGTCCTGAGGTGGCCCCCAAAAGAAATGTGGAGAAATTCTACCATTTGACTGTCTTTTGGAAAAAGGAAAATTTTCCAAGTTTTCCCCACAGCTACGCCCTTGAGAAGTAATTTTGACACATGTCTCAATGTCGGTCTCAACGGAACTACGCTTCCCCTTTTAGTTTTAACTCTTTTTTCTCAAAATGAAAATTTTCCAATTTTCCTCCACGGGTCCCACACTGCCGTTGACTGGGGCATAACATTGACTATTTCCCATCAAGCTCAAGGGCCATTTTTGCTATTTTAACCTTTATAAAGCAAAGTGGTGAAAATTTTGAATTTCCTCTGATGGTCCACTTCTCTATCCCTTATGAATTTTCAAATTGCCACATGTCACCAAGGAGCTCCTTGAGATGGTCCCAAAATTTTTATACTTTGAACGAGCGCTAGATCACCACGTGTCCTTCTTTGGTGAGGTCTATCTGAATTCTTGAAGTTCAATGGAAGGTGTCATGTGTCATGCTCCGAGGTAATCTCTTTTTGGCCATTGAAAATTATAATTAAAATGCAAAGTGAGTGGAGGTCTCCACGTGTCAGCCTGGCACTTCTTTAGAATGAAACTCAAGGGCCGGTCCCGAACATGCGTAGTTCCTCCACATGCCTCCATGGCAAAAATTCAAGATGGTGCCCAAATCAGAGACCCTTAATGAGCATGAGTTTGCCATGTGTCCTTGTTCCACCAAACTGTATCCATTTGCATAAAAATTTTCTAAGTCTGGGCTAAGTAGTCGGAAGCCTCCACGTGTCCTCCCGGCACTACTCCAAGGCAAAGCCCAAAAGTAGATATTCAAAAGAGCGTCATTCCTCCATGTTTCTTAGACTTCCCAAAAAGATTTTGAAATTTGTGTATGGGAAACCCAGTGGAAGTCTCCACACGTCTCTTTCCTCCTAACCCTCTATGTGTCCTCCTCGTGCTACTTCAAAGCCAAACCAAAAAGTTGATTGTCAAAAGAGCGCCATTCCTCCACATGGACACATTTTAAAGTTGAGGATTTCTATAGGATTTCTGAAGTATTAAGCTGATCCACATCCAACCAAGAGGTGGCATGTTTCCCTATCAACTGAATGATGCAAATTTGACCGGGAGAAACACCTATCAAACCGTAAAGCACAGAGAAACATCCATTCGAGCCAAAAAATGAGGTTTTCTTCAAGGACAAAGAATTCAAAATGTTGCAAGGTTCAAACATGATCCTTAGGGACACATCATCTCATTTATCCTCAATTATTTAGGGTAAAAATGATAAGGACAACAAATATTGATTGTGGAAAATAGAGGAAACGGGAAAACGTGAGTTTTGAAGGAATAGAGCACGGGAGACTCAAAATATAGAGAATTTCTAGAGGAACAAAGGAACCATGAGAAAAATATGTACCCACACATGATCTTCGACCCAAGAGAAGATTAAAATTGCAACAAAGACATGCCAAACACAATACGGGGAAGGATAAAATGATAGAGGATGTGAATCAATATATCTTTAAGGGAACAAATGGGGTGAGACAATTGAGAGCACCAACACCCCAAAAGGTTTACAATCAAATCTATATCAAGGAAAGTAGAGTGAATTTAAATTTGTTTATCCCTTCATCAGATGAAAGATCTTCTAATTTTGGAATTACAAATTCCACTAAGTTGTTACTAGAATTAGATTTGCATGATCAAAAGGAAATTCCAAACACTAGATTGCAATAGGAGCAAGAAACAAAAATTGAAAACATTCTGAAACATAAGTAAATGTAAATTTTACCAAGAGACAACACAAAATAATCCAAAATGACCAAATTTATTAGCAGGGAATGTTATAAGAACAATCTCAGAGCTTGTTAGTGGCTATACATCTACAACCAACCTAACATGATACAAATTTGATGCAAAAAGGAGTTAAAATGGTTCTCAAGTGGTTTCTCAGAGAATGGGCTTCTTCCTAGATTTTCCCATGAAAATTCTAAGTTTCTCCAACACTTTACATGAAAAATTCATGCAATATATACATTTTTACTCACTCACTCACTTTGCCTCTCAAATATTCCCTCCAAAAGTGGAATATTCGAAGCACCTTTTCTTTACAATATTTCTAGAAAATGACATTTAACAAACTCGCAAAAAGTTTCCAAGTTGTTCTTTCAAAAGGTGAATCATTACAAAAATTTCATCATTCTTCAAAGTGGAAGCATGTTTTTCATTCCCACACATGTAGACCCCTTTCATTTCATTATTTCATCTTTTCCTTTCCCAATTTTTACTCTGTAAATTTGGATTTGGTAATTCACATTTTTCACAAATTAGAGTAAAAATTCATTTGAAATTCCTTGGATTCACAAATTGAGCCCCCAATTCGATCAATTCAGACCCTGTAGGCCAAAACAACATGAATTGGAAAAAATTTGATGAAAATTGATGCAAAAAATGCATCTCCAAAATTCTTGGAGCTCAAATGGTAACCAAATTGGTGAAATGCATAGCTACCATCGATCTATTCTTATCTTCAAATTTGAGACTTCCATGTGGCAGATCCGGAAAAAATGGGCCTTAGGACACGACCTTTTTACAACTTTTAAAACTTTTTGAAAATTTGAAAAATTTCTTGATTTGGGTCTTACATGTGGTGCAATATGACTAGATATAGAGTCACGGATCAATTTTACAAATTTTGCATCATTTTTAGACAAAGGAAAAAAAATTCAATTTTCCTCTACAGTTCCGCCCTCCCGCTAGACATGTGTCCTCATATGTTTGGTTGAGGGGAAGTGCTCTAATTTCATATTTTAATCTTATTTTGCCAAAGAAAATGTTTCAACATTTCCTCCACTAACCTACTCCTCCGCCATTGACTCCTTAGATGAATTTTGACATTTTACCTTCGGGCTCATGGGTCCATTCAATGATTTTACCCTTTTGATAACTAGAGGCTAAAAATACAACTTACCTCCAATGGTCCACCTCCCCCCTCTGATCCTGCCATGTTTCATCCTTTGATTTGATGGTGGGCCATGATCCATTCTGATGATTTTCTCCCTTTTTTCCAAAATGGGTGAAAATTCTAACTTTCCTCCGAGGCTCCATCTTCCACTCTGTCCTCTGATGCTGACATGTGTCTTCCTCCTACGATTGAATGCGGGCCTTAGGGTATTTTCTTCATTTACACACATTTTCCAAAGTTCTCTAAGGCATAAAATGACCCTTCAAACTCCACCTTCACTCTACTTGCGACACATGTACCTCCTCTGGGGCCTGCGGAGTTGCGGGGGCAACTTGCACATTTTTCCAAAAACACAAAAATGTTAAGTTTTTAGAAATGACCCACGATCCTTGTCCACTTAAAAATGGCGATGTATGGAAATGTCTATGAGATATAATTTGATGACAAAAAGGATGCCCGTATGAATGTAAAAAATGTAGAAATTACAAAACGACCCCCAAAATCAATTTTTTCTTTGTGGGTGAAGAATTTTTCGATCAAAAGATAAATGGAAAGTGATTTTAGGAAATTTATGACCATGGAAAGGGATTTTTAATGGAAAATAAGTACAAATCAAATGATTTCTAGCTCCAAAGGCTAGGAAAAATGAAAAAATGGAAGAGGCATTATGAAATAGGAAATATTAGGGTAAAACACAAAGTAAACTTGGGGATTCCTTTAGAATGGTGCTAAATGGAGGAAATGTGATCAACGCATAGCACTCAAACAAAAAATGAGTTTTTTTGTCAAATTCGAAGTATATGAGAATCCCAAAACTGTTCTTCCTTATAAACAAGGCAAAAACACATTTCTCCTTAGCAAAACAGGGATGTTTCAAATTGGGCACCAACATTGGCTCCAGCTTGGGGATGGGCACTCCCAGTGAGTGCCACAAGAACTGAAGTAGACCATGTGCCAAAAAACCATTGGAAAATGGAGTCACAAGCCAAAACATCCAAAAAACCAACCGATAAACCAACAAAAAGGGCTGCCACACACAAAGGCAAACCAAAAACTAACCAAAACAACAAAAAACAGAGCAGAAACAAAAAAATGTACACTGTACAAGTGATATGAAAACTTTAGTTTTGGGGATCAATCCAAGAAATGCTTCAAATGTTTTCCATTAAGCTCAAGTAATTCCCCATCTAGGTCCTTGAGGAAAAAATATTCTCACCAATTCTTATGTCAATTGAATATGGGCCCATCCACAAAGCATCAAATTTACCATGCTTGCCCTTATCTTCATGCCTACTATCCCACAACAAGCACAAGATCTCCAATACTGAAATCTCTTAGGGTTACCTTCTTATCAAACAAATTCTTCATTCTCTCTTTGAATTTGACATGCCTCTGATGGGATGCTCTTCTTGCTTCATCAAGTTCAACAATCTGATTAATCCTTGCTTCATATGAACTGATTTCTTGATCTTCAAGTTGTTGAACAAACTGAAATGAAGACAACTGCAGATGCAAGGGCAATAGAGCTTGTGTTCCATATACCAATTCAAATGGCTTTTACCAGTAGCTCTTTTGGTAGTGATCCTATCAGCCCAAACAAAAACTTTAGTTGTTCACCCCACTTCTTCTTGTTTAATTCCAAAGTCCTTTTAATAATCTTCAACAAGTTTTTATTGCTGGACTCATCCTATCCATTTCCTTGTGGATTGTAGTTAGAAGCATATGTCAACTTTATTCCATATTCTTTGCACATTTCCACTAAAGGTCCAGCTCTAAAACTCATGGCATTATCAGCAACAATCTTGACTGGCACTCCAAATATGTAGATGATATGATTCAATATGAAGTCCATTACAACTTGGTGTGTTGCCTTCCTAGTGGGGATTGCTTCCACCCATTTTGTGAAGAAATCAATAGCTACCAAAATCCATTTGTGTCCAAAGCACTTGATGAATAAATATATTTCACCAATAAAGTCCATCCCCATTGTTTGAAAGGATATTCAATTGATATAGGCTATAAAGGAAGGGAGCCTGAAGCTTTCATTCTTCTGGAGAAACGTTGACAACTCTCACATCTTCTAACCAACTAAGTTGCATCTTTAAAAAGAGTTGGCCACCAATAACCAGCCCTCAAAATCTTGTGTGCAGTAACCCTCCCAAAAAATTTCCTCCACAAACTCCCCCATGGAAATCAACAATTATTTTGGGAGCTTCATCTTCAGTCACACATCTCAAGAGGATTCCCTCAGGGTTCTTCCAAGCCAACCCAAAGTTTGTAATGATATATTTTTGAGAAGCTAGCTTGAGAGCTCTTTTCTGATTTTTATTCAAATGTCCAGGGCAGCATAGGTGTCTGAGATAATAGATTACATCCTTGTACCACTCAGAGTTCAACAATTTTTCAAGAACATCTGCCCTCTCTTCTTCTACTTCATTTATTACTTTTTTGCAAATCAGCCATGAGCTTGGCAAGACCCAAACCTCTTACTAGCTTTGTGGTCTGAATGTCCATATCATACTCCTACAATTTGTTAACCCACCTACATATTTTTCTTGAAATATCCATCTCTGATAAGACATATTTTACCATTGTGTGAGGAACATAAGCAACAACTTTGGAACTCAAAATATAAGGTCTGAAAACCTTAGTTGCTTTCACCAATGCAAAGGCCTGCTTCTCCATGATTGTGTATTTTAACTCAGCTACTTGCAATGCCTTACTAAAGAAGGAAATAGGTCTTTCAGCTCCATCATCATCCTTTTGCAACAAAACATATGCAATGGTGTGCTCAGAAGCAAAGGAGAAGATTTGGAAAGGTTTCTTGTAATTTGGGGCTGCTAGAATAGGAGCATGCTTCAATGCTTCCTTGATTCCATCAAAATATTTAAGGGAAGCCTCTTCCCACTTGATATTCTAGTCCTTATTCAACATGCAAGTAATGGGGAGAGTCAACTCAGCAAAATTAGACACAAACCTTCTAATGAAATTGATTTGACCAAAGAAGGATTGGATTCCTTTCTTAGTTTTTGGAACTGAGATCTTGTTGATAGCTTCTATCCTTTGTGGATCAATCATAACTCCTTCTTTAGACACAATGTGACCAAGTAGTTTTTCTCTTTGCACTCCAAAATGGCACTTCTTTGGATTGAGTGAAATTCCATATTCTCTACATCTGATCAACATTCTTTCCAAATGCTGCAAGTGGTCAATTATTTTGCTAGAAAAAATAGTAATATCATCTTGATAAAAAAATAAAATCATTGATATAACCAGCAAAAGCAACATCCATGGCCCTTTGAAAAGTATCTCCAACATTCATTAAACCAAAGGGCATCCTGAAAAAAACATATGTTCCCCACGGAGTAGTAAAGGTAGTTTTAATCCTCTCTGATTCTTTGACAACAACTTGGTTATAACCGAGAGAAACCATCCAAAGTAGAAAACATCTCAGAACCAGTCACTAATTGCAACATGTTCTCCATGTTTGGTAAAGGATAGTTTTCCTTTATTGATGCTCTATTTAGATTTTTGAAATCCACAAAAAGTTTGAAATCTCCATTTTCTATTACCAACACCAATGCAACCCAAGAAGAATACCTCTGTGGGTTAAATGATTCCTCCATTTCAACTTTTTCAATTCCTCTGCATTTTGATAGAAAGGAGTGATTGGATAACATGGGTACTATCTCCAATGGTTTGGACATCTTTCTCAAGAGGGATCTCATGTTAGAATAAGTCTTACTCTATATGCCACAATCTACTCTAATAAGATAAGCTAAATGTTCTTAATATAAATTTCAGGGACAGGAAAGTAGGAATGCATTTTAAAATGTTTAAACCACTCCCTAACCAAATATTGATTGTTTTTCCTTTGTTCCCAAGTCAGTCTCTTCAACATCTGTGAAAGATGAGGCACAAGTGCACACTACAAGAGGTGATGACATTCTCCAAATCTAGAAAATGCATTCACAATAATATTTCAAGTCATACAACAATGATAATGATATCCTGCCAAACAAGGTTTCTTTTCCATCACAATTACACATAATGGTTCCAAATCAATATTCTTGATCCAGAAAGATCACCTTGGTTCTAAGAAGAATGCAAGAAAACAAGGGGAAGCATCATCATCAAACCGGTACTTGCCAATGCTTGATGTTATCTATTACAAGATAAGGGCCTGGATCACAATGCAAGGAGTCCACTAGTGAGGGCCTCAACACATATTCACAAATGGAGAAATTTTGCAGTAGCTTTGCTACCCAAAACTCTCCTTTTTACAATGAGCCCAACACTCCATTTATCAAAAATCATATTTAAAAGAGAAGGAAAATGAAATCCAGAAATCTGAAGGAATCAAACACTCAAGAGGCATCCCAAATTGAGTGAAATTCATAAATTGTTTCATCCCATGATTTTTGTTGCATACAATTTTCTAACTTGTTTGACAACCAAGAATATCCCTTTACCATGACATCCTTTACACCATACTTCCAAGAAATCCTCAAATAAAAATGCCTCATACTCATGCCACGTTTTCTTAAAGTTAATTCAATGAAATTTATAAGAAAACAAATTTCCTTTTTTTGGAGAGATTAAAACATGATTCCAACATTACCAATTTTGTGTGATTTCGTTGAGAAATACAAAAGTCCATGTTGGCCTACCTCTTTCAAGCGGGAAGCTTATTTAGATCCATCTTGTGCTTGCGTTTTTACCGTCATTTGACGGGAAAAATTATCAACATCAACATGGAGCCGATAATATGTTTCCTTTATTTAAATATATCCACCCTCATTAAAAATAATATATCTATCTTCTTTTGTGGCATATAATTTTACGTGGTTTCGTTTCAAGAAAGTCCAATTTTGTGAAAAATTGAGCTTTCGGAGTCATAAATTTAAGGGCGTTTCATGAAGTTCCACGGGTCAAACGTTGACTTTTCTTCTCTCGCCTTCATAGGCCGCTTCAGATTTTCACGTTCCCACGCGTCCCTTTGTCCCAAATGTCCCAAAGTGCTGAAATTTCTCATTTCGGCTGAATTGGCCGGGATTCGCGTCCTAGTCCGCGTGTGTCCGGATGAAAGTTCTCGGGCGCAAACCGGCCGATCATACGGTTCACGTACTTTGGTACCTTCGGCCCAAGCTGCCCGGCATGCCTTGACTCATTTTGCCGATCCAGCTAGTTCATGTACTTTTGGCCCGCGTGTGTCTCTGGTTCTTCCTATTTCAACAGATTAGTCAAATTTTTCAAATTTTTCAAATTTTCAGCTAAGATTCGGATTTCTAGGGATTTTAAATATATGAAAATCTGTCCCTTTGGAAATGTCCCAAATGGAGCTTGAAGCGGATAGGAAGCTAAGTGGTGGCCTTTCGGCCGGTTCACGTCTAGATGTCCCTCATGTCCCGACTATTGCAAGGACCAGGACTTAGCCATTTTCATGATTTTTTCTTGCTGAGCTTATTTTTTTGCAATTTTTCACATTTGGGAGGAACTTGCTCTCTTCTTTTGGACAGGGGAGTTAGAAAAATATGAGGGGACCTAGAAACATGAATTTTTGTCCGGACTCAATATAATTGCTTGGGACTAAATAATTTGATGCATGTTATCAAAATTACCTTGAGGGGTGAATTTTGGATAACATCTCCATTCTTCTTTCTAACTAGTAACCAAGTTTGTAACCCAAGAAGAATACCTTGTGGGTTGAATGATTCCTCCATCCTTCAACTTTTTCAATTCCTCTTGCATTTTGAAAAAAATAAGTGGGTTAATTGGCCTTTGCTTCTATCTCGAATGGTTTGGCATCTTTCTCAAGAGGGATCTCATGATGGAATAAGTATTCCCTATATGATTTCAGCTCGGAATAAGACCAAGCTAAACAGTCTTGATATTGTTTCAAAAATAGGAGGTAGGCCTGTTTTTCTTCCTTGTTTAAACCACTCCCTAACCAAATATTCCTTGGTTTTTACTTTGTTCCCAAGTCATGCTCTTTAACATCTCTAGATGCAAACATGTTTCTATTGATTACACAATTAACATTGTTAAAATTCGACTCAAGAGCAACCAACCCTCTAGGGATTTTATTAGTTTTCAATTGAATGATATCATTGCGAAACAAGGTTTCTTTTCCATCAACATTACACACATTAATGGTTCCAAATAAATATGTTGATCCACAAACTCACCTTGGTTATGTAAAAACCTCTGAACTTGAGCATCATCATCAAACACTTGCCAATGCTTCATGTTATCTGGGATTGTAGGCCTAGTAAGTATCTCAACATCATATTCACAATATGAAGAAATGGTACAATTTTCAAATATAGACCCCAACACTTCTATCTTATCAGCAATCATATTTAAACTTCTATCATGATGAAGAATGTTGAAGGAATAAAATATCTCAATCAGATCCCTAACTGCGTGTTTGTATTGTTTCATTCGGTGATTTTTGTATGCTCATAGAATTTTCTAACTTGTTTGAAACCAAATAAGAATCTCCCTTCTCGTGTGAAAACATCTTTTATGCCATACTTCCAAGAAATCCTCATCCCTTTTGTAATTTTGCCTCATACTCAACTATGTTATTGGTGCATTCAAAGTTAAGTTTGAAGGAGAAAACAAATTCCTCATTGCTTAGAGAGATTAAAAAAATACCGACACCATTTCCAAATTTGGAGCAAGCTCCATAAAATAACAAGGTCCATGGTGAGCCTACCTCTTCAAGACACTTAGAATGATCCATCTTGTTCTCCTTACCATCAGCGAACCCAATAAAATTATTAAAATCAACATCAGCAAATAATACTTCATAAGAAGCATTGTTTGGATCCTCAATTAGATGCAACATCTTCTTCTCTCCATATAATTTTACAAGGATACCTTCAATGGGAATGGTGGAAAAATACATATCCATTTGGACACTCCCTCCAACACTTGCAGCCCACTTTCTTGACAATAACATACCCCATTTGGTAGGGAAATCAACAATTACAACATCAAGTTTCAAATTCTTACCCGGATAGGCTACAAGTTGCACCACCAAACCTTTGACACACCCAACAACTGGAACTTCCCTGGAATCCATGGTAGTACAATTTCCATACACTGTTGTTACTTTGATATCTAACTCATTCATAACTTCCAAAGGCATGACATTGCATGATGCCCCGAGTCAAACATATAATTATGTAGCAACCTATCCTTGATGATCAAAGTTGTGAAGAAAGGGTCAACACTCAGCTGAGATTCAACCAAGGATGTTCCCAAATATACCTCTGGTGGTTCACCAAATTCTTCCAATGTTGATGTCTTTCCTACTTCTGCAATAGCAAGTGGAGCTTCAACAACATTCACATTTCTCTTCACGAAGCCTTCTCCTCTTTCAATCCCAAATACTCAAGTGCTCTCTTCTTGTGCTTAGGAATTCTAAGCAGCTCAACAATTGGAACACTGACCTTGATTTGGCTCAGAACTTGAGCAATGTCATAGGGAATGTATTTAGGAAAAACAAACAGTAGAAGGAGGGATGGAAATTTCATCAGATGGCACAAGGTTTTTAACATTTTGAGCATGGGGTGAAGCATAACATTTTACTTGGGACAGCAGGCTCTTAGTAGATGTTTCTTTCTTAGGAACTTATTTTGGGATATTAGAAAGCAATGGGGTTTTATTTTGTCCTGAGGCCCAACTCCCTTGATATCCTTACTTCTTGTGTTATACTCCTTCTCTTGGGCAACCAAAATGTTCATAAGCAATCTGCCTATCTTCTTCCGAGGGTATACCTCCATCATACTTCTTGATCATCAATGCCCTCAAGTACTCAAAATCATTATTGGGAAGCTCAAAGGCTTGTACATTATCAATTTATAAAACATGAGAAGGAGGAAGAAGATGTACCCGTTGGATGCAATCCCAAAAGCTAGCAGTAGTCCATGCACTTATCACTTCAGTAGATGTTGCTCCTTGACATGAGTGTGTAGGGAAGTCCATCATACAAGCATCATCATCCATATTATAATCATCAAATTCCTCTTCAATTTTCTGATCTATTTCACATGGTGGATGGGGTAAGAAACATCTATCACACCAGTCAATCTAATTTGCATCATCAACAATAGCCACTCTAGCATTTAATGGATCAGGCATAACCTTACTTTCTTTGGCTTGAGATTGTCTATTTCCAAATCCCATAGGTCCTTTACCTTTGTCATCAAATCTCTGCTCATTCCTATGGTGATTTCCAAATATATCTTGTTCTTCTTTGCCTAGGATGACCTTGTGAATTTTGTCCAATTCCTTTCTCAGCTCTTGCCAACTTGTAGGAAATCTCTTTGACAGCCCCTGCCAAAGTTTTCACCACTTCCTCCAAGTCTACACTCTTGTTTTCTTGAGGCTTGTCAGGGTTTACCAATTTAACTCCATCTCTCTTAGGAGGTTTCCCAACAACCTTGATATTGTTCTCAATTTGAAGTGCCATGGTGAAGGCCTGCCTTAAATTGCCAGGATTTTTGTCCCTCAAGTAATATGCAACCTTCTTGTCAAATGCATCAGAATATTTTATCAAACAAGATTCATCACATGGTCTTAAATTCACCAACAATCTCCTCAAATTTTTATTGAACCTTGTGTTGAAGTCATGGACCGATTCATTTGGGTTCTTCTTGATATTCTCAAACTCTGATAAGAGGAACTTGGGATTAGTTTTTTCATCATATTGCAATTTGAATGTATTCACATTTTAGTCCATGAATCAATAGAATTATCTAGCAAGGCCTTGTACCAATCCCTAGCATCCTCCTCTAAAGTGTGGAAAAACAATTTAATGTACACATCCTCAAATCCAATTTCAAAATCCTCCATCATATTAATAAAGAGTTTCAAATGCTGATCACTTGTTATGGGATTGTTCCCTTGGAAATTTGACAATCTAATTCTAGCATCATGAGGTACAACATTAGTATAACCAACCATTCCCCTTAAATTTATTGGGAAAAAGGTATTGACCACAAATGGAGGCCTAAGTGGAGGCCTGAGCCATGTTTTCTGGTGGAGGTGATCTTGGGGGTGACACAAGTTGATGAGGAGTGCGAGGTCTTTGGGGCTCAAGAATGTGGTTCACAAGATTGGTATTCTCTAGGTGCTGATTTTCTTGGAAAGTTTTACTAGAATTGAAACACATAGGTGCAGATTGAAGAAGGAACTCACCAGGTACAACAAAAGGACCTTCACTAGTTGAAGTAAACAAGTTTATGAGAAGATTGCTTGAATCAAAATCACTAGAAGAAGAGTGATAATCCTCTATTAAAGGTTGATCTCTCTCACTAATGGATATTCCTTTGCTTGATGTCTGACCTTCAACAACCTTCCAAACTTTTCTTTCCTCTAAAACTGTCTTTCCAAATTCTTGAAATAGCTTTCTACTTGGGTCCCTCCTAAAGAGAGATCTTCTTCCTTCCAGGTTTGTAGATTTATATGACACACTTCACTTAATGTATGATAAGGTACTGGTATTTATCAAAATATAACAGCCAAGAGTCACCACTAAGGACTTTCACCCTAGTTTGTGCAAATGCACTATGAAGATCTATCAAATGACTGCAAATATTAGCACTATGCAAAGCTTGAACAGATATGATTTTCTTTCACTCAATTTATCAACTATTGTGCAAAGTTTGAAACAAAAATTGGAGACACTTGAACATATCAAACTCAAAATTCTACTCTCATTCCTCAGTATAAATCTGATTAGAAACTGATGCTCAACAATGTAGTTGCACATAAAATACGTGAGAAGTATTACTAGAGGATTTTGAAAAATTGAAATAAAAAATTGTATTAATGATGCCATTCGGGTCGATGGGATCAAAATAATATGAACTAGAAGTAGATCAACAAATTATTTGGGATATTACATTCTTCATCCCCAACAATGGCACCATTCGGGTGTTGGTACCCAGATTTAATCTCCTTCACAACTTGAGCTACATCATGGATTTTACAAGACACTCAGAGGTAGATAAATGGTTTATATGTCATTTTGTAGCTGGGGAAGCAATTTATCTGACTTGTTAGCACTCAAGATTTGAAGAAGTGGGTAGCACCTTGGAAGGATTTGATCTAATCCTCACTATTTTAGGTTGTGCCTATCAACCAAGGTAAGAGAACCTATATTGTAGCCTCTATTTTGTGAAGGAGGTGAAAATATCCTTATACTGTGTAGATTATATGGAGATGGCCTTGAGAAAACATGATCAATTTCCCATTATTCAAACTCAATAGAGATGTCACTACTAAATGATGGAAATGCTTTCAAGACAAGGCTAAGGCTACTAAAGACATGGTATGATCTGATTTTCTTTGTGCATTTTTGTAAATGGATTGTATTATTTTGTTGACACACAATACAATGTAAGGGTATTATAGGTAGGATGAGTTAATTTGAAATGAATTTTGGGGTGGGAGATATTCAGACAAGACTAACTAGAATTTTCCAACTTCTTTGAGGACCTTTTCAAAACTTGAAAGACTCAGACAACAAAAATGCTTCAAAGAGGTTAAGGTGTTCCTTCAACTAGGATATGTGCATCAAATGGAAGCCCAGATCTACACTCTTCCACACAATATCTGATGATTTATCACAAAATATTGAGTTAAATGAATCAACAAAGCATTTAGAAATTTTTATTCTATTAGACCTAAGTTACCCCAAAGGTTTACAATCAAATCTATATCAAGGAAAGCAGAGTGAATTTAAATTTGTTTATCCCTTCATCAAATGAAAGCTCTTTTGATTCTAGAATTGTAAATGCCACTAAGTTGTTACCAGAATTAGATCTACATGATCAAAAGGAAATTCCAAACACCAGATTGCAACAGGAGCAAGAAACACAAATTGAAAACATTATGAAACATAAGTAAATGCAAATTTTACCAAGAGACAACACAAAATAATCCAGAATGACCAAATTTATCAGCAAGGGAATGTTATAAGAACAATCTCAAAGCTTGTTAGTGGCTATACATCTGCAACCAACCTAACATGATACAAATTTGATGTAAAAAGGAGTTAAAATGGTTCTCAGGTGGTTTCTCAGAGAATGGGATTCTTCCCAGATTTTCCTGTGAAAATTCTAAGTTTCTCCGACCCTTTACATGACAAATTCATGCAATATATACATTTTTACTCACTCACTCACTTTGACTCTCAAATCTTCTCTCCAAAAGTGGAATATTCAAAGCACCTTTGCTTTACAATATTTATGGAAAATGACATTTAACAAACTCACAAAAAGTTTCAGTTGTTCTTTCAAAAGGTGAATCATTACAAAACTTTCATCATTCTTCAAAGTGGAAGCACATTTTTCATTCCCCACGCATGTAGACCCCTTTCATTTCATTATTTCATCTTTTCCTTTCCCAATTTTTTACTTTAACTTTGGATCTGGTAATTCACATTTTTCATGAACCAAAGTAAAAATTCATTTGAAAAATTCCTTGGATTCACAAATTGAGCCCCAAGTTTGATCAATTCGGACCCTGCAGGCCAAAACGACACAAATTGGCAAAAAAATTGATGAAAATTGATGCAAAAACACATCTCCAAACTTCCTAGAGCTCAAATGGCAACCAAACAAGTGAAATGCATAGCTATCGTCGATTTGTTCCTCAACTTCAAATTTGAACCTTCCACGTGGCAAATCTGGGCTTTGGGACGTCTTTTTACCTTTTTACAACTTTTTGAAAATTTGTAAAATTTATTGATTTCCTCCACCACTCCACCTTTGTTATTTGGGTCTAACATGTGGTGCAATATGACTAGATATGAGAGTTGCGGCTCAATTTTACACATTTTGCATCTTTTTAGACAAAGGAAAAAATTTCAATTTTCCTCCGCGGCTCCCTCCCCCGCAAGACACGTGTCCTCATATGATTGGCTGAGGGGAAGTGCTCTGATTTCATATTTTAATCTTATTTCACCAAAGGAAATGTTTCAACATTTCCTCCACCATCCCGCTCCTCCGCCATTGACTCCTCAGATGAATTTTGAATTTTTACCTTCGGGCTCGCGGGTCCATTCAATGATTTTACCCTTTTGATAACTAGAGGCTAAAAATACAACTTGCCTCCGATGGCCCGCCTCCCCACCTCTGAGCCTACCATGTCATCCTTTGATTCGATGGTGGGCCATGGTCCATTCTGATGATTTTCTCCCCTTTTTCCAAAATGGGTGAAAATTCTAACTTTCCTCCAAGGCTCCATCTTCCGCTCTATGCTCGATGCTTTGACACGTATCCTCCTCTCGATGGATGTGGGCCTTAGGGGATTTTCTTCATTTCCATGCATTTTCCAAAGTTCCCTAAGGCACAAAACGACCCGCCCATCCACCTTCACTCTGCCTGCGACACGTGTACCTCCTCTGGGGCCTACGGAGCTGTGGGGGCAACTTGCACATTTTTCCAAAAACACAAAAATGTTAAGTTTTTAGAAATGACCTACCGATCCTTGTCCAATTACAAATAACCACGTATGCAAAAGTATATGAGCTAGAATTTGATGGGAAAAGGATGCCCGTATGATCCAAAAATGCAAAAATTGCCAACGACCCCCAAAATCAATTTTACGTTGTGGGTGAAGAATTTTTCGATCAAAAGACAAATGGAAAGTGATTTTAGGCAATTTATGGCCATGTCAAGTTATTTTTGAGGGAAAATAAGTACAAATAAAATGATTTTGAGCTCCTAAGGCCGGGAAAAATGAAAAAATGACAAAGGCATTTGAAACAAGAAAAATTAGGGAAAACCAAAGTAAACTTGGGGATTCCTTTAGAATGGTGAAAAATGGAGGAAATGCGTACAACACTTAGCACTCAAACAAAAAAACGTGTTGTTTCTTGTCAAATTCAAAGTATATGAGAATCCCAAAACCGTTCTTCCTCAGAAATAGTGCAAAAAAACATTTCTCCTTAGTAAAACAGGGATGTTTCAAATTGGGCACCAACAATTTACATCAAAGAAGATTATTAGAAGAGTTTACATTGATGTATATTGTAGTTTCAAGTCTATTTCTTTAGCTTCAAAGTATCCTACTATAGCTTGATTTTCCTACTATAGCTTCGAGTCTATTCCTATAGCTTAAGAGTCTCATTTTTAGCTTTGGATTCTCTAAGTATAGATTCAAATTTGATTCTTGAAGATTTGTAGTCTCCTACTAAAGTTTTAAAGTATCTTACTACAGCTTTCCAGAGTTTGTTCTTATAGCTTTAGAGTATTAATGGATTTTTCATTAATGCAATGATAATGGAACCTTGAAGTGTAAAGGTTTGGTGCTTAAATTATGTTTTTAGTGAGGTAGGCATAGCTTGGAGCATGATTAATGCGGAGCAGTTTGAATTTTTGTAAATGTTATTTTATTTAGATATAGATGACAATATGATGGTTAGGTGTTGATTGGTTTTGCATCTACAATTGAATGTTACAGGGCCGCATTGATACATATAAAGAGACATGTCTATCACATTTGATTATACGACGATTGTATGTTTTTGTTGACTAATATTTTTTTGGCATTGATATGTTAAGTATAGTGCTATGGTCGAATGTATTGTTAAATTTTTGTCTAGCTCATGTGCCAAAGATAATCATCATCTTGATTCCCAATTATTAAGATGAATAATCAATCATAAAATAACAAAAATATGAAATAAGAGCATGTAACTTGAGTGAAGAGGAACAAATAACTATTGAAAGGAGAAGAGAGGAGAAGAGTGGAGGAACTAATAAAGACATTTTTCTAAGTTCAAAGAAGAATTATCAGTATGGAATCATAATGAATCAATGCATAAGGAAGAGTAAAATGAATTAGACTAAAATGGATAATTAATAAAGAAAAATGAAGAGAAAACTCAAGCAAACTGAAATGTCAAACTACTATAGAATAAGGAATAATATGATTTACAGAGAATAAATTAAGTGCAAGTATGTAAAGATAGCACAATGGGTGAATTTTGGTCAAATTTCCATCATCATGTTGAAGAATCGACTACAAAACAAGGATATTTATATTATTGAGGTTGATGCCTCATACAATTGGGAATTGGTGTCTCATGTGATTTGGTTCTCAATATTGGGGATTGGTTTCTCTAGTAGGTTGGTGCCTACATATATTTTTAATATAATTAAGTTGTGTTTGGATTTAGACATTATATCCACACATTCTTTTCTCTATGGTTTTCTCTTGAACAATTTTCCATATAAATCTTGTTTTATGCAAATTTTAATATCTTATGTGATTTTTGTTGTTATTGATATTGATTTTTAAATAAGTTTGTATTACACTAATTTAACCACCCAGTATTAGTGTGAGTTCATCACAACTATTCTTATCCATATAGTCCTTCAAGGATATTTATAAAGAGGGAAGATTGATCTCTAAGGGAATAATGGATTTAGTGTTAAATACAATGGAATATACTGATTGTAACTATAGGTGTGTGGATAAAAGTATGGTTATGAAATAAGGAAGGAAGGATTTGGAGATGTCAATTACCACCTATTTTACTAACCACATTTTCCATAATGTGAATAAGTGTTCTATTTTTGGCCTAATCTTGCCCATTAACTTGAGGGTAATAAGGGCTAGACCACCTTTAGTGATTTGAAATCATCGACATAGGGTCTTCACTTTCTTGTTATTAAATGATTTACCATTATTAGAGAAAATAACAGAATGGATTCCATAGTGACAAATAATTTAGTTCATGATAAAATTTGATATCTAAGCACCAATAAAATAGATGAGAGTAAAACCTTGTTCAAACCATTTGGTAAAGTACTCGAGTATTTGTAGTAACGATGCGATTATGGATATGAGATGAGGATACTATAATATTCACTATCTAGATGAGATAAAGTAACTATTTGGAAAATGGCCATGTTGTAGTGATGGGTTACAAATATTGAGATGGTGAATGGATTAAGTTTTCACACTTTGGAAAAAAATTGCATTTCTTTACGTACTAACAACAATCTATCTCCATATTAGGTCATTAATAAATGGAACATATAAGTTTCTTTGTGATGACTGCCACTAGTGTGAGCACCACATATTCGTTCATGCACCTCTTTGGTTCTTGGTGCCTTCTTCTTCCGAATCAAGACAACGCAAAAAAGTCCCATCGTTACCTTGATGATAGAGAGTTCCATAGGGAGGGTGTAATGTGTCATTCAATGGATAAGGGTTCTATTTTGGGAATGGGAAATTTAGGTGGGGAAGTACCATCCTCTAAATAGTTGTATATTTTGACATATCAAGGGAAAGGGACCAATAATTATATATAACAAACAATATTATGACATGTTGTAAGAAGGTACCATTAGATGATCAATGAGGAATTGGAAATATTTAGTATATGGCCATAATGATACTAACCATCGAATAATAGCCATAACGTCTACAAATCTATTTTATGTTTTTGGGATCTATTGGAAGGTGCTATCAATAAATTCCTCTTTCAAGATGTCTACCATGCATTTATATGGAATAAGCTTCTCATCTTTGAATTTTTACTCACCATTCACTTGTTTGATGATTAGTTGTGAGTCATATTGATAACATCAAATTATTTGATATTCCATTTGATAATAAATTTATGCTAGTGATGAGGGATTCATACTCATCAATATTATTTATATAAGGAAACTCAAGTCAAAAATATTATGGGGCAAGATCACATGTAGGCGTAATAAGGACAACCCTTGCCTTAGATCCATTAAATGTGAATGACCCATCACAAAATATTTTCTAGGTGAAATATTATTCAATGTATAAAATGGAAGAATTTGTAGATCCAAACTTAGTGGTTCCATACTTGGTAATGGTGTTTCCTCTAGTTTATTTGTAATCAATTGTCCTTTTATGATTTTTTGGTTGATATATTCAATGTAAAAATCACTAAGAAATATGATCCGGTTTGCCATCCTCTAAGTAAGCATGGGTTTGAAAAAAAAGGTATTTTATAATTTCAAGTTTATATATGAGATTTGTTTTTTATTTATCCCGTAATGATGAATCTTTTGGAAAGTGAAAACTAGAACCTGACATGTTTTTTCAATCTACCAATAATTGTGCTCTTAATATCGTAAGGTAAAAATGACATAATAGAAAGATCTTTATATTTTTGGGTATGTAGAGGTGTATACACAATTTACATGCATCAATGAGAAGGAGGGATTTCCCTACAAATATTACTCAAAACCTCTGTAATGGGGATCTTCAAGAAGCCTAAAAAGGCTAAAGAAAAAAAAATGGTCAATTTTAACCTTAAGTGGATTCTTCCTTCTTAATCCCTTGTTTCATGCAATCTATATATTATGAAATTTTTTCAATTTTAACTATCTAATAAGTTCTCATTTCATGAAACTCCACTCCCACTTACCTTTTCTCAACTTGCATTTCTCTTCACTTCTGTAGTTCTTAGCACCAAGAAGTAAAATTTGGATTTGTACTCATCTGTGAAACTTATAAATGTTACACTATACTTATCAGTTCAAACGAATGTTAGATCAATCACCAAAAACATTATGATATAACTTTGAACCTAACTTACTTAAGACTACCCTTCAAGTGTTCTTGAGACCATATTCTTGCTAGTTTCAAGGTTAGAAGGTTATACACTTACCCAAAACAAAGTTAAGCCATATTAAGACACCCTTTACTTTCGATATGGTGTGTGAAAATTTTTACGAACCAACTCCAAGAACTTTTCTCTCAAACCCTTTTTACCTTCCTAAACTTCTAGGTCTCTACAAACCCATTTTATAAGTACTTTTAGTCATAAATTTCATTAGAAGGAGTTTCAAGGCAAAAAATTCACATATATGGGCACCCATTTTTGTTTTTTTACTCTGTGTAATTTTCCATTATGGGTTTCTTTGGAAAAATTCATCAAAGGAAACAAACAAAAAGTTCTACCTAGGTCTCTAGAAATGTTAAATTGCTCATAAACATCTCAAAATCACTCTACTGAAATATAAAAATTATTTCTAAATCTGATATGGGAAAATTTCAACATCACTTCCTCCAAATTTTATGCCAAGATTCATTAATTAAGATATTCAACCCTTATTGTTTTCTCAAACCCTAAGCTGTAGCACTATGATGCCACGAAAATCTTTAATTCCTTATAAATTGAGTGTTTCTTATCTTCAAGGTTTCAAATTTGAGATAAGTGTATATTTGAGATTTCTACACAATCTTGAGTTACCATTGGATGATGATAGTGATTTAAAACATACTAACCATTAGAAAATTTACATGCGTGCACGTGCAAACAAGGGTATGAAACCCTCGGGGATTGCATTTGAAGCATATTTTCTTTGTTCCAAAGAAAGGTATTCCATTTTATTATAACATTCATCAAAAAACCACTCTCTTAAGTATAAAAACATCTCAAATTCCATTTAATGAAAATAAGGCTTGGTTTATTTGAATTATAATGACATAGTGACAATATCACTCAGATTTGCAAACAAACATGCACAAAAATTAGGATCTAACTTCAAAACTATACAATTGCATATTTTCCACTCTTTTCCACATGTTTATCACTATAAGGACTTAATTTCAATATCACAACTTAAAAGGTAAGTTATTCTTCCAAGAACACCATTTCACTATCGTGCACAAGATCAACATTGATTTATCAAGCCCAAACTAGAGCGTATAACTTTCATGTCTTCGTGATTCACTTGGAGGTTATTTTTAATTGTAAACATACTCACGAGATGATAATTATTTGTTCATAATCACAAAATTTAGGATCATTCTATATCAAGACAAGGTATTTCCATTAAACAAATCTTTATATATATATGTACCATACTATAATTTTTACAAAAAATCATGTTTTCCTTCATTCACCATCATTCTCAAAACTTTTTTATTCAAGGAATTATCCTTCTCTCCTTCCTCTCTCCCTCTTGGAATTTTCTAACCAGATTCATTCAAATTCCATCCCTATCTTATCACATGATTCCTTTTTTAAACATAACTACCTTTTACATGACACTTCATAGGCCCTTACATAGCTTTATTAGGCATATTACATCAACTTAACATTTATTGACCCTATCAATACTATAGGACTCTCTTACACATTTGTAACAACCTATTACATACTCCAATAATAAAATCTCTCTCTCTCTCTCTCTCTCTCATCACTTAGAAGGCCTTTTCCATTTTTTGCATACTTGGAAGTTTGAATTTGAAAATGGAGGGAAAACTAATTTTTAAAAATTTTAACTTGACCACCTAACACCGCTTCATGTTACCTATAAACACTCTAACATGATTATATTTAACTCCATAACCATAATAAATAATATTTTATCTTTTCAAGTCCTTTTGATGATGCTTGTGCATCATATTACTAGGTGGAGAAAAAATTGACCACATTTTTTCTTGTTTAGCTCCATCTTCACCGAATTATTGATCTTATTTACATGATTTTAGTCTTATTTATTTCCCCTTATGATTTCCTTGACTTGGCCTCTTTTCTTCTTCAATTCCATCTTTTCCTTCATCATTCTCAAGCCTCCATCCTTTCTACATGCATACACAAATATAATAATAGAAAATACATGTTCTTATTCGTCATTTACCACCTCCTTCATCTTTATGTAGTTTTCCCTCATCATGTTTTTATCAATTCTCTTTCTATAAGCCTCATTTCCTTGCTTATTTTCTTACCCATTCATGGTTTTCATCATACCAAGCAGCTCCATGGCTGGAATTTAATATCCTCTGTTCTCTCTTTTATCAATATTTTCACAAAAATCCTTTCTCTCTAAACCATAGCTTCACTCTTCTCTTCCTTATCCATTAAATCTATCAAATATTGTAATAGTTCATCTAAATTACCTAAGAATATATTTTAATCATACCTCTTATGTTAATCATACTCATCCATCCACTCACCTTTTCTTGTACCATGCTTTTCAAATGCACTATTATAGTCATTTTGTACAATTTCAAGGAATTAAATCACACAAACATCCATATTGAGTAACAAACAATAAAATTTTATCATTTGTCTTCATTCCTTGCATGTATCTCTTTCGAAGAGTTAAATAATTCTTCAACCATGTATATTTTCTCTCTCAACATGAGAGTTTATTCTTATTCAATTGCCCCATCAAACTTGGGGTTGTATTTCCCATTATTCTTTTGCATAATATTCACCTTCTCTCCATTTTTATTATTATCCTTTGTTCTCTATTTTATCAATATTTTCCCAAAAACTCATTTCTCTCTCAACCATAGCTTCACTCTTCTCTTCCTTATCCATTACATCTATCAAATATTGTAATAGTTCATCTAAATTACCTAAGAATATCTTTTAATCATACCTCTTATGTTAATCATACTCATCCATCCACTCACCTTTTCTTGTACCAAGCTTTTCAAATGCACTATTATAGTCGTTTTGTACAATTTCAAGGAATTCAATCACACAAACATCCATATTCAGTAACAAACAATAAACTTTTATCATTGTGTCTTCATTCCTTGCATGTATCTCTTTAAAGAGTTAAATAATTCTTCAATCATGTATATTTCCTCTCTCAACATGAGAGTTTCTTCTTCTTCAATTGCCTCATCAAACTTGGGGTTGTATTGGCCATTATTCTTTGCATAATATTCACCTTCTCTCCATGTTCCTTATTCAATTGTGTAGGAGCATTCACCAATCATCAATATATCTTTGCATGATTTTTGTTCCCCCTTCCTTTCTCCATCTAATGATCTCAAGTCACCATGATCTAACATATCATAAAAATTTCAGCAACAATTTTTTTACCTTAAAGTTTGTCATTTCCTTATTCATGAATTTTTTTACTTCTCCTTAAGCTTATCATAAGCCAACCTTGGAATGATTAATTCATGGTAGTATATTCCTTAAAACTAGAATTTTCCTCTTCCCTCATGCATTCTTGGGGTATACTCATATGGTTACTTATCTTAACTATCCATTTCTTACATATCATATGTTTGGGCTGAGTTATTGACTTCATAGCAGAAATTTTGCCTATTTGAATTTGTTGTTTGAACTTTGTTCTTTATCAGATCCTTCTCTTTCCTTGATTTGTAGAATTGAATTAAAGCCTTGGTAGACCTTCCCTTTTCTTACATCCTCTATATTCCCCATTTTCACTATAATAATTTTCATATTTATTTCGTTAATCCACTAAGGCACAATATAGCCATGGTTCATGATCTCTTTTTAATGAGAAACTTGATTCTTTTTATTTGTACATTCCCTTTCTCTCTTTCCATCATTAGGATTAATTATCAAAACTATATCCTTTTGTTCTCTAATATGTATAATTTGGATTATGTTCAATGCTCCATTGTTATGATTCTCTATATACTCACTAGTTCTTTTCCCCGCTTCAAAAAACTTTCCCATGCCAAATAAAATAGAATTTGATCTTCAGATTCCTCTTGATTAGGATCAATTTTTTCTAATTTGTATTTTTTTATTGTAGCAATTGTACTTTCTTTCTTTAAGCAACATCTTATTTAAATGGTGTTTAATTTTACATTTTTCATCCACCTTGAGGTATTATCTATCCCCGTCATCATAGTTGTATTTATAATTGTAAGCACAAAGATAAACATGGAGTTAGATAACAAAACAAGATACCATAAGGCCCCCATGAGAGTCTTCTTCATAGAAACTTTCTTCTTCTCTTCTCTTTCCACCTTATTCTCCTCCTTGTTCTCTTCAATGAGAACTCTCTTCTCAAACTCTTCTTCACATGGTATCTCATTTATCTTCACCTTTCCATGACTATATTTTTCAATTTCTTTTCGAAAATAATCAAATTTTGCCTCCTCTTCTTCTCCATAAGTAGCTTGATTGGCCACTTTACCTTCTTTTTCAACTTCCATCCAAACTCTTGGATTTCCTCTTTCATCATGGTCTCTATCATGGACTCCAACTTGTTAATCCTTTCTCTTTCCTCCTTTATCTCTTCTTTAGAGACTAACTCTTTCCTTCTTGTGCTTTCCTTCACCTTGCTATGGCATTTTGATTCTTCCAAGAACTTGAATTTTCTTCACATGTCTTTTCTCAATCTCTCCATATGATCTTCACCCAATTCTCTTCCACTTTGTTCTATTGATCTTCATAATTTCTCACCTAGGTGTTTTGTACCCTAGTCTCTTGGTATTTTTACAATAACTTAAATTTTATATGTCTTTTCTTTTATAGTATTCCACCTCTATTTATGTTCCTCACTAAGATCACCAATACCTCAGCTTGTCTCTTTTTTACAACTTGTTTTACTCAGCGTCTCAACTTGTTAACCATTGATCACTTCATAACTTTTAAGTACACTCATACATAAAAGATGATAAACATTGATTAAGTTAATAATAAACTAGAAATATTCAAGCATTAAGGTTCTCTAATTAAAAATAAAGATTCAAATATCTACGCTTAGTAGTACTTATCCATGAAAAGATCAAGAAGGATGCATTCTTCAAAACTTAACATGCTTCAAAGGAAATTTACAAAGATACAATGTTCAATTCTCACAAATAATAATTATTATTGATTAAGGCCTAATAACCTACAACTATATCCTTAACACAAGTATCAATTCTTTAATAACTTTACACGTAACTTTCAACAATTTCCTTTTCACTAGTTTCCTCTACAAACGTGATTTATTTAACTGCAACTTAATGTTTTAAATATTAATAAAAATATAAATTTAAATAGGTTTTTAATTCTAGGATACCAAATGATGCAGATATGTATACATACTTTGTATGTTTTCAACTAGAAGGAGATCACCCAATAAATTAAACTCAAAAACTTGTGCGCAGGAGGATCTTTAAGAAGCCGAAAATGTCTAAACCAAGATTATTTTTAAATCAATTTTTACCTTAAGTGGGTTATTCCTTCATAATCCCTTGTTTCATATAATACTTCAACCTTGAGCGATCTCAATTTTAACTATATAAGAATTCCTCATTTCATGAAACTCCACACTCACTTACCTTTTCTCAACTTACACTTCTCTTCACTTCACTAGTTCTTAGCACCAACAAGAAAATTTTGGAGTTTTAGTCATCTATGAAACTTATAAATGCTTATGAACTATTTATCACTTCAAAAAAAATTTATATTAATCAATAAAAATATCAATATATCACTTTGCACCTAGATTATGTAAGACTTCCCTTTAAGTGTTTTGAGGCCATGTTCTTGTTAGTTTCAAGGTTAGAAGGTTATAAACTTACCCAAAACAAAGTGAAAACATATTTAATCACCCTTTACCTTAAAAATTAGTGTGTGAATTATTTTATGAACTCCAATAACTTCTCTCTCAAACCCTTTTTACCATCTTAGACTTCTTGGTCTCTACTAGCCCTGTTTATAAGCACTTTTAGCCATAAATTTAATTAGGAAGAGTTTCAAGGCACAAAATTGACATATATGGGAATCCATTTTGTCTTTCTTACTATTTACAAATTTCCATTGTGATATTTTTTGAGAAATTCAAAAAAATCCACAAAAGAAAGGTTTTACCTAGCTCTCAAGAACTGCCAACCCACTTTGGGAAATAAATTTTTCATAAATATCTCAAATTTCCTCTTGTGAAATATAATAATTCTTTCTAAATATTATAAGGGAAAATGTCAAAATCATTTCCTCCAATTTTTAGGAAATCATTCATTAATTAATAACTTCATACCTTATTCTTTTCTAAAACCCTAACTGAAGCACTAGATGGCCTATGGAAGCTTCAATTCCTTCTAAATTGAGTGTTTCTTATAATCAAGGTTTAAAATTTGAGATAAGAGTATATTTTACCTTCTCCACAGTTTTGAGTTGCCAGCGGATGATGTTAATGATTTTGAAAACAACAACCATAAAATGTTTACATGTATAGACATGATAACATGGGTATGAAACCGTCATGGATTGCATTCTAGAAGCATGTTTTTGTTGAAAAGAAAGGTCTACCATTTTATTGTAACATTCATAAAAACACCAATATTTTGAGTATAAAAAGATCACACATGATATTTAATGGCAATAAGGATAGGTTTGTTTGAATCAAAATGACACAGTCCATGATCTAACTAGGATTTGTAAACATGCATGCACATAACAAGGAATTTAAATTCAAAACTATACAATAACACCTTTTCCACTAGTCACCACATGTTTATCACTAAAAGGAATTTACTTTCAAGATCACAACTAAAACTATTAAGAGATTATTCCAAGAACATAATTTTTCTATCATGCACAACATCAAAATCGATTTATCAAGCCCAAACCAAATAATATACCATTCATGTCTTCATCATTCATTCGAGGTAATTTTTAACTCTATACATACTCATGAGATGATAATTATTTTCTCATAATCACAAAATTCATGATCATTTCATATTAATACATGGTCTAACCACAAAACAAAGCTTTATACACACACACACACACACACACACACACACACACACACACACACACACACACACACACACACACACACACACACACACACACACACACACACACACACACACACAATTATAATTTTTACAAAAAAATCATGTTTTCCTTCATTCACCATCATTCTCGGACCTCCTTTATCTAAGGAATCCTCCTTGTCTCCTTCCTCTCTTCCTCTAGGAAGTTTCTAACCATCTTCATTGAATTCCATCCTTCTCTTATCACATCATGACTTGTTTTTAAACCTAACTACCTTTTACATGACACTCCATAGGCCGTAAAATAACTATATTAAACATTTCACATCAACTTAACATTTCTTGAACCTATCACAACTCTAGGATTCTCTTACACATATTTAAACACCTATTACATTCTCTAACCATTAAATCTCTGTCTCTCTCATCACTTGCAAGGCCTTTTCCACTTTTTTGCATACTTGGAAGTTTGAATTTTAAAATGGAGGGAAAATTAGAATTTTTAAATTTTGAGTGTGTTGACCACTTAGCACCCCTTATCGTGACCTCAAATGATTATAAAATGATTGGATTGACTTCAAAAACCATAATCAATAAGAATATGCTCTTTTAAAGTCCTTTCTATGATGCACTTGCATCATTTGGTCATCATATTATGCTAAGAGAGTGCCGATAAAAATTTGGTAGAAGAGATATATAACAACAAAGTTTCATCTAAGGTAGGTGGGACTATAATAGGTGGAGTGGTAAAATACTATTTTAGTTGGGAACAAGCCTTCTTGAAATTAGGAACCCATTAAAAATTAACATAATTTTTAAAAGATGGTTGAATGAGTTTCATTTATCTACGAGTTAGGAGATGAACCTAAGAATGGACTGAATTTTTCCTTGTAAGATACAAAAATATTTATGGTTTTGGGGAAGGAATCTTAGTAACAATAGTTTATTATTCTATATATACTTCAATTAATCATTTAGACATAATGAAGCACAATATTTTTCTCGAAATTACACAAAACACACACTTAATCGGGTTAAATATGACCTTATAATGTCATATTATCTCAAAAATATGACAATAGATCATTAGGTGTTGTGCTATGGTTTTATACTTTATGAGGAGATCATCTACACAATAATCTATTATCTCATGCAACATATCATGAAATATGAAGGTCATGACACACTGATATGCTATGCTGATGTTCTTAAGGCCAAAAGGCATGACATCTAGCCTTATGTTGATCCTCTTTATCTATTTTGATTTAGTTGGAGCAAGAAAATCCATCCATGAGGGATATAATTTCATGACCTGTTGTAGAATCAACAATAATGTTTATATTACGAAGAGGAAAATAATATTTAGGACGCACCTTATTAATGTCCTTGAAGTGCGTGCAAATATGGATTCCAACTATTTTCTTCCACATAGGAACTATATTGGACATCCATTCGAATAATCAAAAGGTCAAATAAAACCTATTGCCAATAATTTTTCAAGTTGTTCATTGAAGAAAAGAGCTACACGTGGATTCATTTTATGCATTTTTGGTTTGATATGATTTGTTGATTTATGCACACCTAATCTATGCACCATAAGAAAAGGATCTAATCTTGGCATGTATACACAAGACCAAGAAAACACATCAATCAACCATTTAATAAGTATAGTGAATGTTATTTCCTCACATTCTGAAGAAGTTGCATGAATTTCTATAGGTGGTTCCCCTTTAGCCTCAATACAAATTACACATATATCTATCTTTTCATGCGTCGAAAGAGGTTCCCACACACCTTGTTCATAAAATACACATTCATATCCTTTGTATCCCATAGAAAACATCATCTTGTTAAGGATAACATATGTTGGGGTTTGATATCTTGAAGTCATTTTATCATCAAGGACTATGATTTATATATACTATCTAATTATCCATTTATTACGATACCACTAGGGATAAAAAAAATTGATACTGCAAGGCTCTTTAATTTTTGAGGCTAAAAGTATGGTCTACTATGTGTTGTGGGTGACAAGAAAAGGATGGATATAAGGATGGCTTGTTTGAGGTCATATTCTCCACAACCAATATGAAGGATTTTCAACTTGGATTCCCATGTAGAAAAAATGGATAAAGAGGTAGAATTAACAATTTCATAATGGTAAATTATATGTATATTGACACGAGAGGAACGACCTTTGATTCAAGTTCCACATATAAATTTTTTGAAGGATATTGTAAGTTGTTTGATAATAACTAGATAATGCTGCATGATGGGTAAAGGATTGTGGGTTACTAGGAATTGTATGCTCTTGTCCTTGATGATGTAGTATGATACATTGTTGAAAGGTGGAGGGAATGTCTTGCATGCTATGAATTCATGCGTGGTTGAGGATAATGTTGAAGGAAGTTCCAAGTCAATGACATGGAATCTTGTTTCATGCACGATAGGCCCAATTTTGAAAGGTAAGGTAATTGTTAATGTTGATTGTTCTTCTCCATTTTCATAAGACTTAATTGTGAGCACATTAGGCTCTAGTTCGAATCTGTATGCCACAATTATTTCACAAGCTTTAAAGCACATATATTCAAGACAATAACATGTCCCAATTTTTGTAATGTTTGTACCACTATAAACATGAATTTTCACTTTCATTAATTTTCAAAAAGTAATAAGCCACAAATCCATAAACATTCCTGAAATTCCTTGAACTAGAGTGTAGAATACATGTACATTTTATATTTTTAAGCAAAAAAGCTGGTATTTTTTTAATTTTATTCATACATTGTTTTTTATTTTAAAAGAGGAAGCGATTGTGCAAAGAGTAGTATTTTTAGATGAAAACTTATTTTTCACCATTAAATTTTAGATATATGTTCTATATTCAAATATCAAGGTCTGTCAAATTTTTCATATTTTTTATTTATATTTTATTTATTAATTATTTAGTGAGGATATTTTCAAATAAATGGAATACATATGTCTACGTCAAAAAAATCTAAGATTTATATCGAAATTGATTTTTTTCATAGCTATGAACAAGACTTTAAAAAAGCAAGTGTATTTAAAAAAAATAAAATTGATATAGTTTTCTATTTATCAAATTGAGTTGATTGTGTACTATTGATTGTAGTAAAATATCATCTGTTAGTAAAAATATAAAATAAATACTTAAACACATTTTAGAAAAATAAAAATTATATTTTTACAAAACTAATAAAAAACTTTATTTTATGTTAAATTTTTGTAAGTTTACTAGTTACTTAACCCTAATTACATGGGACCTAAGTGGCACATTTTGGAAAACAATCATCCTCCTAATGGATTTGGTACCAAAATGTGCTACATAGGTGCCACATAGGGGGGTTTACATGAAGGGGAGTTCGTGCAAAGGGGTTCACCGGAGAAGTGGGATCGCTCGAACCCCCTTCATTAAAACCCCTAAATCCTAAATCAACAACCCATATATATATAACTCCCTGCTGCAAAAATTATTTGATCAAGATGAGTTTGCACAAACCCCCTTTGTAGGAAGGGAAATTCACACATGTGTTCAAAGAAAGGTTGCAAAAGCTATGGAATGGGGTAAGAACACTTAAGAACCCCAAAGATTTGTGCCAAACCAATCAATGGACCATCAAATAAGAAATAAACAAGGATTCCTACTTTGCATGCATTAGACTTGGAATAAACAAGAAAACTAACAACTATAATTACCCTATATTCTTGAAATCTTAAGTAAAATGAACCTAATAAGAATTTAAGCAACAATTTTGTGCTTAAGAGAATGGGAGCTCACCATTAATAGCTTGAGGCTAATGGTTCTTCTCATTTACTCAATGGTGTGTGGTGTGTTACAATGGATAAATAAAATAACTCAATAAAAGGAAATAAAATTCCTAATCCTAGCAATAATACTATATTTTATGTTAAAGGGATGAAGTGTTCTTGTAAATGAGAGGGGGGTAGTGTGCTATTTATAGTTTTCCATTTGGGAAAGTGGAGGAATTTTTGTGCATGCTGGACTAAAGGATAGGAAAAAAAATTAATTAGGGAGTCAAAGTAAGATTTGACTAGGTTTAGAAGAAGTTAATCATGGTTTAGGGTAATTAACCTAGGTCTAGGCTAGTTACACTTGTTTAGAGAGGAATTAGGTTTTGAGAGTGTTTTCAGAGGTCTAATCAATCCAATGAAATGGATTTATATTATAGGAATCTAATATAAATAGTTTAGAAGAGGATAAGAAGAGACTTATATTTGCTTGTTTAATTGACTTATAAGAGGAATACAAACAAAAGAGTGTCGTAGTAAGAGGCTATTCGGATAGGTATAACTAACGATATGTCATAAATTTGTGAGGAGGATAATAAATAGTGTAATATTAAGAATAAAAGTGCTTTGATCAAAATACGGTGTTTATATTTTCCCTATTTAGGGTGATGTAAGCTACGTCACTTCAAAGAAAGTAGAGAAGCATAAATGAGTAGAAATTTTTTAAAGGGTAGAATAAAAATTAGTTAGCTAAAGGGATGACCCTCGATTCTCGATGGGGTGATGGAAGAACTCGATTGATGATCGGGAAGAGAGCGAGAAGAAAGACAAATGTGAAGGTAAGATTAGATAACAACAATAAAAAGGGATATTGAGCTATCCACAAACCAATGCAAACAATTTTTAATCATCAGTTTCCTTACCATTCTCATCGTCGGTGCTTATTAAAATGTAAGAATACGATGGAAGAATAAAATGACATGAAAATACAAGATAAAAATAACCATCCCTTGCTAAAATAGAAACTCCATGAAACATACAAACATGCAATGCAATATGAGAAGTAAACAAACTCATGTAACATGGAAATAAGTACAATCACACACACCTTTGAAACCAACAACATTCAAGATAGTTACACAAATAATTTTTTATCGAGATGTAGTCCCAAATTTTTGATAAAAAATAAGGGTTGAAAAATATTCCCCAAGAAATTTATATATGGAAGACACTTAAGTCCAATGAAAAAGTAGTGTGTATGGCGAAAATAGTACCGGGCTACTAACAGTGCCCTAGAGTATAGACGAAGTAATCAGCATAGCATTTGTAAATGATTTTAGATTTGGGTGATCTCATGAGTCATTTTTCAAAACATGTGAAAAGGTCAACAAGATACGATATGAGTGCCATGAGAGAGACAAAGAGTTCAACCTGCAAATGAGCTTTTTTACCAATTGTAATCCATTTTAAAAGTGTTACAATGTTTTTGGATTTTTGAATGGTTTTATAATTTTTAATTGGTAAAAATAATTTAGGAGATGGAAGGTCACCTAGAAGCACACGAAAATTATTGAAGGTAAAGAGAAGCTGGTGTCAAGTGGCAATAAAATTCACTAGCGAGAAGACAAACAAGCCAACAATAATTATTTATAAATAATCATGACACTAGATGAAAATAGAAGACAAGAAGCACTGGAAATATATTAAAATTCCCTACGAGTGATTGAGATGAGATCATATGTTTCGTACACGATATTTTTTTTTGGTACTATCACTTAGGATGATACTAGATGATATTGGTGCATGGGGGGGTGGGGATAGATTTGTGATCATGCTGCAATTGCTCTTGCCCCATTGATGATATAATATGTGATGATTATCTTAGTATACATGCATGATGTAAAAATTAGGTATTCTTTGTATATATGATGTATCGAGATGATGTTATATGTGATGAATTCTATATAGTATATGTGATAATAATAGATGTGTAGTAAACAAATACACAAGAAAAATCCTGATTTTGCATGATATATTTTAATATACCTACCCACCGCACCACAATCACATGGTTTTCACATGCGGATGACTGTTTTCTTTTTAATGTTTTCTCAAATTTTCATTTTTTTCTTGTTTTTTTCTTTGTTTTTCTATTTTTTAGTTCTTATCTGATATTTACACCATGCTTAAGCATAAAACCACTTGAGATGCATGGCGTTCATAGGTTCTAGAAGCTCTTCACCATAGAGTATGCAAGTTTATAGGCTCCTGGTCCATATTTAGCAACCACCACATAAGGGCCTAGCAGTTGGCCTCAAACTTACCTTTATTTTCTCTTTCTTTGACGGTATTCTTCTGATTTTATTTCAGCACTAGATCACCTACATCAAATTCATGATGAATGATCCATTTTTATATCCTTTTGATACTTTATTCGGTATACCTTGAGGTGATTAAGATCTCTTTTATGCTTTTCATCCAATTTTTTAGCTCTTCTAGCGAGATACTCTATAGTCTTCATAATTATCAAGATGATCCCGAAAATATATTCTCGGGGAAGGAAGCTCCACTTCCAAGGGTATGATGGATTCAATGCCATAAACTAGGGAATATGGGGTAACACTAGTAGGAGTGTAGATGGAGGTTTGATAGGCCTAGATGGAGGGATGTGTCTGTAAGTGCCAATTATGGCCACTCTTACTTATCTACTCTTAAGGGGTAGAATACTTGAGTTAAATATGGAAACATTGGCACAATGTCTTAACCATTTTATTTTTAAGGCTTTACCATTATCGATTCTGATAATGGCGGAAGGGATACCATAATGAAAGATGATATGGTTCATGATGAATTGAGAAATTTACATAACGGTGACGTATGTAAGATGCACAACCTCTACCCATTTAGTAAAATAATCGGTGGCACTAATAATGTGGGTGTTTCCATCTGAAGATGAAGGATGGAGCTTCCCTATGAGATCTAGGCCCCATTTAGAAAATGGCCAAGGTGTTGCGATAGGATGCAAATATTTCACTGGTGCATGTATCAAGTTCCCATACTTTCTGTGCAACACACATTTCTTGATGAAATTACAACAGTCTTCTTCCATGGTGGGCCAATAATAACCTACCCTTAAGAGCTTCTTTTCCAAGACCATACCACTAGTGTGTGATCCAAAAATACCACCGTGTGCTTCCTTAATAGTGTTGATTAAATTAGTAACATCGAAACAATGAAGAAGATTCCCATCATAGACATGATGATAAAAGATGCCTCCTAGGAGGGTATAATGCACTATACGGTGGATAAGGGATTTTTTCTCAAAATGGGTATTGTCTAGGGGAAATGTGCCACCTTGTAGGTATCTAAATATAAGGTCATACCAAGCAGAGGATGGACCAAAAATCTCACCTACTAAGCGATTCCGACATGTCGTATATGGGTATTTATAGATGTTCTACAAAGAAAGGCAATTTTTCTCTATTGATGTGGAAAGTGTAAGAGAGATCCAATTGTAGCCATAGCATCTCTGACCTATTATGTGATCTTGGATTTTGTGCAAATATGATCGTGTAAAATAATCTTTCAAGGTTTCAACCAACTTCTTCTATGGAACACGTTTCTCATCCTGAACTTTATACTCATCGGTAACTTGTTTAATGATAAGTTGGGAGTCTCCAATGACTCGCAACTATGTTATATTCCAAGTAATAGCTAGCTCGAGTGCAAAAATGAGTGCGTCATACTCCAAAATGTTATTAGTGTAAGGGAATCCCAAATGGAATGCTCTCGGAATAACCTCACCTGTGGGAGTGATGAGCACTACCCCTGTCCCCGATCAGTGGAAGGTGAATGATCCATCAAAATGGACTTACCATTCGAAATAATCTTCAACATACAACATGGATGCATCGGCGAGTCCAGGACACAAAGGTTCCATTCTTGGTAGAGGAGTGTCTACCAACTAATCAGCCAGTACTTGTCCTTTCAAGGATTTTTGATTCACAAACTCAGTGTCAAATTCTCTTAGGACAATGATCCAATTATCCATTCGTCCTAAAAGGGAGGGTTTGGATAAAAGTTACTTGAGTGGGTCAAATATGGATATTAGTTTGGTTTTATTGTTGAGAATATAGTTGTGAAGTTTTTGAAAAGTGAATATTATAGCCAAACGGACATTTTCAATCTGTGGCTAATTCAGCTCGTAGATAGTCGAGTGCAATTGATGTAGTAAACCGCCCTTTCTCTATGTTCTAGGTAAGATTGGGAAAGAAGTACACTTTGATAGAAAAATAGGTTGTAGAGATGTAAAATAGCAGAGATTCACCTATAGTAGATGGCATGAGTATAGGTGGGTTGACAAGGTATTGTTTTAAAGTAATGAAAATGACTTTTGAAAATCTTTTCCCAGGTTGAATGCAATAACATTTTTGAGGAGATGTGTAAATTGGTGGCACTTATCCATGGTATTTGTGAAATAAAGTGACGAATTTCCTAAATATTTCCTTGTAAACTTCTCAAGTGTTTGAGAGTCATAGGTGGAGGCATTTTTGTGATAGTTGTAACCTTTGTAGGGTCCACTTCTATCCCTCTTTGTGAAACAATGAAACCTAGGATTTTTCTTGATAAGATGCCAAAGACACACTTCTTAGGATCAAGCAAACCTTATAATCTTGGAGATGCTGAAAAATACGTCTCAACACTTCAAGGGGCTCTGCTCTTCTTTTGGATTTGGCTAGGATGTCATGAACATAATCTTCCATGATGTCATTTATCATGTCATGGAATATGACAGTCATTGCATGCTGATAGGTATCCCCGGAATTCTTGAGTCTGAGAGGCATGACCTCGTAACAAAATGTTCCCCAAGGGGTGATGAATTAAGTTTTATATTGATCTTCTTCTTTAATCTAAATATGGTTATAACCTGAAAATCCATCCATTAAGGACAAAATTTCATAACTAGCAGTAGAATAAATGATCATATCAATGTTAGGCAAGGGGAAATCATCCTTAGGACATGATTTATTAATATCACGAAAATCAGTGCAGATTATTATGCCAACAAGTTTATTTTGAACAAGGACTATATTGGATATCCACTCTGAATAGTCGATAGGGTTAATGAAATCAGCAACTAATAATTTCTCTAGTTCTTCTTTGACAAGGAGTGCAATTGTAATGTGCATCGTTCTCAACTTCATTTGATGGATTTAGTGTCTCGAGTGTACAATGAGGTTGTGCATGATTAAGTTTGGATCTAATATAGAAATATCTACGTATGACCACACAAATATATCTCCATATTCTCTTAACAACTCTACAAAACCCTTTTTCTCTTGAGCTGAGAGTGAATCTCCCAACTTTATCATTCTTGGTTCTTCTTGAGCCAATGTTGAAACTGATGGTTTCTTCCACAAGTATCTTAGAGGTATCTTCCATCCATGTAGGATCAGGGGGAAGAGTAAGGTCAACCTCCCTAGGTAGCTCATCATCATCTTTAAATGGATAGCTCATTTTATCCATAGGTTATTCATTCTATTTAACAATGAGTTGTTCAAAAAAATTGTCTCTATGAGACTGGAATTTATTCTTTGCACAAGGTTTCTATGAAGTACTTTTACCCTTGTTTATGACCTTATGATTCAAGAATCCACACATATTTTATTCTTCTAAAAAGTATACAAAGGTGTCTAGCTGAATCGTAAAGCATTTCTTATGATCCCAACTAGAATAGAGTCCCCGAGTCCCATGAATTTCTGCTACTACCTCATCATTCTCAAAGAAATCGATTAGCACATGAAATTGTTGATTCTAATCTACAAGTTCGAGATATAAAAGGGTTACCTAGAAATTCATTTGAGGCTTGGATCGAGATAAGGTTAGGATAGATGAATCAAGATATAGTTTAGTTGAGGCAAGATCCTCATATAGGATCCAATGGGAATTTATGTCACTCTTTAAATGTGATGAGTAATCCTCGTGTTTGGAAGAGGTGGCATCAATCTCAAATGGTGGATCGTTGTGAGGTTGTATTCCAATACCATGTTTATTCGATTTAAATTAAGGGATAGGAATGGGTTATAATCACCCTTGTGCATTGATTCCACATCCCAACCCTTTATAACCCATGAAAAACATCATGCATTAGCCTTTGAAATATTGGTGTGCATGATGGAATGAAGCCATGGTTCCTTCTGGCACTCTGTTATTAGGATCCCCTAACATCTTTTCCTTTGACAAGAAACCACTAGGGATGAATTTATTCAATGGTTTAGGGAATTTTTATTGAGTGTTTTGAACTGAAAATAAGGATTTCCTAGTGTCTTGGGTGAAACTAATAAATGTTATATTAATAAAGCTTGATTAAGGGTGAACAACTTACCTGGCCCATATTTTTTGACATTTCCTCTCATGATGCAAAGGCATTGAGAAATGAAGGAAAGTCATGATTATAAGGAGTGAGTGAATCGGATCCACCCATTCCTTGATAGCCTCTGTTTTTAAAGGAAAAACAATTTCTACAGAAGGGCATTCATAAGCTACATGAGAAAAACTATGCAAGGCTTTGTAATGTGTAAATGGTTATGGATCACCTTGAATGGTGATTATCATTCTTTTTGGCACATCCTGATACATTGATGGAAGGTAAAATGAATTCCCACATGGTATGGATCCATGGACATCCTAAGAGCATGTTGTATGGTAGATCTAGGTCAAGGACATGGAACGTTGTATCATGACAAGTCGACCTACTTCCATTGGAATCACTATAGTGCTTGCTAACTCTCACTCCTCATTATCATAGGTCATGATTGTAATAGTTTTGGCACCTAGATCTATTTCTAAATGGCCTAGCTACTTAACTAGCTTCAAAGTACAAATGTTTAGACCAGATCCACCATCCAAAAGTACTCTCTTAATTTTTGACGGGTAACAACCACTTCTAGGTATAAGGGTAAGTTATGCTCTAGGTCATTACATGGGATTGCAGCATGATCAAAAGTGATATGATTGTTAGCATCAAGGTACACAATCATGGCTTTGAGGTGTGTACGATCTACATCGATTGATACTCCCAAACTCGTAGCATATTATATAATATGTTTTTATGGGAAGAAGAAATTTTGAGGAGATCTAAAATGGATATCGTAGTAGGTGTTTTCTCCAATGGTCTAAAAATTGTACTAACCTTCTCGAGGGATAGGCGGGGATCTCGACATGATTAAATGAGAACGTATCATCCCTCTTTGTGTAACTCTTTTATAATATTCGAGATAGTATTGACCTGTTCATCAAATGAATGAATGAATCCTACGAGAGAATTGAAGGGACTCCCATTAGTGGGATAAATATAAGTGACGATCCTGTAGTTATTGGAGGTTTATCCATGATATGGATTCCTTTTGTTCTTATCTACATGGTTAGGAAAGGGCTTTTAAAGATACCCATTTTCTCATTTGGCCTTATCTTGAGTCGGGGATAATCTACAACGATTTTTCTGTCTTCAATGAGGTCTTGTATGTATTAACGCATTATTAAACACCTATCTATCTTGTGCTCTTTAACATGGTGGAATTCACAGTACTCATGTTCCTTGAACCAAACATGTTTTGGAGCATTTTTGGGTATGGTACTTTGTCATGGTTGGGTAGTCTATCATGTTTATGTTATCTAACTATTTCAGTATGAGAGATAGGGATTATGTTAATTGTTTGAACTCACATTTGGTAGGTGTCATGGGATGAGGTTCTTGTGAAAGCTTTAAAAGTGGACCAGTCTATACGGGTTGGACTCTCTTGGAGCCTATAATGCCATCTCCAAATACATGTTTTTTTTTAAATTTCAGTTTATCTAAGGATTTTCCTTCATGTTTGTCTTTGAAAATTGGTTAAAGTGTTCTCTACATGATGAGGGACTTTTTGATTTGACCGCCCTTCTCTATAAATTCTTTGAAGTTACAACCACAATGCATTTGTAAATGGAAGGCTATTTTTGGGTTCAAGTTAGGCACAAATATGCTTACCAGCTACTTTTCTAGCAAGGCACATGGGAAGCGACTTGCCAATCCATGCCATGTTGTAAAAATTTAGCAAATGGCTCATTGGGGTTTTGTTTGGTTTTACAGAGATCATTCATTATGATATCCTTTTCCATGTTATAGGAATAATGGCACACAAATGTTTCTGCTAATACTTGCCACATTTTAATGGAGACATTGGGTATGCTATAGAACCATTCTAATCATAGTGCACCTAGGCTATGAGGTAAGAGTCATATTAAGAATTTATCGTTGTATGCAACCTATAAGAAAGCCATATAAAAGTTTTTTATGTGATCACAAGGATCACTCTTACACTTACACTTATTGAATTTAGGAATACTGTAATGTTTTGGGAAGGGTTTCTGTAGCATGTCCTTATCAAAGGGGTAAGGGAATATTTATTCATACAAATATTTCCTTTTATGTCCTATGTTCCCTCCCTGTAGCGTAGTAAGCATATATTTCATCGACAATAATTCTCAATCAATGATTTATTCTTTGGTGGGTGACATTGTTCTTTGTGCCTTAGCCACTTTAAAGGTCATTTCACTATATGGATCAATGAGGAATTTGTTATATTTCATATTTATTTTGTCTTTGTATACATTCCTACTTGAAGAGCCTAAGTTTTCTAGTTTTTGGCTCAGTTTCAAGATCTATTTTTGAAGGATCTCTTCTTTGTTCATAGGATCCTCTTCCTCATCAAACTTGGGAGGTGGTGAGGATTTTCCCTTAATATTCACTTTTCGTGAAGCCTTGTAATAAGGTCGCATGATGGATCACCAAGTGGCTTGGATGGGTCTCCTTCAGTGGTCTTATGATGTTTCCTAGAAGTAGAAGCATACTCTATGTTAAAGGGGTTATTCATGTCTAAGAGGGATCTTCATTATTCTATTTTGTGATTAATGAACTTAGTTTACACTTTGTGTTCAGGAAAAGCTTAGCCCCTAATTCTAAGACTCTTGCAAGTACTTGATCCCTATTGTAATAAAGGAGTTTGTTAAATTGGCCTAAGTCAAATTGGTGTTGTTCTTTAGAAGAGTCGAAACCTCTGCGCTATGATCAATCAATCGATATGTGTCCTTGATTTGTGAAAATAAAGGTGTTAATTTGCTGCCACTAAATGGGAAAGATTCAAAAGGATTTTCTCCTAAGTCACAATGGGTTGGTTTGAACGTCATCTTCTTGATTCTAGAAATCACTAGCAAAAAGTTAAACAACATTCCTTCTAACTATATTTTAAGTTTACACGAAACCTAGGTGTATGTTTTTGTAGGTTGCTTGATATGATGCTGAAATAACCTAGTGTGTTCTAGAAGTAATGTTATGTAGTTGTTTTCATGAATCAAAAACACTCATATAAAGACTCTAATGCATCCATCACTCAAATTTTCGCTTCTACCAAGCCTATACCCTAACTATGTGTAAACACTAAAATTGGATCACACTCCCCTTGGTCCCTCAATAAGTAAATACCTTGAACACATCCACCTAGCCATGGCCCACTTCACCCCACTATAATATTAATTTAATTAAATTAATTCATTATCCTCACCATATTTATTATTTAAATATTCTAATTAGGATAATGCCCACATAGCCACATCACCCCAAGACCTATTCTTAGTAAGTTGTCATAACTAGCTAAGACCTACCCAAACCCTAAATATCAAAGCCTATATTCCCTCTAACCACATTCCCGCCCGTTAGAAGGAAGATTCCATGCTAATCCACGGCGTAAACAAAATGAGATCCTAGAAAATCAAGGGGATCTTCCTAGTTTAATAAACAAAGAAAATCCCACCCTAGCCAACGCCGGTTACCCTTAACCATCACCAATTAAGCCAGAACCGCCGTCGGTTACCATTTGACCCCCAAAACAACCTTATTTCAAGGTTGGCACATTTTCTGAGAGATAGAGACATTTTTTTAGAACAAGTGACGAAACCAGAGTTACATGTAAGCATAACCAGCATCCGTACAAGCATCATAACATCCATAGCGATTGCACAGAAGCAATCACATAGCCATCTACCTTCACGAGAGCATCCGGAGAAGCGCCAACACTGTACCAAGTTCATTTGATCACCCATCATTACCAACCAAGCATCAAGCTCGTACAAGCAGTAAGTATTATTAACCATCACTCATCTATTCATCATTTGGTAGATCCTTTTACATCTTTTATTTAGATTTTTTTCTCATTACCATTCCCCCATCATCTACCTCCATGCAAACTTGACCATACTTTTATCCATACCCTTGCACTGCCCATACCTAGATCTTAATCATTCCTGTACATACCCAGGATCTATACGAATCTTTCCATTGCCCTTCCATCTTTATCTAACATTAGATCTATCACCTAGTCAAGTTTTATTGAGTTTATTGTACCCTGACCATACGACATTTGGTTACCCAAAACCATCGTAAGTTAGCCTAAACCGATACCAGTCATACCAGACCGACGTTAGTCTCTGTCTTTTACCAGAAACTAAGAACAGAGCTTCTAAACTTCCACCAAATATGAAAAACCACCACAATCTTACCTAACCAATACCAATACCTTGACAGTGACTTGGACCTTCATATTCAATCATAGCCTATCCTATTGTGAATGAATTTGCTTATTGTAGATGAATGAGATACCTAAATAATTTTAGCCACAATAGGATTTAATTTATTTCTCACATTAATTTTCTTTAAATAGTGGATTGACACCATCTAGGAAGTATCACACTTCCTAGATCTAGCACACGCTAGGCAGTCCACTACATATATTGTTTAACTTTTATTTGGTGGTCTTGTGTTCCATTTTAGGTAGTTCCTCCAAGAAAAAAGGAATCTCTCATGATCAGTTGTGGATTCAGAAGTCATACGCATGCAACAACCTACAACCAACATTTCAATAGGTATTCCTCCTAACCCATTACCCTTATTTATTTCATCAACATTCGAAGAAACACTCTAGAATCAAGTGAAACACTATGATTCCTTTGAAGGGTCACAAGTGGATAGTTCCAATATCATATCAATAGGTAGGTTGAGTTAGAATTCTAACAAGGCCTAAATATTAAAGTGGTACTAACGTAATCTCTTGAAGAGCTATACTAAAATTAGTGCGAATGCCGATGAAAGCTAAGTTTTCTAAAAATGGAAGTTACAAGTATGTATTGCATAACAACACTATCGTGATACAATAAGCGAGAAAGAAATTTTTAGTATCAAGATAATGTTTTTTCGATATATATAAGGTAATATCGACACTCTAAAAAGACTTAGTTTATGTGGAGGAACTGAAATGAAGCATGAGTATACCAAGAAGTTGTTAGTTGTGCAAGCAGTGTAACCGCACAATAAAGGGAATTATATCAAGTTGTCAATAAATTGTGTGACTAGGATGTGAGAAAAAAACTATCAACCTAAGGAGAAATAAAAAAGATGAACCTAAATCGTAGTAGTGAAGATGATATCGAAATCAATATCAAATAACTATCAAAGATACGAAACCATACCTATGCACTTTAAATGTTTAACAACCCATCCACAAACATGGATGGGCGTAAACAAACAAAAAAGTGGCGAGTACTATATCTAATAAAATGCGTGAGGTATTCTTCCTTCTCACCCCAAAAAATGGGTGGCGAGTATGCAAGGGTATAGATTGAAAGGATGAAAAGAAGCTAAGTGCCACTTGAGAAGAGTTTCTCTTCATCGAAGACTAGAATGAAACCGAGGTAAGTGAGATGTCATTTAATTCCATGGTGAAAGGAACTTAGTTCTAACTTACATGGGCTCTTTGCCTTGTTCAAAAAAAAAGGTTTAGACTCTAAGTGAGTTGTCACTTCATGATGGCTTGATGTGAAAATGGACTAGAAAAGTGGGCTCCAAGATAGAATGGATTCCCTAATAAGATCTCTCAACTAGCTCTCATAAGTTGTCTAAGAGTGAGCTTGATTTACCCAAATATTTTCATTGACTTATTTGGGCGTATCTCAGCTTTAATTTACCCCCTTCTGATACAATGAGAAACTAGTGTGTTTAGTTGTACCGTCACTAGGGTCATGATACAAACAACTTTGAATCTAACTTACAATGTGAAATCTACTCAAATGTGTAAGCATAGCATTTCTGTTTCATCCATAAGGTTACTCAACAATGGATTACTTTAGGGTTCTTAGAGCGACCCCCATTGTTGTAGCTTAATGCATTATGCTAAAAGGGTTATGTTCAGTTGAGTGGATAGGCACATACCCTTTTAAAACTTGCAATATAATGTGAAGTGAAAATATTCTATTTTTTATATTGCTTAACTTAATGGGGTTTTAAGTATCACACCGTTTGGCGACTTGTATGAAAACAAATGTATTAGAATGTTCTATTTTGTTTTTGGCATATTTCTTTCTATGACATGCATTAAGCCCTACATGTAAAGAGTTAGTAATTTTCCATCAAATAAGAAAGATATTTTCCATGTTGTTTTTGATTCCTAAGATTTCAAAAAGGTGTGAAGGAAGAGCATACACAACATGAAAATCCTATTAAAATAAGACTTTTTGAAAAATACTTAGAAAGATAGAGTTCATTTTATGCAACTTTTAAATATTAATCCAAATATTTTAAAAGTAAATTAAGTGTTTTTAAAAGAGACAAGGTGTTTTTAGAAGTGTTTTTAATTCCCAAGATCACCTAGAAAATGAAACACTTCAACTATTTTAGTCAAATAAAATAAAAATAACCTGATGACTTTTTAGAACATGTAAACACGTTTGAAAACCAAGAAAAAATAGGAAATTCCATAAATCTATTTCTAGCAATTTTCAATGGTTTTTTAGTATTTTGCATTTTGAGAGGTCTTGGGGAACTTTGGAGTTTTATGATAGAATAAATAATAAAAATATATATTAATTTTTTAACTTACCTCAAAATCTATGCTTCGTTCTCTTTCCGATGCCTATTCAAACTCTAAAAATGAGTAAACGGGTCAAAATATATGACCAAAACTAGGAGCACTAAAAATTATTTGAGAAAATTCAGATTGAATAGATATACTTGTGCCCCCTTCAAGGTGTATGCACATTGTTTTGGGTATGTGCATGTCGGATTGCGTACTGCCTATACCCTTTTGTGTAAACCAAGCAGATCTGTAGGGTTACTGCACTACCCAAGAGATGCCTGCGTTAGGGTAGGTGTGCTGCGCTGGAAGAAGAAAAATGGTAAATGTTATGACAGGTGTGTGTGCCTTGGCAGAGGGGTATCTATGCCCAGTGAAAGATCATATGCACCATGGTTTTGGAGCGTGTGCACTGGAAAATTTTTGAAATAGGGCCACGAATACACAGTGCTTGTGCATGAGTTTGGGTGCTGCGCACTTAGTAGAAATGATATTTGGCGGGGCATTTGCGATGGCGATAAAGGCCATGTGTGCCATCGTTTGTCGTGTGAACCTATTTTAAGGTACCTTCACGTGATTTTGGGTACCTACACACCTCTGCTAAAAATAAAAAATTGAAGGCACCAGTGTTGATTGGAAGGTGTGTGCACCCTGCGTAAAAAACCACCAAAAAACACAGAAAATGAAATTTTAAAAGTGTCAATAGGTTATAAATTATCCATTAAATGTAGTTTCTAGTATAAAATTAACAAAGAAGCATGAAAATGAGGGTTAACTACTTAAAACCTGGACAAAAGCCCAAGGAAAAATATTCATCCCTACAAAAACATGTAAAAAGTTAAAAACTGAAATAAAATCTTAAAAAAGACCCCATTAATGGAGGATGGAATTCATGTCCCACCGGGCATGCCAAATGTGTTCAAAGAAAGGTTGTAAAAGCTATGGAATGGGGTAAGAACACTTAAAAACCCCAAAGCTTTGTGCAAAACCAATCAATGGACCATCAAATAAGAAGTAAACAAGGATTCCTACTTTGCATGCATTATACTTGGAATAAGCAAGCAAACTAAAAAATATAATTACCCTATATTCTTAAAATCTTAAGTCAAATGAACCTAATAAGGATCTAAGCAATCAGTTTGTGCTTAAGAGAATGGGAGCTCACCATTAATGGCTTCAAGGCCAATGGTTCTTCCCATTTACTCAATGGTGTGTGGTGTGTTGCAAAGGATAAAGAAAATAGCTCAATAAAATGAAATAAAACTCCTAATCCTAGCAATAATACTATAGTTTATGTTAGAGGGAAGAAGTGTTCTTGTAAATGAGAAGGGGTAGTGCTATTTATAGTTTTCCTTTTGGGAAAATGAAGGAATTTTGGTGCATGTGGGACTAAAGGATGAGCCAAAAAGTTAATTAGGAGTCAAATTAATATTTAACTAGGTTTAGAAGAAGTTAATCATGGTTTAGGGTAATTAATGTAGCTTTATGCTACTTAAACTTGTTTAGGGAGGAATTAGGGTTTTGAGAGAGTTTTGTGAGGTCTATTAAATCCAATGAAATGGATTGATAGTCTAGGAAGCTAATAGAAGTAATTTAGAAGAGGATATAAAGAGGATTTAGCCAAGAGAGGCTTATATTAGCTTGTTTAATTGACTTATATGAGGAATACGACCAGAAGGAGTATCCTAAAAGGCTATTTGGATAGGTCTAACTGATGGTATTTCGTCAATTTGTGAGGAGGATAATAGCTAGTGCAATATTAAGAATAATAGTGCTTTCATTAAACTACAAGTGTCTACGGTGCGAGCCCCTTTTTGTGGCTTATGTGGTACTTTGAGGTGAAGGATGTTTGTGCGAAGGAGGTGTTCACATGAGCACCCCCTAATTTCACACCCCATCTAACCTCCTAATCACATTTTTAGGACACGAAGTGGGATGTAAAATTGGGCTTTGACCCAACACATATATTCTAGAATGATATATTGCTGAAAAGCACCCTTTTAACGTTTACGGGTAATTATCCCTTCTATATATCGTGGTAAATTGTGTATTTTATTTTCCACAGAATCTCATTTTGCCGAAAAATTATTTTCGAGATGGATTGATCCATGAAACCAAGGCTCATAAGGAAAATCATCAATGTCCATGAAAATTCTTGACTCCAAGAGTGTCTTATAGAGGATTTCCTTGTGAATAGTAGATATCTTATGAAGCTCCAAGATAGAGATCTTAGTGGTTTTTTTCTCAAGTTGTTTTAGGAGATCGTAATGAATATTCGAAGGAGTGGAAAGAGTGAATCCTGTAAAAAGCGAGGGAAGTGTATAAAGTGGTGAAATGACACTCCTTCAATTTTATTTTCATGTTATTGATATGGTTGGTGATAGGACTGACATATCTAATAAGTGAATTAGATGGATTCGATGTTTTAACAACAACATGATCGGTACTTTTTTCTTGAGACCTTTGACTTCTAACCAACTTATTTTTAAGGTTTTTAATGTTTTAGGAATGGTTCGTTATATATCCATAATTGATGTTTTGTAAGGTTCTTATGTGTCAAGTTTGATATCTCCTCAATATATGAGTTCTTCGATGAAGTTATTCAATTTCATACATTGATGTGTCATGAACTTTAATAGGGTGATACTCACAATATTCATGGTATTTATACCATGATGGATTAGATACATCATCTGCAAACAATTTTCTGCTCAAAAATTTGACCATATTTTGAATCATGTTATTTTAGGATTAATTACAAGGACTCGTGAGTGGAGTATATTCCCTATGTGTGAATTTTTGTTTATGCGGTCCATGTCTAAGATTTAAATGTTGGGTGCTATGAAAAACTTATACATGATTGAAATCATTCATTCCATCACCTATGAAGTTTGAGGTTTTGGAGAAATTTATGGGTTTTTCTATAGGTTTTGATTCATAGTTATCATGTTAAAGTGTTTTAGACCCCTTTGTATAAAACATATTTTTCTATTTTGGTTTCCCTTTTCTACAACTTCTTCAAATGTGTCTACACAATGCATTTACAAATGGAAGTATTTTTTAGGATGTAAATTTGGGTATAAATATACTAACAAGTTGTATTTTAGAAATTGAGAAAAGAAAGTGGCTATCCGACCCCTTCCATTCTATGTAAGAATGCAACGAAGTTCTCATTATTTTATTTTTTGATGTTACATAGGTATACCATGGTGATATAACTCTCCATATTGAATAAAATGTGGTGAGTAAACTTTTCATCTAAGTCTACAAAAGTGAAAATAGACCCTTTAGGGAGATGGATAAACCATTCAATTGCTCGGACTGAAAAATATATATAAATAAGTGAATAAGGTAATTATCATTGTAAGAAAATTTGTAATGGGCCATGAAGAATTATTTTACGTTGTCATGAGGATAAAATTTTCTACTATATTTTTTTGATTTAGGGAACTCAAATCATGGTGGAATGGGATTATGTAACATCTCTCGATCAATGGGATATGGAAACAGATTCTTGAAATGATATTTTTATTATTTTTATGTTCTTTTCTTATAGGGAAACATGCATATATTTCATAGAATGCAACTGGGTCAAATATTTTTCTTTCTAATATCAAGTCAGGTATATATGTATAATTAGATTTAGAGGATTTTACACCACGGTTTTACGTGTGAGTCGCTTTACATGTCTCTATTAACATGTGAATATAAAGTCGTTAGTTTGTGACTAAGATATTGTAATTCTTACTAGATAGTGGAATCTTAATTTTTGGTTTAGGTTGGGATTAATCACACTCTATTCTTGATTCGTGATTAACTCGATAAAATTTATATGATTGTGAGTTTTAGTTTTAGATGCTTTACCACATCCTCATTTTGACCTTTAGGTTGTGTTGACATAGAGGCATGCTCATGGTTCAATATGTCATCAAAAATTGAAAAGGGGGAGGTTCCTTTTGTTTTTTTGTTCTAATCATGCTAGTGAGAAACACTTTGGATCAAAAATAGAGGGAATTTTAGACCCTAATTCTATGAGGGTAATAATATTTGGTCTTTATTTTGAAAGATATATTTATCTATGCGTGGAGGATTAGTTTTAAATATGTTATGGGGTATTTTTTCCTCATCACCATTATGATCAGCAAGTCCTTGTTCCTCATCAAAAGATGGGTCGAAAGGGTTATGAAATAAGGAGTAAGATGCACACCTCTTGTGTCCCAAATATGATATAGGTGTTAGGATGGAATGTGTGTTGTGTAGAGGCTATGTAAGTTAATTTGGAAAACATAATGGATTTAAAAATAATATTTTGAAATGATTTAGGACTTAGGGTTCATTTTAGGACCCACTACAAAATAAATATTATAGAGTGGGTGGCGAATCTGACGAAAAATTCATTTGCACTCTAGGTGAATGTATGGAAATGAGTTTCGTGGAAGCTGCGAATAGAATCCATTTTTCAAAAAATGGTGGAAGAACGAGAATCTATGTTCTGCATACCGGATGGTAAGCATGAATCACCAATATGTTATCGGTTGAAACATATAGTATGCTACCATACGACAAAAAATGTCAGTGTTATCGACTGGTAACACATGTTTTCCAGCTGGAACGATGGTGTTACCTATGGGTAACATAAGATTTTAATCCGGTGACATAGGGTACTTACGGGTTCCATGGTGTTGTCGATTGGTAACATATCCTTGTTAGTTAGTAATATGTATTGTTCCACACTTTTGATTTTTTTTTTCGACTTTTTTTACTTATCGGTAATAGAGTTGTTGTGAAGACGTTGATCCGAAATGGTAAAATATATATAGTGTTCTGAATGGTAATGTATATATGGTGTTCATGGATTGCAACATATATGGTTTTGTGGTATTTAATATGCCACATGTCTTCCGCTTCCCACATTTAATAAACGTTCCTTTCCTATGTATACACCCATCGCAATTAATTTTTTTCCATGTCCACATGCGGGATTCTCTCGAGATAGACTTTTGAGAGAGTTCGGTCCTTGTCGTCCACTTCTGATCTTTTATTATTAGATAGTAACTAGTGCCACCTTCCATACGATTTATTCTATGATCCTCAACACTCATATATAGGTATCTTTATTTTCCATTTTCAAACATCTTATTTTTTCAAGAAATCAATGTTCACGAATAATGGCCCCAAGAAAAAATACCATTAAATCAACTTCCTATGTTTACTAAAACATTTAATATCCCCAATTGCTACAACTTCTTCAAAAGCCTGAAATAATCAATCAATCGACTAGATTCCTAAGTCAAACTATGATGGACTTATTTATATGCCCGAGTATCGAAAAAACACAAATTATTAAATAATTTATTGGAAGTATATAATAATTTGGATGACACTTTTAGATTTCAATTACCATCCTTCCAATTTCACTTCAAAATAACACATGAAGATATTTATCATCTAACAGGTGATGAATTAAATCCATTTCTGTAACAACCAAAGCCATTCTTTTAGATTAGAAAAATAAATTTTTAGAGTCTCATTAAAATCTCTCTATTGAGGCTGAGGTTAATACTCCATCCAAAAGAGGCATTAACTCTCAATCTATCAAAGACCCCTTTCTCCTAGAAATGGTAGTATTTTTCTAGTCCCGTATCATTCTAGATGGAAGATATACCAACATTCCTTAGTGGGAAATGTAGTACCTTCTTCAAAACATTTCCGGTGTTAGATTTTATTGGTCTCATATCTTGCATCAAATATTTGTTCTGAACTTAAAAAATCCTAATTGAATCTTTTTGTAGTTAGTTGTTCTTCTTGTTATGTTCTTGTGTTATATTATAAGGGTTTTTATGGACTCAAATCAACAAATATTCCAATTAATTTTCACGAGAAGATGGAAAAACATGGAATTCCTATATATGAATAGTTGGCAAGTATTATGTTTTAAAATAATTTTATCTACATTCTTTTCAAAAAAAATTCATTGTTAACTGATTCTTATAAATATGTAATCTATAATTTTGTTATGAACAAGTAAAAGAAAGTGAAACACCAGAACACCGTCATGCGAAAGTTTTCTCGCATAACCCTAGTGGGACTGAGGGTTCTGGTGAAAAAATCTAATTGATCATGGTGTGACCATGTCCAATGAATATTTTTCTACAGAGTTAAAACCAAAAAAATAGATGTGTGGTTCCTTGGATTGCCCTCGCTCATCCCGATCATAGAGAAATGACATAACGTGCTCAACTTCTAATACAAAGGAAAATATAGGTTTTAAGTTCTACATACTACACAATCATTTCAATTTTATAAAATTATTTTAAAACTAATGATAATATGAATCTATGATTCTTGAAAATGACATATTTCTAATTTCATTATCCTAATGTGTAGCCTTTTCTGACATATCTACATCGACGACTCTGAGAGTGTCTACTCATACTAATGGCGATGATGACATGGCATACATAAATGAGTAAAAACAAGAATAGTATCATTACGCACCTCCACCATATAATTTTCAAGGCCCTTCAAGTTCTAGTAAAAGAAACCAATCAATAATGAATTAAACTTTATTTATATTAGTCCTTTGAATTGCTTTCAAAAAATTATCATTCTTTTAAATTTATTTTTATTAAATTCAACATTTTGTGTGCGAATACCACCACAACCCTTCCACAATGTAATAAATCACTATTGATATCAGTCTTATTAATTTAAATTTATTATTTTCTACTTGTTTTTTTGCTTATTTTTGAATTTTAAACATACTAATTATTGAATCGATATTGTTAAAGTATCAATGCTCCCGAGATATTTTGCAATCTGAAATTGATCCTCACCATGCCCATGGCTGCCTTCTCTTCTCGACTCCATCTCGGTGTGTAAAGATTACATTAGTTTGACCTCCCCTTTCATCGTCGTCGCTTTGCTTATGGTAGGGGAAAAAGGATTTTGTCAAGGATGAGGCATGTCTCGGGTTTGGCATCTTTTTTTACATGGTAGCGTTAGGGAGGCATGTTGAGGATTTGACGTAATCTATTCATAAGAATGTGCCATAGCTGGTAGGATCTCTAGATCCCCCTTCCCCAACCCAGGCGGAAAAAATGGATAATCATGCAAAGACATGTTTTTCACCTTACATCCTTGTGTTTGATACTACTACAACCATTTTCATGGAGAATATTATTCCTAACATTAAGGAGATGAAGATGTGGGAGATCAAATAAAAATATATGATAAAATAAATCAATGATAGATATCATAATTTTTAAAATAGAGAAAAATATTTTTCATTGGTTAAAAATCAACTGGTGATGATTGACACTATACTTGCTTAAGCACAAATAGGAAGTGTAGTCATCGAGAATGTTTACATTAGGGATAAATTTTGACAATAATGTTTAAAATATTGGTCACTTTGAATTCGAGGCAAAATATTACTACAACAGGTGGAATTGTGACAAGAACCTTGCCACTATTGTTAATGCAGAGAAAGACTTGGCCATGGTAAGTTCTAATTTTTTTGTAGATAACTACATCAATATATAGTTATCCTTTATCTTATTCTAAATATTAATTATGGGATTGTTTAATTGCAGTCAAAATACCATAATTTTAAGATAGAGGTGCGGAGTGTTAAATGAGAACCTTAAAAACATTAGAGAGAGTGTCCGTGAGGCTATTCGTTTTAAAGAAAAACTTGTTCTGTTTAAAAAAGAAAAATAATTTGTGGAAGATTATCAAGGAGCATAAATTGGATCTGGAAATTATTCTAAAGTTTTTATGAGGATCCTTCTACCTTTTAAGAAAAGATTCATCTCATGAAGACAGATAAAATTTAGTAAATATTAATGTTGTAAAAGAATTAGTAAAGTCCGGTGTAATCCAAGATAATTCAAATGTTGTAGCTGGTGTTGAATCTATTCAAGGACAAGGGTCCAATTAACTTAAATTAAATTTTAAAACTTTAAACTATGTTACTATTGATGTATTCAGTATTTGACAAATGGAATTTGAAAACATTATCTTTATGTGAAATTGTTGATCTTTTTTATTTCTCTCATGTGAAATGGTTTATTATCTTTATGTGAAATAGTTGATGAATAGTACACATGGATTCTGGAATCTAGATTTACATTGTTCAATTTATTTTCAAATATGTATGAACTCAAAAATTAATACTTTTGTCTTGAATGTCCATGTTGTTTTTGATTTTGAATCATCATGTAGTGATTATCTCTAATAACCATGATGGGATGTAGTCATAGAATGTTATGTTTTTGATTAATCCTAATAATCACAATGTTATATATCATATATGGATTATCATATTTTTTTGCAAGCATTTGTTCCTTTGGAATTGTGATAGTGAGAAATCAAAGATTGAACATACTTTATTAGTAATGAAATTTAATTTTATTACATCATCCAGTTTGCATATTGCACAAATATGAACTGTCTACCATCTGTTATTTGCAAACATTATTAAAAATATATAAGAGATCAAAAAATTTCCAAACATTATATGTGAAATATATGTAAATGAAAAAATATCAAGTAACAATATATATTTTAGAAAATGAATACAATCAACTATCTGGTAGTTGAAACAACCCTATCCTAGATGGTCCTTCATCACTTCTTATATCTGTTGCATTTTCTTGTCTAGCAGAGTCCAAGTCAATTTCACCATTATTAGAGACTTCATTGTTCACTATCTGATTAACAACTCTACACTTTGTAAGATATGTCCATGTAGCTAGTGCTCTTTCATATGGAAATGTGTCCACCCTATATCTTGAAACATAGATTCTCAAACAAGTTTCCAAATTCTTGTCCAATTTATTGTGAAGTTTTTATTTCACAAATGTAAGTGCACTAAATACCCTTTCATATTCAACATACCCAAGAATCATTGTCTATATGAGTTCATATAGTTTGAAGTATTCACTAATATTCTCTCTCAAAATAATACTCTAATACATCTTCCTCCACTGATAGAGTGAAAACTCCCATTTTTGTTGGGTCGAAAATAAACTTGTATTGATCATAAGTTATATATTAAAAATGTTGTGACTGTGATATGATTAATTTTCTATCCAAAATACCATTTAATTATCCTTTGTAAACATCTGAAGATTTGAAAACTACACCATAATTACAGTCATGGACTTCCCAAAGTTTGTAGCTCTTTGATCTTCATCAATCATCGATTTCAGAAAATGGGATTTACAACTCTTATGGCCTCAAGTAGATCACTATTTTTAAAAGGATCTTTTCTCCCAAAATATAATGTTTTATATATCTTCATTAATTTTTTACGTGTATCGAAATATGACATAAAAAGTACATATCATTCTTGGTACTTCCTTAAGTTTATAACCTATTACATAAGGATATTTTTATAATGAGTGCATTGGAATATTTTTCTCATCAATATAAACACAAAGATGACCACTGATATTAAAATTTAATTTATTTATTTTATATTTAGTATATGTCAAAAACTTTGTGCTACTAAAAATGGCTTTTGAATCTAGTCTTGGGTGCAATATAAGGTATCTAAAATCATACATACTTGTCTCCTTAATTTTATAAAATCAACAATGTATATGGATATTTCCTAACCGTGTTTCAGCAAGCTATTTATTTCCTTTAGCATTGGAAAAATAACACATTAAGTTAGTAATGTCTCTAAATTTTCCAACTGATACAACAAATCTTTAGCCTTGTCCACTGCTTCTTCGATGCTTGAACATATATCTTGATAAGGACGTATATTCCTCTAAACTCCTATAAGCTGGTTCATATAGTGATATCCATCTTGTGTCAACATCTTTTTGCAATTTTTTTACCATTTTTTATTATTGTACAAGTTTCTTTATTCTTAATAAAATGAATGAACTTCTTATTAAAATAAACTATCAACTCATAACATGGAAGTTTTATAATACCTCATAAGCATGATGTGATGGATGAATGCATGATGAATAGTTGATAATTGTTCTATCTGATGATATGCAAATAAGATAAAATGAAACAATATTGAGTAGATGGAATTATGTGGGGATTTCCGATAAATTGGACCCAATAAGAGTTAACTTCCTTGGTGGATCTCAATCCCCATGTGTCTAGAAAGAGTGAAATAAATAAAGAACAGTAAAAAACATGTAAAAAAGTATTTCTCAATCGAGAGATGATAAAAATTAATCTAGAAAATGATATGATTGGAATAATAAGTAAATTAAAGGTTACTTGGTCTAAGTTGACGGAGACCCGGACTATTGTGAGTGTAGGTCGATTGTGAAAGGATATATAATATGAGTTGAATATCCAAACCCTCCAAGATCCCAATGTAATCTAGAAGCTGTAGAGGTTTGAAGATCTTGGAGTTAACTCGAAGATGAGATATGAGGAACCAGAGACCAATTAAATGATAGAAAATAGAGATGGATGAGGGTAGATTGAGAATCCCAACCTTGGTCGATGGAGACTAATGTGGGTCAATGACGAATGTAGTAGATGTAGAAAATTCCAAAGATAAATGGATGAAAAGGATAACCTGCAAGTGGAGAGGCTAGAAAATAAGTGTTCTAAAGAAGATTTGAGTGTTGCAGTAGACCGATCCGAACCTACAAAATGTTAGAAGAAATCAAAACAATGATAATATGATAAAAATATGATTAAAGCAATACCAAGATAATGATAAGAACTTGTAGAATGAACGTTAGTGATGTTAACATGTCAAAAGGAGGTCTAGGAGTTTTGTAACTATTGCATAGAAATATCGGGCATGAGATTCAATTCATTAGTCATGAGAGATCTCCCGAATTTGCATGCATCTTGTTTTTTCTCTCCTTTTGGAAGGATTTAACTTGGCTTTATAGGTTTGAAAGTGAATGGGCAGTCACTTTGCTAACTATGGGGAAATTTTCCCCAATGGGATAGCTTTATGTATTTTTGGATTTATTTTATTATTTTAAGAGTTTGAACGGTGATTTAAAACATTGTGTGGGATTATATTTCTTGAAGATAAATCATGGGTGTTTAGGGCATAAAAATATATAGGAAGAAAGCTAGGAAAAGAATGGGGATGCAAGTCTAGAATAAAAGGATCCTTAATAGAAAGTTGGTTAGGGCATAATGGATGTTAATTAATTAATTAATTAATATTTTTAATAAACGTTAGAGGTTATTAAAATATGATGGGAATGGATATTGATTAATAAAGATTTATAAGGTGATGGGATAATAGGAGGGTATTTTATTTAAGTAAAGGGGATCGATTTAATTAAAGGGGACCTAGATAGGACCATAGAAAAATATGCATACATGGGTAGAAAAGAGTAGAGCTACCGAATTTAGGTGTCTACATTTTCCCCTTTTGTTGAGTGGTTTCACCTTAGCAAGCCATGATACAAAAATGACGAGAGAGTAACGGTAAATGAGGATTAAAAAATGTCTATGATGATATCCCCTAAAATGGGGGATCAATGACATCGAGGGAAATCGATGACTCATTTGAATAAGATAGATGATGAGATATGTATCAAATGGGGGATCGATGATTCCAATGGAAATAGATGATGTATTTGAAAAAGGTAGAGGATACGGGGTGGGTGGGTGAAGAAAAATGGGTAGAAGGATTACTAAGGCAATATTCCTTACTCCAAAAAGGAATTTCAATAAAAATAAAAACCATAGCGATGAATCCAATATCACATAAGTAGAGATAAAATTACGGCCTCGACAGAGATGGGTGACAATGCTCTAAAACCTAGCGAGTGGGTGAAAATTACTTGTAAAATGGACATAATCAAACTGGAAAGATCTCATATGGATTAAAGCTGGAATGATCATAAGTTCATAGGAAATAATAAAATTATGTGCAACCAAATATGAAAATTATGCTAAAACCTTCATACACAAGGATTTCAGCAAAAAAATGTGTCTGCAAAGTACAAACATGAAAGCAAATGCTACCCCAACACACGAAATGAGAAAAATGTAACGAGGTGAGTGGTGAAATATTATGCCATAAGTTAAAGCGATAGTTTAAATGTTGGATGAAAATGACTAGAGGGAAAACAAATCTAGCCAAAAATGTGGAATTTGAAACGATACATTGAGTATGGTAAATATGGCAACAAAATTCCATAGAGGGAGAGTATAGGTGGTCATAAAAATTGACCTAAGATAAGAGCGATTGGATAAGATCAGATGAGGTGTAGCATAAGACATAAATTAATGATAGGGACTGTAGGTATGAATGACACTACACAATATCAAGGAACATCTAAGGAAAGGATGTCTCCAATCAGATTGGAAGTTAATAATAAGGGGACCTAGGTGATGGAAACCAAATGCAACCAAAATAGATGTTAGAATATATAACTAACATTAGTTAGTCATAACATAGATCATATACAATTATGGATGAAATGAACTCAAAAACCCAATTCGAGACACAAAAATGGGTTTGAGATATAACTTGTATGTGGGAAGATGGTTCTCCAATAAAGGTATTCCTTAAATCTATTCCTTGGCTCTGGGAAAGGGAAAGATCAAATAGATCAATGTAGGAAGTTTGCTAGAAGAAATCTGATCAATGCAGGAAGCTTTCTTAGGATGCTAATAAAAACAGGTTTATTAATGTGGGAATCCTTTAAATTCCATAAGGTAGCCATCATTCAAGGGTATGGTCTACTTTATACATAATATAGATGGCGAGAAAGATATATGATAGCCATACTTCAAGGGATTGGTCTATTTATTTTGATTTTATTTTGACTTTGATTTCCATTTTTTTCTTATTTTTTTAATTGTATTTTTAGAATGAAAAGATGTCCTTCGAGGGATAATTCACTTTTGATTAACTTTTATTTTTAGAAGAGCATCCATGAATTTTTATTTTACATGGGGAAGAGATGGGAATAACTTAGTAGACCATGTAGAAGGGGATAATGAATGTACAAGAAAAACCCCTAGACCCTTTACATGGTTCCAATAGGTGAATGAGAGATTGAAAAACGTAATGATCATGGAGTTCTCACAAAGATGGAAGAACCTATCCATAAGGAATATGCTACATGAAGAGTCATGGTGCTCTTATTTAATGTCATATCTAGGAAAGTGACGGATTATGACATACTTCCAAATCATCACAATGGAATATGGAAGAGGATAATGATGGAAGGATGATCTAAGGACATGACTAAGATCTCATTGGTAGTGTGCTAATAGTAGAATGATCGCATGTAGAAAGTGATAATAGGTTCCACTTCCATTTCACCATAAAGTGAGGAAAACTTTCCGCTCAAATGTTTGATTAGAGTCACCATCGATAATAGGAGGATAATATACGAAGGATGTGATACGATGATATAGATGATTGAAGATGAAAAACTATCTGCTACCCTTGAGGAAGGAAAAATATGTGTCCCTAATGAGATGAGTAAATGGTCCCCCAAATAAAAAAAAATATGATCACAACAAGTGGATTTTGAAAATGTGGTCCCCTAAGGGAAAGACAAGGTGATAAGAGGATTTAATTTAAATTGAATGAGTTGGATGAATATTGTAAAATGTATGTGAATCCTCATCGGTGAGGAACCAAGGAATGTGCAGTAAGGGCCAAAAATGTGGGCTTAAAATTATGCCAAGGATGGAAAAGATTTAATCTATAAGTTGACCGATCTTAGAATGAAGTCTCACAACATGTATGGATGAGGACTATGCAAAGGCATAAAAATAAAGAGAGAATTCTCCCCAACATTGGGAAACTTAGATGTAGATGAGATAGCTATTGCCTAAGGAGTTTATATGGGATCATCTTTAATTTGGATTGGGTATATGGTTGGGGATTGTAGGGGTGATTAGAAAGAAAAAAATATCAATAAAGAAGGGAGGATATTCTATAGGGGGAATGATTTGGGAAGTTGTGGATGAAGGAGGATTATTAATAATTTTTTATGGATGGGAATATATGAATAGGAGTTGGATTAGTTGCGATGGATGGACAAAGATGTTACCCCGAATGAGGAAATCTTCTTTCTTAACAATATCGTGGATGACGGTCCGAAAGGCCTTTTAATGCTCAATTTCATGACCCAGGGTATGATGATAAGAAAAATTAAATTGGAGTCAAACCATGATGGATTCTTACTATAAGGATTAAATGCTTGAAGAGAGGAAATTCGATTGCAAATATTTGGATTAAATTTATAAGGATCTCTGTGTAAGATCCAATAGAGGTGGTGTAGGAAATATTGCTCTTGTGAGGTTTGATAGGATGTTTGGGCATAGGTGTAGATGTATATTGGATGGGTGAATTAGGATTATTAAAAGATGAATCAAATTTTAAAGGATATTTATATCCTTTTGATTGGGATTTATTATTACGAGATGTCTTAGATGAAGGGGCTAGCCCTAAAATAGATGAGGGTGTGTTTGGGATGGATTTTGTAATATTGGATTGCTGAGGAGAGGTAAGGTCTAATTGATTATGAGGATTCATGGTAGACTTTTGGGGATGCCTACCAAGATTCTTATATTTTTATCGAGATAGTTTACCTTTGGCAAGGATGAATACAATCTCAACCTGGATGATCTAAATATCATGGTGTATGTTTTGGATTGATTGATGTAGAAACAATCGATTTCAAAAAGGAGAACAAATCCCATTTGTACTCATTTTTTATGGATGTGCTTTCTTCATAAATGCTTAAAATTCTATCTTTGATATGTTTTCAAATCGAAAGCATGTGATTGGTACGAGAGAAGATACAAATGTAGATATAGAAGTGGATGTTGGAGAAGGAAGCAGTGTAAAATATTGGGATGGAATGGATGATGTATTCCTACGTAAAGATTTAGGTACATGTGTTAAGATAGGTGTTAGGAATGGTGTAAGTGATGTTGTATAAATATATGTGGTAGAAATGGGTGTAGTTTAGATTAATGTAGAAGTGAGTGATGTACATGTAATAGGTGTGTTTGATGAAGGAATAGAGATAAGAGTGGGATATAGTGATAACTGAGGTATGGTTGAGATGGTTGTAGACATAGGTGGTGTGGATATATTAGTATGTGTGCCTGATGTAGATGTGGGTGAAGGAACAAATGTGAGAGATGTATGGATAGATGTGTATAAATTATTGGGCCCAAAATAGTTCTTAACGATGAATCTAATTTGATAGATCGGGTCATGATCGAAGTGGATGAAGTAAAGGGTACATTCAAACTTGATGTGGATGAGGTAAGGGTAGGAGTAAGTATAGGTATAGGGAAGTAGTAAAAATTGATATCGGTGTGATAGTTGTGGATACAATATGTTTTAAATAAGCTGTAGAAATAATGTCTAAGCTAGGAGCATGTAGAGCCATTGATAAGATGAGATCTTGATTAATGGTGTTAATTGTGTGAGCATTTGAAAGTTGAGATATAGGAGTGGTTTAATTTTTTTGTGGTTGATTAAGAAAAGTTTTCTTAATTCCATCGAGGGTTGGATATATGAAGTAGTGGAGCTATCTATTTGGATATTCCCCTAATTTATAAGTTTTCAGATGTAATCTTTTAAGGAATGTCACTTCTAAATGTCGTGACCTTTTACTTGATGATATTTACAATAGCGGGCTCGGGTTACGAGTTGTCCACAAGTCATATGGGAGGAAGTTGGATGGAATGTAAAACCATCAACTTGTCAAATATTGAATTATAGGATTCCCCCAAGGGGGTATAGTTAACAGATGGTCTAATATATCTTTGCAAAGACTCGTGTGAGATGGAGATGTGGATGGATAATGAAATGAGATGGTATTGGAGAAATTTTTATACTTGTCTCTATGTGTAGTGGGTCTTATGAAATTGGTCTGGTCTTGTTTGATCGAAGCTTGAGTTGTTCTTTCTCAAAGGCACGAGTTTGAATTTTACGAGTCATGGCGAAGGCTTCTTTGAATGTTTGGAAAGATTATATTTTAAGTGTAGAATAAATATGCTTCACACAAGAAGGAAAGAAGATTTCAATGAGTTCATTTTATGGAAGAGTAAATGATAGTTAGATTATAATGCCATGCCATTGAGTGATAAATTCTATGATAGAATCGTCATCAAATTGATTAATGGTGTATAAGTCATTAATAGTTATTTTGCATGCAATATTAATTGAAAAAATATCTTGGAATAATTACGCGAGCTGGGTAAAGGAGAATAAGGAATGTTGAGGAATAGCATTCTACCAATCCAATGTTAGAGTGACCAAAGACATAGGGAAGGTACGAATTATAAGTTCCTCATCATGGATGATAAGTTATCACACATGCTTAAATGCATGGAGATGTTGTTGGGTATCTTCCTTGTTATTTAACTTGGTAAAATTGGGAAGCTCCTAATAAGGATGGTAATGTTTGATCGGAACCATTGGATGAATGGGTTCATTACAGATTTTTTTGTAAGATAATGTAACCTTGGGTTCTAAGGTAGCGGTCTCTAGACTAGGAAACCTATTAATTAAGTCATGAATATGATTGTCCGATGTGATGATAGGTTGGGATTTTGTTTGTGTTTCATGACAAATAGCTTGATAAGGCGGTTGATAAGTTTTGGATGTGTGGGTGTTTTTGAATCATTTGATAAGGATTAATATATGTCATGAGTTGATATTGAATAAGTTGTGCTAAATGATGAGTGGGGATATAAGTGTTAAGAGGTTGAGATGGTGTGATCAAATAATGGGTAGGAATGTAAGTGTGAAGAGGGTGAGATTATGGGAGCATATGATGGGTAGGAATGTAAGTGTTTAGAGGTTGATATGGTTGGATAGGAATATTTGTACTAGATGGAATAGAGATAGAGTTGACATAAAGTGACATGGATGGAATAAGATCCACTAAACGAGCAGATTTATAGGATTGAAAGATTATGGGAGATTTATGGAATAGGAAGTAATACATGGGGCTAGAAGGAGGTCTAATATTTTCTAAAGGAGCTAGAGATGGGGGTGTTGGTGGTCTAGAAAGGTTGGATTGATGAGAGATACGAGTATTGGTTTCAAGATAGGGATGATTTTGGATGCCATGGTATTTAGGAAGTGAGACCGTGTAGGAAAGTGGTTGGGAAACCAAAGGTGTGATCTCAAGTTTAGAATCTTGTTGGGAAAGATCAATAAAGGAAGGGATGTCATTGGATGGAGTTGATTGTTGTGTTTTTTCAACTTGAGGAAGGGTGATAATAGGAATGAAATAGGTGAACATTTGTTCATTTAATTTGTTAACAAATAATTCAAGTAACAAGTTTCTTATTAACCTGATCAATTAAGAAATGTGCGAAGCAGAAAAGGGGAGGTGGATAATGAAGGTAGATAAGGAATGGTAGTCTAAGGCTTGTTTTAGGTAGTTATGGTTGGGGATATTTTGGGAGGTTCCTTATCACGTGATAAAATCCCAATAAGTCTACAAGTTACGATGATGTTTAGATGTGTTAATTTTAATGCATGAGTTGTAGGTTGTGTGAGATAAGTTGTGAGATGCAGTAACATTAAACCTTTCTTGAGATATGCTATAAAGTAGGATGAATAAAATAATTTATTTTTTAAAACAAATCGAAGTGTCATATTTTGATGAGGACACATAGGGAATGGAAATACGATACAAAAAGGACAAAATAGGGAAAAATAAGGAATACCTAGATAAATATTTTCCTTTTTATCTAAAATTTAGGGAAGAGTGATTCAAGCAACCGAACACAACATGAGCAAGAAATAAGTTAAGGTTTGTGCTACACTTTTGTTAGAAGATAGAAGAAACAAAAATAGAAACAAATATAAAAGAAGCACCTAAAGGGTGGTCCCATAGGGTGTGCAAAGAATGTTGGAAGCTTTAATTCATTTCTAAACAAATGAATGAACTAGCTACTAAAAGAAACTAGAAACTCATAACATGGAGGGTTTATAGTACCTCATAAGTGTGATGTGATGGATGAACGGGTGCTAAGTATTTTATCCTTTCTATAGCTAATTACCTAAAAATAATATAAATCGAAACAAGATTAATTAAATATAATTATGCGGGGTTTCTAAAAAATGTATTTCTTGGACCCAAGAAGCATTAATTGCCTTGGTGGATGTCAACCCTTGTGTGTTTAGAAAGAGTGAAATAAAGAAAGAATAGTAAAAAAATGCAAAAACGAAGTATTATTGAATCGATAGATGATTAAAATTGATCTTGAATGTGATATGATTGGAATAATAGTAAATTAAAGGCTACCTAGTCTGGGTCGATGGAAACTTAGACTTTACACAAGAAGGTCTATGATGATGTGGGAAACCGGTTTTGGAATAAGAGTTGAATATCCAAACCCTGCGAGAGATCTGGTTGCAATTTGGAAGTTGTAGAGGTATGAAGATGATGGATTTAACCTGCAGAGGGGATGTAACTAAGAAGAGACAATGAAAATGTAAAAAAACAAATATGTATGAAGGTAGATTATGAATTAGGACCCTGGTTGGTGGTGACTAGGGTGGGTCGATAGAATTATAGAAAACGTACACAAGGTCGAATGTAAATGGATGAAAAGGACAAATTGCAAGTAGAGAGCATGGAAAAGAATGTTTTTGAGGATGCTTTGAGTGTTTCAGAGACTTATCTAAACTTGAAAAATGTTAGAAACAAGAAAAAGAACAATAATATGATAAAATCTAATTAAAGGAATACCAACGTAATGATAAGCTCACTAAGGTTGAATGTGAATGATACAAGAAGGTCCAAAGGAGGTATGGGTGGTTTGTAACTATTGTAGGAATTCTCATGCATGAGAGGAAATTCACTAGTCATGAGAGAATTCCCGAACTCACATACATTTAATCACTTCTCTCTTTTTGGAAGCATTTAACTTGTCTTTATAGGGTTGATGGTGATTGAAATTTGAGTCCTTGCCAATTGCAGGAAAATTGTCATCAATGGGCTAGTCTTTTGTGTTTTTGGAGTGATATGGTTATTTTAAGAGTTGGAAGGGTGCTCTAAAGCGGTGTGCGGGATTTGATTGCTTGGGGATAAATCATTGGTGGTTAGGGCATAGAAATGGATAGGAAGAAATCTAGGAAAAGTGTCGGGATGTAGATTTAGAATAAAATAATCGTAAATAGAAATTTGGTTAGGGCATAATGGATTTTTAAAAATTAATTAATTAATGTTTATTAATAAAGATTAAAAGGTGATGGGCATGGATATTAATTAATTAATTAATTAATGTTAATTACTAAAGATTAATAGGGTGATGGTATAATAGGAGGGCATTCTATTTAAATAAAGGGAATGTATTTAATTAAAGGGGACCTAGATAGGACCATTGAAAAATATGTGCATGAGGTAAGACAAGGGTAGAGATACCAAATTTATTTGTCTACAATTATTCAAATAGAAAATCTCTAAAACCCTAGAAATATTGTAGGCTTGCTTGACATATATGAATGCAATTCTCGTATCAGCTCCTCCACCTTAGCAAAATTATCAAATTCATTTACAATATTATAAGCCAAACTCATTCGGTGAGCCATGCGGTGAATATTTATCATGTAAGGGGATACACATGTTTGCAGATGAATACAAAGTCAAATTTTGTGACCTTGCATGATAGATGTGTCATCAGCTCTTACAAAATTCAACATTGCAAAGATTGAATAATCATCCATAGCAGCTATTTCCTTTAAATTTTTAATAACAAGTTTGTATATGCTCTCATCATTAGACTTATCCATCATTTTACGCATAACTAGTAGATGATTTTCCTTGAAATGGTTACTAAAATTGACAGTGTAGACATGCATGCATACCGAAGATGTATTATCTACTGAAGTGACCTCATCAATTAATAAAGTGGTAAAATTTACGTTTTTTACTCTCTCTCGAATAAGTGATTTTAATTTCTCCCATACACTTTTCCATCTCCCATGTACTTTATCTTACCATTGTGTTGTTGGAATATTTGGAAATCCTTTAGATTGAAACAATATCTTATAATAAAAGAGATTTTAAATTGCTCTACCCTTCTTTAAAATGTGAAATATTGTTTTGAATTGATTGAGTTTTTGTGAAGAATTATGTCATTAGTTTTTTCAAATCTATCCTTTATTGTTCCATATTTCTCAACTAGGTCTGAAGATGTTTATGACGATAATCGTATTCTCTAGCATATCTCATATGTAAAACGTCCTTCTCAGTTTTCCACCTAGTAGTTTTTATAACTGTTCCAGCATCTTACTTTTTAGACTCAAATAACTTCCCACAATGCTTCTCTATTGTGTCCAACTTCAATTGCATTTTTTTGTCTTTTCTTAGTTTCCAACTAGAGATAGTACATCTAAAACTTGTAAGATTATCAATACTTTTTCATGTTGAATTAATGGTTATTTGGTTGACCATTCAAACTTATAAGTCATTCTTATAGTATACTTCCCCCTCTTACATTTCTATTGTGAGTTTCTATAATTTTTATTAGGAGTTTGATTTGGATGGGAAATGGGATTATCAGTACTATCAATTTGAATTGAATTACTATGGTGATTGGAAATTACACTTAGATTAAGGTCACTGCTAGGGTTTTTACGTATTTGAGACAAATTGATTTGCTTTACAACTTCCTTAAGTAAATAAAAATAATAAAGTAACATTACCATAGTAAGAGTGAAAATTACCTCTTTCCACTACGGTTACTATTGGTTGACTGAAATATTCAAAAATTTACATATCATGTTTTATTTTTCCTTAAATTCTTTTCTCATTTTTAATGTGGGCCATCGAATGGGATATTTTGAAGTCTGCAGATGTGAAAAAAGTTTCAAATACTAAATGAAACATAGGTTTATCCAACCACATGATAACACAACCTAAGAATAACACACCACAACACAACTGAGTAGTCAAATGACAAAGAAATATACAAGATGACAACCGAAAATACTACTACTAGTCGGTAACATAGTTATTATCTGTTACCATCGGGTAACAAATATCTTTGTTACTAGTCGAACACATATATCTATTACTGGTTGGTAACACATATACATGTTGTTGGATGGTAAAATTTTGTTGTTTCTGTTCAACTTTGCATAGTTGACCTATTGTCCTTCGTCACATAATTTATCATCGAATGATAACACAAATAACTATTACCGTCTATCAACACAAATAAACTTGTCGGTCTACGAGACATATTTCTCTTTTGTGCTTACCTCTTGAGTCTTTCACTTTTTCATTAATCCTCCGGCTTCTCTTATACTTTAATATTTTTCACATGCTTATAATGTAAATAAAATGAGTATACTATAGCGATTTAATCCTAGATATTTATTATAATGTTATAACATGAAGGTGAATATACTAACATCATTCGGGCCTTAGCGAGAAACATGAAGGTGAAATTATCTTCAAAAAAATTACGCCCCATAAAGTTTACCTTATTAGGAATTTTGTGTGATTATCACAATAATTATAACAAAAAATAGTAGCGTAACGAGTTTAAGTGGTTGATTTCCTAGCTTTGGAGGTTTAAATTTGTCTAAGGAAAAAGGAAAAATCATACAAGAATAACATTTTTAAAAATCAATTAAGTTTGGAAAACAAGTTTCAAGTGTAAGTGTCAAATTTTTCGATGAATTTTTGAAGAACTTTGGGTTATTATATTTAATAAATGAAGCCAAAATTGTGAGAGAAGTATGATTTGTGATGAAAGATAGGTGGCAAAATGAGGAGAGAGTTTAACCTTGTTCTATCACTAATTTTTGTTTAACTCGGATAAAGTATTTATTTTTAAAGTTTTGGTCTATACAAATAATATGGAATTAATTGGCCCCAATTTATTAGGATTATTAGGGATTTTATATATTCTTTCCCCAATGTTTGTTTTCAAGAGTACACACACTAGAAAATTTCAAGCTACAAACTATACACCTTGATCAATTAGAATGGTGTCATTACCATAGATAAAATTTAGTTTTTTTCACGGGTGATACTACTCAATTAGGATGGGGTGTTGCCCATTTAATTATACGGTACCCTAAATGTGTCAACTAGTTTGGGGTTTTCTGTTATACTCCCCAAAATGATTTTTAGGGCTTATGCCGAATGATATCTTGAATGCGGTAGCTTTACGAGAAGATTAACACAGAAATAATAATATTTTCTTCAATTCATTCGGGATAGATTTACATAAATGGAGAATATATTTTATAGTGTTTGATCTCCTACAAAGGTGGAGTCAACACTCATCTTCCAACCCTACAATTTCTCTCCATGAATCTCTTAGATTTATCCCTAGGATATATCTCTCATCCCTTTATTATCTCACACACCAAAATAGCTACATGAGTTGCTCCCAAAATTCACTCAAATACTAATACTGACTATTAGAACTATATTATTAATATGATTTCGTAAACTCATTATTAATAATATTACAATTTAATAATAATGTTATAATATATTCGTAACATGCACTCCCTATTGTTAACATTATTAATTCTCAATCTACACTCCCACGATGTTGACATGGTAAAAAACATTCACATATCCTCCCGTAGCTTGTCGCCAATGCATGCTCACGATTTGGATGGTTTTGTAGGTAAACCAACAACTGAAACAAAAAATGGTTTATAGGACAACCAACAACCCAAATATAATGATGTTGCTTTTCCTTTGTGCTTCTATCTATCCACTATGTCTTTCCTTCAGGGAATCATGTAGGAACTATTGCTTATGTAATAAAAACTTAATTGTGGGAAAAGCCGAACACTTCGAGACCATGTTCAGTTCCCCATCAATGTGAAAATTTCAATTATTCAAACGGGAACTCTCAAATCATACCGCAAATATGTAATAAAAGAAAAACACACACACACACACACACTACCACCATAGCTTCATGTGGCCCCGTTGTTGGTGACTAATGAGAGGTTATTGATTGACCTCTAGCCTCCATTGCATCCATCCTCCATTGTTTCGCTACTTACCCAACAAAGTTGGGCCATGGAGCTCAAATTTGCACCACCTTTTGTCGATGCATATTCCCAAAAAAATTCACTTTGGTTATGAAATTCCAAAGTAGGGGTCTCATGGGCTCCTACTCCCACAGGGTCAAGGAGTAATGCCCTTGTATGGTCTCGAGGTACACTGGGCGCACTCCTGTCATGATACATTGGGCGGGTCAAGGGCGTGAGCCCGAAGCGGCATATTTTCCTTCTTTGAAGTCATCAAAAATATCATTAGAACTGCAATATTATTCATCTTATTCTCCCAAAAATTAGACGTCGGGTAACACTGAAAATGTGTCCATGAGGTAATTTAATTTTTTATTTTTACAATATTTGACTCTTTGAATTTTTGATAATGGACCCAAAAATACTGGACTTTTACAATGACTCAAAACTTACACTCAAATTTGAGAAGACAACACTTGGCTTTGACAACGTAATGACAATTACTACACTTTTCAGACTTTGACTTGGCTCTCAATCATGACATTTCGACTCAACTGGAAATGAATTTTTAAATGAAAATGAATTTTAATGACACATTTTAAAATTTGATAATACAGACCCACAAAAACTTAATTATTTTGATACTTTTGATAACTTGACACTTAAATTTTATTTTTCATAATAACACACATTACTTTTATGACACTGACACAACAAGTGTTGTCTCCACTCAACTTTACACAAATGACACCACTTATAAAAAGTAATATAAAACAAACTAATATTCTAATCCAATTAAATATTGGATTCATACTAAACATACCACAAAATTTCCCGTAAAAGCAATCCTAAAGAAATTATAAAATAACTATTATGAAAATAAATAAAATCGCGCTACCAAACTCAGTTGCATGATTGTCCACCATTTAGCTATGATAGATCTTCACGCAAGATTCAATGGCGGATATTTCAAATAGTTCGAGAATGTTCCAGAAATGAGACCAAATTTGCGGTAAGAGGTGACTGATGCAGGCCAATTCTTAAATGTAAAAAATTGATCTCTTACAACGGTGTCATTCTAGTAAGTAAAATGATGCAAAAATATTCAGATTGGACACATGCTTCTACTATTGAATCCACGTGTTGGATGGCCACTCCACATCAATGCTTTTGATATATGAATGGAGTAATATGGATTTCCATCTTCCAAAAATAATGGCAACTAGAGTGACCTTGTAACTTGGCAGAAACACGCACAGATGTTACATAGGAAGAGTTGACTGTTGATCTCCATGTTTAATGAATGGATGATCTGGGTTACAACATGCATACACGGAAAATTATTGGCATGACATGCAAATCCACGCTTCTGCTATGATGAGTCTGATCACATGAGATAAAGTAATGTACACGTGTTACACGCTAGTAGAGAATTCACTAGAGATGCAATACGCACAACTGTCCAAAAAATGTCTCCTTGTCAGATATGGAAATGAAACTTTGGAAGGTTACACAACCATCAAAGATTCGTAAGTGCAACCATAAATTAGATATGGAGAATATATGCAGAAGCTGATGAAAAAAACATGGAGTCAATGAATCTATCCACACACAATTTCATAGAATATTAGTTATCATCCTCCGAGGTGAAGAAAATTGCTACAACTCCTATACTTTCTCTCACAAGGTCATACCTTCTTTGATACCAGTGATACAAAATGTAGGAGTTTTACACAGGATTTACATGGAAATAATAATATTGTCTTCTATTTATTCGGGATATATTTAAATCGCTGGAGAATACATTTTATAGTTTTGATCTCCTACAAAGGTAGAGTTGACACTCATCGCAAACTGTACAATCTCTTTCCATGAATCTCTCTGAGATTTATCCCTAGGATATATCTCTCATCCCTTTATTATCTCACACACCAAGATAGCTACATGAGTTGTTCCCATAACTCGCCCAAACACTAATACTAATTATTACAACTATATTATTAATATGAGTTCTATAAACTCATTATTAATAATATTACAATTTATTAATAATGTCATGATATATTTGTAACACCCAAGTACTTTCCCGATAGAAATTTGAGAAAACAAAATCTCACGTATAATAGCATTTGGGTTTAATACAAGTTCTTGACTTTCTTGGAGGTTAAAAGGTATTCAATATAAAATTTTAAAAGTACTTGGATGGAAACTAACATCTGATTGAAAAGTTTGAAGAATATTGGCAACTCACATAGACATTTTCTACCCTTATTTGAACCTATAAAAATGTATTGTTTATTTTACTGAATTTAGAAAAAATTGATTGTCTTTTACAAAGGAAACTCGCATACAAGGTCCTAGTAGTCATTCGTTTGATTTTTGTTAAAATTTACAAATGATGGAGTCCTACACAAAATTAATTAATAATATCCTCTCGATCACAATGTTGGAAGAAAACATCAATAAACAATCATGGTCATTTATTATTCTCAAGATCACTCTAGAGCATGAGAAAAGAACATGCATGGCTTTGATCAAACAATAAAGAATCAAGATTAATAAAGTATTAAAATTTCAGCTTTTTCATAACCTGAAATTTAGATATAGCTATTCTTCTTGGAAGAAGCAAGCATGCCTAAGAGTTACTCAAATCATTGTAGTTTACTTTGAGTAAATGCGGTACTCGGCGCCAGTCTGGAAAGAGTGATTTGATCGATGAAGAATGAAATACCATGTTACACTAAGGGAAAAATGTTGTAAACATGGCAGTTAACAAAATATGAAAAATGGAAATGAATATGTTAGAAAATTTTAGAAAACAAGTTTAAATTTACCACTTAATGCTAGTGCACCTAGTATATCGCTAGAATTTTTTTAATGATGCTAACACAATGTATATAATGCTAGCACAATCCCATGAAGAATGTAAATACAACTAGAGGAAATGATAATACAAGAAAATCAATGCTAGTGAAGGAAATTCGACATTATCACTTGTAGGACAACACTAGCACATATAAATGGACGATAAGATAGGTAATTTGATGTAGCACAGGAAACAAAATGCTAGCGTAGACAAGTAAATTCTATGACATGTAAGCTGGTGGTAGAACAAGAAAAGAAACGCTAGCGGAGACAAGTAAACACTAGCATATGTAAGTTAATGGTAGAGCATGAAAAGAAAGGATAATGTAGATATTTTTCAAAGAGTGCACGCAAGTGAACACTAGCGTAGATAAGTTGAGGGTATGAAAGGAAAGGTAATGAGCATGAAAAGAAAGGATAATGTAGATATTTTTAGTAGTGCACAAGTGAACACTAAGCGTAGATAAGTTGAAGGGTATGAAAGGAAAGGTAATGCTAGTGTAGGTAAGTTAATAGTATCATAGGAAAAGAAATGCTAGCATTAAGTTGATATTAGCTTAAGTTTGAAGTATGGTAGCACAATTCTAGAAGAAGGAAATGCACTTCAAGAACACAAAAACACAGAATACGTTGAAAGGAAATAAATTTACCTATAGTTGTTAAATAATGTCAAAAAATGACCAAAAAATAGCAACAAGCTTGAATCTTTCCTATAAAGATCTAGTTTTTAGAGCACTTCTCCTTCTTTATGCCGACAAAGAAGAGTCAACAATACCAAATACAAAAATAAATGCACAAAAACATGGAACATTCAAAAAATTGAAATAACTTGCATGAAAAATGGTAAATGAAACTAGACTAAGAAAAGTAAGTCAATGCACATGAGACAAAGGAGTGTGCCATTGGGCATGTAATTTATATGCATAAAAATAGAATAGATAAAACTATAGCTAAATACCTAACACCAAGTAGACCCTAGATGTATTCCATTAAGTAAATACGTAAAGATAAAGTAGAAAAGGAAGCTAATTAAATCAAAAAATATGTATTTATACTAAATACAAATCTCCTTATGATATTTTAATGTGCTTTAGATATCATTATTTCCTTATTGAACTAAACGTAAACCACGCACAATGAAGTATTTCTCAATAAAAGAGGAAAATATCTCCTCAAAATGGTATGAGAGCCATATTTTATTCCTCTAGTACTAATCTTACTAAGTAAAAAGGAGATATTTACTTATTTTAGCAAGCCTTCCAATAATATGAAATTCTCTTACGAAGTAATATGTGTTGCGAGGGATGGTGTAGGTTGGAAAATGTGTACTAGGTTTCTTATATAGCTTTCCATTTTGGGAGAAGCTTACAACCTAGTGAATTTTGGATAAAGGGAATGTAGAATTAGAAAAATATACACATGATTATAAGAGATTAGTAACTCATGGGAGTTTTGAGATCTTCAAATTAATTAATTAGATTGATTAATAGGCCAATTTTAGCTTATAGAAGCTATTTTGAGATGATTTAGAGGTAAGTTAGTAGATTTTCAAGTGTTTGAGAGGTGGATTAGATAATAAAAATGTTTATTAATTAAATAATAGATTGTGAAAGGTTAATTAATTAATAGTGGTTAATTAATTAATTCAAAGAGGATTTTAAATAATGAAGTGATGTTAATTGGCATCCAAGATGAGGGAAAAGAATGAAAATTTATGAAATTTCGTTATTTGACTAAAAATATGTGGAATATTAGCTAATTAGCTTAAAATCAATAACTATAACAGAATGATAGGAAAGATAATAATTAGTGCAATTTATGTATTAAATATGTGCATTCAAAATTAGGTATCTATAACTATAAATTCCTAACATCATGGAATATAACAGCAAAATAATATCTCGATTTCAACATCGATTCTCAAGGACATGACTTAGAATATCTCAAAAATTCATAGTCCCAAAAGATACGAGAATTCTTTTATTATTCAAGGTCCTTTGATGCATATTTTTCAATGTTGATCCTTATCCTAGGAGGTAACACTCTTCCTCAAGCCTTTCTATGGAATTACATCGAGAAGATACTTACTCCGAGATGGGAAAAGTAACCCCATCTCCATTTCTTCCATTCTCCTCCTACCTCTTGAATTTTGCCATACGCATCATGCAAATAAAGAAAAAGATATTATTTCTTTTTAAATTTAAGAAACTCTTTTTTTTTTTCTAATCCTCCATTTTTTTCTCGTATGAACTCATCATGCCCAAAACATCCCTTATGATGTACAAAATTCCTTCCCATCTCCACCCAGGAATTACACATCCCTTCAAAGTTTTTTTCATCAAACTCGAGGAGATGTGGTATTTCACATGCCTCGCAAATTATCTACCTAACCCTCACTAAGCTAAGTTATCCCATAAGATGGGTAGATCATGATTTTTTCTACTTTCATGTAGAGGAGGGACTATAAGGATCAAAACATGTTCTATAGGATAATTTGGCTTCAAAAGATCAAATCAGAAATATTGAGCTCAAGTTATCTCTTCCTATCAATGTTATCAATGAGAAACCTTTTTCCAATGTCGCATCTCCAAAAAAAATTCTAGAAAGGATGAAAATTACACATTTGTTGAAGATTATACTCAATCTGATTAGGAAGATGAGAAGATTGAATATGTAAGAAAAAAATTTAGTCATCTTGAAAATAGAGCATGTAGCTTGAGAGGAGGACTAGTTTGAACTATGGATTAAGGAGAAAGTATTTTTAAACACTGGTGGCATTTGTGGGTTTGAAGAGGGTTTTTCAAGTGACCAAGGTGAAATAAATGAGTTTAATTTGCACTTTTGGCAGAAAATCAAAGCGGGACAAACAATGAAGATGAAATAAACATACACGCTAAAGTGGAAATAGAGATGTGTATGCAAGATAAATAAATACCAATTCGAAATAAACTTGTTGAAATATATAATGAAAAAGATGAGTGCATACCAAATCTAGTCTTAGAGATAACTATATTGAAGATGTGAAAATCATAAGGACCAATAAATCAGCTAGATGAAATTCTTTCTCAATCAAGAATCTGGCTAGTCTAGAACTAAACAAAATTTCCACTAGTCATGTTCACTTTAGAGCATGAGGATGATCATTAGGCCATCAAATAGTAGATGGAACACCACCATAAATTAAATGTACATAAATCAATGGAGGTACAGTTTCCTTTCTCAGCTAATACATTGAAAAACAAGTAAGTGCATGTTATGTTTTCACTTCCATCATGTGATTTAGTTGCAATATTAATCACATGGTAAAATTTTGTAAGGAAGGGAAGTTATTTATCCCATCCAAAGTGTTATGTTTTTTGTAGGTTACGTTGCCTCTGGTTAGAGTAGGATTATATTGTGTGTGTTTATTGAAAAATAAGTTCATTATGCACACTATGCATGTATCATATTGAAACATGTATGATTTTGTATGTTTGTAAATAGTTTGTATGGACCTTTGATTTAGTTTAGTAATTTAGTTTCAGAGAATGTTTCATTGTGAAAAATTAGATATTTGGGGTATCATTTTACGTATATTATTTTACACCCAAAAGATTATCATCATAGGTAAGTTTCATATCATTTTTAAGTTCATATGGATTTAGGGATAGTTACAAAGTATTAAGGATATAATTCAAGTTTTGGCCCTTAATCCATTCCCAACATATGCTTCAAGATTAATGGTTTTCATCATCTAGTAGGTAGATGTCCTATAGATGTAACCAAACAATTATCGGAAATTGCAATTTTAAACAACTAATCTAAGTTGGGACTTATACATTTTTTTATCATGAAAGACACAAAACACTAATCCATTCTTTCACAAAATCCATGAATGTGTTTGGTAGGTTATCTGAAACCACATAAAAAATGAATATGAGATTAGTAATTAGGTATATTTTTATGAGGTTATACCTTCATCACATTGAAAACCAATATTTCACGGGTTAAGCAAGTCAAAGCTTCAAGATTTTTCATGCCCTAGTAAAATTAGAAAACAAGATTGGGATCTACGAACAAAAGGAGTTTGAAGATTAGTGCTTTGTGGTATGGAAAAAAAAATGTCCACAAAATTGGAAGGTATGGAATTACGAGGAGTTTATCGATTCCAAAAATTAAAGATGAATTACACCTAGAAGAAAATGTATAGAGCATGTGGAAACCACCTTTCGGCCATAAAATAGTGAAATGAGTTGAAGATAATCTAATTGTGAAAATTTTAAAATATTATCCTTGTGTTTCATGTGTATTCTAAACACAATTTTCCATGATTTCTAAGTCCATGGAATAGATGAATCAAGAAAAGAAAAGACTTAATCTAGAGGATTTTTCACTATGTTGATATTCCCTTAAATTCCCTATAGCTCAACCACACTTAAGGGATTATTGATACCTTTCCAAAGGTATGATGAACTTAAAAATCAAAGTTAGTATGCAAATTCTATCTTTGGTTAAGGTCAAGGACATAAACGGGTCTACCTTGGTTAACAAGTCAAAAAGTGGACCAATGATAAGGTGACATGTGGGAGATGGCGACAAGGAAAAATTAAAGGTCTTGTAATGTTTCAAAATCATTTCCATGATGTAGATATTTTCGCAAGCTTTACGACTCATTTTGAATAGACCAAATCTAAGTTTGTATGCGAAAGATATGCATAGTCAAAGTTTTTGTCAAATGATGACATGACACAATCTAATGTGGAAAAATGAAATATTATGGGCATGACACCTAGAAATTTTGTAGTGGATTTGGATTTAAAATAATAATAATAATAAAATTAATCCGTTCCACATAATAAGCCTAAATACCATGGGATAAGGAGGATTTTGTGGCCAAAATACTATTTAAAGGTTTATCCTATCTCTTTCCTACCAAATGTGGTGTTAATGGCTAAATTGGGAGCCTAAACCTATGTAAGGGGATTTGAACCCTTGACCTATGCCAAAATATTTACCATCCTTACCAACCCTTGACATCTATTTAAAGCGACCTTTCGGTAGGTTTGTGAATGGACATCGAAGGATCATTTTGCAAAGATCGAATTTTCGAGGCACTTACAGTCTGAATTTTGCAATGGTGTAAAAATAAAATTTGTTCATAATTTCGAGATATTTCCAAAACTATAATTTTTTTTATAGGAATTTCTCTATATTTTGGTTTGTAGGAATTTTCCCATCACAGTTTCCGAGATCGGGCATGATAAGTGGCGAGAGACCCACATTTTTCAACTAGTTCTAGTCTGAATCAGGCCATGTTGTAAAAAGGGAATTTTTCATAATTTCCTATATTTTAGAGAAATTTAAACCTATTTTATGTAGGTGTTTTATCTTTCAAGTTGTAGATCTTTTCGAATGTAATTTCATAGTAAATTATCGGTGAAAATAGTTTAGGGACAAGATATGGACTTGGGAACGTTTCTGGTAAATTGAAGAGTTCCAAGAGGTCTGAATCAACTCATTTTTAGGTATAAAGGTCTATTAATTCATTAGTGAATAGATATTTTACTTCATTAGACATTTAATATATCGATTCAATTTATGTGAATCTAGAGACATAGCCTTTGGGTGAACTTCATTATCAATTTCTTGTGTTGTGGATTTGATTTCCATTTTTAGAAGATTTTGATAAGGTAAAAAATTCAAGTTAGTTTATTTGATTAATTATTAAAGTAATCACAAACTGGTTTAATTGGAAGGAAGTAAATTTCAGTATCCATAACCCACAAAAGATTTGAATACACTTATTAACTTGGATTTAAATATCAGATTGAGTGCATTCTAAATCAAATGTGATTATTTTATTTAGATTTGTGATAGATTCATATATTTCACTTAAGTTGAAAATTAAGGATTAATTTGATATTTTGGAAGAGTTTAAGTTTGGGGCTTTCAAGAACACCCATAATTGATATAAAAAAGGAACTCTTGATCAAGTTGAAATCTTTTAAAGTTAAGAATATGAGAATTTTCTAAGTACTGGAAAAATTTCAAGTACCATTTTCAGATCAAGTTGGTATCAGAGCAGGTGATCGCACTTGTAAACTTGCTAATCTCTGAGAAATTTTGGTATTAGAGTTGGTTTAGCTCTTGATTTGGTTCAGTTTGGTTTTTGCATTTTGGCTTGATCTTTCATTGGTAGTGTGCAGAGTTTGGAGGAACAGGTGTGCAGGAATCATGGGAAAGATGTCCAACAAGACCAAGTTTGAAGAACTTGAAGCATGTAATCATCATATTTAGGAAGAGAATGCCTTCCTGAGATGTCAGGTGTTAACTCTAGAGGAGAAACTTGACACATTGAAAAGAGAGCTAGAATCCAAAAATGAGCTCTTGATGGTGTTGCAGATTGAAGGACCTAAGAAAGAGGTACCTATTACTGTTGATGCATCCACTATGATAGATGAGTGCACAGTAAGTATGAAAACACTTAATTCCTCTCCCAAAGCTAAGTTAGATTCAGAAAGTGTGCTTGGTGAATTTGAAAAACACACTAAAGGTATAGGATCTAAGATTTTAAGTAATATGGGTTTTAATGGAATTGGCCTTGGTAAGAACAACCAAGGCATAACTAACCCAATCTTGGTAGAGGAAAGGCCTTGACATGCAGGACTGGGATATGCTAGTGCAAGGGAAAAGGTGATTGGAGAGAGTTCCAAATCAGCTAGAAGAAGACAAGCTTCTAATAACCAAGTGTCATCCCCGCTAGCATCAAGTGGTTCATCCTCATCAGGAGGATCTGGTAAGAATTCACCACGGAGAGGTATATAAATCCCTCCACCTTCTATTTACCATGGTTCTAAAAAGAAAGGTAAAAAAATTGATCCATTATCTACACTAAAAAGTTTGGCTATGATTTTCAAGCAATGTTGAATAGTTACCCTTGCACATTTTGTGGGTTGTCTAATCATTGTGTGGCCAAGTGTAGGAAATGGAAATCCATATTGGAACAGATTGAGAAAATGCATTCTCCTAACCCTAGCTCAGCTAAGAGTAGTCAAGGTAAGGTTCCTAAAAATGTGGATCCTAAAAAAGTGGATCAAAGATTTTGTGGTCACTGTAAGAAACCAGGTCATGAAATTGAAAAATGTTGGAAGCTACATCCAGAACAAAAATTAAAATTTGTTAAAAAGGATCACAGTTTTAAACCAACTATTTTGACCACTTCAGTGGCACATGTAAAAACTGAATTGAATCAATCCCTAAACATGATAGTATGTTGAGTAAGGTGGGTAAGCAATTTATTAGTTTTATGTTTACATAGTTGATTTGTGGAATACATGCAAACTAACAGGTAGTTTTGTAAAATATTGTTGAATTGTGAAAAAGGATAAGCTCCAAATTTATTTTTTTGCTTTGGTGTTGGTGAAGTATCCTAAAGAGGAAATAATCAGGTGATAGGTTTAAAATACTTGATGTAATTTTCTTTTTGATGGTTTTACAACTTCATCTTTCAATATTATTCAGATTTAGTCGGAATGATCATTGGTCGGATGTCTATATTTGGATTGTAGTTAGTATGTTGTTATTGTGCAATTTGTGGCATGTAGGCATTGTTTGTAAGTGTACAACTTATACAAACTCTTTGTTTGCTATACATGATTTTTGCACATGTGTAAGTCTTATTGATAGGCTTAAATATTTGTAACTATCAGATATAGTTACAAATAGTATGTACAAGTTTTTCACTAAAAATATGTGAATGCAAGTTACATTTGAGGTATTGAAAGTGGTGAGTGGTGAGTGCAGGATCATGATGTACATAAGAGGAATATGCCAGTTGTAGTGTCATATCAGTTGTAGTTCAGGAAATCGGGTTATGTTAATATTATTGGCATTTGAATATTGTAATATTTTGGAAAAATTACCATGCTATAAACTGATTTCTATGTTTTTATTATTCAGAGAACATGTGTATAATTCAGCAGAGTGAATTTCCATTTTGAGATCAAAATGGTCTTACTAGGGAGGATTGATTCAAAGGAGTTTTCACTATGCTAATATTCCCTAAAATTCCCTAAACATCGACCATGTTTAAGGGCTTCTCTAGATATTTCAGATGGTATGTTCAACTTTAGAATCAATTTTCATATGCAAATTCTATCACCGGTCAAAGTTAATGTCGTAAATGGGTCAAGCTTGGTCAACAGGTCAACAAGTGGACCAATTAAAAAGTGACACGTGGAAGTTGTCTATAAGGAAAAATTTATGGTATTTTAATGTTTTAAAATTATTTCCATTATGTAGAGTTTTTGCAAGATTTCCAACGCATTTTTAACGGACCAAATCTGAGTTCGTATGCAAAAGATATGCATAGTCAAAGTTGTGGTCAAATGATGATGTGGCACACTCTGACGTGGACAAATGACATATTATGGGCATGACACTTGGCATGTTTGTAGTGGATTTGGATTTAAAATAATAATAATAATAATAATCTATTTAATCAATTCCATGTGAATAAGCCTAAATCCCATGGGATAACGTGGATTTTGTGCACAAAAGCTATTTAAAGGCTTATCTTATCCCTTTCCCACCAAATGTGGGGTCAATGGCTAAATTTGGCGCCTAAACCTATGGAAGGGGGATTTGAACCCTTGACCTATGCCAAAATACTTATTAGCCTTACCAACCCGCCACTTTTTAGAAAGTGATAGAATATGAGATCACTTCTATTTAAAGGGAGCTTTTGGTAGGTTTGTGAATGGACAATGAAGGACCAATTTGTAGAGATCACCATTTTTGAGGTACTTACACTCCAAATTTTGTAATCGTGTAAAAATAAAAAAATTAGAATTCGAGATATTTCAAGAAATGTAAATGTTTTTACAGAACTGCTATAAATTTTCATGTGTAGGCATTTTTCCATCACAGTTTCATACATCAGGCACGAGGAGCAGGTAGAGAACTGCATTTTCCAACCACAGTGAATCGAGACCATGTAGTAAAAAGGGAATTTTTAATAATTTCTTTTAGTTTCCATAAATGTAAAAATATTTTATTTAGGTGTTTTATATTTCAAGTCGAGACATTTTTTTAAATGTAATTTCATAGGAAACTATCAGTAAAAATATTGTACGAGCCACTGATGGACTTGGGAACATTTCTGGTAAATTGAAGAGTTCCAAGAGGTCTGAATTAGATAATTTGCAGGTATAAAGGTCTTTTATGTCATTAGTGAATGGATATTGTACTTCATTTTACATTTAATAGATCGATTCACTTTCTGTGAATCCAGAGACGTAGCCTTCGGGTGAACTATGTTATCAAGTTCTTATGTTGTGTATTTGATTTTTTTTTAGAAGCTTTTGATCAGATAAAAACATTCAAGTTAGTTTATTTGATTAATTATTAAAGCAATCACAAACTGGTTTAATTGGAAGGAAGTAAATTTCAGTATCCATAACCCACAATAAGATCTAAATACACTTATTAACTTGGATTTAAATATCAGATTGAGTGCATTCTAAATCAACTGTGATTATTTTATTTGGATTTGTGATAGATTCAGATATTTCACTTAAGTTGAAAATTAAGGATTAATTTGATCTTTTGGAAGATTTTATGTTAGTAGCGCTTTTAAGAACAACCGTAATTGATAAAAAAGGAAATTTGATCAAGTTGAAATCTTTTAAAGTTAAGAATATGAGAATTGTTCAAAATCTGGAAGAATTTCAAGTACCATTTTCAGATCAATAATAGACTTTGTCAATTTTGGGATGAGTGCAAAAACGATATATAGGGGCCAAGTATGTAAAAGTAAAAAGTATTTGGTGGTTCAAATGAGGTGTTTTGTATATACCGATAAGTTGGTGTCTTGTTTGTGACTAAAATCTGTAGAGACATGTCAGTTTTAGAAGTCATGGGTCAATGTAAGAAATATGTGGAGACATGTCAATTTCCAAAATCCACGGGACGAAGTAAACAATTCACAAAAGCATGTAAACTTTAAAATCTATGGTGGAAGAATTAAAATATTTGAGAAACATAAGGTAATGATCACATAAGGATATTGCAAAAACATAAGGTAATGATCACATACTTTGCAATATTGTAATTCTTGTAGGTTGTGGAGTGAGGTCTTAATTGAAAATTTGATGGGGCACCTCAAAGCTGCATATGTTTTGTTCAAATAGATTCCCAACCACTTCACCAGCCTTAATTTAATGAAGTATGGGCTCTTTCATCATCGACTTGTAAATTTGATGGCTTGTATTTGGGACAAGTGTCATGCACTCCCTTTCCCGATCTGCATAAATTAATGATACCCATTATTTCCCTTTCCCATTTTTTCTCTATAAATATGGATCTCATAAATTTGTAAAATTATCCCATTTTTAATATAGTGACACCATGTCAAAATAGTGCATAAATTCCCATGAGTTTCGGACCTCCCTTTTGAGCGTTTGTGGTGTGCCTAATGCCTTTTGAGCATTTGTAATTGTCTTTGCATATTCATAACTATGATTTAATGTATATTGTGGCTTATTTTCACCCTTATCCTTGGATTATTTCCTTCTTTCCTCTCCTTTCATTCATTTTACATTGTGTATGGATACAAATCGTGAGTTCTTCAATTCCGTGCGTTGTGTGGAATGGAAGTCTCGATGCAGATTTGTATGTGGCGCATATCTTCCCTCTATTATTTATGTTTCCTTCTATTCTTTCACTTATGGAGAGTGATCTCATTTATTTTCTGGCACCATATCCTCTTATTTAGGGTAGTTTATTTATTTTTTCCTCTCGTTCTCTACCTCTTAACCTTATTGACTTAGATGTCTTATAATAGGGTTAGCTTAGAGGTAATTTAGTGATAGTTAAGATAGCTAGAGGAAGTTGGCCTTCTCAAGAGGATTGTCTCAAAAATCAAGTCCCACATGGAGAAACCATCCCATATATCACTTAAAATGTTAGTATCTTATTCAACAAGTGTGTGAATTTTAGTGACAACAATACCTAGGTGCATTTGAGGTTCAAACTTCCTTCTTTCTTAATAATATGTTTCCTCGCATTTTACTTTCTCCTACATACTTTATTGCAAGGAATATTTAAGAAACTTCTATTAATATTTCTAACTCACCCTTATAATGGAGGTCATTCAACGCAATTCACTCCGAACATTATTCAATCCATTAAATCATATTAATGATAAACATACACACACACACACACACACCAATATTAATAACATTCAAGAACATTATCCAAAATATAAAAATAGAATATTATATCAAATAACTAATTATTACATGAGACACCATGTTTTATCAAAACATAAAATCATACATATATATTTATATTTATATTTATAGACACACACACAAATACATATATACACATACATACACACAAACAAACACATTATATTTATATATATCATTAGTAAAAATTCACAATAGAAAATGATTCAAAACCTTAATAATCATGTATATGTAATCTCTATAATATCCTTGTGAATACACACACACACACACACACACACACACACACACACACACACACACACACACACACACACACACACACACACACACACACACACATTCTTAGGAGCTTATATCCTCTCCCATATACATGTGATCCCTGAAATGTAACCATGATACATAGTGTTAGTTTATCTGTCACAATATTTATATATCAATTAAGTCCTATAAGAATAACATCTACACATCCATCAATCTGAGCACTAGGTATGAGTAAAGTATTGTATCTATGGGGTCTCAATCATATTTTCCATCTCTATAGAGATCTCATCCTTATCACATTGTAATATTGTGTATATGGAATGCACCAAAGAAATAAGATCAAGTAAGTATGTGATTTACTTGTTCTCGTCAAGGTACTTTATGTTATCACTAACCATGACATCAATTGGAATTTTCCTTGTCAATTTCCATTCAAATTTTTCTATAATGGTCATCAATAGGATTCACAATCATAGAATAACAAACACCTACATATTATACGCCACTAAATCAATTACTTATAAATATTTAATAGTTAACTACTAAATTCTACTACGATAAATTCACTTATAATTATGTATGGAAATATCCATTCTATGAAATAATCAATAGGGAACCTATATTTAGTGTTTCATTACCTCCCATAGGTGGAGGCATCCATAATCCACCTTCTTATTTTAGTGGAACACCACCTCAAGATTCCCCTATGATAAATAGATATAAAAATACTATTTGGAATTAATATGTTAGTGCTCCACATTTGTATGTGTGTAAATAGTAACTACATTGGTAATTATTATTAAGGTGAATAGAATTTTTTTATAGGTCAGTAATTTGTTTGTTTTTTTTATAACACAATAATAACAAATATATAATTAAGATGGAAATTTACTCATGTAGGAAATTTACATTGTTATAGCCACCTCCTATATTTTAAGATGGATATGTTCCTATTTACATGGTGGTTTTTATTGTGAATTACATGGGATAATATTGAATAACATTCGTGATTATCGTTATTTATGTATCTTTGATCTTTGTAAAATCTACTTCATACAGTTAATATGGTATCATAGCAAGTATAACAAAAGGATTTATTAATCTATTTTCCTTCTACCATTTTTATGCTTATGATTGAGTTCTCAACCTTGAGAAGAAATTAAGACATGTCATCTACCATAGTAGGAAAGAGACTATAATAAATCTTTATAATCAAGAAATCGACCCAAATCAAACTTGTCATCATTCGATCATCTCGCTATATGGATTTAGATCTATTATTATTGATATTCAGCTCATAATCTACGTCATCATGATTTTTATAGTAATTACTAATGATTTTTATAATCGTCAGCGATTTTGTTCCAATCACTAATGATTTTGGACCTAAAACGCAATCACCAAAAATTTGGAAAAATTACCAACATTTTTACAAATATCCTATGATTCTAGAGAAATCGTGATTGATTATTTGAACCACTATAAATATCTTAAAACTAGGTTTCGACACATTTTAGGATGTGTAAAATGGATCTCTGGTTCTCCAGTTATCATCAAAACATTGAATTCATATTTTTATTTGTTATTTTTTGATATCTCTTTTATCAACGGAGACATAAGTTACATCCATACATAAATTTGATGGAATTAAATTTCACACTTGGAAAATAAATAATCAAATGAAATTGGTGATTACTGTGGGGAATAGTTAATAGATAGGAGAAAAATCTATTGATGCTAGCAAGTTGTTAGAATGAAAAACTAGAGATGATAAGGAAAAGGCTATCATAGGAATTGCAAAGTATGATTCTGAACTTCAACATGTTGATCTTGAAAATCCATCTAGGGAAATGTTGGGAGATTTTAAAGAAAACCCTTGGTGGAAAATTTGTAACTACAAAATTTTCTTTTAAATTACAATTCTTAACGGTCAAGTTGAATGATGGTGTAAGTATGTCCAGTTATATAAATGAATTGAGGTCTCTATGAGACAAATTATAGAGGTGGATGCGAGAAGATGAAAAATAAGATGTAAAATGTATCTTATTGAATAACTTCCCTCCAAAATACAATAATGATGTATTCATCCTTGGTTAGGTGCCTACACATTCATTAGATGATATGAGATCTTCTCTTCTAGCTAAAGAGAAGAGAATGAAATAAGATATAGAAGAAGAAAAGAAAATGTATATGAAAAAGTAATATAAAAATTTCTCTAAATATCAAGGGGAAGTTTAGTGTTTCTACTACAAGAAAAATGATCATACTATAGAAATAAAGCTATAGATCTACTTAGTTGAAAAATAAAATCAAATGGAGTGCAGTAAAGGAAACCATCTCATTACAAACCATAAAGGTCATCTTATTTCTTCTTATGCTAGTCCCATGGGTAAACAATCCAATCATTTTGTTAAAGCCCTAACTACTCTCTATGGAATCATATCGGCTAGGATGCTCAAAGTTAACAATATCATTGTGCATGGTGGTTCTATGAATATAATTAATAATATCTCTAGAATCTAATCACCTAATAACACCATTAGTGATTTCATTAATGAAGCTTCTATACTTTGCAATGGTCTTAATATTATATTCCAACATGTGTATAGGGAGGGTAATAATAATAAAAATTCTCTTGCTAATGTAGGCGTTCATATAAATAATTATAATGAGTGGCATGAAATAAAATACCTCCCCTGCGTAGCTCATTCCATCATCATTAATGAAGCTACCGCCCATCCCATCATTTCTCCTTAAGCCATGGTACTTAAAGAAAATATAATTCAATCATTTTATTTCCTCCATACCTTGATCCTTGAGGGATGTTATCACAATAAATTGTTCTAGAGAAAGGCATCGGGTTACATCAGAAAATGAATTCAATTTCTGGTTTTCGAATTGTTGTAAGAAGGCTTACTTGGTGCTATTATCAGTCAAACATCCCTATGTCACCAGTTTATTTTACAATGGTTGGATCACCTTATATAGTTTACCACTATTTCAAACCCCAATGGAAAGAAAATGTTGAACTTTGAAAAACCCTAAAAATTAGAGGTTTCATAAAATTTGAGCTATAATTTGGGGACATGATCGGTATATCTCTCGTAATTCATGGAAAATTGGAAGGAAAGAAATATTGATTTTAAGGGAAAATACTTCAACATATATGAGTAATTTATCTCCTTCATCACAAGTATGAGCATGGATGAAAACCGGTTATTTCATAATAAGTTTGACAAGGAGGTAGAGGAAAGGTTGTTCTTAGATGATAGGGAAAAAATTGAAATCCAAATGGAAGACATCATCTACTCCTATATTCCATAGCCACTTGATAAAGTGGGCGGCATGATTGTTTTCCACTCCTCCTCTCGCATCATTTTGTTCTACTTAATCACTTTAGGCGAGAAGCTTAGGTCAATTTTCCATATTACATTCTACACTCTCAAGAAAAATCCTTTTTAGAGGTTCAAGCCCATAAGAGAGTTACTCCAATCCATCAAGGAATCTTTTTCTTATCCACCAATTTACCATTGATGTGGTAGCACATGACCCAAGACCTACTTTATCTCATCCACTTCCTTAGCATCCTTGTACTAGATCGAAGAATCCTCTTTTCCATGATCATATTCTCTGAAACCCCTCCTAAACATGATCTCAAAAGAAACAAGAAATAAAATCAACTAATTTTTGAAGTTCTTGAGTTTTTCCATGATAGTCGTAGTGCTCAAATTATCCCTTATGCTCTTTAAAAATTTAAACTATAGGTTGATGCTTTGAAGACTATTGAAGATAATGTCAACTTTCTCCTCAAGTCGGCACCAAGACCTCGGACCTTGATGCAATTACCAGCCTTCAAGATTAATTTTCCACTCTTTGTAGCCAAGTCAAAGTTATTGAAGAAAAATATGAAAATCAAGTGGCCATTCAAAGAGGATTCCTTGATCTCCTCCATGTTCACATTAAATAGATATTCGATATTAGTGGTATTCTTGCTTCGTCTTGGAAAAATGGAAGGATTAATAAGAATATGAAAGAATCCAATTAGGACCCTAATCTGGGACAAATATGAATCTTTATAGGGAACTTAGGGTAGCTCTCAAAGTGTATAAAAAATATGTGAACTAGTGCCATTTTTCCATTGTGTTCTCTATGCAACTACTGTGGTGTTTTTTTGTAAGTTGTTGTTTTACTATTATTAGTTTGTTGTCTAGATTCTTGTAAGAAGATGGCCCCTACCTTGTTACATTTATTTTTATGTAGATTTTGGATTTTTGTTTGGGTGTGGTCCCCACATATTAAAAAACTAATTTTTTTCTCTGTTGTATATCTTGGTTGTTGAGCCTTTTTGGTTAGACTGCGGAGTATGGTCCTTTAAAAACCATTTACATTTAATAAATAAAATAAAATCAATTGAAGATAATATAATCATAGAGGATGAAGAATCACGAGAAAAGGAAGAACCCATGAATGAACAATGTGGCTATATTTACGAACAATTTTTGTTCTAAGAAGAATCTTGGAGGATCGAGGAAAATAGAGATTGGAATTCAATTAGTGACATCTCGTAATTCACATATAAAAGGGGCCATCAAAGAGTTGGTGGAACATTTTGTTTCAGATTGTGTGTGGTATGTTACTATTTGCGGTGTTCCTATTTTTAATAACTTGAATTTTCACATTGAGGGGGAAACATGATCCCAATGTTCCATTACAAGTTTTCTTTTTTAATTTATAAGAAAAATATTCATATTTTTTTATGTTATTCCCTATGGTGAAATGGGATGAGGGATGATAATAGTACTTCACACATCATGATATGGTTGTAAGTAAACCACTTAAAAACCTTCATTTTTGGTTTGTGGTAAACAAATTTATAAAACCACCACTATTGGTTGTTGGTAAACCATATGCAAAACCATCACCTTTTGGTTTTTCGTACTTTAGTTTGTAAAACCATCATTCTTTGTTCATGGTCAATCATATGTAAAACTATCTGTCTTTTTGTGATCATCCTTTGAAAATCAGCTATCCATGAAAGAAGGTACAAGTACAAAGACAAGTTTTTCCATGTTCACACTAAGGGGGTAAATGTTAGGAATTCATGTGTCAGTGATCCATATTTGTATGTGTGTAAATAATAATTATATTGGAATTTATTATTAAGGTGAGTTTAATATAAGTAATAAGTTAGTAATTTTTAGTAGTTGTTGCATAGAACATCAATAAAAAATATATCAATAAGGATGTGAGTTTTTTTTTTAGAAAAGGTAAAAAAGGGTTGAGGGGACCCTTCCCCATAAAAAGTTAGAGCTCCATATGAGCATATGAAACCATTACATGCCAAACAAAAAGATAGTATAAAAGTCCATAATAATACTCGGGCTCCACCAAGAGCAATAGTAAAGAGTGGTTAAATAACAACAACGGAAAAAACAAAGAGGAACTAACAACACCGAACAACTAATAATAAGAAAGACACAGGGCAAAAAATAAACAAACCCCCTGCCTTGATCACTTACAGGTTTTTTAGGCCCTTATAGTACTTTTTCCCATTCCTTAGTAAGAGCATCTATGTTGTTAACCAAAGACACCAAGTCGAGAGCTTAAGGAGTCACATTTTTTTTTCCCTAATTTTTCGCAACAATATAAGCATTAGCCACTGTCCTAGAGTCCGAAGCTGCTATAGTGTAGATTTTACTGTGACCACACTCCACTCCAAATAGTTACGAATAATAGCAAAAATTTGGTACAACTCGTTGGTTATGAAATAATAGTTTGATTTTAGAATTTTAGCCTCTCCACCATTCCCATTTTTAACAACTTCCTCGACCTACAATTTCATTTTATGCCAATTGTTGAATGAGAACTACACAAATCTGTTGGTGAGCCTCCTATCTACCTTAATTTTTTCAATGTCCTTCATCATCTTTTGCGAGATGGTTATCCCCTTTCATAGGTCCAACATGACCTATAGCCTCAAACTGTTGTTCCAATTAGACATTAACAAGAACTTGAACATCCTATTTACTATATTCCCCTTTGCTATTCACTGAAACACTAGGAACTGGTTGTAATTTAGCTACCCGAGATTGTAGGTAGGAAAATTTTAATAACATCATTACCCTTCTCAATGTCACCTTCCATTGAAGCGGACTCATGATACGAGTCTTCTTTCTCTCGATTCCGAGTCATCCCCCTCCACATTAGATTCTAAGGAATTTGTAAGGGAACCAGACATATCAATATCTAGAGTTGATCTTATGAAAAGAATGAGAATGAATCCCTGATGGAGCGGAACATAGACTCTTCTACTTTTAAAATGAGAAATTGACGTGTTGTGAGAGCGAAAGAGAACGTATGGGAAGCTAAAAGTATGGTCGGAACAAAATTGATTAAGCATAGGTAGATGATAGGCATAAATGCACTTGTGATGACCCTCAAGAGTAAGAAATTGGATAAGGGTGAGAGCCACATCATCAAAAGGTTTAGGTAAAGACAGATGGAGATAACCAACAAAGTGGGGAGTAAGATTTTTGTTACCTCTGAGAAATAGGTTCAGTTAAATGCGAGGCTTCTTTTTGGAATTATAGACCTCTCTCGAGCAATAGGAAAACCTATCACTTTAGCAACCAAATCCACGAGAGATATCAATATGAATCCATTTTATTTAAACTACCACCACAATTTTAGTAGTCTTATAAGCACTAGAAAAATATTTACTTAGATTTTCAAAATGGCCTTCAAAAATTTTAAGGGAAAAAAACCCTTTCTCTCAAACATCACCATGGCTTTCAACGTCACCCCATCAAGGTCGAAAGTTTATGTTCTAAACATATCTCCTCCCATTTGACAACATAATGACTAGTTTGTAAAAGAACCAAATTTATGGGTAGACATAAGATTACAACAAATCCGAGGATATTACTTTTTAGGGCACAAAAGGAAAAAAATATTTCAAAAACATGATTTGATTATGTGCTAGTTCTTCATGTCATTCAAAAATAAATGCCCACTATTCATACAACATATGAACATGATGACTTTGACACACCATGACCTGACATTATTTGATAATGTGTCTATTTAAGTCATTATGTAGGTGTGCTTGCACCTTGGAATCAAGAGCTTCAACTTCATTGATAAGTGTCAACTCATTACAATTAACCCCCATGTTAGAAAAATAATCAGCAAAAAAGTTAGCCTCCCTATAGACATGCTTAAAAGTTATAATTTCAAACAAATTAGACATTTCCTTTATACTCTTTATAGAGTTTTGGATGGAAATTGAAGTAGACCCTTTCCAGAAATGTTGTTGATAATGTTCATAGAGTCTCCTTCCACCTCCAATCTAACAAAATTGTATTGAAGAGCTATTGAAACCCCCAAAAAACCACAACTACTTCAGCAACATGGTTTTTTTGAGTGCCAAGATTGTGATGATACCCTAGAATAAATCTTCCTTCAGAATCACGGAACACCCCACCACAACCAGCTCTACCAGGGTTTCCTTTAGAAGTGCCATCAAAATTCAACTTAATACACTCCTTGCTAGGTTTCACCCAACCTTTGAGTCTAGGGTTTAGAATAGGAGTACTAGTTGGTGAAGACCCCAACCCCCAATTTGAAGAAAATATAACTTCATTATGAAGGATAGTATTAACACAATGGGCTCTAACATTCTTAATCAAATCCTTCTTCTATTTCTCTCTTTCCAAATTTCTCATGATAATTACATAATAGAAAAGGTCCAATTTTTTTTTAATCCTTGGCTCTTAAAGGGACTAGACCATTGAGACCACAACTATTTAATGGAATCTAGGAAAACCCAGTTGATTTCAAAAATATTAAGAATAGTCTTTCTAACCAAGACCAGAAAGGGACAGTTGAGGAAAAGGTGTGAAGAGTCTTCACTCTCTCTTTCACACAGAACACACCTATTAACCATGTGAAAATTTCTCTTGTTAAGGTTACTAACAGTAAGGATATTATCATGGATAACCAACCACCAAAACATATTAATCTTGGGAGTTAATTCTTTGACCCAAAATCTTCCCCAATTGAAGTTATCAGTTTCCCCAACATCGAAAAGAAGGAATTGTAGGCACTTCGAACCGAGAAGATTCCACTATCCTCCTTTGACCAGTAAATATTATCATCTTCTAAACTCTCCTTATTAATAATAACTCCTCTTAATTTTTTTCTTAATAGAGGAGGTCTTGATGTTTTTATAACCTTCAAATTTGATTGTTTTCCATTGGCCAAGGGGTTCATCAAAGTTGAAATAATCTTTGACCTTAGTCCCGTATTTGACCACTGAATCTTTGTAGATCATGGGATAAATGGCCTTAAGAGGAAGGTCCCCTAACCATTTATCCTCCCAAAAGTTAATCATTCTCCCATTTCCAACCATCCATTTACTACCCTCAGAGACTAAGTGTTTTTCCCAATTTATCGATTTCCAAAAAAAGAACCATTAGAATCCTGGTTGTAGAAGCACCATTCATTGGCTAGTTAGAGTTGACCAATATTTTCCCCTAATAATGGATGTCTAAACACTATCTTCCTTGACCAACCTCCAGATCATTTTTGATAGCATTGCTTTATTCATTTTGGTCCAATCTCTGATACCTAGACCTCCATGATTTTTGGTGAGAAAACCTTTTCCCACACAATAAGAGGAATTCTATATTTTGGTTTTGAGCCACTCCAAAGGAATATCTTTTGAGTATTATCCAACTTAGTAACAATAAAGGAGGGTACTCTAAAAATAGACATTGAGTAAACATGCGATTCGAGAATGAAACATTTTAGGAGGACCGCCTTACCTACTTGGGATAATAGTGACCCTTTCCAACCTTTGAGCTTATTATGAAACCTATCTATACAGAAATTACAATTATCATTATTAGGTTATTCTTTTCAAAAATCTTACCTAGATTCCTGATTGGGAATGTTTTAGTCACACAACCAAGAATTCCAGCTATTTTATTACATCTTCTTTCCGGAGTGTTGATAAAATAAACCAAAATTTTCCCATAATTGATCAATTGGTCAAAGGATTCCTCATAATCAATCATTATCTATTTGAACTCAATAGCCTCTAGGACAGTGGCTTCACCAACTAACATAGTGTCATCCACAAAAATTTGGTGAGAAACATTAGATACAGTTAACAGCAGGAGAAATACCTCTGATTCTTCCTTCCAAGGAAGCCTTATTAAGAGCTCTACTGAGGGTCTCTACCATAATTATGAATAGAAAGGGAGAAATAGGATCACCTTGTCTTAATCCACACGCACTATTAAAAAAACCACAAGGGGTCCCATTAATCAAGACCGAGAACTTAGTTAGGAAATACATGTATGTATCATCATCCTAAATTCTTCACCAAAACCAAACCTAGTTAGAACTTTCAGAAGAAAAGGCCATGAGACCTGATCATAGGCTTTCTCCATATCAAGTTTGATAAACATGGCTTCCTTTTTATTCTGCTTAACCATATGAAGGGTCTCTTGAATAGTGACGATACCATCCTAGATATGTCTTCCCATAACAAAACCTCCTGTTGGTTAGAAATTATAGAAGGAAGAACGAGCTGAATTCTTAAAGCAAGAATTTTGGAGCACATTTTATAAACACAATTACATAGGCTAATCAGTCTGAAATTCCTGAAATCCATAGGATTATGATTCTTGGGAATTAAATCTAGAAAGGTGTTTTTTAACTCTTGAAGAATATTTTTGTTCTTAAATAATTCTTGGATAGCTTTGCAAGTATCTTCCTTAACTATCTCCCAAAAGATTTCAAAAAAAGATCCGAAACTCATCGGTCTTGGAGGATTATCTGGATTAAGATATTTTATCATAAATTCAATTTCTTCCATAGAAGGGATTTTCATAATAATGCTATTTTCAGATTCATTAATCGATTGTGGAATACAGTCCAAAAGTTCTCTTCCTTAATGATTTTAGAAGAGATGGCTAAAGACAGACGCCTATTGAAAAAGGAAATAACAACTTATTGGATTTCCTTATTATCATTGATTAGCACACCCTCTTACCAATTAATAAAACTATTTCTATTAGTAATCATTTTTAAAGTTGATATATGAAATAACTTTGTGTTCTTGTCACCTTCTTTGAGCCATTGAACCCTAGATTTTTGTTTCAAAAATTTTCCTCCTTCAAAAGAATGTTATGATAATCACTAATAATTCCTTCTCTTTTTGTTGTTCAAACTGAAATTTTTATCATCAAGAGATTCCATATTAACTTGGAGGGATGAGATCTCATTAGCAAGAGACTGATTCTTCTAAAAATTATTACCAATAATTCTTTTATTCCATCCTTTCAGATTGTTCTTAACATGAGAAATATTTTTAGCAATCCTGAACATGGCTGTCCCTTCAATATTCATATTTAACCATCGCTTAATTAAACCAAAAATTACCTCATCTTATAGCCACATCTTCTCAATTCTAAAAGGGATTCTTCTCCTCTCTTTATCTTTGATCTGAAAGAGAATCAGATTGTGATTTGACCCAATGAAAGGGAGAGAGAAGAGACCCACTTCTTTATTCTACCATCCCCAAAAAGTTAGAGCTCTATCAAGTTTTACTTGAATCAACTTTTCTCCTTTTCTTCTATTAGAAAAAGTAAATCTAATACCTCGCAACTCAATATCCGTGAGATTATTGAGTGTTATGAAATCCTATAGATATTCCATTCTCTCGGTTAAATCAATATCAACCCCCTTATTTTCTCTTCGACTCAAAGGGGTGTTGAAGTCACCCAAAATCACCCATTGAGTCACTTTTATAATATTTTGGAATTTAGCAAGATCAACTGAGATATTTTTCCTTTCACATTTTTACTAGGTGCGTATATATTAGATAAAATAAAACATTCTTTAGAATTCTTGTATTGAAATAAAAATCCATGTCATATCATTATCTACACATTCTATCAACTTTTCAAAATGGTTAGAAAAAGGATCCAAAGTTTCATGGAGACTCCTTATATCTATCTTTTTGGTGGGATATGATCCTTGACAACTTCCTTGAGTAGATTATCCAATTTTTTGAAGATAAAAAAATTCTCATCTTGAACATGGAGCTTTTCCTTCTAAAAATGGGGTTCAAATAAAGATTTCCATTGGTTCTTCTTATTCCTTACTTCCTTAAATCCCTCACCATATATTAGCTTACGATTTTGGAATTGATTCGGTGTAGATCTATCTCCATTATCCTCAATGATTTGAATACCTTTATTTGGATTAAAATTCTTGGGAGTGTTAGTAACCACATGAGCAGTTTCCTTACCTTTATCCAGATCCTTGATATGCTTCTCCTGAAACACCTTTGGCACCATCATTTTTCTTTGTTCCTTAGAATGTCCCCAACCTCAGAATTTCTCACATCTTTGTGGGTAGTTTTCAAACTCTATTTTTTGTTCCCAGCAACCCAATCTAGAACAAAGAGAGATGGATTTAGGTAAAGTCGATCCCATCAAAGAATAGATGCAAAATCTCACACAAATAACTATTTATTTCGTAAGCGTAGCATTATCCACAACAACAAAGGTACCAAGAGTATTTGCAAATCCTTTAATAACATCCACATCCCAAAGTTCCAATGGTAGACCTGGAAGTCTCACCCAGATAGGGAACTGATTTATATTCTCTTTATCAGGGTTGAACATAGGAGTCCATTTCCTTAAAAAGAGTCCAAGTTTCGATCAATCAAGGTCTCTGTCATTTAGGACCCTCTTAGGGTTTTCCGAGTTGTTAAAAATAAACAAAAAAATCCATTCGGTAAAGCTGTAACATCCATATGCCCCTTGGGCTTCCATTTCAGAATAGACCAAGATCTAATGGATTCAATGTTAGGCCTTCTACCTACCAATTTACCAATCAAGGCATTCTCCATTTTCTCATATTCCAATCTGTAATGATATCAAAAATTTCTAAATAATTTCACATTTCATTGTGTTTAAGCTAAGTAATGATTCCTAAGTTTTTTCCTTTCAAGAGTTCAAAATATTCACATATAATTTAGGGAACCCATCTCCCATGTGAATCCCATCCATAGGTAAAGTCTTGTACGTACCTTTCTCTCTCCAAGACTATTCCCTGATAATCTATCTTCTCCCTAAAAGGGATATTTCAGTTGTCGGTTTCCCACCCATCATTATGAAAATTCTCATCCTCCTTGACGTATTCACTTCTCCCACCCATTTTTTGAAAATATGAGAGTTCTCTTTAATAAGGATGTGAGTTTCCACAAACTCACATAGGAGGTTTATATTTTTATACCCACCTCTTATATTTTAGGATGGATATGTTCCTATTTGTATGATGGTTTTCTATTGTGATACATGGGATAATATGGAATATAATTCATTATTATTCAGTTTCTCTATCTATGATCTCTTTTAAATCTACTACATACTCCTCAAATACCCATTTAGTATCTATCAAATATTGTGTGTATGTTATAATATATCTTACATAATTAATAACTCTCAAATCCACTATCGGGTCCATTAAATCTATAAGAGGAGGAATTATCTTAGTTGGGGTCGATCTCAAATGAATACAATATCTCAATTTTTCATAGATCTCCTCCACGAATAATGTACTAAGAGAATATCTTTAACAAAAAAATGGTAAATAACATGCTCATATTCATAAATCTCACCATACACGGGAAAGCGAATCCTTCAAACTCATTATCCTCCCCATCCACCATAGATGAACTACACCTTCTTATCATCTTTGAAAATCTCTATATGGTTTTCATGTCTCTACAATGGAAAAATGACACATGATTCCCAATTTCTTGGACTTCATGAGGTCATGCCGAGAAAACCGAAGTGCTTAAGATTGAATGGATATCAATAAAAAGCTAAAGGATAATCAGAGGCTAAAATACGGTAGCATGTAATCCTAATTGATAATTTGGTGAAAGGGATAAAAAGTTGTTGTGAATGGTTAGCTTGCATTCCCTATGAATAGATTACATTTTTGATTTGGTTTCTAAACAATGTTGAATCCTAGATTTAAATAAACAAAGGAAATAAAATTATTTTAACTAAAATATGAACGTATTTAATATTTTAATCAACTAGATTCATTCCCTACAAATTTAATAAAACAAGATAAACATCTATTCTATTTTTCTTTATTCTAACCAAATTTTGCAATTAAACGAAATTGAGAGAAATTAACTAAACACAAATATTTAGTTTTTGTATTTCCAAAATTAATTTAGATAAATAAATTAACAACTTTACAGAACATAGACACATGGATGTAATTACCGGTAAAAATATTATTTCTAATAAAATAAACTAAAACAAGGAATATCTTGATCTATCTATTCTTTTTTGAAGGGTTGTAAAATAAGGCTATTATAAAATAATCTATTTAAAAGTTATTATTGTAAAAAGTTAAACTTATTATACAAAAATGTTGCCTCAAGCTAATTTTTCTAAATCATGTTGTTTAATCACTGGGAGCGAGTGTCAACCTCCTTTCAAAAATGGCTTCTTAAGGAGGTTTTCAAGGATTATTTTTCCACATACCATCTAGTGAATTTGGAAGGCTCACAATTCTCTCATTTTGAGAGATACTAGAAAATCATTCTAAATTATTCTCGGTGAAATCAAAGTTTCAACCAAGCCAAACAGTTTAAAATTTAATCCTCCCTAAGAATTCCAAGTACCTAAAAGAAGAGGAAAGGTTCTTAAGTTTCTAGAATATTAATATTTAACAAGTTCAAATTATATCTCCTATCATTGAGAGGTCCATTGTTCGATGTATTCCCCACATGATGGATTACGAAATTGAATTTTATGGGGCCACTAAGGGTAACCAGTGTAGCTAGAGGTGGTTGTCTTATTAGAAACTATCGGGGACACCCCATTACCTGATTATGTAAGACCTATTGTAAAACAATCAAACCACCATGCTTGAGGCCCTCACCACTCTATGGGGAATCGAAGCGCCATGGATCTCAATGTGATAAATTTAATTATTGAGGGAGACTCAAGGAAAATTATAAACAACCACACGGGATCGCAACCCCAACCGGGCCATAAAAGGATTGAAAATTAAAGCCAAGGATTTAAGTAAATATTTTACAAACATAAATATTTTCCATGTTTATAGAGAGGAAGCTGGTGTGGCATATGCACTATAAAATGATGTAGTCATCATTAATAAAATAAAAACTTTTTTGATTACGAGGAGGTCTCTATCACAGCAAGATCAGTCACTTTTAAATAATCCAAGGTCACGTAGCTCTCTAATCATCCTAATTCAAAGTGGTTTTGGCATGTGCATGGTAATGATTTTGGTTACTCCCAGAACTGCTAGATAACCCTTTAAAACATATCCTTTCTCATACTTTTTTTTTTCCTTATTTTGATAGAAGGGTTTTTAAGATGGTTGTGGAGTTTTTGTGCAAAGGTCTTGAAGCTCTGCAACACCCCTATTTCATTTCTACTATTCTTTGGGCCACTTTCTAGTTGTTACCATGATGTTTTTGTTCTATCTACGATATATTAAAAAATGGGGACTTCTCCCTGCGTAGAGTGAAACCTATTTACAATCCATCCTGGTAGATGCATGTAGAGTTATGGAAATACCTAAATGTGGATGGTTTCATAGATTTTATGCAAAGAATAAATGGATGTGACATTTACATCTCTCTAAATTTAACCTACAAATGGAAATATAGAGTTATCACTTTCAAGGGAAAATATTTTACCATCACTAAGGGTCTGATCTCTTTCATCACTAGTATGGGTATGGAAGGGGTTAAATTCTATCATAAAAAGAGTGAAAAGGAAGTTAAAGAGAATCACTTTGTAGAGGGAGACGAAGCTCTTCAAATTGGGAAGTCTTATATTCTCTACTCTTTTATCCCCCCGTATGGTTAAGTTTTGAAAATGGTTGTGTGCTACATCACCTTGGAAGAATTATTTTCAATGCTAATGCTTCATCACTTGGTCATTTTCAACCATTTTAGGCATGCTTACTAGGTAAGTTTTTTCTGCTATATTCTACATTCTCTTGAAACATTGGTACATGTTGTTCAAGCCCATTTGACGAGTCTATCCCTGAATCAAGGTGTGATATTTCTCCTCTATTAATACTTCCTTGATGTGGTTTATAATGGTCCTACCACCGTAATCCCCCTCCTCAAAGCAACCATAGATCCAGTCTAAAAATCCCAACATTAGTGCCCCATATGTGATCTCCCTCTAGAAAAAGAGTCCTTCACATTAGCTCTAAGGGAAAAGAAATTGTAGGGGCTAAAAATCTTTTGAATATAAGTTAATCTGGTTAGGTACCTCTGTTATGATATAACCGTTCAATTAAAACAACAAGCCAAGGTTTTAAGGGTTTAGAGGATAATATTGAATTTCTTCTTAAGGAAGGTAATAAAAGAAATTTAGACGCCTCCACTATTTAAAATATGGAAGAGAAACTTAAAAGTCTTTCCAATCAGCTCAATGCCCTAGAGGAAATATTTCGGATGTTGAAAAAATAAAACTAAACAACTTTCCATTCGAAGGTTGTTCCTAATTTTATACAAATCCATATCAAGAAAATTTGTGATGTTTGTTGTATCACATGGTCATCCTGGAAGAATGGTAGAATCAAGAAGAAACATTTTCTTGAGAGCATCAACCTTTATAAGGCCCTGATGATTTCTCTAAAATTTTAAAACAGATCTCTTGATTAGTTATGTCATGTTGTTTTGGTGCTAATTTTTTTGTTTTGTGTCTATTGTTTTGCTTCTTATTAGTAGGTGGCCCCAAACTTTGTTTTTATCATAATATCTATCTCTTATTACACTTTTTTGTTGGGTTCTGCCCCAACCTATGAAAAAAATACTATTTTTCTATTGTCTATGATTTATTTAGAGCCTTTTTCTACATCAGGGGTATGGTCCTTCAAAATCATTTACCAATAATAGAAAAACAATTCCACCTCGGGTTTTTCAGTAAAGGAAAAGCTTCCTAGAATTCATTTCCTCCTTATTGTAAATATTTCCACTGAAAAAATAATTTTGGATTGATTGAAATAAATAAGTAGTAAAATAAAGAAAATGATTTTATTTACTCTTTCTCCACGTAAACTCCCAAGAAGATCAAAGGAATAATTGGGGAAGATGTTATCAAAGGAAGATTTATGTAAGAAATTTCTTTAGAATGATGTACATACAAAGCTCATATATATGAAAGAAAAAATATTTTACTTCTACAAATATAAACAAAATATTTAATTATTTTACTATTGAGTTGTGATAGCTCCCCATATGTGATTTTACATTTTTGTATCCTCTTCATTGTTTCCTTTTCTACTAATGATGGCCAATTGATCCTGAGATGTGCAAAACTTGGCTAGTAACAAAGAAAAGTGAAAAAATGGATGGATTGGATTGGTGGAAGAAATTTCTAAAAGCATATGGAAGGAGAGAACAAAATAATAAGTTGGTTATATATTTGGTTCCTCTCAAAAATTCAACAACATAAATTTACATCAAAATGTGTAATATCAAACCCATCATACGAGTAAAAACTTGGATTTTAGAAAATCTTGGGGAAGAAATGTCTATCAACAAGTGTCGATCAAGAAATTAAATATCATCAAAATGAGGGGCACTCAAATTTATAAATTTATCAAAAAATAAGAGGAAATATATACAAACCCAATGAGTCAAAAAAAAGAAAAAATGATTGAGAAAAGAGTGAGAAAATACCGCACAAAATCAATATACGCGTTGAAAAATGTGTATTTTATTTTTTGTTAAATGGCTATAGGACCGCTAGTCTTGACAGAGGGGCGGTTGTCCAAGTGCCACTCTATCAAGAATGGTGGTTGCATAACCACTAAGGAAGTTACACAACCACCATGGTGGTTATATAATTTTTCCTTATGGAAAAACATGAAAGGGGTAGAAAGTGACTTATAGGTAGAGAATGAGCTTGTTAATTTGAAAAAGAGGAAAAACAATTTCAGCAAGCATGAAAAGAAGAGGGGAAAGATCTAGAATTCAATACTACCCTGGGAAAGGTTTTCGCCATTATTAGAAACATTTCACATTCTTTCATGTTGTCTGTGTATTTTTTGGTGCATACATACAACCACCTTTGAAGAGAATTTTATCCATGAATGTGATAAAATGTGATTTATAAGAATGGTTCCCCTAAACGAGGGTTTGAAACTTTACCTTATTTGATGCATGTATATTTGATGCTAGTCAAACCTTCACATTACCTAAAAAAGAAAAGGAATGAAGTGCGGTAATAAGATAAAATCAACAAAATGGTTAAAATGAAAAGACAATATTACTTACCATACATGACAGGTGAGAAATCTAACCGACCCACACATGCCACTCTGCATACACTCACTCAAAACATATGTATAATATCTAAAAATATGCTATATATACGTGATTTCACTATTTTAGAAATCATTTGTACTTTAAAAAATTACCAAATTTGGAGATTTTGATTTCTAGAAACCATTTTGATCATGAATATAGCCAAAGTGATAGAAATTTGATCATGGTGGCAAAAAATCCAACAAGAACGGAAGATGGTCAACAACAAGTGAGTTAAAAGAATCTATTTATTTTTCCCAAAAAATGTTATTTTTGTTTAGACCTGGCTCTAGGGAGTATTTCAAGTGAATGTATAGTCAAAATTTGTGTATGGGACACGCCTTATAAGTTGTGAAATTTATTCGGAGCTTTTTGGTCATTTTTTTCCATAATTTTTGGTGATAAAAACTCCATGTCGGTTACGCAAAAGCCATCTTACACAAACCGATGGTAAACATAAGCTGTCATGGTGGTTGCACAACCTGTTTATCTTTGTAAAGAAAATATTGTGTAATCGTGGTGGATGTTACATAATTGCCACCCTAATAATAGCAAGGTTGTGTAGCTTAGTAATCTTTTACAAAGTGAATGCCAAGGAGAAAATTTTAGTTGTTTTTGCGAGATTGTAATATTTTATTGTACTCTAATATGGTCTCTTTTTCTATTTTATGGATGCACAGTGAGTCTATATTAGATGTATTAGAGCCGAGAAAATAGGATTATCTTTCGAAGGTACCCCTTTTATTAACACTAGCTAAGATATGCCTATTAGATAGGGTTTAGATTTGGAAATTAGCCTGAGACGGAACAATTGACCTAGTGAGAAACATTTTTTGCAAATTCTTGTCATACTAGGACATGGTTCAAAAGACTTTATGATTCCCTGGTTTCTTCCAAGAGAGGACCATTACACTGGTTTATAAGATACTTGGGGTTCTGTTATAGGTAGGAAGTTGGTGCTAAAGAGATCAAACTAATGAGATGAGGTTCGTAGATGGGATACCTACTGGGTGATGTAAAGGAACTCAATATGAGTTCTAAATAGGGGGTTAGACATGTTTTCATTGAGGGTGCCCCTATTCCCACTTTGCACAAGGCCATCATTGGTAGCTTGGCCTTATGTTTGATTGGGTTCACGACTGGTGATAGGATTTTATTTTATCGTGAACCTTTAATTGAGAGCATAGATAAACATGGGAGGAGATATAATTAGAGAAAGGACATATTGGGAGGAAATTATCATGACTTGTACATGATTTTCAGATATGGAGCCACTTCACCGATCTATCTTACATTGGTTTACTTGGTCTACAAGAGGGTAATCCCTTACCAGAGGGGCTTCAGGATAAAATATCCCACATAGATTAGTTCATAAAGATGGGTAGACATGGTCCCTTTCAAGGCCAAACCACCGATAGTTGGCACATTGAATACTGAAAAAGGGTGCTTGAACTATATCAAGGGATGTTAGGAAAATGGGGAGAGGGTATAGTTGTAGTGACTACCTACACATATAACACTTAGTTAATCAATTGTGTATGTCAAGAAGATCTTCAAAGTTATATGGGTACCTCAACATTTTGGGTTACCTTTTTCATATTCCCTTCTGTTAAGTGCCACAATTTTAAGAGGTAGTAAATATCCTAGATCCATTAAAATATACCAACTCGGAGGGACATTGTTAATGCACGGTGTTACGATAATGACACCTAGAGTTTCCCCGACCTAACCTCTAGAGGTGGATCCATACTACCCTAGTCCTATAGATAAGAGAGGCTTCATCGGAAGTGATGAAGAGGACATGGAGACAGATTCCATATTAGGTGAGGAGGTACACCCTTATGGATAAGGTGGTGGAAAAAATTCATAGGATTCCAAAGCTAAGGAGGAAGTGGAGGACGAATCAATCCACCTAGAGGATACAGAGAGAAGTAGGATACTAAAGAGGGAGCTGTATATGATGTGGGTGTAGTGGTGGATCTATGTTGGATAACGAGAGATCTTAATGAGTAGTTAAACTTCTCCCTTTCCTCTACCTCATAGATTAGATGTTATTATTTATTAATTTTTATTGTTTTTACTCTTCTTAACTCGTTGTTGCAAACCTATATTTTGTATTTCCAATTGATGGATGAAAGGATTTTATCACGTATATGAACATGGATTTATTTTCAATTACTTAAGTTTAATCTTTGAAGAGGAAATTGAAATATATGAGACTTCTAGCATTGGTTGGTCATCATACATTTTTTTTGTACTAGCATGGTACAAGGTGAGAGAAATTTCTTAGTTCATAATCAAGAATGTAGTTTTGACACAATAGTTGAATTATTTCTAGGATAAATAGGTGATGATGATCCTCATGCGGTGGGGATATCATAAGCTGGACAATGTTATGGGAATTCCCACCGCTCAACATAGGGAGGCTCTTATGGTAGACCTTCCATGCCTTACCATAGGAGTTGTAGTAGGATCCTCAACCTTCTTCTTCATAGGGATCTCGTACAAACGGATAGGATGACTAAATTCGTTTCTTTGGTCCCATTTTCTATAAATATATTGATATTTCTGAATTTTCAACTCATGATTGAGCATTTTGACCGCATTTTTACTTTAGTGTGAAGGAATTGTACTAAAACACTAAGATATATATATATATATATAGAATATTTTGGTTCGCATCCCTTTGCAAAGTTGTTTTTGTGTGCTTTACTTCATTTGTGCACTCTTGTATGGTTAGGAGCGTTTAGTATTTTTGCAATTTTTGAATGAATTCTATGGATGATAATGTAATGTGATAAATATCATGACGAATTTGGTTATAGAGATGGTAAAAAATGTACTTCAGAAAATTTATTTTAAGAAAATTCTTAGAATTTCTATTCCACAAAAAAATATGTTACTGAAAATATGATGATAGGATGATCTCACTTTGTTCATGACCCCCACACAACTAGTAAGATGCGAGGGATAACTATTGGTATATATAAAATTCTGGTTTACATCACTTTGAACATTTGTTTTTGTATGATTTACTTCATTTGTGCACTCTTGTATGGTTAGGAATGTTCATTATTTTTACAACTTTTAAATGAATTCTATGGATGGTAATGTAATGTGATAAAAAAATGATGTATATGGTTACACACATGATAACAAATCGTATCGAGGAAAAAAAAATTAAAACAATGCTTAGAATTTCTATTGAATTAAAAATATATATTCAAGACAATATGATGATATGATGATCTCACTTGAGTTTTTACCCCACACAATTAGTAATATGCGAGGGTTCATCCTTGATATATATATATATATATATATATGTGTGTGTGTGTGTGTGTGTGTGTGTGTGTGTGTGTGTGTGTGTGTGTGTGTATATATATATATATATATATATATATATATATATATATATATATATATGTATATATATATATATATATATATATATATATATATATGTATATATGTATATATACATATATATGTGTATATATATATATATATGCACATATTCAACATATTTTTTCAATGGAATAGAAATGCTACGCATTGTTTGAAAAATAATTTTTGCTAAGTACGATTTGTTACCATGCATGTAACCATATGCATCATTTTTTTATCACATTACATTATCATCCAAAGAATTCATTTTTCGTACTTCATTTTTGCGCTCTTGAATATTATATATATTGTTTGTCGACATCCATTTACATTTTTGTTTTCGTATGCTTTACTTTAGTTGTGCACACTTGAATGGTTAGGAATGGTCAAGTACTTTTAATTTTTGAATGGATGCTATGGATGATAATTTAATGGGATAATAATAATGATGCATATGGTTACACACATGGTAACATATCGTACTTAGGAAACTTTATTTTTCAAACAAATCTTAGAATTTCTATTTTGTTGAAAAAATATGTTAAAGACAATATAATGATAGGATGATCTCACTTATATATATATATATATATATATATATATATATATATATATATATATATATATATATATATATATTATCAACATCCCTTTGCAACTTTTGTCTCGTATGATTTAATTCATTTTTTCACTCTTGTATGTTTAGGAATGTCCAATGTATTTTAATTTTTGGAATGCATAATATGGCGATACTATAACGTGATAAAAAAATAGATTCATATGGTTACACACATGTTAAAAAATCATACTTATGATACTTTATTTTTCAAATAATCCTTAGAATTTTTATTCTATTGAAGAAATATGTTGAAGACAATATGATGATATGATGATATCATTTTGGATTTTCAACTCATGATTGAGCATTTTGACCAATCTTGTCCTTTAGCGTGCGAATTGTACTAAAAACTGATATATATATATATATATATATATATATATATATATATATATATATATATATATATAAATAATATTTTGGTTCACATCCCTTTGCAAATTTGTTTTTGTGTGCTTTACTTCATTTGTGCACTATTGTATGGCTAGGAGTGTTTAGTATTTTTGTAATTTTTGAATGAATTCTATGGATGATAATGTAATGTGATAAATATAATGATGTATTTGGTTACAGAGATGGTAAAAAAATGTACTTGAGAAAAATTATTTTTAAAAAATTCTTAGAATTTCTATTCCACGGAAAAAATATGTTAAAGAAAATATGATGATAGGATGATCTCACTCCATTCATGACCCCCACACACCTAGTAAGATGCGAGGGATAACCATTGGTATATATAAAATTCTGTTTTTACATCGCTTTGAACATTTGTTTTTGTATGATTTACTTCATTTGTGCACACTGTATCGTTAGGAATGTTCGTTATTTTTACAATTTATAAATGAATTCTATGGATGGTAATGTAATGTGATAAACAAAATGATGGATATGGTTACACACATGATAACAAATCGTACTTAGGAAACTTTTTTTAAAACAATGCTTAGAATTTCTATTGAATTAAAAATATATATTCAAGACAATATGATGATATGATGATCTCACTTGAGTTTTTACCCCACATAATTAGTAAGATGCGAGGGTTCATCCTTGAGATATATATATATATATATATATATATATATTGTCGACATTTGTTTACAAATTTGTTTTTGTATGCTTTACTTCAATTGTGCACACTTGAATGGTAAGGAATGGTCGGTTCTTTTTAGTTTTGAATGGATGATATGGATGATAATTTAATGTGATAATAATAATGATGCATATGGTTACACACATGGTAACATATCATACTTATGAAACTTTATTTTTCAAACAAATTTTATAATTTCTATTTTGCTGAAAAAACATGTTAAAGACAATATGATGATAGGATGATCTCACTTCGTTATTGACCACACAACTAGTAAGATACAAGGGTCATCCTTGAGATCTAATAATATATATAGATATATATATATATATATATATATATATATATATATATATAATTTTCATCAATATCCCTTTGCAAATTTGTTTTTCGTATGCTTTAATTCATTTTTCACTCTTGTATGTTTAGGAATGTCCAATATATTTTATTTTTGGAATGAATAGTCTCGATGATAATATAATGTGATAAAAAAAAGATTCATATGGTTACACACATGTTAAAAAATAATACTTATGATACTTTAATTTTAAAATAATCCTTAGAATTTATATTCTATTGAAGAAATATGTTGAAGACAATATGATGATAAGATGATATCATTTCTCGTTCTTAACCCCAAACAAGTAATAAGATGCAAGGGATTATCCTAGATATCTAAGAAGGATGTGAGATGTATGATTGATGAAAATGTGAATAAGAATGATGATGAAGAGAAAATAATTTTGATAAAGACTAAATTAGAAACCTACAATTCCACCCCAATCAAAATTAAGTAGCTCAGTTCAAGATGATTTCCGCTTATAATTCTCAATGAGAACTAGATATTTCGATCATCTACTAACTGAAAAGATATAGGTAAAGAATTCTTTTCTCTTCTAACCGAGCACATAAATCATTTAAGTGGTAATTTAAAATTTCCAATCACTTTTTTTCTTTAAGGCATTATTTTTGACATGACCCCTATATATTTCTCCTTACTACTAGTAAGAAGTATGGGCTCATCACCGAGGATAAAATTTAGGCAAGTAAGGGAATCTTCCTCCTTTCCCAGCCTCATGCTACTAGTAATAAGCATGGGATCACCACCAAAGACTGGGAGAAATGGAAAATGTGATTATTTGTAATAGGAATATATGTATTTTTGTTGTATTTTTCGTTTTTCTTATATTTTTCTTGTTGGTAAGGGAATTTTTCCCCGATCGCAACCCCACACAACTAGTAAGATACAAGGGCTCATCATTGAAGACTCAGATGGGAAAACAAAAGTTCAAGGTGAAATGCTTAGAATAGTTTTATTATGGGGAGATATTTTTAGGGAGGATCTTCGATTAGGAAGCTTCCATGAAAAACTATAAGAAAAAAACATCAAAATTTGAAGAAAACTTAAAATAGATGAAGCATGTAAGTCCTTATGTGATCAATGTCAAAATATATCTCATGATGGGAAATGATAATGCAAATTGAATAATTTGAGTGTGTGAAGAAATTGTAGAAATGTCATGGTGAGAGGTTTTCCAATGTTTGAATGTTTTAAAATCATTTGAAAAGTGAGTTTCTATAGTACAATTTAAATAGATTACAATTTTAATGAAACACACTTTGAGAATGTAACAAGGACAATGTGGAGATTCAATATGTGTGTGTGTCTCTATGTGTGTGTGTATTAGGTGACATGATTCGATGGATTCACCAAACTCCTCACCTTCCAAATTACACACATGATAAGCAACATTCTTGAAATAGTCATTTTCTTGACAAAGGCCTCATAAGTTAGGTTTAAACTTACAACCTTTACCCATAATCATATCTTTCTTAATATATAATATTAGTTAAAGATCACCCACTTGATTAATATGTTTGTAAGACTTGTATTTATGTTCTTCATTTATTACATTTGCATGAACGTGATGGTGTTGTTAAAATTTTCATCCTATATAGGGAGGTGTGGTCGTGCTTTAATTTTCTCATATTAGGGATTTGTGTCTTGTAGACACAATAGATTTGGTTTTGGGAAAAATTTAATCTAGACAAATGTTGGGAGTAGGAGAATCCACAAATATGACATTAGCGGAGAGACATCCAAAACCCTTGCTAATTTCACACTCAACATCTCGTGGTTTTGGAAGTAATTCACATTGGTTTTTCAAACTATGGAAACTTGATTCAGTGGTTGATAGTATTTTTGGAAAATGGGTTCTATAATAATTTTAGAATTTTCATCTTGTTCCTATGTTATTTATACCTTTAATATATTGATGAAATCATCAAAAGGAAGAGAAGCTAGATTGAGGAAATTTCCAAATTTTTGTTGTTCAAAAGTAGGATGATTGATGTATCATTCTCTAAGAATTTTATAATTTCCGATGTTGTTTTTATGTACACAATTTCTACTGAAGTAGTATTCCTCTCATATTTTTCACCACTTCGATTGTTTTTGGATTTTGGCCTTATTTTTGGAACCCTCTTGTTGGTCACAACCAATTTCTTTAAGTGAAAAGGTTTTTAATTGATTCATATGTATTCCATATACATAATGAACTCTATGTTTTTTTGTGAGGCTCTCCAAATCTATGTCAATGGGCTTAGGATCTCCTTTTGCGACGAGGACCTTTCCCATATGGAGGAATATAACCTCTTAGAACAAAAAGGTTAGATTTTCCTTCATCTTCTAAATCCATGGTATTCCCAAGTGCATGTTGTAGTTCATTTCCTTATCTATAATGTACAATTACTTTAAAAAATTTGGTGTGAAGGAAACAAGAAGGACTATGGTTCCAACTGAGGTATCCTTAAAGACTTTCATATCATCGCAACGTGTCTTTAGTATAGGAGAAATTGGTCTCTGCATATAAAAATTGATATAAGAAGTAAAAGGGGAATACATTCATGGAATCCCCATCATCAATAATGTATCCCTTGATGTAATGTTTATAGACCCACACTTGCAAGTATAATGTAGGATCTCCTCTTTGGGCTATTTTTATATCGGAGGGAATCTTGCTTATATCAAATAAAAACTAGCATCTTTGTCATTGTTCCTTAGAGGATTTATTTCAAAGTATATATGATTGATTTTATCCTTTGGTAGAGGTGTAATGTGGATTAGATGACCAATCCCTTATTTAACTAGAAAAGTATAATGATGAACTGGGAATTCTTCAACAACTCTAGAAATGAAATACTATAAAAGGTCTTGTTTAAGTATGAAATCAAATCATAAGCTCCTATATATACGATTGTCATCTTAGAAAATAAAATGAGTGGGGAGAGGACTTGAATTGTACTACCTTGTCTAGGTCATTGCGTTGATCTATAGATCCATTTATAATTCGACTAGTCCCAAAATATTTGTCTTATTTCTTGGGTTTAGGTTTGGGGCAACCCAAGAATGTTTGAAAGTTTCGGCTTCATGGCCATTGCTCCAAAAAATGAATACACTCATTTATGATTTGAGGACCTAATTTCTCATATTCAAGACATTTAGGGAACATATCTTGATAGGTACCTAATTTTTCATTCTAACGTGTAATGGGTAATTTATAACCAGGTTGTGAAGATCACTCATAATTTTATAGATACATATCCATGAAGATTCGTAATTGATTTTATGTTAGTATGTTAGTGAAATTATTATATTCTTTATAAGAACATTCAACATGACCAAAAAATGGTGAAAACCAAAATATAGATTGGGATTATATTCCATCAAACTTTGATTCAAATTATGTTGTAGATTATAACCCCTGTTATTTTTGAACTAGTTCTTATAACTCTAATTTATTACCCCTTGGCTAGGATTTTGATATTTGGTTTTGCATTGGGTTCATATATTTTGAGGAAGGCGATAGTTAAAATCAACCATATTAACAGAGGGGAAGAATTAGGTTCTCTTTAGTTCCATTTTATGTTGTTATTTTGGTTTGTCTTACTATTATTCGTAATACTAGGATTCTTTGCTTGGTCATTAATACTATTTTGGGTAACATCACTAATACGATTAAATACCTTGGGCATGTGTTATCTATTCCATCATAATAATATATTGTGTAATTTTGGCTAGGAGGTACCAATTTTCCATTATGATCGTAAGTCTTATGTCTGCTGTCAATAGCGTCTTAGTCAATTTGAAGTGTGCCTTCCAACACTTCCTCATAACTACGAAAAGGAAACTTATGGAATTCCTCTTTGGTTTCTCATTTGAACGAGTGGAGGAAGAGATGATAGATTTCTATTTGGCCCATGTTATGTTTGATTTTACATGAATAAATAACTTGATGCCATCTCTAAATTAAATGAGTAGAAGATTCATTTTTCTTGTTTAATGTGCAAGAAATATCGATTCTGTTCAAAATGACTTATTCATATCAACAAATTTTAGAAAATTCATAAACAATATATTTTAATAAATGTATGGAATCCTCAGGGATTCAATAGTACCAATCTATATCGATTCCCTCGAGGTTATTTGGAAATATCTTAGATACTACAACATCCTAAGGAATGAAATCCATAAGTATAGTGGCATAAGCCTTTATATGAGCATTACTATCCCACTCTAATTTAAATTTAGGAAGATCAGGCAATGGGCATAGAAGCATAACACTTCATATGGTTAAATCAAGGGGTGGCTTCAAGTATTTGGTGTAAGGTCCCATCGGATAAGATTCCACCATTGAAGCTCTTTGATGATGGATGAGAGAGTATGAGTCTTATAATTCATGGCATAGGTGTTACAGGGCATATGGATTCCCATGATATTGCATGAATGAGAGAGGGAATTGATACATTTACGGTTGTGGATAATTTGAGTACATATGCAGGTAAGGAGGAATAACATTATAAAATGCATTCATAGGTGTCTGGTTATAAAAGCCTGCATTGTTGGGAGTAGTGTATGGGAAATAATTTCCAACTAATCTTTGTATAGGGTAAGTGTGAAACGAGTGAGTAACAATCCCCAACATGTCATGTCTCATGAGAATTTAACCTTTGTTTGATTTAATTGGATAACCTTCTTACACAGCATGTTGCATCGGTTGTGTGTTAGTAGGTGTGTATCCTTTGTTTTCTATGGGATATCCCATATTTTTCCCCATTGCAAAAGTGGGTTTTGTAGTTTAGGCACTGTCTAATTCTCTAATCCTCCCTACTAGGGTAGAAATAACATCATTTGGTGAGGATTGAGATCTTTGGTAGGGTGCATTTTGTGTAGGGCTTGGTTGAGGGGACATGTGATATCCCATTATAAATTATTCAACATTGGTATTCTTATTTTCCTTGAAATTACGACTTTCGGGGCTTGTAGCCGTTATATTATTGTCGAATATATCATAGGTATAAGTATTCATCCTTTCTAGAGAATTTTCTATTATGCGAATTGAATTAGTGACTTGTGTAAAAGTATCATCATCTATTTCTTTCTTGCTAGTATGGGGTCTTAATAAGAACCTAGTGCGTGGACCTGGTTTCATCCATAAAATTCATATTATTTGAATCGATTGACTATATTTAATGTTTAGGGGTTATTTGACCACCTCTAATCTCATGTGATTTGTAGGTTTTAAAATATATCTATAGGAAGACCACACACTATTTTTTTAGTTGTCATCGCCTACTAGAAGGGAATGGGATCGTCGAGGTTAAACATGAGAATAATATCTATCAAAGAAAAGTGGGCCTCAAAATCTCTTTCAAACATATTTTGGGAGGTATAAAAATACCCGGTGAATAAAGGACAAGAGGGAGAATCTAAAACAACATAAATGAAACTAACAATAAATAATAAAGATTTTTCCTTAACGTCGGGTTCAAAAGAATATGTACACCAAAAAAATGACATGCGATTCTGATGTAATTGACTTCCCGAGGTCACGTCAAAATAGTCGAAGTGTGTATGATTGAATGGATATTGATAGGAAGCTAAAGGATAAGAGAGGGTAATGTTAAATCCTATTAGCCAAGTTGAATGGGTGGCTTGAATTCCTTATGGCTAGATTGATTTTTATTTGGTTTATAAACAACATTGAATCCTAGTTTTAAATAAATACGGGAAATAAACTTTCTTTAAATAAAATATTAATGTGTTTAATATTTAATTAACTATATTTTTTCCCAATGAATTAAATAAAACAAGATAAACATCTATTATATTTGTTTGTATTCTAATAAAATTTTGCAAAGAAATTAACTAAACACAACTATATACTTTTGGTATTTTCTTAACAAAAATAAAATAAATAAATAAAACTGTAAAAAAAAGACATATGGATAGAATTATAGCTAAAACAATTACATCTAATAAAATAAAATAGAGAAACAGATATATAGAGCTATTCCTCTATTGCATAGGGTTGTATGAAAAAGATATTCTAATAGAATGTTTTGAAGTTATTATTATAAAAAGGAAAGTTCTTCTAGAAAAACATCTACATCGAAGTTTTTAGAAAGGGATAAGCTTCTCAAAATAAATTTACTCCTTACCGTTAAAATTTACCCAACAAAATAATTTTGAATTGATTGATAGAGATGAGTAGTAAAATAAAGACATTGATTTTATTTATTTCTTCTTCAAACTAAATATCTTAGAAGATCCATAAAGATAACCCATGAAGAAGTTATCAAGGTAAGATTTATGTAATAAATGTCTTGACAATGATGCGAAATAAATCTTGTATACTAGAAACAAGGAAATAATTCACTTCTACAAATCTAAACAACATATTTCATATATTACAACATATATACTTAAATAAATATTTAAAGAATTGAAATACACCTTTAACCAGTTACTATTGAAGCGTGATAGATCCTAGATGCAATGTTGCATTTACTATCTCCTCAACATTGTTTCCATTTCGGAAATGATGTCTAGTAGATTTTGGGATTCACTAAACATGGATAGTAACAAACAAAAGTGAAAGATTATTTGTGGATGGCTTGGTGCAAGAAATGAGTGAAAATATATGGTAGGAAAGAACAATGCAATGAGTTGGTTGTCTATGTGGTTTATCTCAAAACTCATAAACATAACTTTACATCAAAATGTGAAATATCTTACCTATCATATGGGTTAAATTTGTTTTTTATAAAATATTGGGGAACAAAAGTCTACTAACAAGTGTTGATCAAGAAATGAAAAATCATCCAAAAGAGGGGTAATAAAATTTCCAAATTTATCCAAACAAGAACAATAAATCAATATGAACCCAATGAGTCCAAAATAAGGAAACTTTTTTGAAAAACAAGAGAGAAAATAAATCCTGAAATAAAAACATGAGTTGAAAAACACATGATTTAATTTTTAGTTAGATGGCTATAGGACCATTGATCTTAACAAAGGGTTCGTTACAAAACCACCATGACATTTTTTTAGTGACTATTATATCAATATTAGTGGTTACGCAACCACCGTGGTGATTATGCAACCCTTACTTATGAACAGACATGAAAGGCATATAAAGTGACGCAAAGGTAGATGATGAACTTACAAACATAAAAAATAGGAAAGAATGAGTCATAACAAGAATGGAAAAGAGAGGAGGAAGGATATGGACTTCAATATTCTCCTAGAAAATGTTTTCCTCATCATTTGAGACATTTCACGTTGTTCGATGTTGTCTTGTGTAATTTTTGGGTGTGTATAATGAGCACTTGTATGATACACATTTTTAATAACACTTGGTATGAAATCATATATAATCCTTTCCTCCTTGAAAATAACCATCACATCATGAGTAAACTTGGTTAGGACTAGTTATCCCATAGTTCATAATTCACCCACACATTTGCAATATGTTGATTGTCGCATATGTGTAATAATTCCACCGGAACCATTCCATCTCCATAGCTCTCTCCACACACACACACACATATCTATGTATGTATATGTCCTTATATAATCTAGACAACATCTAATGACCCTATACAACTCGTGTTAGGATTATACCGGTTGTACAAATAAAGAAGCATGTAATGAATAATGCAAAAACATAAAACAAAAAAGAATGCAATAAAGAAGAGACACAAATTTAACATGGTTCACAAAAAATGGGCTACGTCCACGAAACAACCAATCCCTTTATTTAGTCTAGCAAAATCTCTCTCATAGTACATTCACCTCATAAAATGAGTCTCATACATTACAACCCTTTCTGAGATATTAGGGTTTTTATCATTTCAGGAAAACATAGAAAACCATATGTTAGATCTATGACCTAATAAGGAACAGTTCAGATTTCACAATGCATAAATACATATAAAATGTGGCTTACGGGAGTGCTTTGCCGCTGAACCCCATTTGGGGTGTGCGATCCCCTTGTAACCCCCGTCGCTATTAGGCTCCACATCCAACACTCGAAACACAAAAATAAAACAGAACTTTGAAAGATAAGTGTCTCTATAATACACCTTGCACATATGATATAAAACATATACTAGTAGTACATGCGGTCTCTACCCAACTTTTGGTAATCTTAGAACATGATAAATGTCTTATTATGTAATAGTCATCTCCCCTATCAAGATCGAATCCCCCTTGCAACCCCCATCATTATCGGGCTCCACAACCAACAATCTCCCACTTAGGCGATTGTTGTAACTCCACCACTACTGACTCCTGCTTGGAATTTTCTTCTTGGCTTGTTTCTTCCACTTCAAGATTAATCTTGAAGACACACAAAATTTGAATGCAAATCCAAATCATCCTTTTTCATTGGCTTAACAAACATATCAACGAGATTATAATCTTTATGAATCTTCACTATCTCAAGCTACCCATCCTCCAACACATGTCGTATGAAGTGATATCTTAGATGAATGTGTTTTGTTCTTGAATGGAAAGTTGAGTTCTTTGCCAAGTGAATTGCACTTTAACTATCACTTTGTGTAACTTAAAATATCATTTCTCCTTACCCAAGTCCTCCATGAACACGATCATCCATAACATTTCCTTACTTTCCTCGATCTTTGCAACATATTCTTCCTCTATAGTAGATAGGAAACTAGCTTCTACAAATTTGAGATCAACTCTTTGCGCACCACCAATTGTAAAAATGTATCCAGTAGTGCTCCCCTTTCTATCCAAATCTCCTGCCATATCTCGAATCCACAAATCCTGTAAAGTATAATCGACCCTCAAAGAACAAGTGCCTACTACTAGTCCCTCTTAAGTACACGAGAAACCAATGGACTGCCTTCTAGTGTGCTTTTTGATTTTCCATATACATCTTTGATAAATCCCACTACTCGAGAAATGTCTTGCACTCTGTACAAACCATGGCATATATGAGGCTCCACATTACTAAACAAAAAGGAACCCGTGTCATATAATATTTTTCCTCTTGTATTGTTGGGCATTGCTCTTTACTTAATCTAATATTTTCAGCCAATGGTGTACTAACTAGTTTCGCATTTACGCATCGAAACATCTCTAAAACCTTTTCTACATAGTTCTCTTGGAAAATCACCAACTTCTTATTTTTCCTATCCCTCTTGAGTTGCATAACGAGGATTTTATTTTCCGCACCCAAATCCTTCATTGGAAATGTTTGTGCAAGCTTTTCCTTGAGGTTTACAATTGCCTACATATTAGACCACCTTTCTACAAGCATATCATCTACATATAATAGAAGAATAATGTAGATCCCACTATCCAATTGTGTAAAGTACACACAATGATCTAATTGACATATAGTAAAACCATGCTTATGCATAAAACTATCAAAACTGATACCATTGTTGGGGATCTTGCTTGAGCCCATATAGGCTCTTCTTCAACTTGCAAACCAATTTCTCCTTACCCTTCACCTTATATCCAAGTGGTTGCTACATATAAATCTTCTCCTCCAAGTCACCATAGAGAAATGTCATTTTGACATCTAGTTTCTCTAAGTGTAAATCTTCAACAACAACTAAACTTAATACAAGTCTACGAATGGAAGAAATCTTTACAAAAATGAAGAAAATTTCATCAAAATTGATACCTTTCTTTTGTTCATACCCTTTCACTACAAGCCTTGCTTTGTACCTTATCTCGTACACCTTCTTCTTCTTTCACACGGTAGACCCGTTTTTTTAGTACTCTCTTCCCAGCCAGGTAATTTGACTAAATCCCATGTTTGATTCTTCTCCGAGAGATTCCATCTCCTCGTTCATCCCATATTCGCACTCCTTAGTGGATTCCACCTACATTGCCTCATCAAAGCTCTCTAGATCACCACTATCTATTAGTAACAAGTAATACAAAGAAAGGGAAAATATTTACGGAGGTATACCAATACGTTGTGACCTTCTTACCAAATATGGGGGTGTCACATGATCATTATTTTTTCTTGCTACTCATTTTCTTGAATTTACGAGCGTGAGGTGCCAATGCATACACTAGCTGTCGTGCTTCGACCTACAAGGTATCAACCTTAGTACCTATAGGTAGATATTTTCCACCCGAGAGTTCATTTTTAGGAGCTATATCCTCGACCAATTATTCCTTGGGTTTTTTTTCATCTTGTAGCTGATCCTGTACATTCTATTTTCATTTAAAACAACATCACAACTACTAATTATCTTGGATTCATCTAGATCCCAAAACTAAAATCCATAATCACCATTGGAGCCATAGAATATGAATGTAAAGCGTTTGAATTTTGAATCCATTTTTTTGTTTTCTTTATTAACATGCACAAATGCCTCTCGAACCAAATACTCTTAAAAATGAAATGTCTACCTCTTTCTGGTCGGGATTCTTCGAGGACTCCTCCATCTAATGCAATCGAAGGCCCATAGTTGATTAAGTACATATTAGAAGTACATATCGTATCTATGGCCTCTGCCAAAAACTAAAGAGGCAGCCCCGCATGCAATCTCATTGACCATGCAATCTCGATTATTGTTCTATTCATCCTCTCACTAACATCATTTTGTTATAGAGTCCTAGGAACTGTTTTCTCTCTACGAATATTGTTCAAGGAATAGTAATCATCAAATTTCTTACTCTGATACTCACCGCCATTATGGGATCTCTAACATTTCAGTTTAAAATCAAATTCATTCTCAACAAGTGCTTTCCATTTCTTAAATTTATCAAAGACATCATACTTACACTTAATGCAATATGTCCATACCTTCCTTGTGGCATCATCTATGAATGTGACATAGTACGAGAGAACCACCATGAGATACAACAAGGGCCAGCCCCCACACATCTGTATGAACTAGATCCAACTTTTTCTCTTTCTTGGTATTCCTTGGCACGAGAAATCGACTCTTTTCTATTTCCCAAAAATTCAATGCTCACAAAACTCTAATTCCAATTGCTTCAAACTTGAAAGCTTACCTTTTCTGTAGAAATTTCATGCCCTTCTCACTCATATGTCCTAATCTACTATGCCACATGCTAGAATCCACATCTTAGGTAGATAATATGGTAGAATAATTATATATACAAGTAGACAAATAAAGAGTTCCTACATTCTTACCCCATGCCACTATCAGGGCACCCTTGCAAACCTTCCAAGCATCGAGGTGAATGTGAGCATGTGTAACCTTCACCACCCGGTTGCCCTTCAGAGATGAGATTTCTCTTTAGACTAGGTACATACCTCACGTCTCTTAATATCCATGTAGTTCCATTCTATAATTTTAGGTGTACATTTACCTTCTCGAAAATGTCGCATGGCTCATCATCTCCCAAATAAACCTATCTAAAATTTCCTGGACATACTCTTTAAAAATCCCTTTTCAGGGGTTCCATGGAAAGCGGCACCTGAATCTATTACCTAAGATTCTACTCTAGTATCAAGAGAAAGTATAAGAGCATCCTGAATAGTATTACCTGTCTGATTTTCCTCTTTAATACCTTTAGGATGGTTTTTTTCTTTCCTTTCAACCAAAAATCCTTTTTAGCGTGTCCTCTCTTTCCACAGTTCTAACAAGTAATGCATCTAATCCTAGATTTGGATCTTTCCATATTCAATTTAGATTTCCCATGAGCCTTAATCTTTGATTTATCCTTGATCCTCCCTCTATTTTCCATATTCAATGCATTTCTAGAAGAAAAATTTTCCCGTACTTTTCTGCACATTTCCTCATTTAAAATGACACTTACTACATCTTCAAATTTAAGAGAAGTAGATGATGTATTCTTGATTGCCATTACTAAGTTGTCCCAACTTTCTAGCAAAGAACATAGGAATAATAATACTCTAACCTCCTCATCAAATGCGATATTAACTGAATCTAACTTATTTACAATAGTGTGGAAATCATTAATATGGTTAGATAGAGATCCACCTTCTTGCATTTGTAGATTAAACAATCTTTTCATCAAATAAAATTTATTGGATGCACTAGGTGTTTCATATAAATTAGCTAGGGTTTTCATCAAATCTACCATACTCTTCACATGTGAGATATTTGAAGCTATGGATGATGTCAGACTCAATTGAATCCCATCGAGATCCTTCCTATATAGAACCTTCCACTCCTCATCAAACATGAATGGGGGCATCCCAATGGTAGGTATAGATCCTTTTGATATAGGTAATCTTCCACCTACATTTTCCATAGCTCGTAATTTCAGTGTTAAACTTCTTAACTCTAAAATTTGTCCTCTGTTATTGTTGCTTCTCCGACTCAAATAGAAATCCCTATGTGAGTATACTATGAACAAATAAATCTCAAACATGCTCCGATACAAGTTATTAGGATTATACCAATTGTACAAATAAACAAACATGCAATGAATTACGCGAAAATGTAAAACAGAAAAGAATGCACTAAAGTATAAACACATATTTAACTTGGTTCACCCAAAATGGGCTACATCCACCAGAAACAACAAATCCCTTTTTTCATTCTAGCAAAAATATCTCTCACAATACTGGTCATCTCATACAATGAGCCTCATACATTATGACCCTTTACAAATATTTCGTTTTTATCATTTCAGAAAAACATAGAAAACCAGCTGTTAGATCGTGACATAATAACAAACGGTCTAGATTTCACAATGCATAAATACATATAAAATGTGTCTTACCGGGGTGTTGCCCCTGAAACCCCACTGGGGCGCGCAACCCCTTTACAACCCCCATCGCTATCAGGCTCCAAAACAAACAGTCTGGAACACCAAAAATAAAAATAAAACTTTGAAAGATAAATGTCTCTAAAATACACCTTTCGAGATATGATATAAAACATATGCTAGTAGTACATGTACTCTCTACGCAAATTTTGGTAATCTTAGTACGTCATTAACATTTTCTTATGTAATAATCGTATCCCCTATCGAGATCTAAATTATACATGTGTCTAAATTCCACAACACATATAATTATGAAATCAAATGAATATTTTGGGACACCTCCTAAATCTAAAAACATGTTGTAATTTAATCCTATCTAATGTGTGCTATCCTTCATCATCCATGATAAATATCATAAGTATCTCCTATTTCTCCTACCATGAAAATCTATTGCCCTGTACATCTTGTTACAATTATAGATATATTAAATAAAAGAAATATTAAACTATTTGACACCAATCCATATTCAAAATATATCTAGAAATATTCTAGTGCACCAAATGTAAAATGAAAAAAAAAAATCTTTATTTTCTATGACCTAGGTCAAAATCCTACAATCCTAGTTAGCATCATATGTGATAGAGTCAACATTATGATAAAATGGATAATTATTCCCTTTTGAATTAAACCTAACCATTGGTTATTCTTTGTTAATTATCGCAATAACATAACACCTTAGGATTTTTTTTTATTACTGAGATCCCTACTTTTTGCTAACATTATATGATCTCTCAAGTGTTGGACTTTCCAAGTGTGATCAACCTCTAGAGAAGACTTATTCCTCTACATATCCCTAATTCTAAATTACTCCTAAGAAAGTAAGTGCCAATATCTAATCCTACTCTCTTACTCCAAGGAGCGGGGTGAGAAGGAGATGCATAAAATAAATCCTACACTAAGAGGAGATGATAACACCAAGAACAAGGGTTAAGAAACTCTAATGATAGAAAAGGGAAAAGTAAAATTGATAAGGGATAGGTTAAATGTGAGTGAAACAAATAAAAATAACATTTTACCTTTTTATTCTCGATGAGACACAACCAAATGAACCTGCAAAGGAGAAATACATGCAAAAATACAACAAAAGAATGGAGAGGAAAGGAAATGGAATAAAACATAAGTCAAGGTTGAGAAACACCATAAAAAAATATTTTATTTCTTTCAAAGTATGCACATACCATTACATGTGAATAAGAAGGTACAAGAACACATTTCCAAGCTCAAATGGAGGTTTACAGCTCATATTTGCTCAAGAACAATTTTTACAATAGTTCCTTTACAAGTTAGAACATCATCTCTTCACAAATGAGATGTTTACATTATACATCAAAATGGGATGAAAAGAGAAGAGAAAAGAGAGGGAAATCGTATTTATTCCTTCCACCCCCAACAAGATGCATTTAATTCCAAAATATAGGCATGGGTGTCTTGCGAGACCATCCCCCATGGTATTTTTCTTACAGGAGAAGAAATGGGAACTATGCATCATAAAATTTGGTAGTTGAGAAATTAGGAACTTTCCTTTGAATTTTGAACTATCATTTGAATGTGGTGTAGTACATTCCGAGAAATCTCGAAACATTCTAATTCTATGAAAATCGAGTTACGAGGAAACAATTATGGACATTTGAAGTTCAAGGTGTCATGATTAATTAAATGTGAGTGTTTGAGTTGTTAAATCATGCCTCTATCAACTTTACAATGTTGCAAAAATACCCTTGGAAACCCGACACAAAGGAAATCAGGTTTCAAGATTTGAATGAAAGCGGGAAAAACATGTATTTGGGTTGCCATGTTCCAATGTACAAGAGTCCAAAACTTGAAATGAAGGAGTTCTTTGGATGTTTGACCTTTATTTTCACCTATTGACCTATGAAATACAATGGATCAACTTGGGACTTGCAAAGAAACCTCGACTCTTGAAATGGTCTTTAGTGGAATTTTACCCTCGTAATCCATGTCAGGATACCAAAAATACTTATGTCGGAAGTCAACCACATTTTGAGAACTTGCTAGATTTCAGATTTCTTTGTTCATGTTCCAATTTGCATGTATATTGCAATTTGAAACCTGAAATGCATTTTTGTCTCTGTATTTATGGAATTGGGGTTTGATTTACAATTTTCATGTAAATTAAAAAATAGAACCCGAAATTCACATGGAAGGTTGGGTTTTGGGGATTAGGTTGCATGTTAGAATTTGCATGAAAATTGTAATTTGAAACCTGAAACCTGAATTGTAATTTGTATCCTTTGTATTTCGAATCTCAAAACTCGAGGAAAATTTAGATGTAAATTGAATTTTGTTCCTCAAAACCTGAAATCCAAAATACAAGGGAAATTTTTACATCTGGGGATTTTTTCAAGATTTCTAAAAATTATTTTGGGGGCAAAGAATGAGGAACATCTCGAACATGTGTAGGTACATGAAGACCACGAAATCATGATGCACCTAAAATATTAATCCCTTTTCCCTAATTAAACTACAATTTTTCCTAAGTCTAGAAATGAAGAAGTGGGCTTCCAAAAAGCCCAAAGTGGGTATTTTAGAGAGCAAGTACTTACTCAATTCAACTTAAATTTATCAAAATTAAACATTTCACTAAAGTAACGATTCACAAAAGCTTACCAAAATCATCATCTATCTAGAATGGATTTCATTTTCCACTCTATAAAATCACAATCTTAAGAAAATATTGGCGTGTTGCATCGTATCTTACTCATAATTATTATTTGGATCAATCACAAGTACAAATGAGCAGACTCTTGACTTTTATAACTTCAAATTTAAAGTGAATTTCCTTTGAGGATATTTCTACCAATTACAACCAATATTTTTTATCTCATTAATTCCATGAGATTATGTTACCCATATATCAATCTCTAGTTATCATGTTTTTACACCATTCATAGCATTTGAATCATTCATTCCCTTATCTCCAAACTAATGCATGATTGTACTATATTTAACACCTATTATGATTACATAATCCCATTTTATTACTAGATTGTTTATGCATTGTTCAAATTCTTGATTATTTTTTCAATCATATGATTTCTATAACTTTATTACTTACCTTTTTTATCACTATATAGTAAAATAACCAATACTACTATCTTTTATTATGTAGTTGGAAAATCCATCAACGTCTCTAAAAATTCAATACACATATCCAGATAGTAATTCTATTACATGAAAATCACAAAATTACTATTATCATAAATCCTCTAACATTGCCCCAATTACTAATGGAGACCCTTGAAATCCCAATTAGATTTACTAAATAATTCCAAAATCTATCATGTAAACTTCCATACTTTACACTTTGACAAACCTTGATTTGACTATGCACTCTTGCTATGATAATTACTTCTTCATTTCCACTTATAACTTTCCGAGGTTCATTTTTATCTTGTTTATTCTTGTACATTGACATATAAACAAATTTTCAAAATACAATACACAAAAAATAGAAAGAATTAGTTGACAAGATCTAGACCTCACTTTACATATTGTTTTACTCCTAGTTGGGTCCATACAAAGTATAATAAAGAATTTTTATTTGTTCCTAACCCATTTGTATGGTCTTGGAATGAAATGTACTCAAACTTTGATTTATAATCAATAAATTTCTTTAGTTGTTATACTTCATCGAGGTTGACCATTCTTATGTTAACTATCTATAGAACACTATATAACCATGAAAATACTACCTTATTTGCTAACCTAGAGATCTTAAGGTAAATGAACTAAATGAATCACTTCATACACTTGCAAAAGGTAACCAAATCTCCCGAAATATCACATTTTCGCATCTAAAGTCTTTAGGGTAGCACATAAATCAGGTCAAAAGCTACAAACAAGGTCAAGGAAGTCATTTCTCTTTTCAACAGCACTCAAACATCCTCTCTTGAATTATTTTAGTAAGATCCAAGTAAAAAAATTTTTGTAGAATTTATTTCAAAATCTAATCTATGTATTCAAAATATCACATGATAGGTAGAGAATGATGTGATATTTGAGTCCTCTTTGAAGTAGTGCCAACATTGTTGGTGAACAAGAGGTCCCACAACCCTTCTAATGTTTATTTTGTAGGATTCTTCATCCATGGATAGGGTTTAAGATAACAATCAATTCATCAAAAGAGCATTGATGTACGTGTGAAAACTATGGTTTCAAATAAATATACCAATGTAAGAATGTGAAAACCAAAACAAATTACAGGTTCTAGTTCATAAAAGGTCCAAGAATGTATAGTTAGGTTAAGACCATATAATATTGTCATGATAGTTTGGTATGGCCCTCACCTCGGTGGACTCAAAGATACATTTTGAATTTCAAATGTCCTTCAAGACCAAATCACCCATTTGTAACAATGAACACTTCCATATCTTTTTATTCCCATATGCAAAAACTAAGTAGACACATTGAATTTTTTTTTAAAGTTATATCTTATGTTGTATGATCTAGAATGATATGATGATAATTCATAATTCATGTTGGAATTTAATTCCTTAAATTATTCATCAATTTAAAAAACTTATCCTATTAAAACTAATTATATTAAAAATCACCCTCAAAAATAAAATAATTAAGGATAAACATTTTAGTGAGCCCACTTTTTATCGAACCCTTTATCTAATACAATATCTCCTTAGTTCCTTGTGTATTAGGATTTATGATTTTGAAACCCTATTTATCCCATGGTTATGTATCTATAGACACCTATATTTTAGCTCTAGCAATCTAAATACTAAAATTGTGCTAATTCTCCCCTTTCCCACAAATTCACGAGATATCGTGAATATATGATTTTCTTTTCTATCATCGTTAATTAAATACATTACGCTAGTTAATTGGACCTTCTATCCAAAAATAATGACAATTAACGACATTCCATTAATTAAATGAATTTCTACTTCAATTAAATAATTATTTTTAATTAATTAAGTTTCATCTTCTATTAGATCAATAAATCATAATTTATTTGATTAAACCCTTCTTATCTCCTAAATCATACTAATTATTATTCTAAAAATATTGTATAAGCTTTGTCACCTATTAATTAATCACTTTGGTTAATTAATAAATCCCCTGAAACCCCATGAGTCACTAAAGGACAAAATAAACTCTCGTAAGGTTGACTCCACCCCCTTTAGACCATGCTTATCTAGAACTAACCTAACTTTGATCTTATCCAACATACAATAGGATTCAAAGCTTATTTTATTCTATGGGATATATAAGTATCCCTCCTCCTACCTTTCTACTTACACCTACACACCTAAATGAGCATAGAGCCTATACTATAGCCATTTCATCATCCTAGGCATTATTCCATAGAGTGGAGCTAGGCATCATCCATTTGTATCAATCATCCCAGCTTATTTTGTGATGATAAATGGAGTTAATCAAGAAAGTCCTTGTTTTCATGACTTGATGAACCACCATCCTCAATACTCTTAGATCAAACAACAAGTATAAACCCTTTGATAGCTAAAGGATCTAGCTAGGTCCATTTCATTGATTTAGGTTTCTAAAGAGTAGAGAAATAAATTTTAGCATGTTAGCTTGAGGTTTTATTTTCAATTTTTTAATTCATAGTGTTGATGTTTATTACTTGTTTAGATTTTAGCATGATAGTGCATAGATTTTAGTTTAGCATTGTATTGAAGCTATTAGGTGTTAGACCTGATTTTATTTGCATATCTAAATAACTATTACACACATTTGGCATGCCTTGTGGGACAAGTTCTTAGTCCATTGGCATTGTAGTTCAATTTTGTTGTTATTTCAATATTTGGCTAACCCTTGATATGCACATGTGTGAAATAATGTTAAATTTCTTGTGATTTTTTCTAACTTTGCATGTGTTGAGTCTTGTGTAGGGGTTTAATTATGATGGGTTATTGTCAATTTTGAGCTAAGATGCTAAATTTTTAGATTTTCGAACTTTCTTCCGTTAAAATTCCATATTTTGACATTATCATTAAATACAATTTTTCCAGGGGGAACACAGGCACGCATTTCCTAGCACAAACATCATTCTACCAATGCACATACAATGTTGTAGAATTATACCCTATTTCTGTCAAAATTGTCAGACCGACACAGGCACCCAAACCATATCGCATGAATCGTTATAATGGCGCCCACACTATGTGTCCTCCATAGTTGCACATACACCCATTTCCTAGCGCAAACATCATTCTACCAATGCACACACAATTTCATATTTTTTTTAATTTCTTTTTTCTTCTTATGTGCACACATTTATCGCAAGCTTGTGTGTCCGAGGCAGTGCATGTATCTCTTTGGTTATGTAGGAACTTTTTAGCTCTACTAGTCCACATAGAGGCATGCAAGCACCATAACACATGTGCATATACCCTGATCTAGGCAAATGTACCATAGTATGATTTTGAATATTATTTTAACATTTACAAAATCTTTTGTCATTAAACTACTAATATCTTGCAGGTTTATCTGATTCATTTATATTTTCGTCGTGCATTTACATACTTTTGTTTAAATTATATTAAATTTGGATAGACATTTCATGCTTAATCATAAGAGTAAAGTCGTGTATGCTCTTCCCTCGCACCTTTTCGGGTGATCTTAGAAATCGGAAATGACTCTTATCTCTTTCTTTTTCTTTAAAAAACATTGGGAATGTCAAATTTTGTTTAAATAAGCATGTATTGTGCTTGATTTAAGTATTTTCCATTTTTAATTTCTTAGTTGGATCTTACGTCACATATTCTCTTCTCTTACATCCTAGGAAAATCTTGAGAATCAGAAATGATTTTTATCCTCTTTATATATATGGAAACTACTAAATCCATTGTGCAGGACCTAAACGCTTATCAAAGAAAGGAGAAATCGAGACAAAACAAAACTACTAATATAATTTTTGTGTAGGTTTCCAAAAGGTGTTCAAGAAAACCACATTAAGCTAAACAAGATTAAAAACAAACCACAAACATCACACTATATTTGTAGGTTTCAGAAAAGGGTACTTCCCTATCCGCTCAACTACAACATAACCCCTTTGACATAACACCTTAAGCTAGAAAATGGGGTGGTTCTAGGAACCCTAAATTCGTCCACATAAGAGTGAACCTTGTGGATGAAATAAGAATTTATCTGCGTAACCTACTTGACTAGTGTTACACTTTGTGAGATTTCTTTGTAAAAGTTATCTGTATCATGACCCCAGTGAGAGTACATGATGAATGCATATATTTCCCACTTTACTTGAAGGGAGTAAAGTAAATTCGTTATAATAATTGGGAAACTTTTGAAAAACGAACTCACTTTTACATAACTTGTGACACCTAGTTGAGTCAACCACCTAGGAATCTATCTTTTAAAGCAAAGAACAAACTTTGACCATATCAAAAAAAAATTGAGTTGAGAGACATCACAAAGGGAGAAATTTTTCAGAGTATTAACCTTATTTTTCAAAAAAGGAGAGAGTCCATCAAATTTTTAACAACAAATCATTCATCATGAGGATTGTAAATTTTTACTTTTTCTTAGTTTTAACTTTCCCTAAGCCAAGGTGAAACTCTGCCAAAGTGAGACAAAACTCTCTTCAACACCAATTGATCTACTTCCTTAAATTTCTTTTCAAACTTTGATGATTAGAGGAATATTGACTACCCTTTTGTTTCGAATTGATTGTATTTTCCACTTTTATTTCAGTTTACACTCATCCATGTTTTTGGTTGGTTTTTAAACATATAAAGTGTGTGAAGATGTTTTCATATCATTGGTAGACTTTTTATCTTGATACCCAAGTCAATATTTTCAATCGTAGTTAGGCTTGACTCATCACCTTGATTATCCTTTTAAATGTTATCTTGTTTATATCGTGTCACTTCAATTTTTGTATTTACGTGTTTTTCTTGTAAACTTGGCCTAAATATCTATATTGTGACTTTACACTATATACACTCTAACAATTTCTTGGTATAGTTTAAATTTAGTTTTATTTCAATTACTACCTTGATTTTGAAAAGAGTTGAGTGTTTCCATTTGTGCACATTATATCAAATATCATTTTGATATTAATACCTTAATTTTTCAAAAAGTTTGGTTAGCATATTTTTGTGGGATTTTTGTGTCACTCACAATTGTAAATGCCACTTTTTTAATATAGATAATGACTAGATTTAGGCTTGCTTCTAGTATATTTTTTTCGGGATTGTATTAAATTCATCTTATTACTTACGCATTGTTCATTTCTTGTAAATTTACATAAGTGGTGACATTTTTTATTCACCTTAAAATACCAACTACCATTTGAAAACAAACATAGGAAACACCTCATTGATTTATTAGTTTAGAAAAAAATTGCATGATTGTGTCTTGTAATTATTCATCATTCTCGAATTATCCATTTAGGAAAAGAACTTTGATCCATTGATTCTTTATCATTCATTATTCATTGGTATTTAATTTGGATTTTTGTTTTGAACTTGCGTGGTTGTTCCTTGTGTTTATCCATCTTATAAACTCATTTATAGGAAAATACTTTGGGTATTTGGTCCTCGTGATATTCTTGATTTTTCATAAGTTCATGATCATTTTTGAACATATCTTTAAGACATTGGCAAAAACTTTCCTATCAAGAAACTTTTTCAATAATTGAACATTGGAAATATTTTATTTGTATCTTTATGTTTCTAAAATTTTGATAAATAATTTTACGATACACCTCAAACCTTGATGGATTATCAATCTTAAGTCATCAGGATGTATTTTTCCTTAGCTTCCCTTTTGGAAAATTACACAAGTATCCCCATCTTTACGAAATTTCTAGTTAGTTGTCATTATGCTGCCCAATTAGACATGAAACCTTCTTCACTTTGAAGAAGTTTTATGATACCATCTAGTTCTAGACATTTGAACCGAACACATGCCAACTACGACTTATTATTCAGGGGTTTCTTATATATACGACCATAAATAAGAAAAATTTAGGAGTTCGCATCAAAAGATTTTGATCATGAATAAACCACATTTGGTTCTTTGTGGTAGAGAACCCATTTGGGTAACCCATTTTATACCTTCATCTTATAGTCATTGGTATGGTTTAGAAAGTTCTGATCCAAATTATTATTTGGGTTTCCCCACTCTTCTTTTCATTCTAATCTAAAAATTTCCTCTTCTTGAGGATTCTAATCCAAATATTTCTTCTAATTCTTCAGATGATTCGGATCTAAAGTACTATTTAGATTCATCTACTTTGACTCCTAATTTATGGTCTTCCCCTTCATCACGGGACCTCCTTCATCATACTTCTACTTTGATTCTTGAGTCCGCCACTTCTTAGTGGGATCCTCTTCATCATCCATTTAATACGTCTCCTACATCATGGTCCTTCCTTTCTTCACATCACCCCTTTTTTCAGTCACCTCAATGACATCTTCTTCCTTTGAATATAAAGTGACTCCAAATCCCTCGAATCAAACATCTAATATATTTCTGAATCTTGGTCCTCTCTTTTTTGAAGGACCCTTGTTTTTATTCATCCAATGCGGTTCTTAAATCATGATCCTCCCCTTCTTTGTAGGACCTTCTTCATTAATCACCCCCATGAAATCTTCCTTCTTTAAAGATTCATGTGACATAAATTACTTCTAGTCAAACATCTGAATCGAATCCTATGTCCCAATCAGAGACTTTGGAATCAATCCAACTAGTTGGCGATTATATACAATTGTATAGGTAGGTCCAAAACAACTTATATTCTTGAGACATCTATCTCCATGTCTACTTCATCCCCCATGTCACCTTTTTCTATCAATCTTTGTCAAACATCTTCTCAATATTTCACACTAGTTGGCCATTTTTCTTACAATAAAACTCTCATGGTCGATCGACAACCCATATTCATTGATGTCTTTCATAATTAAGGAGAGATCATGGCCTTTATACAGGAACATGAAGATATCCCTCTAAAAAATTATGAGAAAGGATTCTCTTTATACTTTGATGTGTCTATGTGTTGTTAGAAAAGTTTGATTCCTTTTATCAAAAACAAAGGAATATTCTCATATCATGTAAATTGATCATCCTCTTATTCTTTTGTCTTCATCATCCTCATTACATGGATAAATGCCTGGTTCTATCATTGATCCATGGCCTATCTTTTCATTACCCAATTCTTCTTTATCTATCATGGTTCCTCAATCACAATCTCATTTTGGGTCATCACCAAGTAGCCCATCATCTTCTTCTATATATGGGCCACCTCTAAGTTTCCCTTCATCATCTATCTATGGGTATCCTCCAGGTATCCCATTACCTTCTATTCTTGGGGCACAAACAACTAGCCCCTTGTCTTCTATTCATGGGCCACGTCCTAATAGCCCACCATTGTATTTTATCTATGGGACACCTCCGATAGTCCATCATCTTCTATTCTTGGGCCACATCCTAGTATCACATATTAGTAAATTAATGGGTCATGTCCTATCAGCCCTTCTTCTTCTATTCTTGGGCCACATGCTAGTAGCCCTTCATCTACTATCGTGGCTTACCTCCTAGTAGTCCCTCTTCTTCCATTATCAGACCATATCCTTTTCATCTGTCACATTTTTCTTCTATCAATGATTGTGGAAAGCCCGCCATCATTCCTCACATTCCTCCCATCAATTCTAAGCATCCATGTTATTCTCCCACCTCTCGGGATCAAACAAGTCATGCATTAGCTTATAAGAAACCTAGAAAAGTTTTTTACCAAGCTAAGACCAAAATGTTGAAGGGCCCCAAAGCTCCCAACAACTCAAATGATCATAAAATCCAAAATCGGACATGATTATAGAATTCATACCAACATACCCATTAAGTATGGAACAAAGTGTAGAAACCTATAGATAGGGAACTCAAGCTCCCATGTACGAAACCCATATTTCAAAATAAATCATAGTCATTTATTGAGTTTTAAATGAGCATGATCATCAAGATCGACGATAATATCACTCTTAATGAAAAACACGCTTAGTCTCTCTTATCAAGGAAATCTTGAACATCATTGTTGGATCCTATCAGGTAGAGTGACATGTTTCAATCGATAACCATCGAAAAATTAACAAAAATCATAACATTGTTCAAAAATCATAAAACAACTTTCAAAAATACAAAAAATGAGAAAATATTCAAGAAATTTTTTATTTTTTTGAATGTATGAATATCAAACATTACAATTAGGTATTGTGTGCACATGGATGTTCTTACTTCCCTTTCTTTCTTATTCCTCTATAACTCATCCAACATTTTCATCCCTTAGATGTTATTTTGGTTAAGCATACTCGCATGCATTTTGGGACCTTTATCTCAATGGTATCATTTTTACCTTGCTATTTCATCACCTTGGTAAATTAAAGAATGACTTACCTCTTAGAGATCTTATCACTATCTACATATAATAAACTTGTTTGAAGAATTTTTGATGTATTTGTTAAAACTATATTATTTCATCATCACAATCACTTCCACATCCTTCCATCAAACCATCATTGATTCTTAACCCCTTTTTAAACAACAGAGCTGAAATAAGTTTTCGAGAAAGAAAAATAATCAAAATCAATCAATCAAAAAGGAGAAGATAAAAGTAAAAACAAATTGATATATAAATTGATATACAAATCTCTCTTGTGATTTTTCCAATAATCTCTATGGGGCTATGGACGCCTTTAACTAGAAGTTTATTTTGATGAAAATAAAATACATCTCTATCGGGGCTATGGACGCTTGGCTATTAGATGAAGCAATGTACAAATATCCTTCCACAATCCATTCATAAATAAAATTTCAATCTAAATCATTCCTAGACATTGGCTAGTGTCTTCAATTATTGTCTATCAACTCTTCGTTTAAGAGGTAATTCATTTCCACATTCACACATGGGATCTAGATGAGTAAATAAGATTAGTATATTACCAAGTGTTTATTTTTGCACCTTGTTTAAACTCTTTCTTTAGCACATGTCTAGTCTCATGATTTGTGCCTGGGCTAATGAATTTTTCATTGACCACCTTATAAATATTTTAATAGCATTTATATTATTTTTCTTCATTTAGAACATCCATGTGTGTAATATTTATTTTTTCGAATGTTTAGGGAGACCTTTTCCCCCTTTGATAAATCAATGGCCCACTTCCTTTCTATCATGTGTTTCTTGGTGATCTTACATTAGGTGTATTCTTGCTTCTTCCCAACACTTCATTTGTTTTTGTTCATTGTCAGGATGAACATATCTATTTTTCCCTTGATCCTCCATTCATCATCAACGTGTGAATAACATTCCTTTGAATACTCCTACCTAAACATTGGGGAATTTTCACATCTTCATTGTCTCATGCATACATGTGACATTTATCCCTGTGCATTCCATGTATCATTGGGGGAATCCATGCTTCTTTTTCTTTGTGTACAAAGATGTAAAAAAATTCTAGAAAAACACAAGAACATTCAAATATGGTGAAAATAAAAAATAATCAAATATGTTTCTATAAGAATAAAAAATAATCCTAGAAAAAGGTTTCTCTTTGATTCTAACATGTTCTTGTGCATGACTCGCATGATTATGTTGATCTACCTCCATTAACAAAGTTTGTTTTCTTACTAGTTATGTACTCTAGGGAAGAATGAGTTGTTTGGTATTGTTTCATACTACACAATTGCTTTTCATAGGATCAGAATGTCCTCCATTATTCCCCTTACATGTATCCTTGCTTGGGGCACCATCTATTAACCCTTGTCGTTAATTCACATATGTTACGATAAAATCTTAATAAAAAAAAAATTGAATTATATTTCTCTATTAGGTTATCTTGTCTACTTTCTCATATTGCACTTTGCATTATGTATATTGCATGGATTTAGTCACCTTTTAATTTCTCAAATTGCATTGCATTTTGTATGTTGCATGGGGTATGCATTTTAAGAAATGGACAATTATTCCTAGTATGGATTTTCATGTCATTCAATTTTTTTCTTATGCTTACATTTTTAATAAGGAATGATGATGTAGATTCTATTAATTCAATAAATCATCATTTATTTGATTAAACCCTTCTTATCCCGTAAATCATACTAAGTATTCTTCTAAAAATCTTCTATAATCTTGTTCACCTATTAATTAATCATATTGGTTAATTAATAAACACCCTCAAACACCATGAGTCACTTCGAAGGATAAACTAAACTCTCCTAAGGTTGACTCGGCCCCCTTTCAATCATTCTTATCCATAACTAACCTAGCTTCACTATTATCCCACATACAATATGATGTAAAGCTTCTTTTATCTATTGCCCTATATAAGGAGCCCTCCTCCTACCTTTATAATTATACCTACACACCTAAATGAGCATAGAGCCTATATTGTAGCCATTTCATCATACTATGGAATTATTCCTTGGAGTGGAGCTAGGCATCATCCTTTTGCATTCCATCATCTAATTTATTTTTAATCATCAATGGAGTTAATCAAGAATTGCCTTGTTGCCATGACTTGACGAACCTCCATCCTCAATCCTCTTAGATACAAAAATAACTATGAAACCTTTGATAGCTAAAGGATATATCTAGGTTCATTTCATTGATTTACCTTTCCGAAGAGTAGAGAAATAAATGTTAGCATGTTATCTTGAGGTTTTATTTTCAAGGTTTAAATGCTTAGTGTTGATGTTTATTACTTGTTTAGCTCTTAGCGTTATGGTGCATAGATTTTATTTTAGCATTGTATTGAGGCTATTAGGTGTTAGTCTTAATTTTATTTGCATAGATAACTAATTCTTGCACACAATATCTACATTTTGTATTCAAATTCAAACCTAATTATCACCTACCACCTTCCCTAAATCTATTTTTCATAATTTTCCCTAGGGTCTTATAGTCAGTTCTACCTTTTAGGTATCGTTTTAGGGATCCTAATTTTTAAATAATCTTTATTTGTATGTATTAACTATTATGGCACTATTTTCAAATTCCATTGAGGTTATTGTTAATTTTTATATATGAAATGAAAACATCTTTTCCCTAATTTTTGGCATAATTTTTGAAATTTAAAATTACTATTATTATTAATTAGGGAATAGTTGGGAAAATATATAATTTTGGAAAACTTCCTTGCCATTTTTATTACACATACTCAAATTCAAAAATACATATTTTGTGTCATCAAATTAACTTTTTATTTTCATATATGGTTGTAATATTGATTTAATGTTGGTCACTTTTGGGTCCTATGTCCTATGATCTCTTCACTTTGTCATCCCTCCATGTGTTGTTTATTATTATTGAGGTTTCTTCTATTTTTTTATTATCATGTCCTATGCTACAATTTTTCAAGTTTCATTATGTAATTTACTTCATCATCGCCAAACGTGTATAGATACTCTAATAATGCTAGTGCATGAAACAAATTTCCATGATAATAAAAAAACTTCCCATGTGAAGTATATTTTTATTGTATTTAAGATACTTATTAGTAATTATGAAACCTTTCAAAATGGTATTTTAGGATCTATTTAGTCTTTCAATAGGATTTTCAATATAAATTATAAGCTATGAATACTTTGAGATAACATCTCTTAGGTGTGAGATAATATATCTAAAGGATTCTTATAATACCATTTCTCATTCTATCTCTAAACATCATCATCAATCTAATTCTTATCCTAGTGAAAATATATGTGCTAAAAAAACCATGCCTACCTCATATACTTATACAACTGAAGTGAAATTGCCACAAAGAGGAAACAATGTGTAAGATCCACAACATCAATCTCAAATCTTTGAGAAATCAAATTAGAAATTACCTAATTCATTTAAAAAGTATGCCCAAAATCATTATATCCTATATAAGCTACTAAATAATTATTTAGTCCATTTTCTACCTATTTATTACTACCCTCACTATCACTAAAAAATCAAAATTCAATCTTTGTAAATTATCATTGAATTAATAGACATCTTGATAATTATTCATATGTTTTGAAATGAGACATCCATTAACTTTAGAGTGTGGTACCTATATCATTTAATAAATGGAATTCACCTATAAAATTATCCTTAGTTTAAAAATATCGGTGGAAACCAATAGTTACAATAGCTTTATCTAATGAGTATACTATGATACAAAATTATGCACTCTTACAACAAGAATCGTATAATCATAAATAGGATAAGAATTGAGTACCCTTTGGTAGATCCAATACCATTAAGTTATTATATCCTACTACGTGAAAACAACATGTAATGAAAGTACTAGTATAATTCAGATTATGAGTAACAATAGAACACCAAATAACACAATATTTTAGAATAATGATCTCAATATGCAATTAGAATAGGTTCGCCACTTCGAGGGGGAAACCTCCAAACAATATAATAAGACTCAAATGCTCAAACGATAATGAAATACTACCTATAATCCCCTATATATACTATTCATATGTTATGGCCATCACCCGAGGCCAACCTATTAAGCATGAGAAAGTATAAATGATATGGCAAGCCACAATTCGGCTACTCATATCCAAATACAAGCAATAGGTTAAGGGCATAGAATGCCCTTCCCTTTCAAAAAAACATTGTCCTCAATGTTGAATAATCCTAGATGTTGCTACAGAAAACCTTCATCCTCCTAGGTTGCATCTTCTATGCTAAGATTATTTCACTTGATTAGATATTCCTTAACGTATCTGGTTCTCGACCCTCTTAGTACGTGTTTATAGAATCTTCTCACGGCTCCAAAATGATTCTTCCTTCCTCGTCAAGTTCTGGTAACTCTTTCTGGGCTTCAAATTTCTATCCAATAACCTTTTTCAGGCATGAAACATGGAATACTAGGTGTATTTGTGAAGATGGAGGCAAATCTAGTTTATAAGCAACACTACCAATTTTCTACGGAACACGATAAGGGCCATAATATTTAGGAGCAAGTTTGTTGTACTTTTTATGTTTCTTTAGGGATATATTTTTGTAACGATTGAGACATACAAAAACCCAGTCATAAATTTAAAAATGTCTTTCACTAAGGTGTTGATCTACTTGTTGTTTCATCTGTTTTATGTTAATGCTAAATTCAGCTTCAAATTAGCCAAAACTTGCTCTTGATGTTGAATGTGTTCCTCAACATCTTTGACCTTAGTTTGCACCCTCAAGGAGGAAGTGATAGAAGGTGGATGGTAATCATATAATGCTAAAAATGGGGTCATTTGAAAAGAGGTATGAAAAGATGTGTTATACCACCATTTTGTAAGTGGTAGCCATTTAATACACCTTTCCTACTTATCTGATACAAAAAAACGTAGATACCCCTATAAGCATTTGTTGACCACTTCCATTTTCCCATTATTTTGAGGATGATAAGATGAACTATGAGCTAGCTGAGTACGCAAATATGAAAATAATTGTTCAAAAATTACTTGTCAAAATAGGATCACGATCAATTACAATTATCTTTGGGGTTCCATATAGCCTTTGAACTGTCTCCAAAAAAAAAGCTGCAATCAGACATGCGGCTGCAAATGGATGTTGTAGGGCACAAAAATGGGCATATTTTGTGAGCCTATACACAATCAAGAAAATAACATTCTTACCTACGAATAAGGTAATCCGGTGATGAAATCCATGGAGACCTCCTCCCATATTTGGCTAAGAATTGGTAAGGGTTGCAATAGATTTAGGTGTCTTAATTGTTTCCCCTTTATTCTATTGGCACACTAAACACTCGATACAAACTTTTGTACATCCCCATTTATTCCTTCCCAAAATAATTCTATTTTTATTCTATGATATGTCTTCAAAAACCCAGAGTTTCCTCTAACATGTGAGGCATGTAGCTTTGCAAGAATATTATGCTTCAACTCGAATATTTACTCAAGTATAACCTATCCTTGTACCATAGGTCATTAAATTCCTTCTCAAATTTGTTATATTTCATATATCCTTGCTTGATATTCTATATTAGAGATTGTGTATCCTTATCTTGATCCCATTCCAATCTTGCTTCATCCACCCAATCGGAAGTCAACATGGACATTCCACATAGTAAGGCATCTGTGGATGTATCCCTTCTAGACAATGCATCAGCTACTACATTTTATTTACCCTTTTTGTATATGATTTCAAAATCATAACCCAACATTTTTGTTACCCACTTTTTTTGTTCCTCAGATGATAACCTTTTCTCCAAAAAATATTTGAGACTATCATGATAAGTTTTTACCTTTAAGTGTCTACCCATGAGATAGGGCCTCCATTGCTTGACCACATGAAGAATAGCTATCATTTCTTTCTCATATAAAATTTTGAGAAGACATTTTCCTTTGAATTTGTGACTCTCAAATGTAATTGGTCTTCCTTCCTGCATTATAACTTCTCCCAATCCCGATCATGAACCGTCACATTCAACAATGAAGGTTTTTGAGAAGTTGGCGAGTAGCCAAAAGCGGGGTGTTGCACAAGGATTCCTTCAACTACTCAAAGGATTTAGTGGTTACATATGTCTAATGCAAGGCATCCTTCTTTAGCAATGTAGTGAGTAGGGTTGCTATTCTACCATATCTCCACACAAATTTTCTGTAGTACCCTGTTAGTCCTAGGAATCCATGAAGATTTTTGAGATTTTGGGCCTTGGCCATTCCACCATAGCTTTGATCTTCGAGGATCAACTTTGACACCTTCATGGGATACAATGTAACCCAATTACTCTACCTCTTTTGCACCAAAAGAGCATTAGAATGGATTTGCATAGAGAGTATGTTTCTCCAAACAATCCAACACTTTATTAACATGTTGTAAGTGTTATTCCCATGTCTTCTTGAAAAATGTTTTCATCAAGATTTGAAAGGTTAAGGTGCATTTTTAAGACCAAAAGGCATTACGAAAAACTCATAATGGCCCTCAAGAGTCCTGGAATCCGTTTTATGAACATTTTCCTCTTTTATTCTAATTTTATGGTATGCCAAATGAAGATCTAATTTTCTAAAATAAATAACACCATGTAATTCATCAAGTAAATCATCAATTACTAGAATAGGAAACCTATATTTGATGGTGTACTTTTTGAGTTCTCGGTAATCTTGACACATCTACCATGTTTCATCCTTCTTATGTACCATGACCTTTGGTGAAGAATATGCACTTTGGCTAGGGCTAATGATACCGTCCTTCAAGATTTCCTGAACCATTTTCTTAATCTCAATTTTCTGGGAATATGGGTATCTTTATGGTTTGATGTTAGGTGTTTGGCTCCCTGGAATCAACTGAATGGCATGATCATGATCCCTAACTGGTGGTAGTCCCTTTGGAATTACATCAAAAAATAGATGAGTGAGCATCAACAATCTTCAAGATTGGGTGGCATTGAAGATTTTGTATTTTGTACTTCTATGGAAAATAAATTTGATATAAATCCATCTACTCCTTTTCTAAGAACCTTCTACATCTGATGAGAGCTAATAATCTGTGGAGACTTAGCTATCATCTGATTCAATTGTATTATCCTTCCATCTGAATGAAATCACATGAAAAATTCTTGGAAATTTATCTCTATAGTACTTAAGGTTGTGAGCTATTAGACACCAAAAACAATATTTTCCCCCTATAGAAATAGCAAACATAGGTGAGTCGAACATGTAGTCTCCCATAGAAATCTTTATACTATGGTACTTTCTGTGCACTTGAATTTCCCACCATCCATAATCATAACTTGCATTTACGGAGCGGGGTAAATAAAACATTTGAGGTGGGAAACTAACTTACTATTTATTAAGTTATGAGTCTTCCTCGAGTCAATCAACACCATCACCTTCCATTTTTGAGAGAACCAATAACCTTGAGTGTTTGAGGAGTACTAATACCTAACAATGCATGGAAATAAATTATAGGTTGGTGATCCCTTACTTCATCTTCTACTCGTTCCTCACCTCTCCTATAATTTCAGCTTCCTCATCATCCTCATTAGCTCCTTCAATATAGAATAACTTCTTCTTAGCACATTTATGCCCCAATCCATATTTTCTATCACAGTTAAAAAAAAATCCTTTTGCTCTCTTTTATTCCATTTGTTGAGGAATCGAGTCTAATTGGCCTAGAATATGAAGGGGAAGAGATACTATGGTCTCTGGTGTTAATGAAAGGTGCTCTCCTAATACAAAGAAAATTTTCCTCTTCTCGACATGCCATGATAATAGAATAAAAAATCTTTAGTGGATTAAACATACATACCTCATGCTCAATGTGGTCCTTAAGAACACCAAGAAATAGGTCATTCAGATTCTCTTCTAGAATATTGTCCACCCTTAAGGATAGGTTTTGGAATTGATGCACATAATATTTGGTGATCCTATTTTCTGTAAATTTTTTAATTGACTAAATTAGTTCTACGAAACACTAGAACTATAGTGTAATTGCAACTCCTCTCAAAAGCTGTCCTAGTGACACTTCGAGACCATTCTTCGCCTTTGAGCACATAACCATCGATACTAAACGAATTGGTATGGTTCAAGATACGGGGATTTCAATGTCACCTTTTTCCGATGGTGTTTGATGTAGCTCAAAGAATTTCTCCAATTGATTATCCAATTCAGGGGATCCTTACCATCAAATTTTCACATATCCACTTTCGACATCATGTTCCATGGTTGAGAATAAGTTGGATTCTTATTGGGCTTGAAAAGTGATTGAACATGGTTATTTTGGCCATGATTGTGAAGTAAATATCCTCCTTGGTTGATATGGGCTAGATTTGGGCCATAATTTTTACTTGTTTACATGTTGCATGATATCATCCAATCGGTGATTGATTTGGTCTGTCTCCTTTAGAGGCCATCTCAAATTCTACATTTCACACCTCATACTCAAGTTGTCTCACCTTATGATGAAATGAGGTAAATCCTATTGTTGATGAATCTGTATTTACCCCTTTTGATTTCATCTCATCAATCACTACCCCATATTTCTCTAGGGTTTTATCTCAAGTAATCGGATTCATTTTTGCTCTTTTGGAAAGCCCCGCCATGATGTCAAACCATAGAGTTTAGGGTTTAGATAAAAATTCATCCGAACAGGAAAACACACGAGAGAATATACTAATACTATTTTGTTGAGATATTTCTTAAAATGTAACAAACTTGAAACAATTCCACAATTTGCACCCTAGTGAGTGATTTTATGAAAAACCCTAAATTTGTAATAACTTGTGCAAAATAAATCATAAAAGTCTCAAATTTTTAGGGAACCTTGAATTTTTTTGAATTTGGTAAAAATATATCCCGCCAATTCTTTGTGGTTTTCTATATATGGTGCAAACAAAAAATTAGGTTTTTGCCCTAAATTTTGCCAGATCGTAGCTCTAATATTACTTGTAAAGAATATTAATAGTATAATTCATATTATGAGAAACAGTAGAACACCAAATAACACAATATTTCAGATTAATGATCTCAATATGCAATTAGAATATCTTCTCCACTTCGAGGGGGCAACCTCCAAACCATATAATAAGACTCGAATGCTAAAATGATAATGAACTAATACCTACAATCCCCTATATATACTATTCATATGATATGGAAATCACCAAGGCCGGCCTATTAAGCATGAGAAAGTATAAATGATATACTAAAATGATATGGTAAGCCACAAGTCAGCTACTCATATCCTAATACAAGCAATAGGTTAAGGGTGTAACACAACAATCTAAAAAATATTAGTTAAGAATGAAATATTTCACACCACCTCACAAAACTTAGAGCCATCACATACCCAATCTAGGGAAACAATACAATGGATTTCTATATATATATCTATCGCTTTCATGCAACTTGAGAGAGATTATAATCCACATATTAATATCAAATAAAATAATAATACATATGATTCTACATCAATTATTAGAATGGTGTAACCTCTTATGTATGTATGTAATTATCGTAGTAAAAATATTAATGACGATGATATGTGGATCTCTACAACCATAAGAACATACAAGATAAATCTCATGTTATCCTCTAAAAAACAATTTTGGGGACAAGATGTAAAATAGTCTCATGGGCAACAATTATTCATAATTACTTACTCAATTTTTATTATAGAAATGAATTTGATTGTACCTAATCTAGTGACATCTATAAACACCACGATGATAATTTACAACATCTTAATCCTATTAATGAATAAAAATGCACTATTTCATTATAATCATTGTATATTTCTTGATGTCTAGATGTTGAGAATAAAGTCACAAAAATGAAAAATTATAGTACCTCAAAGTGAATGCACCTTCTCATCCTCTTCACAAGTTCTTATAGTAGAACCCATGCGTTGCTTTATTATATAAATTTAACATAGAAACCATTTTTACATCCAAGCTTACATTCTCACACATAACATACTATTGCTAGTATGCCTCTCAATTTTCACCTCAATATTAAATCTTTTGATACATAAACCAATGTTTCATCCTCTTTAAATTACTAGGGGTCATATGAAGATATTCATTCTTTCTTTTCTAAGATTATATTTCCTTGCACTAAATATGCCCCTATGTAATTTTTTAAGTTTCATATTTCCTACATGTTTTTAATTATTTTAATCATATCTATATTCATCACATGTTATGGCATATGTCTTCTATCGTAATGGGTTTCATGCATCAATTAAATTATAACCACTTCACGACATGATATTATAATCACAAGTATTAATTAAAGGTTGTTTACTTAACACATATTATGTTTCCCCTAAACCCTCTATTGTATAGATTTCCATTATTTTACCTCTTGCATTTGAGTCAAATCCTTCCACACAATTGAGGCTTAAGTCTCCATATTCCCTAAAAACTACTTAACCTCTTTAGAAGGTTCTTATTGGGTAATTCTCATACACTTCATAAATTTGGTACATAGATATTCATTGTGATAATACAAAAACATTCAAATATTAGAAAACATACAAAATCAAGACTTGTGAACTTTTCTTGAGTTGTTATCACTTTACATTATATTTTTGTCATCACTTTTGTGTGATGGATAGTGTAATTTACTTTTATAAACACGTGTTTAATTGGTATATTGAGCTAGATGTAGGACACACAGACAGATACATGCTTATGGGAGAAATATTTCTTCCTTACACTATAATATTGGGGAAGTACCTCCACATACTACATATTATATTGTATTGTTATCATCCCTTTTGCAGTTCCTCATTTACACTTAATTATATATTTTGTACTTTTTATTTTTTAGACTTTTATGACTAACACATGTGTCTTGTGCAACATTTACATCTATTATTTACTATTGTTATTCTTGTTTATCACACTTTATGCTCTTTTTTTGTGTACATTCTTGTTAATTGCGTGTTATTGATTGTTTTCTTCATTGATTCTAGCAGAAGTGCAATTATTGTCTTGTGACACCATGGGTATCCCATGTTTTTTCCACTTTGTAACTACTTGGTTGTTCTTGTTTACTAGCCTATAGGACATAATTTTTTGTGATGTTGTGGGTGTTCCATGTTTTCGGGATACAAGTCTTTAATATTATTTTGTATGTCATCTTTTGAAATTGGATACATTGTTGATTTTCATGTTTGATTCTACATAAAATGGTAATATTGCTTTCTCTAGATTATAATATTGTTATTTGTTGCTAACATTATTTTGTATTATACACAATGGTTATCACATGCAAGAAAACCTTTCCTTTTTATAGGTAAATGTTCTTAAAATGTGTCTACCTATTTAAAATTATCCATATATTCTTCAAAATATCCTTCCATAGTATACATTATTTTATTTTGAACCTCATTCTCAACATGGTTTTCATGCATGCCTCAAAATATGGGGCATCTATCGGGTGGTTTATTCCACATTTTAAATAGATATAGATAGAGTTTTTAGGGTAGATAAATGTACAAACAAGGTATAGGCACCCAACATGTAGTCATACACATAAATTTTTTACACCATAGCTGGGTGTAAACTATACATTGTAGTCAAAACCGTATGTCCGGTCTTGACCCCCATACATTTTTGACTAGTGGAAATTGTTAGTGCAGAATCATATCACCCCTGAATGCCCTGGTATATGATTGGGGCATTCGGTTGGATTGCACAACAGAGACCATATCTCAAGTTATGGGACTTGCGAACCAAAGATGGCCCTCCAGAGAAAGCCGTTTTACCTCCTAATCTACCGGCCACAAGCTACTCCCGTGCAGGCCAAAACTATTCTATCCTAATCTAACCATTCGAAGGGGACAAGGATAGAGAAAGGAAGCCTACACTAAGTGGTGATAAACAAGAAAAGGAAGTGGCTTGTCACAGACCCAAACTTCCGAAGTGGAGGGAGGTAAGCAGAGGAGGAGAGGTGGACAAGATGCACCACAGACAAGAGATAGAGTTCACATAGAACACCACTTCAAACCCATTAAACACAGCTCCCAAGACCTGTAATAGACATCGAAAAATTTACAAGATACCCTGCAATGATGAGAGGCAAGAAGAGACAAGTAAAATAGTGAAGGATGGAAAAATGCATCACAAAACATATTTTATTGCTCAATGAGTTCACATAGTACATAATTAGTGGGCAAGAGGCAAGAAAATTCCATTACAGAGCCTTGAGAAGAGTCTTAGACTCCATATTATACCCTAAGAAAGAAAGAAAGAGGGGGGTAGAAGAGAAACAATTAGGAACAACCTTTGAATTTGGCCCTCTTTTACAATATATAGAAGAATGAGAGAGAAAAAGAGACAAAAATTCAAACTATGTTCCAACCACCCCTATAGATGCATTGAATCCTACTCTGAAAGCTCAACCACCATCCCTCAATGCCCCCCCGTAAATATTCCCACAATCTATCAAGTCCTCTTCCTTATGTCTTCTCGGTGTGTCGAAGAAAGATAAACAATGGATCAAATCAAATCTAGGTGGTTGAAGCAATCAGATCCTTCATTAATAGCTTGCAAGACATTTTCCTACTTCTCACCCACCTGACCCTATCAAAATTAAATTTTCAGGCCTCCATGGTGTAGAGGATGTCGAGACCTTTCCAAAAAGTCTTCTCCCGCCCAAATCTGAGTTCCCAATCAAAAGATATGGCCATCTGAAGTTCCTCGGGTTAGGTGCTTAACACGACTTGCAGTATGTAAGGGTTTGTTCATACAGGGGCCATGTGGCAGCCCCACACTCATTTGAGATTTTTCCCCTTGCCTTTGCTCTTAAAATTACGCCCATGAGACATGTGGCATCGTCTGCGGGCTCCCCTATTTCCTTTGTATCCTACCTGAGTCCTTCTTGTGCGAGAGATACTATATTTGATCCGAGACACATGGCGTCTTTGCACATGTTTGGAAACTACCCTTGGAATTTACCTTTGAAGTTGTGCAGATACAAAATTTGGAGACCTCCGTGAAATTTTATAATTTTCATGATTGCACTCAACTTTTCGACTCTAGGACACGTGGTGGGTTAGCACTCATTTGGAACCGCCTTTGGTGTGCCTTCAAAATTATGTTGATGAGGCATGTAGTGCCTTCTCGTAACCTTAATCTATTTCCTCATGTTTTTGCTTTAAGTCCCTTTTTCTTAGCGGAGGCATATGTCGACCTTGGAGACATGGAGGCTCAATGCTTGTTTGGGACTATCCCTTCGGATTTTCCTTTGAAGTTACGTGATCAAGACACATGGATCCTTCTACCGGTTCTCTTATACTTAGTTGTTCTAGGCCCGTTCTATCTCTTTTCAGACCATGGGACACATGGAAGATTAGCACTGTTTGGGGTATTTGTATCGATCCTATCTTTGAATATGCAACAATGAGACATGTGGGACCCTACGTTGGTCTATGAATTTTCAATGGCCGATCGAGACATTTCTCGAATTTTAAATGTAAAAAAATGGTGCTCATTTAGGGACCTCTCTTTTGATCCAACTTAGGAGTTACGTCAGAGAGACACATGGAGGCTTTTTCCTGACTCTTTGACTTGTCCACCGCCGACTCTGTCTATTTTGGCTCATGGATGCATGGCGAGCTAGCACATGTTTGGAGTCTCTGTTTTTCTATGCCTTTTGGAATTACACCAAGATGATGTGTGGCACCTCCACGAGTCTTTTTGTTTTTCCTCAATCCAACTCATATTCAAATTTTGAAGCTTCAAGGTTTTCAATCATTATCTCCCGTGTGCTCTGGACACATTTAACGCCGTTGGCATATTTTAACCCTACACTCCTTGAGTTAAGCTAACATGTCCCATTGTTTTTCATTCTGGAATGTGAGCTCATGGGTCTAAATCATCCCATTTAGATATAATTTATGTACGGGGATGTGTTTGACCAAATTTTCCACGGGGCGAATTTGGAATAACAGTTTGGTGACTCATGGGGACATTTGTCTAATAGATGAAGTGACCTATAGCCTTGATGCATCCATTGGGCATAGAGTCACAAATAACATCCTAGTGCTAAATCTTTTCTTGAAATGGACTCCCTGATCACTTGCACTTGCTGACCTTGGGCATGCCCCGCTATTTGTACTCTCAATTTTCATAAGAAAATATTTGAAATGGGGATTTTAAGAGTAGAAAATTGTATAACCTGGGGCTTTCATTAGTCCCTGAAATGGATTGTAGGCATGCTGAACTCCATGGAGATATAACCTCGAGTAACAAAACATAATAACACGCACTATGTATAAAGATCAAATCAAACATGCCTTAACTGAGACATGCAGAGTGTCTAAAATCACTTCTTCTACTGAAAGCAAATCTACTCCTACTCCTACACTAACCAGAGAAAAAGGAGACTCAAACATATCCCACAATTGGCAGCAATAAGTAACTTCCCTTTCTCAAAAACTGGGACCATGTAGTTGATTTGGTGTGGGACATGGTCGGAAATGAGAGTAAGAAACCACCTTGCATATGGTGTCTTGTCATCCTCAAAGTATCAACAAAGACAACCTACACCTCTTGGAGTTTTTCTATTCTTGGGTTAGGGAGGCATTGCTACTGAGATTTGGTGATTTTTAGCTAAACCTCATACTCTAGAATGAGAATGACGGGGTAAACTCTCTTGGCTCCGGTGAAGCCAAGCACGATCGGTCATGGTCGGTCCGTGAATGTGCCCATTTCTCTAGAATCTAGCTCTAAGAATGGAGTCTTTCTGCGAGACCTTCCTAGGTGGATGATGTGAGAGAAATGGAAGAGATTGGATCCTTCTTCCCTTTTACTTCCTCTTGAGCAGAGTATGGAAGATTCGTATCGTCCAACCTTGGTTCTAGAAGTCTATCATGAAGTGTAGGTTGTCGTCTTTGAAGGCTCTCCTCCATGGTAGTGGACTCATGTGCTTGGAAGGAAAATGAGGGAGTAGTAAATAATGTGATCTCCTCGGGATCCTCTCCATTAAATCACTCCTCTAACTCAAATAGATAATATGTCTACTTGTTGTCTTGTTGCATGTGCTCGACCTCATCCATGGCGTCCTTTTGATTTGCAAATAGCTCACCATGGTTACCTTCTTCTTCAAACATGAAATTTGAAAGATCAAAGTCTTTTTCAATATAAGATCTTGAAGGGGATGAAGTGGGAGGAAAAACTAAAGGTTCTTCTGTGGCCTACTCCACACTTGGAGCATATGAAACTGTATGGTCCTTCTCCAAAGCCAAAATTTACTCCTCTTCTTTTAGGTTTGGATTAGCTCCTTCTTCCCCTACTTGTGTTGTAGTTGGAGCTTCCACCACTTGTGGCTTGACCTCAGCCTCCTCCATAGGTTTAACCAACAAGGGAATCTTTGTAAAATCAAATCTAGTAGCCCAAATCTTGATTTTTACCATTTCTTGTCCGTTGTATCCTCTCGCTTGATGTTCTCCTTGGCTGGTTTTGAATTCTCTTCCCAACATGGACTTGGGAAGGCGGGTGGGGTCTCCACTAGTTCTCTGTTTATTTTTGGTCGAGAGGAAGGTATTGTCTTTGGATCTTGTGGAGGGGACACAAATTTAGAAGGGAAAATAGAGGAGGAAAGAAAATGAGATGGAAGACTAGAAGATGGGGAAGGGGGATCAACAATTAGGGTAGTAGATGGGAAGCTTGGAAATTGAAGCTCAGGTTGAGATGGTGCTGCTTGGGGAGTGAAAAGAAAGTTACCAGATGATGGTGTAGGACTTAACCATTGACAAGGCTCCCTGACACAAAGTTCGTAGGCCTCTATCTCCTCAGTCCATTGCACAAGTTGGGGAAGCATCTCAATCATGAAGTCAAGCTTCTCTTGCATGCTATAGTGTCTTGGAAAAGGGCCAACCCATGGACAAGGTTGCCCTGTAACCAATCCTAAATGCCTTTATTTGTGTTGTAGCCCTTGAATACACCATGTTGGCCTCCATGTGTTGAATATTTTCCAATAGACCAAAATTCTCCACATAACCATCACCATTATATGTGTCCCCTTGTTCTTGATAAGCTCCATGGTAAAAATTGCTTTGACACTACTCATATGGTTAAGAATAATGGTTCTAGATCTTCTCATAATGTTGATTTGGAGGTGGAATTCACTTTGTTATAGGTGTGAATTCCATGAAGGAAATGAATTCATGATTGCACAACTTCATGAATGGTAGAAGATGAAAGAGATGGAAGAAAAATGGATGAAAATGGATGGGGAAAGGTCTGCAACTTCAGAGATGGGTTGTTGACCAAATGGAGTCACCAAATGTGCTTACATGTGCCTCAAAAGGCTGAATCCTAACAAGAACACACCAACCTACTAAGATGAAGTGGTAAGGTGCTTCAGACCTGTCCCACTAGGCGTGCCAAAACTATTAGTGTGGTTGCACAATGGCTTATGATTTGTTGTTGATAATGAGACACCTTGGAAAGATGAGAGATCTAACCTCAGTGTCCCACTAAGCATGCCAAAACTTTTAATGTGAAATCAAAACACCCTCAAATGGACTGAGATGTAAGTGGGGCATTCGGTGTGATTGCAGAAAACATGGGACAATTTCTCAAGTTGTGGGACTTGAGAACTGAGATGGCCCTCTCGAAGAAAGTTGGTTCTTGCTTCCCAATCTACCTTCCACGAGATACTCCAAA